>OZ007590.1:180408676-181121176 GCA_963931845.1 Maratus michaelseni | reverse complement strand
AGATAGATTAATAGGGCTCTTATTCCTAACAAAATACACCCTGTTAATATAAAAAACCATCGCATTGTGTCTATAATTCTGATAAATAAATTAACGTACCAAATAAAAAAAAATATTCATATTAAATCAGAAATTACTATTTGTCACAGGATGAAGACATATTATAGGGGATTATTCCTCCTTAAACTTAAAGCAAAGAAAATACCGGATTCAATTTAATTGTTCAGTAAAGGGGTTTTATTTTAGTGCACTATTACACAAATAAGTGTAAACAATAAAACAGTAAATATTCACATTACAGAAAAGTGAGGATGATACTGGGTCTTAGAAGTAATCCAAAATAGCGGCAATCAGTCCCTCTCTAGGTACAAAATTTGTGGAGTTTTCGGATAATGCAACTGTATTCACATTTGGACAACAGTAATAGAGAACCTCCGGTTAGCATCGAGACTGGTATATCCTTGTAGCGGCATTAAGTAACAAAGACAAAAAAGGTTAGCTAAAACACATCGGAGTACCATCATCGGATGGAATTACCACCATGGGAGTACCATCGTCAGCCTAGGAATTTTCGATAATTCACTAGCAACATCCTTCTCTTCTTGTCACCAAAACGCTAATGCCATGTCTGAATTTTGCCATGCTTCTTGTGACACTTTAGGCTTTAGGGGGTGGTCTCAAAGTACGAAAACAAGCACTCAGTTGGCCAATCCACAGGCCACAAGTTCTCCAAAGAACATGTGAACAGAAAATCCGGAAATAAGATAGATAATGTTGAAAGTGGGCAGTGAAAGAAAAATTGTGGTCCAAACTGATGCTAAATTAGTAAAAGCAGCCTAATTACTAAACCAGTTAAAATAATTGAAAATGATCAACAGATTTGAAATGGTAGGAAAAGGGCGAATTAAACTATACCAAATTTAAAATGAAAAATAAAAATTAATTACTGGTGATCTTTACCAATTAAGTGCTAATTTTAATTAGAATAAAAATCTAATGTTAGAAAATAACAAATAAATTTAATAAAATCAAAATTAAAAATGCTTAAGCTGATAATTTAATAGAAGTAAGTAAATTTACATTAATTTTAGGAAAGAATAGGCTGATTGCCAATGAAAGAAACCACATAACTTTATGAAAACTATAAACAGAAATTAGTTGAAAAATATTGTTAAACAAAGAACATTTATAATTAAAATTTAAAATTAACCTGCCAAACGGTATATTGTGGACCTAAAACAAAATGTAAAAATGAATTAAAAAAAACTTAAGCTATTCATGTAAAACATTAGCAGAAAAAAATAAATTTAAAACTAGGACTTCCCTCAAAGGGATTAGTGTCTTAAAACCAATTTAACTTCTTTGATTTAACTTTTTTTTTTTTTTTTTTTTTTGGTAGGAGGGTGGGGATGCAAATATTTGCATTTGAATTTCAACTTTTGCCTCCATTTTTATATAACTGTAGTTTGTATGATTAATTAATACCTTGTTGATTCTTGTTTCCAGGGATGCCACTCAGAACATAAAAAAGAGGACATTACACATGCAAAAATTTTTATGACATTTTTCACAACATTTGTGTGAATTTTGTAAACTATATTGTATTATATATAAAATACATACATTGGAAATTTTCTTATATTTTATAGTATTTTCTGTTATAAATGTACTGAATTTTCATAGTTGAGTTGAAGAATATGACTACCTGTTAACTTGTAGGGTTTTATACTACATTAACATTCTTTCACCCAAATAAATATTCCAAAAATAGTGGAGAGATTTTATTTTATTTTAGGTTTTAGATTTTAGTAAAATAAATTCTGACAATCATATTGTGGATGGAGAGAAATCTAACACAGTAAGACTTGTTGCAACTTTTGTTGGCAAAAATTCATTTTTTTTTTCATACCCATGGAGAAAAAAACTGCACATTTCATGACCGACTGAGTAAATTTGCGACCCATTGTCAAATTTCACAATTTTTTATTCGACCTCTTGACGAAATTTTCAATTTTTTCTGCGATGGTTCAATGAAATTCAAGATTTTATTTCACGATTGTTTGACAAAACTCACGAAATTTTCCTGCAATTGTTTGATGAAATTATAGATTTTTTTTTGTGACCGATTGACTAAATTTGCAATTTTATTCCTTGACCTCTTGACAAAATTCGCTATTTTTTCTCCGATAATCTAATGAAATTAGAGATTTTTTACCTCTGAGATCCTTTAACGAAATTCTCGATTTTTTTTTTTCTGCAACTGTTTCAGGAAATTCTCTGTTTTTTTTTTTTTTTTTTTTTTTTTTTATGTTTTTTACAGAAAATTGTAGTTTTAAACTGATTTTCAAAGCATCGTAGTTTTTTGCTTCAAATCGTAGCAACTACGATTTTTCATAGAAGTTGGTAGCTCTGAATTTGTCATGTTAATTGTCATCCTCATAGGTATCTTCTGTGAAAATTAGAATGAAATCCGTCAAACATTTTTTGAGTTATGCTTGACGAAAGATTTTAACATCTACTGTAGCTATATATGATGCAAAGCAATATTGCACTGTGTATGAGTCTTTATTTCACTCAGACAATTAATCACAAATATAAAACTGCCACAACGTATCACTTTTTCTGGAATCTAGCAAAATCACAATTGTGAATAATAAAATACTACTTACCAAACAAGCTGAATGAAATTTTTTCCTACATGTGTGGCAAGATACTTTTGGAAGCTTGAGAGTTGTATTATGTAATATGTAGTAACAAATCATGCACTCTTCAACACCTTCAAACTTTTTATCCAAATTCTTTTTCCAGATATTTAAACCATCTAAAATCGATCCATTCTAGTGCAAGAAAATCATAAAATGCAATATTTTAAAAAAAGTTAAAAGCAAAAAATTTTGAAATGAAACTTAACATATCCTTTAAATTCCAGAAAGTACACTTTTGAAATAAAATTTATTTTAATCACCCAAACGATTTATGAATGTTTGTGATAATTCAAGATTCAGTTTTTTGCTTAATTTCTCAAAAATTTTAATCCTACCTCTTAATCTAAAAACAATGGAAAAGAATTTTTCCAAAGGATTTTGTGTAAGCATAAAACATCAATGGGTTTAAAATAATAATAATAATCATTTTCTTCATTTTAATTTCCATATTATGAGGAAACATCTATTCAATTTTGTAAATTCTACTTTTGGTAGTGAGCTTTATTTTTATTATTTATTCTATTTATCTACTAGAATATATATATATATGCACCAATATATACATATATATATATATTGAATGGGCAGAATGCTAGTCACTCATAAAAAAAATTACAAAAAATGAACATATCTTCATTTAATGTGCATATAAAAATCAGTGCAGTGAAATGCAGGAAGAGTAAAACTAAATTTAGTGTACAACTATTTCAAGGCTTTATAAAGGCAGCCTCTCTTCATGCAAAATGAGCATTCTCAGACACACATATATTCCTGCTGCTGTTTATGACTATCTCTTTTTTTTTTTTTTTTTTTTTCTGCCCTGTTTTACACTGAAGAAAAAGTTCCTTTTATGATACCTTAAAATATCTGCATACTAAATTTATTCTAACTGTTGCTTTATATTGGTTTTTACTAGGGATGTGATGAATAGTGAATTGGCTGAAATAATATTTGAATATTATATCTTTCAAAAATAAATATTTGGCCAAATTTTAGGTCAAACACTGAATATTTGGCCAAATTTTTCGGCAGCCAAATACTAACTTTTTCTTTTTTCAAAAAAAAGAAAATAACTTTGGATTATACATATACTTTTAAAATGTTTAAATGGAAAAAGTATTAAACACAAAATTGTGTTTTATTATTTATGTGTTTAAAATTTTTGTAATATTTCAAATACCTTGAGGCTAATAATAAAACAACTTTTACTATATCTAAATTATAATAGCATAACTGTATCTACAAGAAAGTAATTCATAAACAATTTATCTAAAATAGAAATTTTTATGGGCATTACCACTGTTACATGTACCTTTTAAATTTAGAAAACTTTTTTTTAGCACAAAATATGAAAAAATTGCATTTTATCTTTTTATTCTTAGATATATGAAATTGACTTTCTGTAAGTCAGGATGAAGTTGTTTTCATTAAAATATAAAAAATGCAATTTGTTTATCCCTTTTCACTTACATTCTAAATCAATACTTATACTCTCTCATAATTCATAGTGAGATATTTCCTGAAATAACCTTTAATCAAATACATTTTATTGTGAGGAGTTTGTGTCCCTAGTGATCAAGAAATTTGCAAGAATGAGTCTTTGTTCTGTAATCAGTCTTCAGTCTTAAATTACAAATTAAATTAAAAGCAATAGGTATTCTTAAAGTAGAATATATGTTTAGGAAAATATTTGACAACTGAACCAGCATATCCAATATACAACAACACAAAGTTCTACAGCTTACTCAACATGCATTAAAATCATACACAGAAACTGATAACAACAATATAACTGAAGATGTAAATCTAAAATATATATATATAATAATGGTAGCATCTGAATAATTGTAGTTTGTGAAATTAAGAATGAAAATGACTTCATGAATGTATCAGTTTGGATTAGAGAAAAAAATTACAAAAAATAAAATAAAAATTATCCTGAATTTATTCAGCGATATATATAGCAATATTTGGCGAGATATCAGTAATATTTGGCGAGATATCAGTAATATTCGGTGAGATATCAGCAATATTCGGCGACTTACCTTGTAATATTTGGCGAGATATCAGCAAGCAATATTTGGCAACTTATCTTGCCGAAGCATTCGGGCAACTGGCCTTCAGTATTCAGCCAACCAAATATTCGGTAAAAGGGCCAAATATTCATACCATTCCTAGTTTTTATACATCATATATTCACTGTTGTGCAAAAGTTTTATTCTTTTGCCAACTTTTTAGTACTCTGATATGATTTGAACCCTTCTAAAACTTCCTTCATATTCACTGAATCAGTGCAATGAACCATTAAAAGAATATGTTATAAGTGTTTGATATTGTTGATAGACAAAGATATCTATCATTTGAAAAGTTCCACATAATTATTTTCTGCTAAAGAAAAGGAGGGAGGCAGAATAAAGAACTCAAGATCCACAAATTCAGAAGGAAATCCCTAATTGGGGGGAGGGAGGGAATTACATATAAACCATACATAATTATCAGATATTTTAGATTTTCTGACATTGGACAGAATTTTAAAACATGTGGGTAAGTGTGATCAAAGATCACACAAAGGGTTTCGTTTAATACTTTCACAACACTTTATCCTTTTTTTAATAAATCCAAAAAAATTTCATTTTCAAAAAAAAAAAGTTTTTTATAAAGTAAAAATTTATCAGTCTATTATTTTTTCATTTTTTAGAATATCTAAACTGGCCCGATAGTGGGCAAAGCCTGCTATTATACTCTGTCATAAACCGTTATCTGTCATGTGTACTAAATGAGATATTAAAAAAAAAAAAAAAAAAAAAAAGTATTTTCCCCTCCTCTCCCCTTCTTTATTAACAATCCCTATTCACATTATTAATTACATCATTGTCTATTAGCATTTTATTTCTTTGATAAAATCTTGATAAAAATCATAATTTTTTTTAAAAATCAAAAAAATCAGATTTATTTGATTTAAATCGGATTTTTTTTATTTAAATCAGATTTTTTTTTTAATTAAAATTATTTGTGTACTGTGCATGTATTTATTTTATTTTCTCTGCATAGATATACACATTTCTATCAATTTTATTACAGCTCCTAGATAAATTTCAAAATAATTTAAATAAACATAAATTATTGCAAACAAATTCAGATTTACTTAAAACTTAAAATCATATTATTCTACTATTAAATTGTTATAGATAAGATATACCTATGTGTGTTGTGTCTATAAATTTGCAGTTAATTTAAGTTATTAAATTTTTCATTAAGGTATTACTCCAATAATACAGTAGACTGCCTTAATCTGCATAGCTTAAAACCGGAGGTTATGCAGATTTTAGAATTTTGCGGATTTCTGGTCACTGTTTACATTTTTTAAACAATAATTTGAATTTAACAATGTACTCAAAATTATAATCAATGCTTACAATAAAGTAAAATAGTTAAATAAAATAAAAAAATTAAGAAAATTTAAAAAACATTTAAAATATTAAAAGTAAAGGTCAAGTAAATAATTAATAATGCACAGCTAAATATGTATAATGATGAGATTTTTTTCTTGAACTATTCAGTGAAACTCGCCTTATAAATGTACACTAATAATTCACATCAAAATCTTAAAATAACCAAGTTTTCTTTCATGTTTAGCCATACTTAATAACCAAAAAAGCTTGATTAATACATAAATTATTTGGTAAAAATATTGTGATCACCACTGATATCAGACCTATCTAGAATTTTTTCAGAAATAAATTTATACTACCTTCATGAGAAAACATGAGTTGAATCATATCAAACAGAATTATGTATTAAAATGTTTACAGAATGATATAAAAACTTTTAAAAAACTTAAATTTTACACTTACATCTTAACTGTGAGTTGCATTGTTTACATCGGAAACTACGTGCAAATTTTAAGAATTTGCAGATTTGAGGAAGTCTACTGTATAAATAATATTAATCGCATATTAAATGCAGCAAAGAATGCTAAATATATATGTGTATTTCAACCAGGGTTGGCCAATTATTGCCTAAGTGGAAAAAAACCTTCTGGCAAAAATACTTTTTGCCACTGGCAAAAACTATTTTAAAACAGGGTTTTAAGGATTTTATTTTAATTACATGATTTCAATGTTTAAATCATAATTTTAACCGATTAAAATCAGTGGTTTAAAATATAATCTTGATCAATTTCGATTTTTGCCAATTTTTGTCTGTTTTTTTTTTTTTTTCACATTTGGCCACTGTCCTGCCAAAAATACATTTTTGCCGGCACAAAGCCAACCCTGATTTCAACCGATTCAGATTTACTAATGTCATCTTTTATCACGTTGATTGTAAATTTCTTAGTGTTTTTTATTTTTGCCACAATCTCCACCATTTCTGCACTACATGGTTTGCATATTGCTGTCACACATTTTCCAGAAATAGTTCTTTTTGTTTGTTTGTTTGTTTTTTCTCCAGTAAAATAAAGTCACATTGGATCTTTCTTTTTGCCAGCCATTTTTCTTATGTATTAATAATGTATCCAAAAGCTCTCTGTACTGTATTTAGTATTAGTAAATTATATTCTTGTCCCAATTTGTGTTTCACACTATACTATATTAAAGATTACAAAACAGTTATAAGACACAAGGTAATCACATAACAAAAAGTACGAAGCTATCAAATGTCAGTGTTATCCAGCCCTCAGCCATTGACAATTTCAGCAATCAATCGTGCTTATTTAACAGTAGAAATGACTGTTTAGCTTAGAAATAAGGTATAATAAAATAACACATCTTATATTTTCCATTGCAGTAAGCAATGAATTCAAGGAAAGGAAAGGGCAAAGGGATCAGTCACAGGGATTAAATAATTTTCAGTTATAGAAGAAACATGAAACTAGAATTCTATAATTCTATGTTAGACAAACAAAAGTCTAAATATTTATTATGTTACAATTTAGTCCTTGTCATATTATATAATCAATACATCAACATATGGGATATTAAAATTTGCAGATCTAAGCAACTAAACATAAAACAAACTTGTGAATCGTGTATAATCTACTTTAGAGGAAGTGATTCCTCACTGAAAATACTATTATATTAAATACTTTTATATTGAATATATTTAACTTTAGCTTCAGCATCTAACTTGCAAAAATGAAGTGATCATCTAGGAAAGACAAAAGTTTAAAAATGAGAGAACATTTATCAGTTATTTTGGGATGTACTAGGGATAAATATTTTGAATGAAGTGTTGCATTTTACTTCATAAAATAATTATTTTCAACTTATAAAAGTTTTATTTAACATTATTAAAAGGTAACTTTTAATCTGACATGAATTAAGACATTTATTTAAACACGAATGATTAATTTAATACTTATTCAGCTTGTAAATATCAATTTTAAAAATACTGATTTAAATCAAAGATTTTTTTTTTAAATCATTTGATTTAAATCAAGCTGATTTAAATCAAACAACCCGGGGGGGGGGGGGTGTTAGAACTGCAGAATATTAGGGCTCTGGTACTGTTTTTCTTAGAAATTAAGCCCTGTGCGTAATAATTTAATTATTTCTCTTTTAATATTCACGCACAAGTATATTTTTTATTACGTAATTTTCTACAATTACGGCTTTTAAAATGTGATCATTTAATTATATTTTCAAAGTTTTATTTCTGTTTTTGATAGTCACGTGCAGGGCTTTACAAATTTGATAAAATCTGGTAGCCAGCAAAAAAGTACTAGTCGCCAGTAAAAAAATATTTACCCCCCACCCTCTTCCCCGTCAATTGATCAAAAAAAAACATAAGAGTTTTTTTTATGAATTAATTGAGAAAACATAATAACAAGCATAGCTTAGAATTATTAGTTACATAGTTTAAAATAGTACATAATTTAGAAAGATAATATAAACTTTTCTGAAGAAACTTATAAAATTTATAGTCATTCATAATCACTTATATTATGTTGACAACTTACATAAACACAAAAATCAAATTTGAAACATACAAAAAAAATAGCATTTTTTAGCATTTTATCCAATTTTAGATGCCACAGAGGCTGGTTTGACACTATTTCATACTGTTTTATTGAAATATCCTCTCTCCTCCCACATTCTAATCATGTGACATATACTAGCTGGCTATAGCTGAAAAGAATGGTGTTTTCTGTGCATGAGTTGGAAAATGCCTTTTAAATTTAGTTCTTCCATTAAAAGTACGAGAGAAGAGGAAGATCACTGCTTGCCGCGCACAAATAGGGGTGGGGGAGAGAAAAAATACCATTTGTGCTCATTTCTTATGTCAATTTTTTTTACAGAAATCACCCCGAAAGATTAAATAACTTGGTCTCCAGATCAAAAAACTTGGTAGCCAGTGGTGACCTGGCGACCGCATTTGTCAAACCCTGGTCACGTGTAAATACATTTTTTAATTGAAAGGGAAAATTATTATGTACGCTATTTTACAAATTGACAACAATTCAAATAAATTCTGTGCTTTAGTTGAATATTTTTATCCATTAATGAGTGGGTTTTTAAGGTTTTAGTTAGTATCTTACGTTAATGAAGACATTTTCAAAATTTTATGATTTTCAGCATGACAGTAGGTATTTAGCTGTAAGTACATAAAATTTCAAGTCTGTAACTTGTACAGTTTCTGAGAAACAGCTCTGTGACAGACAGAGAAGCACGACAAATAGGGTATCATGAGAGGAACAAAACCCTAAAAATACTTTTAACATATTATCCTAAAAAACTCTTAGAAAAGTTCCTTTTCTTTTATAAATATTTTTGACAGTACATAAATGAATTAGGAATTTTTTAGAATTGAAAAAATAAGTTTAAAAATAGTTTCCAAACAGCCATTTTAATTTCTGTAAGCTCCAAATAAAATCCAAAAATAATAAATATATAAAAAAATCCAATAATCCATAAAATAATCCAAACAAAAATATATGAAACAAACAAAAATTATAAGAGTTCTTTCAAATTTTTAAATTAAAAGATTTTACTAACCTGAAAATTAAGAACTGTAGTAAGTTGCATCAGCCAATGCCTCCATTCTTGTTGTGCTATAATAATTTTTCCACGCTTTTCAGCAGTGATAGGACCCAAAGGATAATTGGCTGGAAGCTGGACACATAATTCGATAGTAAAGTCATCAACAGTATATGTTGCAATAACTTCCCTAGAACCTAATCTTGCTTTTACCTATAATTATTATACATAAAAATAAAATACAATTTCTTAAATTCTGATTTTTTTTTTTTAAGAACAAACTTTTTTTTTTTTTAAAGGTACCTATTTTTGAATACTCAGATTTCTTTGTCTTCGCATGTATAAATTATTAAGAATAAATAAAGTTAAATTTTTAAAATAAAACATTTTTTTTATTAAATTCAAAAACAACCTTGATATAACATTTACAAGCACTAAAAATATATTTTTTAAAGTTATTAAATATTTATATATATATATATAAATTTAAACTTTGAAAATCTTTACCACAAAGTAAAAATAAAAAAATATTACATAACCACAAAATAAGATCACTAAATATAATTAGAATCTAGAGAAATGCTTAAGTACTACTAAAAGAATACAACAAAAGGCTTATTAAAACCTTTTTAATGATCCAACATACGTTTCAACGCTTCATAAACACCTGATAGTTGATATGGTTCCATTCACCAGAGCAGATGGAACATTACAATATTATATAGGAATGACCACCAGAAAGTTTCAAACAAGATTAAAAGAGCATATAGCAGATATAAAATATAACAGGAGTACTACAGCACTGGCACGACTACATAGAACCGAAGCAATAGAAATTGATTTTAAAAATAGTAAAATAATTTACCCATCAAGAGCCTACTTCCCATCCATTATCCATGAATCAATAGAAATCTACATACGTAACGTTAACATTTGCAATAAATCTGCCTCATTTGAATTACCTAAAATTTGGCACAAAGTTCTTTTCTGTTTTAAAAAGCAATAACGAAATATAATTTTCATGATTACAATTGGCTACTTCAAGCACCTGCTTTTTCTCGTTTTTTACATATTTGGATCTCGTGATTCGTGTTTTCAAGGTTATTTTTCAAAATTTGCAAGAATACTTAGTTTATCATTATATTTTCTTGAAAATGACGCCGTAATGAGCGGTGAAACGTATGTTGGATCATTAAAAAGGTTTTTATAAGCCTTTTGTTGTTTTCTTTTAGTATCACTTAAGCATTTCTCTAGATTT
The DNA here is from genome assembly GCA_963931845.1 of Maratus michaelseni. NCBI lineage: Eukaryota > Metazoa > Arthropoda > Arachnida > Araneae > Salticidae > Maratus > Maratus michaelseni. The sequence goes on along the minus strand of OZ007590.1, from coordinate 181,110,236 downwards.
TAACAAAAAAATATTTTAGATCATCTTTTTGTTCAAATCCAAGTGAAGAAATTCTTAAAGAAAATCTTCTTTCATGCAGAACAGAAAAAGAAAAATGTCAAAGGCAGATTTTCTAACTGAATATTTGAAAATGGAATGTCTCTGCTTTCTACTGCTGCATTATTGTACTCCTTATGAGGTTTATAAGTAATACAGGAATAAAAATAAAATATCCACAGTTCACTGGGCATTGTTTTTTAATGCAATCTTATGAGCTTCTCATGCATAAGAGAGTTAGAACGAAAGGAAAAATAAAATAATTATAACAGGGTTGCCATAGAAAAAGTGCAACAAAAATAGCGGTTTTAGTACCCTAAAATCACTAAAATAATTGCTTAAATGTCACAAATAGTTGTTTCTATTTTCTTAATATAAAATTTAACTACTCAATAAAATTTCAGAGAAAAATATTTAAAAACAATATTACAAATACAAAAAATAACTAATATTTGGATATAAAAACTTCAATATGATTAGTTGTTGAGAAAGCATCATTCTGAAGTGAGTTGTGATGACATGACCACATTTCTCAAAATGTTCATTTATATATATAATTCTAAGATCTTTTGTATCGTAAAGTTCTTTATTAGAACGAAAATATTTAAATTTAATCAGCATAATACAGTTACAAGATAAGCATGAGCCATCTCACACATTCAAAACATAATTTTGTGTTACTACTGCACAGATCTCATCAGATCCTACTCAGAGTTCAATGAGACAGTGCCTTTCTTCTCATGTCTACACTGCCTAAAGACTTTACTCTGTGTCTGTCCATCCCTCTTTTCAACCCCCTTCTCATCCCAGAAGATCGTAAGAGAGAACTTCCTCTTAATTAGTTCTTTGTGACATCATGAATTCTGTAAGAAGGTTCTATAAAATTCCCAAAATTAAACTATTGCCACCAGTCAGAGAATTTACTATTTCATATGTAGGGAATTGCCATCAAGGTGAAACACAAACAGAGCCATAACAAGGATGGTGCGGGTGGTGCCCCTGTACCAGGTGCCATCAATTATGATAGGTACTGACAGGTTTAATCGGCGCCAACACTAATCCCTATTGATGCATAAAGGATCGGTAGAAAAGCTAACATTTTTTTTGCACCAGGTGCCAAGTAGAGTTGTTGAAAAAATAACTTGAATAGGATTATCTACTTGGATTTCACCCCGCACTTTCTAATCCATCCCCAAAAGGACCACTTTTCTGTTAAGACATCTATTGTTTGCCTTCAAAAATGACAATTGAGCTCGTGATGTCAGAGAGCACTTAAAATCAAAACTAAAACATTGTTGGCGAACATGGCTTCACTTTCAGAAAGATTCTCCAGTACTTTTGAAAGAAAATTTAACAAAAAGTAAAAAAAGATGCCTTGCCACTAAAATAGTTGCTGTTTCAGCATTTCAATCTTTAAGGAGTAACACCACTTTAAGGCCCAAAAATTTAAGGCTTTTTCTGATTTTTTTAAAAAAGAAATAAGTGTTTATGAAAATTTATTTACACAAATTTATTATATATGAATTAAAGTAATAAACTGTATTATTGTTTAACCTTTTCAGATGACTAGTTTAACTATATCGGCAAGAATGCATCCCTTCTGAAAAAAAAAAAAAAATTAACTGTCTTAAAATCCAGCAAGTGCTTATTTTCCCTACAGTTATTGTTAACCTGTGCTTCAGAGTGGCATGATTAACAACAACTGAGAGAAAAAGAAGTGGTGCTTGAGTTTAAGGCAGGTTTGTGTCTCTTAAGAAGGAATGACTCCTTGTCAATACTTAAAACAACTGTCCTCAAAAGGTTAATTGATATATTAAAAAATGCTGGCTTGACAACTGATGGATGGGAGCACTTCGAAAAAAGAGGGTCAAGTAATAAACACTTAAACTCACTATAGACTTGACAAAGAACAATGTTACAAAAGAATGTTTTATTAGTCCAAAAACTTGTGAAATATGTACCCGTTTAAAAAATATACACTTTTAATGAAATGGTATCAATTCAAAGTAAAATATAAGTTTTCAATCAAAAATTTTGTTACTGAACTTCCTTGAGATATCAAGATTTTAAAAAAATTCTGTATTTCAGTCGGACCTCTATTTAACAAAGTCACTAAATGCAGCAAAAAAGTTTGTTGCATGGAAAATTTGTTAAATAGAGATTCACCTTTTAAAATACTTTAAACTGCATAAAAACAGATTGTTAATACATTAACACTAAATATAAAAAAGTGATTAATTACACTTTTTTGTAAATTATATCCATTTGTTTTAGTAGTTTTATTCAACAAAAAACCTTTGTAGAAAAAATTAGACTAAAATAAATTCATATTCAAAATTAATGAATTTTTTTATAGTATTACCATATTATTATAGCACAGTAGTTTTAGGCATAAATTACCACATGCATCATAAAATTTAATTACTAAAAAAGTTGATTAATTTTGTCTGAGTATTTTGATTGAAAGAGCTTTTTTCTTTCATAATAATTTTGACATCTTTTAAATGCTCTAAAAACTGAAAACCAATTCATGATCATTGATCATCATAAATGTGTAAAAAGAAAAACTAGTACATTCCATCTTGGTTGTGAGCAGAGACGCAAGCATACTTACATGGCATAAACTTTTAAATCAGTTTTTAATGCATTTAACTTTGGCACTGATGATAGAGCTTTAGAGGCTCTGAAACAGCTGTTTGCAATTTTATATATATTTTATTCGAGCTATTTTTACTTTGATCATTTATTGTACTATGTTTGAAATGTCAAGAAATAGTGAGAAAAATATTCAAGATCTCAAGACAAAATTCATTAAATAGAGAATGCACTTCACTACTTGGGTTTTTTTTTTTTTACAAGGAAATTCATAAAATGTTTTTGGGTCCAAGGAAAAGTTTGCAAAATAGAAGAATCCACAAAATAGAGGCCCAACTGTGTGTGATGATTAATTTTCAAAAAGATGATTGAAAATTGGCCGAGTTAGAGTGTCCACCAATTTTGAAAATGATGTTCTCAACAAAATGTGCTTAAAGTTTCCATTACTGTTTACTCGCTGTAATGCACTCTGCATCTATAACTCCAAACTTAATTTTTCAATTTCAATATCCATTTCTAACTAATAAAATATGATTTCTGTGCATACAAAGAGTACTACTTTAAGCAGAAAATAATTTTTTTGGAAATTGTGAATTGTCCAAAAAAATATTACCCCTTAAAAAGTCACCATAATCACTTTGGGCTGAAAATAGTTTCAAATAATCGCCTTTTAGTTGTCTATGGTTATGCTATATATAATCTTATAGTGCCATAATCCTATCCACATATTCATAAAAACTTTTAACTGAAAAAAAATATATATTTACTTGGTTTAATAAAAATATTTCTTTTAACAATAATGAGTTTAAAAGGCACATAAAGTTTGAAATGAATCATTAAGTAAAATTTGTGAATGATATAAAAAAATTATACTTCAAAATTTGATTTTAAAAATTAAAAAAACATATTTAAAATTCAAAAAATAAATGATTTTTTTTTCCATTTTAATCCATTTTTCCATTTTAAGCAATAAAATGACCTATAGGAAATAGAAAATAATAACTTCTGGTTATTTAATCTAACATTTAAAATTCATTAACCCATCTTTTGCTAATAAAAAAAATTCATCTGAGATATTTTTATGTGAAAATCATTTCAAGGCTTAAAGAAATGTATATTAACTTAAATTTGACAGAATTTCTAACTACATTTTGAAACGCAAAACTTTTAAATTATAAAGACCTTTTAGCAATGTGAATCAAATCGCTAAGTAACTTTCAGATAAGAGATAACTGAAACTTTTAAAAGTTACAAATAACTGATCTAAGTTGTTATAGCCACAGAACACTTTAAAAGAAATTGCATGTATGTTTATAAGGAAAATAAATTATTGTTATAAATAAATAAATAAAATATAATGATTATTTCAAATGTAATTTAGAAATTTTGGAAGTTTTATTTGATGTAGATGGAAAGTCTTAAATGACGCTAAAAAGAAACTCTAATAGAAAAAATTCCTTCAAGAGTGTTACATTTTCTTGGATTGTTACTGTTGCAGAAATGCTGAATTATTCAGAAATGACATGAATTTTGTTTTTCAGCATATCTGAGATGGTGTAATTAAATATTTTTATAATGCAAATTTGAAAAAAATAAATAGAACAGATAAATCACTATAAAAAATATCTATGGGAAAGAGATGAGTGCAGGAGCAGAATGTATTATCCAGTTCAAATTGTAGATAAATTTTCTTATTCTTTCACACAACACAGTACTTATAAAAAGTTGCACATACAGGGTGTTCCATAAGTCTGTTCACATTTCCAAAATAAATTAATAAATTGTTGTATCAGAGTGTGGTTTTCACCATAAAACTTGTCAATTTTTTCTTGGCCAAAAGAAGGGGATAAGTTGTTTAATTTTTTTTTTTTAAACTAATTTTTCCTACAAAAATTTTGACTTTTTGCCAAGTCTTATTGTACAAACCCTACTTCGATATGACATTTCATTATAGAAATTTTTTTAGAGTCATACATCAAATGAGATGTAAGCAATTAAATAATTTTCAGCTCAAAAATTTTGTTACTTCATTTGCAATGTTATTTGTTAACACACTTGAATTAACAGCAATGCAATATATAATTCTAATTGCATAAAAAAAACTAGTATGTTGTGGCCATCACAAAACTTTCTTCTATACAAATCAAATGAATTAAATGATTTAAATAGCATAAGAAATTACATTGATCTAGCAAATAGGCAATTTTTTTAGCACCCCCTCATAGATGTCTGCAACCAAACGGTGACTAAATGGAAGTTAACTGAAATATTAAACAAACATAAAAGAGACTTGAAACAGAACAAACAAACAAACAACAGCCCTTGCAAGATTAAATTATGAAACCCCCATAAAACTTGAAACTATTACAATAGAGAAAATAGTCAACTATGAAAATTTGCATAATGCATTAAAAGAGAAGCCTTTAAAATCAATTTATCAACACAAGATGTTTGCAATGATATGACACATCTGATTATTGACCCCCGTTGAATGAGAATGCTGAACGAGCAAGAAGAGGAAAAACTGCAGAAAAAAAAAGGAGAAATAGAGGGAGAAAAAAATGTATGAATAAAGGATACAAATAAAGGGAAAAAAAAAAGCATTGTAAAGGAAATCTCTCAATCCCCAAAGATCTAATAAACAAGCAATGCAAAGAATTTTCACATGATTTACAATTGAGGACGCTCCGAACAAGAGACGAAAACATTATTGTATAGTGATGGTTTTTATGAAAACTGATGGCCATTTTTAATGACTCATGTTTTTAATGAATATAATGTCTGCTAGTAAAAATTGGTAATATTACAGATGTTTTTTATTTATGAATTACAATGTATTCTCATATTCAGAATGCTAAGCGTGAAGTTTCATCAGATTCTATCATGAGGATTCAAAATTTTGTTGAATTCTGTGCAGATAGACTGTAAATATATAAGCATCACATATATCGAACAAATCATAGATTTGTGGCACCCCCACTAGAAGATTTTGCCCAAAAACTAACCAGCACAAGTTCACATAAGGATAGAACTTCATATAAAATTTCATCCTATTCTACACATTAGTTTGTGAGTTAGAATAATACCCACAAAATTTGTGTCACACATAGGCAGACACACAGCCTCACAGACAGACATTTTCTGAAAACAGTCAAATTGTGTTCAGCAGCTTCTAAAACATAAATCTGTCGAAAACTGGAAGTCTGAAATTTTTCACAAATTCAATACTTTTTTCTTGCACAGATAGAAGAAAGTAAAAACATGAAAAATTACTCAGAGCAACATTTACAGTGAAAGACATCAGCTCTGATATAAAGTAAAATATATTATTACTTTCTTCTATCTTTACAAGAAGAACGTATTGGATTCATGAAAAAATTAGACTTCCGGTTTTCAGCAGATTTACATTTTAGAGGGTCCTGAACTGATTTGACTGTTTTTAGAAAATGTCTGTCTGTGAGTCTGTATGTGACAAAAATTTTGCGGACGCTCTATCTCAAGAACTAATGCATGGAATTTAATAAAACTTTAGTTTCAGTTAGTCCCTGATATAAATTGGTGCTGATTAGTTTTTGGTGAAAATTGCCCAACAGGTTGCACTATGCTACATTTTTCATGATTTTCATGATAGCGATATCCCAAGAACTAATGCACAGAATTTCTTCAAACTTCAGATTCTGTAAAAACTTGACATAAATAAATGCTGATTACATTTTGGTATAAATGGCCCAACAGGTGGCACTGTTATATTACGTTTTTCATGATTTTGACAATAGCGATATCTCAAGAACTAATGCACAGAATTTTCTCAAACTTCAGATTCAGTTAGATGTCGACATAAGTTGTTGTTGATTAGATTTTAGCGTAAATCTCTCAACAGATGGCGCGGCTGTGCCGCATTTTTCAGGATTTACACGATTTTAGCGATAGTCATATCTCAAGAACTAATGCACGGAATTTAATAAAACCTTAGATTCAGTTACACCTTGATATAAATTGATGCTGATTCTTGTTGCTGTATGTGAAACCTGTATGAGATAGAAGAAAGTTTTGAGATTGGCACATCCGACTAGTCTTACATAGAGGGGAATAACAAATACCATTAGTCACATATTTGAAATCATTTCCAGCAAAATCCATGAAATTAAAAATTTGTTTTTGATGTGTTTTATACATAGGGGAGTAAACAGAACCTAAAACTGGAAATTTCATGGCCCAAATAAAGTTTCTTCTAAAATTAATAAAATGATAAAATAACAATAAAATGACTTTGAAATCAAAAAATCTGTTTGAATAAGTCAAAGCCTTAAAAGATTTTGCCATAATGAGCATATGGCCAGTTCCGGATAAATTTAAACAGCATCATGCTCTTTTGCTATAATTTAATTAAATAATTTTTTAAGCTTAATTATTCACTTTTTCACTTTATTGAGTTTGAGAAATAAATCTAATTTGTTGAGAGTATTGAGATTTAAACTTTACATTTCTCCTTGATGTTTTTGTTGTTGTTGCTAAGAAAGCTTTTGTTTTGCCCACTCATCTTTCCAAGGTTTTTTTTTTTTTCCTGCTTAGCACTCTTTTATGAAATTCAAATATTTCATCTTTGAATAAGAAAGATCTTTGAAATCATCTTTTTTCTAATTTGAAAGATCTTTAAATAAGAAAATTACACTCTGAAAAATCACTATAGTGAATCACAAAACTGAAAGTCACACTGTTTTAATAATACTGAATATTGCAATAAATTATAATTTTAAAGAAAATACTTACGACCATATTTTTAAATAAGTTTTCATTCTTATGAACAGCTTGAATTTCCTCGGAACACAATATTCCACTTATATATTTTGATGTAAATCTAAATTAAATACAAAAACATAGTAATTACAGAGGCAAGTGGATCTCAATGAACATGTAATTTTAAATATGAAAAAAATAAAAAAAAATTACTTATTCACTATGTCTGCAGATTTTTTATCAAGATTATTCCACCATGTTCGAACAGAAGCTGGAACTTTACGCATAGCAGTATACAAAACATGACATGCCATTATCTGAATTTCCTCAGGAGATTGATTACCTAAAAGAAACAAGAGGGAAGGGGGATTTAATTGTTTCGTCATAAGTAAACACAGCATTACAAAACAGATTAACGGGACATTTTATTACTAACTACATGATCTACCAGTGTTGCTTTGAATAATAATTTTAAATATATATATATATATATATATATTTTAAGTTCAATTCAGACATTTTTCTCCAGAGGGGATTTAGCAATGGGGCCCCCACTACCTTAGGCAGAGAACACTCTCGAATTTGTACGATAACGTATCTTTAAACGAAAATTTATCCAAAAAAAAACCTAGGACCTAGGAATCTCACTGCCTTTGATAACATACATCTGGGTGTGCTACACACACTCTAGTCTGTGCTTGAAAATGACCCTCGAATTTGTATAATTTTATATCTTTAAACAAAAATCTTTCCAAACGAATCTGATGATGGCGGCCCCACTGCCTTTGGCAGTGTACACCATGGCATGTTACACACTCTCTGATCTGCTTTTGCAAATTTCGATTTTGTATGATTTTACGTTTATTAGATGAAAATCTATCCAAACGAACTAAGAGACCAAAGTTATAGTGATAGTCGATTTAATTTCTGACATTTAAATTTATTAAACTTTCAATTCTGACCAAAAGTTTCTGATAATAAAAGACGTGCCCCTGCACCTTACTCTTTTTAAACGTATATCTTACAGTATTGACAACTGTCACAAAAGCACAATTCTCTTAAAAGGCAAAATGATATCTGGAAAAGCACCAAGAGAAAAAAAATCTCTGGCAAATTTATGAAACGACCTCTGGAAAATATTTTATTTTAAATAGTATACATTAATATTATTTAAACCAAAAATACCATTTGAACTGGAAAGGTACTACTGTGAAAAAATGAGTGTTTTTTTTTTCCATCCGAGAAAATAGGAAGACATTTTAAAACTGGAGAAAAAACAGAAAAGTTGAAAACAAACACAAAATCAACCTCCAAGATTTTTTTTTAATAGTAAATATTAATATATTTTGAAACCAAAGATACAGTTAGAACTGGAAAGGTACTTTAAATAAGTGTGTATTTTTTCTATTTCCTTCCAAGAAATCGGGATAAGAGTTTCAAAATGCAGAAAAAAGAAAAACGTGAAAACAAAATCAAATTTCAGTTTTTAATATTAAATATTAAAAAAAGAAAAAGAAAACATTAGAAATGGAAAGGTATCCTGAATAATTGGGTACATTTTGTTTTTTGTATCATTTTCACCATGGTCTGATGGATAGCAGTTTAAAACTTCAGAAAAAATTTTAAAAGTGAAAATTAACACATAATCGAGCTCCAGAAAAAATGTGTATTGAAATAGTAAATACTAATATTTTTTTAATGAAATATACCGTTAGAACCAGTTAGGTACAGTGAAAATTTTTGTGTTTTTTCTTTTTTTAGTTTAGTAACTCCCAGGGGACACAGCGATTGCAATTTCAAAATGTAGAAAAAGGAAACTTTTTCCCTTTGTCTGCTCGAAAAACTGAAGAAAGCAAACACTAGATTTCTTGATTTTTCATGAAGCCACTCTCAGTTTTTAAGGAACATCCAATGTAAATGTATAACAATAAGCATAAAAACTTCTACAGTAAATTAACAATATGATTTCAGCAACATTTATTTCTTCCCTTTAGGTCAAAAGTCACAGTAAAATTCTCAAACAAGTTAGTTTAAAAATATCTATCACAAAGTAGCATGATTTAACAGAATATTGGACATGATATTAAAGTAAATGCATTAAGTTTCTATATAACCTGCAGAGATTTTAGGTGCATGAAGAAACACAGAAACAAGATTTTCTTTCTTTGGAGAATCAGAACCCAAGGCCTTCTTAAAACACAGCAATGGATTTTCAGGCAATAACTGACACACATTAGAAAACAAAGATGGAAGTTGTTTTGTTTCTTCTAAGTGTGCTACATAACCATGGCGCATCTAAATAAAATAATTTAGAAATAAGTATAAAATAACTCCACTTCATTAAATCAAGACACAAGCAGATATGCAACAAGTAAAGAAAACTACATGGCATAAAATAATTCAGATATTTTAAAAGTATTAAGATTTAGAAAAGGAATGTGTTAACACAGCACAAAATCTTGAATTTACATGAATTAACAGTTTTAAAAAAAGTTTAATCAACAACGCACAGGGTGATTTTTCTTATCACTGATTAATAAATAATGCCTAAACCATCAGTTCTAGAAGTATAGTTTCAAATGTTGTTCTTCATCAAATGAAAATCCATTAACGTCAAAATATTTATTTTTTAAAGTCACAAAATTTAGATTTTCATACAGTTTCTGGGTCCTATTAGTTGTTTTTTAGGAAAACTTTTTCCAAGAAAAACTTTCACTCTTTCTTAAGAAAATATATTCTTTTGAAAATGGGTAAATAATTTTATTGCATTTTGCATCTTCATAAGTACGTTTTAACAAAATACACAGTATGGGGGGAGGAGGATGTATATTTTATAGATATTTACTTGTGATGGAGCTGAAGAAATGAATTCCAACATCAAGAGCCATGAAAATAAGTAGGCAGAGACAAATTTATACAGATCAGAATTCGGTAACACTAAACAGCATTCTCCAATTTTAACATCTTCAAGTATACTTTCCATTAGCTCACTTAATGTATGTAGAGTATGAACCAAAGGTGTTAATCTAAAATGAGAAAAAAAATAACTCTTAAAGTTAAAATACTGTAATTTAGAAAAGAGGAAAGAGTAACTGATTTCATATTGTAAAATATATGGATTTAATGCTATAAAGTATATTTTCTGAAATATTTTATGAAAGATATCAAGAAAAAAAATTAAGATTTTAACTTTATTCTATTACTAGAATTCCTACATCTTGTTTCCTGCACAAAATATATGATCATTGTATCCAGGGGTATATGTTACCATTGTATATGGGTTGTATCAAGGGATGAGATTGACAAAAAAGCAAAAAAGCTGAAAACTGCGCGAACGACATTTCAGCAATAATAGTTATGAATTTCGAGTGCAACAAATATAATTGGTATTACATATATATATTACATACAATATATATTACATCAATTTACCTTTGAGTAAATTAAAAAGAAATTATTTACTTACTCTAATAAAAAGTCTATTTTACCAAGATACAGCACATTAATAAAACCCTTCATTGGCATGAACATTTTTTAATTGAAATTTTGAAAATAGTAAGACACTTTTCTTGAAACAGCAAATCAAGTATATGCTAATAATTGCAACCACCTTCAATAAATGATAGAACAGAGTTCCCACACTTTTTGATTTTCTAAGGACATTATCAGTGACACCAACTAATCAGCGTGTGGTTATTCCAGATTCCAGGTCATTTTTACCAGCCAACTTAAAGCCAGTTTTTGGATTTTTTTAAAACTTTTTTTTAATTTTTTTTGGCATTTTGTGGCGAATATTCTATATTACTAAAAGAAATCTGGTTCTAATCTTTTAATCCAATGGAGTAAATTTTGAAGAAATTCGCACTTTTTCAGCAATCCTTTGACAAATTTTGCATTTTTTTCGCGATCATTTGGCGAATTTCATTTTTTTTCAGCGATCGATGTCGAAATTAGTGATATTTAGGTGATTTTCGTGTTTTTTCCAAGATCTTTTGACAAAGTTCGCATTTTTTTCGAGATCTTTTGACGAAGTCTGTGTTTTTTCCAAGATCTTTTGCCGAAGTTTCGTGTTTTTTCAGCGATCTTTTGACGAAAATTGAGTTTTTTCGGCAATCTTTTGACGAAAATTGCACTTTTTCAGCAATCTTTTGACAAAAATCGTGTTTTTTCGGCGATCTTTTGACGAAAATCACGTTTTTTCGATGATCTTATGACGAAAGTAGTTTTTTTCGATGATCTTATAACGAAAGTAGTATTTTTTCGCCGAACTTTTGACAAAAATCGCGATCTTTAGGTGAATTTTGCGTTTTTTTCTGCGATTCATTGGCGAAATTCGCATTTTTCCCGCGATATTTTGGCAAAATTCACGTTTTTCCTGCAGTCCTTTGACGAAATTCGCTTTTTTCTGCGAGCTTTTGGCAAATTTCGCGTTTTAAAACACGATCCTTTGGCGAAATACACGTTTTTTCTGCAATCTTTAGGCGAATTTCGCGTTTTTCGGAAAATCGAGAAATGGCGAAAAATTGGAAAAAAGCGGAAAATGACAAAAAAGTGGAAAACTGCAGAAAAATCTCATGCCTGTGTATCTGATAATCAAATATCGATATTGTGCTTTTTCTTTACACCATCACCTTCATTCTTAATTCAACAAAAATTTAGTGAATGTGAATTTTTCGTTTAGAAATTACATTCAATGTTTTGCCTCAAAATGTTTTCACAGCTAGGTGGTAAGAAAAAGCACCTATTTTGGAGCTTATGTACAGAATGTGCGATATAAAAAATTCAGATAACAAACAAATAAAAATATGCGTAGAAGCAAAATAATCTATTTTAACTAGAAGTACAATATAATTTTAGCTAGGTGTTTAAATGAAATTACTGGACAGTCCATCAGCAAAATACTCTAGGAAGAATGCTATTTATGTGCATAAACCAAACAAGACAAACAAAAGAAAAAAATGCACGCATAAACACTTTATAAAAGATAAATTAAAATCTTAAGTTAAATCATTATATATTTTTAATTAAGAGAAAATACTATGCATTTTTTAAATCTTGATTTGTGATAATTTCATGATTTTCAAAGAATCCATATACTTAAAGCTAACCTGCTTTTTAGTTTTTCGTGCAAAAATGCCTTTTATAGGCATGCGCGAGCATTCAGCTAATCAGCTAGAGGCTTTTACTATCTTCAGACGCGATATTTCAGCCAATGAGGTGAAGGCTTTTTCCTCTCTCTAGAAGCGTATGTGGATTACTACGACTCCATTTGGTTGTTCGGTTGTTGAAACTTTATGGATTTCTTTTATTAAGGTATTTTTTCATTTTACCGTATTTATTTTCTTTTTAAGTCGTATGTATTTTATTACTTTGAATTTTTTATAACTAACCCTTTTTTTGAGAGAGAGAGAGAGATTTCGTGGCACGAAATTCCGCGAATCGTTTCCGATGTAAACAAGTGTAAAATTTCAGTTTTTTAAACTTTTAATATGTAATTCTGTGTGATATGATTAAATTCAGGTTTTCTCAGCGACGATCACAGTATTTTTACGAAAAATTTTTTGTATTAATCAAGCTTTTTTGGTTATTAAGCATAGCTAAACACGAAAGAAAACTTTGTTATTTTAAGATTTTGATGTGAATTATTTGCGTACATTTATAAGGCGAGTTTCACTGAATAATTCAAGAAAAAAAAATCTCATCATTATACATATTTAGTTACGCATTATTAATTATTTACTTGGCCTTTACTTTTAATATTTCAAACTTACAGCTGAATGTAACTATTAAAACATTTGAAATACTGTATTCGTAAAATGAAATTTCAGCTTAAACACTCGACAATTACTTTTACTTATGCATTATTAATTATTTACTTGGCCTTTAATTTTAATATTTCAAACTTACAGCTGAATGTAACTATTAAAACATTTGAAATACTGTATTCGTAAAATGAAATTAGCTTAAACATTCGACAATTACTTTTAGTTATGCATTATTAATTATTTACTTGGCCTTTACTTTTAATATTTCAAACTTACAGTTGAATGTAACTATTAAAACATTTGAAATATTGTATTCGTAAAATGAAATTTCAGCTTAAACACTCGACAATTACTTTTAGTTATGCATTATAAATTATTTACTTGGCCTTTACTTTTAATATTTCAAACTTACAGCTGAATGTAATTATTAAAACATTTGAAATACTGTATTCGTAAAATGAAATTTCAGCTTAAACACTCGACAATTACTTTTAGGTTAAATTAAGGTTTTTTCAGTGACGATCACAGTATTTTTACCAAATAATTAAAAGTACTACATGCATGCATCTATCTATCTATCTATCTATATTAGAAATTGTGCAGGTTTCTGGTCACTGTTTTGTTTACATATTTTAAACAAAAATTTCAATTTAATAATGCACTGAAAATTATAATGAATGCTTACAATTAAACACAACAACACAAAACAAAAAATTTCACAAAAACACATTATTTCCCGGATATTTTCCCACAACTAATCAATAAATTTGATGATATTTTATTGCGATTTTAAACCATGAACTTTAGTACTTTTCTGTTTTACGGACACTATGCCAAAATGTATGTATGTATGTAAATGTATGTATGTATGTTTGGCGACAATGGTGTACGTATAACGGAAAAGTGCCTGAATTATTATTTTTATATATATATATATATAAAATATGAACATAATTGGCGACACAGCAAGTTTTCTGGATTTCTCCCTGGCTCTCTAACCACATTGTTAACAAAACAAAAAATTCACGAAAAACACATTATTTCCCCGATATTTTCCCACAACTAATCAATAAATTTCATGATATTTTATTGTGATTTTAAACCATGAACTTTAGTACTTTTCTGTTATACGGACACTATGCCAAAATGTATGTATGTATGTATGTTTGGCGACAATGGTGTCCGTATAACGGAAAAGTGCCTGAATTATTATTTTTTTATATATATATATAAAATATAAACATAATTGGCGACACAGCAAGTTTTCTGGATGTGAAAGGCGGAGATGAATTTCATTCATTCAATGACCTTTTTAAAAGTTTCAAGTTTGGATTGAGTGCACATGAACATAGAAACCGATACCTATTTCTATGTTTATGATTGAGTTATTTGGATATCTTTTCGTATAGCACAGAAAATCATTTCTCCCGCTTTCGTAATACAGATAAATTCTGGTGTATTTTTTTTTCTTCTTTTTATATCATAAGTACTTTTCTACTTTAAATTTTTTTAACCTAATAGTAATTGTCGCGTTTCTAAGCTGAAATTTCATTTTTCGAATGCAGTATTTCAAATGTTTTAATAATTACATTCAGCTGTAAGTTTGAAATATTTAAAATATTAAAAGTAAAGGTCAAGTAAATAATTAATAATGCGTAACTAAATATGTATAATGATCAGAATGACATATTAAAATGTGTACAGAATGACATGAAAATTTTAAAAAACTGAAATTTTGCACTTGCAACTTAATTGTAAATTTCATTGTTTACATTGGAAACGATTTGTGGATTTTAAGAATTTGAGGAACTTCGTGTCACCAAATTACTAAATCTCTCTCTCTCTCTCCAAAAAAAAAAGGGTTAGTTTAAAAAAATTCAAAGTAGCAAAATACATACAACACAAAAATAAAATAAATACGGTAAAATGAAAAAATTACTTTAATAATAGAAATTCATAAATTTTCAACAACGACATCAAACGAACGCGACAGATCGACGAACATTGCGTTTTTTAAGTGACTGATCGACGAACCTTGCGTTTTTTGGGGACATATCGACAAAGTTTGCGTTTATTCCACAATCGATCGATAAAATTTTTCTTTTTTCCCTGACTGATCGACGAACTTTGCGTTTTTTCCGCGACAGATCAACGAACTTTGCGTTTTTTCTGAGACAGATAGACGAACATTGCGTTTTTTAAGTGACTGATCGACGAACCTTGCATTTTTTGGGGACAGATCGACGAACTTTGTGTTTATTCTGCAATCGATCGACGAAATTTGCTTTTTTCCCCCGACTGATCGACAAACTTAGCGTTTTTTCTGCGACAGATCGATGAACTTTGCGTCTTTTCCACGATCGATCGGTGAATCTCAATCAAGTAAAATCTAAAGTCAGAAATTTATTTAACAACCTAATTGTTAAGGGTCCCTAACACATTTAATGGAACTTGAAAAATACACTGCATATATAAAACTTAACATTCTTCCCTTTTTTATAATAAAAATAAACATTTTACATAATCATTCTCAGTTGACTTAATTTTTTCAATGGTATTTTGTCATGTCTGCATTAATGTAATTCTTTAAATAACACGTAAAATAATAGTGGGGTTTAAAATTTATTTTTCTCCCTCCCAAACATTACAACTCCCCTCCATTTAAAAATGTTGGTAGGGAGACTCCCGTCCTTGGAAAAATTGAATTTCAAGCCCTGCCTATAATATGTTTGTGTGTATTGAGGTTTGTATAGATGTTTGTGTGTGTGCTGTTTTTAATAAAGACAGTTTCATTTTTCACAAGAACCTTTCAAAAAATTCACATTCTTTGCGCAATCCTTTAACAAAATTTGCATTTTTTTTCGTGATTCTTTAATGAAATTCGCATTTTTTTCTGTATCTTTTTTTTGTCGAGATTCACAATTTTTTCAGCTATCCTATGACGTAATTCGTGTTTTTTTTCAGCGATAATTTGACGAAATTTGTGTTTTTTCTGCGATTTTTTTTTTTTCACGAAATTTGCGTTATTTTCCATGATTCTTTTATGAAATTTGTGTTTTTCTGTGATCCTTAGACGAAATTTTCTTTTTTCGCAATGCTTTGATAATAATCACATTTTCTCTGCTGCCTTTTGATAAGATTCATGAATTTTCAGCAATCCTTCGATGAAATTCGCGTTTTTTCAGCAATCTTTGAAGAAATTCGCATTTTTCTCGCGATACTTTAACGAAATGTGCGTTTTCCAGCGATTTTTTGATAAAATACATTTTATTCCGCAAATTTTTAGACGAAATTTGGCAAGAAAGCGCTATCTTTTGGTGGAATTTCCTGTTTTGCGATTCTTTGACAAAATTTGCTCATCTTTTGCGTAAATCACGTTTTTCTGTGGCCTTTTAACAAAATTCACGTTTTACATGATCCTTTGATGAAATTAGTGTTTTTCCTGTGATCATTTGACGAAATCTAGGATTTTTTTCCCGCGAAGATTGATTATATGTTTTTAGTCTGCAGGTGCCCTAAAAAGTTTGTGACGCCAAACAAACAAAATTCATCCTAAAGAATTATTGTTTCGTTTCTGGAAATGAACGACTGTCAACTCATTGGCTGAATTATAAAGGGTGAAATGTGTAGGCACTGAGTATCATCTATACTATTAACAGAGTTTCCCCCAGGTTTAAAAAGGGGCAAGGTGCTGCTGGTGAGAAAAAGGGCACTTTTTTTATTCTTAAGGGCACTTTTTGGATTTTTGAGGGCACTTTTCAGAATCTTAAGGGCACTTTTTTAATTGTTAAAGCTTAAAGGTATTCTTTTGGTTTTTAAAGCCACTTTTGATATTTCAAAGTCAAAACACTCTTTTTAAGACAACATTGAGTCAGTTTTTATTATGAAACCAAATTTTTTAATGCAAAAAGGAGAAAGGGCACTTTTTTTACTGAGAGCAAGAAGGGTGCTAATTATTTTGCTGGAGGGGGCAAGAAGGGTGCTAATTATTTTGCTGGAGGGGGCAAGAAGGGTGCTAATTATTTTTATGAGGGGCAAGAAGGGTGCTATTTTGCAAACCAAAGGGCAGGCAGGGTGCAGCACCCTTCTGAAACTGTCTGGGTGAAACACTGCTATTAATGTCGGTAAACGTCTGTCTGTGTGTGTGTTGTTGTGTCTGGCGTCTGTAAGCACAAAACTCTGCATGCAGACGATGGACATAAGTGCTTTTGGTATAAAAAAATTCGGAAGGGGAGTTTTTAAAATTCACATTTTGCGGGAGAAGAGGGGTGCGAACGAATTTAAAAAATGAGTCCGCATCAATAATTATGGCGGCGGGGGGGAGTATGTTTTGCCCACACGGGGCAGAGACTTTTCTTTGCTGACACCACTCATATGATATATCGTTCGAAAGGCCTGTGACTGCCTTTTCATGTTATGCATCTGTGTGGTCCATCCCCCCCCCCCCCCCCCCGTCAATTGGGGCACTTTTCTAAATTTTGCACATACCACTCATGTTATATATCGTTAAAAAGATCTGTGACCGCTTAATCATATTATGCATCTCCGGTGTCCATCCCCCACTTTGCCCCCCCCCCAAGGGGGTACTTTTGTAAATTTTGCACAAACCCTTCATGTTACGTATTGTTGGAAAGGTCTTTGACTGCTTATTCATGTTATGCATCTCCGGGGTCCATCCCGCCATTTCCCCCCTTTTAAGGGGGCACTTTTCTAAATTTTGTTGACACCCCTCATGTCATATATTGTTGGAAAGATCTGTGACCGCTTAATCATATGCATCTCCAATGTCCATCTCCCCAATTTGCCCCCCCCCCCAAGGGGGCAATTTTCTAAATTTTGTTGACACCCCTCATGTCATATATTGTTGGAAAGGTCTGTGACCGCTTAATGATATTATGCATCTCCAATGTCCATCTCCCCAATTTGTCCCCCCCCTCCCCCAAGGGGGTACTTTTCTAAATTTTGCAGACAACCCTCATGTCATATATCGTTGGAAAGGTCTGTGACTGCTTAATCATATGCATATCTCTGATGTCCATCTCCCCACTTTGCCCCCCCCCCCCCAAAGAGGTACTTTTCTAAATTTTGCAGACAACCCTCATGTCATATATCGTTGGAAAGGTCTGTGACTGCTTAATCATATGCATATCTCCAATGTCCATTTCCCCACTTTGCCCCCCCTCCCCCAAGGGGGTACTTTTCTAAATTTTGCAGACAACCCTCATGTCATATATCGTTGGAAAGGTCTGTGACTGCGTAATCATATGCATATCTCTGATGTCCATCTCCCCACTTTGCCCCCCCCCCAAAAGAGGTACTTTTCTAAATTTTGCACACAACCCTCATGTTATATATCGTTGGAAAGGTCTTTGACCACTTAATCATATTATGCATGTACCGTGTCCATCCCCTACTTTACTCCCCCCAAGGGGGTACTTTTTTTAATTTTGCACACACCCCTCATGTTACATATCGTTTGAAAGGTCTTTGACTGCTTATTCATGTTATGCATCTCCTTGGTCCATCCTGCCATTTCCCCCTCCCCAAGGGGGCACTTACCATTTACTTGCACAACAGCGCTAAATGTGTCAAATGAAAGAAATTCCGCGAGTGCATGTGCCAGTGAAACTTAGCCAATTGCTGTTCTTCAACCTAGCTTTAATTCAAAGTGGGTTTTTTATTTATTTGAATTATTCTGCAAAAGTTTCAAACATTTTAAAGCAGCTATGAATTTTATTTTTATGGTACTATCAAGTTTTTTGCCGTCAAATTTTGACGGGTTCCATCTAGTATTCTAGAATGATAAATTATTTATTTTTCCCTAATAGTTGTGATAATCAATGAAATGGGTGATTCAAACAATAAATGTTTTCTGAGTCAAAATGAAATAAATAAAATTAAAATATATAACAGCAGTGTATTATTCTTTACTGATATACTTTAAGCAACAAGTATTTTTGTTCACTAAATAAACTGGCAAATAAAGCATATCAAAATAAATCCTAAAAGCATACATGAAGCACACTTTTTTACATACATTAAACAAGAATTTTTTTTTCTGTAATTGAGAAAAAATAATATCCATACTTAGGTGGAAACTTTTCTTCTTCATCTTCAACATCGTCACAATCACACTTCACATCATTAGAGAATGACTCAGAAAGAAGAGGCATTATTCTAAAAAAAATAATAAAGAATAAAATTCAAATTTGGCATAGTGGCTATTTTTAAGATTTCAGTGCTCGCTAAAAACAGTTTCCATAAAAAAAAAAAAAAAAAAAAAAAATCGCAATTTAAAAAAGTGAAATAAGCTGAAAAATAGACTTGTATAAAACCAAAAACTTTCTGCGCACATAAATATTGAGTCAAAAACTTTCTGCAAATTAATTTAATGTTTAATAAAATTACGTGTTGTTTTATTTTGACGATATAAATTAAAAACAGCAGTTTAAAATAATTACCATTTAAAATTAATTAATATTAATTAAAGAATAATTATTTTGGTTAAAAATAATAATAAAGCTAAAAATCCATGATAGAAACGGCTGAATTCTTATCAATTATTTTGTCAATGCATTTAGAAAAACCCAATCCTTAATATTTTGACCCCCTTCGCAAATGTCTGTAATGTCACAACAATGTTTTGCATCTTTAAATTTTGAATTGTGCGTAAACAGTAAATAAATCGTACATAAAATTGGGGAATATTATTAATTTTTTGGTATTTAAAAAAAAATAAAATAAAAGAAAGAAAGAAAGAAAAAAGAAAAAATCTAAAAAAAATTTCTGCAAAGTTCCGAATTTTACAGAAAATTTTCTGTGCGCGCGTGCGTCTATATTATACAACTCTGCTGAAAAAGTTCTAAAAACCTTCTAAACAATGATTTATCTGAAATTGTTAGGGATAGAAACTTGAAATTTTACATGGCTGTTACGTTAGAGACACAAATTCATCCATAGAACAGTTTTTAAAATTTTTGAAATTTTAATGTGAGCAGGAACAGAAAAGTATTAAAATTGCAATCTCTGCGATATAATCATTACAGAAATTTGCTTAATTAGTGTGGCTTTATGAGTAATTTCTGAATTATCTGTGGCAGTAAAATTTCCTCTAATAAAAATAGGCCAAAGAATACCACTTGGCATTTTTAAAGAATTACGCGAGCAAAGCCGCAGGTTTTGCTAGTATATATATATATATATATATATATAATAGTAAATTATTAAAATCATTTACAAGATAAACATATTACATCAAACTTACTTCATAAGCATTGCATGGGCTGATAACTGCAGTAGCTGTATGTCTGAAATCAAAATAGTCAATAGATTCTCTAAGGGATCAATTATATCATCTTTGGCCTTAGAGCTACAACTTGCTTCACAACACTGCATAACATAATTGAAGACAATATTTTCAGGGATATATTCAGATGCTTTCAATAGACTATTCAGGGCATTTTCTAATGCCTGAGATAATGGATTGAATTTTTTTATAACACCTAAAGACAAATTTAAAATAAATAATGAAATAACAACTTCAAATATATTTTCAAAATTACATTCAACAATAATGATAGAAATTTACCTCCAATGTGAATGAACAAAGATATAAAACCTTTGTTTAAGTCATCATCTACTGATGGAGCCCATGACATTTCTTCATCACTTTCTTCACAGATGGAAATAAAAGAAAATGAAGTAGAATAAGCCAATGATACTTGATGTAAGAAAAGAAGATCAACAGCTTTATCAAAGTTCTTAGACTTCCCAATCTAAAGAATGAGTAGCAAATGTATTTTAGTATTTTTAAATGCAAATTTTAAAGAGTCATCAAGTTTCAGGATATATATATATATATACAATGATAAACACAGAAACAAATCATAATTTTGAAAAAAAAAAAAACTTATTCCTTAAAACCAGAAGCAGAGCTCTGTCTATTAAATAGGCCATTGATGATTTGGGACATCAATGCAGAGTTAAAACATTTATCAAGTTGCTTCTGACCCATACATAGAGAAAAACAAGTATAAAGCTAAGAATAATGTAATTAAATAATATAAAAGAAATAATAAAATTATATATATGTGTGTGTGTGTGCATTAATATATATATATATATATATATATATATATATATATATATATTAGTTTGATAAATTATTAAACTTGTAATAAAAAGGTAGGTGAGTATAAAAGAAATCAACAAAAACTAAGAAAACTTTCATTTCTTGAATATCAAATGTTACAAGTATTAAGAATAATGAGCAAAAAATTGTAAACATAAAAGCCAAATTTTTATTTAAAGGACAGGTGGGGGGGGGGGGGGGATGTTTTTACTTTAAAAATGAACCAAATCATCAAAATGTGCTTAGAATGTAAATTTGTATGTAGTTTTTGAAGAATAACTCAAGAACTACTTTGTGGAATGAGCTGTAATTTTGTATTCACATATTTGAAGCTTCTAGAAATGGATTTCCATTAAAAAATTTATAGATTACAATTCATAATTTTGTCACGTGACAAGTTTTTCCATTTTTTGTGTTCCACATCAGGAATTTGGTTCAAAATGCCGAATTAAACAGTATTTTCTGAAAGATTGTCTGTCTTTATCAAAAAATGGAAAAAGCCATTTGATTACATATAGTTTCTGAATAAGAACACCTGCCAATTTCATATGTTTCCGAACAAAAATGAATTCAGAAATATATCAGAAAGTAGCTCCTTTGAAATTGAGAACAGCATTAAAATATATCTAAAAGTTTTGAGTTTCAAGAGGATTTTACTTAGATATTATTGTTAAATATGTTAATGTTACCAAAAATAATTTTTATTTAAAAAAAAATAAAAAATAATTTTTATTTTTAAAAAATAAAAAAATATTTTTATTTAAAAAAAAAAAAAAATGTTTAGGGGTTAAATTGATTTATATAATAATAATTTGAGATTTGAATTTGAGTTTCATAAAAGTTTATATTTAAATTTGGAGAAAATATATAATTGCATTATTGGCCATTTGAATACAAAAATAATACTTTTCGTATAGTGGTTACTTTAAAGGGATACATTGTGTTGTAAAAGAAAAGTTTAATCTTTGAAATTTACTAATATTAATTAAAATAATAATTAATTAAAAAATATAAAGTTTCCTTGAACTTTGAATATTTGAAAACATTATTATATCATAAATATTATTCAAGTAGAGATTTAAATAATAAATTAAAACAATGGTAAAAGCATGCTGGAATAAGCACAATATAAAATTTCTTACCTGGAAAATGGAAAGTTGTAGATTATGAAAGTGAATATAACAAAGATTTTAAATATATATACGATGACACAACTTGAAGAGATAAAATTATTTAATATTTTCACTTTATTTATCTGATATTGATCAGTGCTGATCAGAATAATGCTCATTATGGCAGAATATTTTTCATAATAATTTGTATATTATCATATTTTTATGATTATTCTGTGAAATATTGTTACACATCAATTTATATTTTCTTTAAGTAGCACAACAAATTCCAATTTTTTGTCAGTTATTTAAAGAAAGTTAATTCTATGAAAATTTAAATGTTCATAAGTAGAATTAAAGTATTTGTCCATTAATAATCACGTTCCACCATGTCCAACAAAACCAAATAAACTTCATTGAAAAATGCAGCTCTCAAAATGACGAAGTTCTGGCACATGCAGGATCTCCGCCAGAAAAATATTTGGTGCATCATCATAGATCTCGAATACTAATTTCATACGGATTTTCATTGAAAACTAAACCTCTGAAATGTTTATATTATGAAGTTGAAGTAAGCATTAACATACTGATTTTCAATCATTGTACCATATAATATTAAAGTATACTTGTTAGTAGTAAAGCTGGAGAGATACTTCCAAATATCAGTGATTTTGGGGTTACGTAAACTCTTAATATTTTAACAACAGATGCATTTTCAACTTCTATGGGTATAAAGAAAAACAAGAAATATATTGCACAATTGATGAATCGTATTAATCAATGCAGAAGATGTTAATGCAGTATTGCAGAGTCAAATTGAAGACTGGATTTTACTCACAGCACAACAACTGACTTTCAGACTTAAGAAAAACAATTCTTTTACATGTTATCTTCACAAGTTTCCAAGCCCAAATGCCGCGATCTTTCCTAAAAGCGACGCTATCGCAAAATTGAACTTTTAAACTTTTGGCCAATCAGAATAGCGTGCACGTATTCTGAAATGAAAATCGGTCGATCTGTTTCACAAACTGAATGATTCAGAAAATTATAAAGGTGCTATGTTTCTGAATTGGCAATGCTTTTTAACCTAAAGGAATGCGTGGGTGGATGTTTTCAACAGCGCCAGTACGGAGTTCAATGAACTACAACTTCAGATGGAGGAATATTTGCAAAAGAAATTTCTGACAGCATGCTAACTCGTTGTTTTTAGCTTGGGGAAAAAAACGAAAACCAGATAAATGATACAGAATCTGCCATTTTTCTATAGCACTCGTTTTGAAGTAGCCAAAATTAATGGATTGTTTATTACTTTAAAAGGGTTTAAATTTGAATGAAATGAGGGATAAAATTTGGAGAAATAATCGTAAAACAATGTAATATTTTTTTTTTCTAATACAAAAATATAATACTATACTTTGTTTTGAGGGAAAACATCCATATAGAGTATGAGTACAACCCAATCACAAAGATTTTTATTCTGTGCTCCTGCCAGCTACCCATGTAATACTTTATTAAGAAGCATTAAAAAAACATAATCACCAAAGACAAATTACTTGTCTGAGAAATACTTCATATTTCATCAGTCCCTCTGTAAACAGTCTGTAAGTCAACATGCTGACTAAGCAGTGATTGGTTAATAATGTATTGACATCATAGTGTATGACATGCAAGATTTGTTACTCAGTCACATTAAATTCACATGAGATTAGGCAATTTTTTTTAGCCACACACTGGTTGGCTTATTAATTGATAGTTGATATGTAATAATATACAATTCTGTTTATGTTTTTCAATCTAAATACGTAACAGTTATAATTTCAACCAAGTGAGCATCAATTGCCAGTTCATTTAGTAGGTGGAAGCAATTAGCCAAATTTCAACTGAAGATATCTCGTACATATGAGTTGATATGATAACTCATTTCTCAAAAAGTTTTTGTTTTATTACAATCTTTCCAAGAAGGTAAATTTTTCTGCAGTTTCATTTAAAAAAATTATTTTAATAAGCCACCCTGTGTGTGGCTAAAAAAAATTGCCTAATCTCATGTGAATTTAATTCTTGGTGGCTTGTAATAAACACATTCAGACAAATCTGGGATTTTAATATAATGATCATGACACATATAGTAAAAATCCCTTCAGATTATACAATATATAATGCAAATGTGGTGACAGAAGTTCCCTTTTTCCTGCTTCAATTACACTAAAAGATACAATAATTCTTCAAATCTTAGATTTTTAAAAGACATATCAACATAGAATTTTTCTTCTTTTCAGAGAGTAAGGTACTTCCTTTTTTATAGTGACTTCAATAAGATACAGAAAATGACCTTAGCAATAGAAGGAATAGTTTCAAAAGTACTTGCTGACAACCTATTCACTATATCCACACAAGCAAGTCATTCACTATTTACATAATTTATTTAATATATGCAAATAGAAGCAATCACACACAGACTCTCTCTTTCACACACATGCATAATTATCAAATGTCACTGGTTATAACCAAATCCAGTGCCCAAAAATATGTTACAAAAAAAGTGTGTAACAACTAATGCCAATATGGCACTAGCTCACAAATTTGGAAAATTTTCTATTAAAATCCCATACTATAATACATCACTATAACTGAGCCTATAATATGCCTATAACTGAAGTATTTTGGAGACATAAATCATAAATTTTAATTGGATAAAAGCTTAATATGAATGAAAGAGAATTACACTGAATAAAAGACTATGAATGAATAAGACTATATATGTTAAAGCAATGATTAGAATATTAATAAAAACCAGTGGACCCGTGCGAGGATTTCACACTGCAGTCTAATATTTTTTTAAATGCAGGTTTAAACGTCTAAAAAAAAATAACTATAAAAATATCTGAAAACAACATTAGTCAAGTCAGAATATCATTTCATTTATTCCATCAAAGTTACAGTAAAAACTGATAGAAGATAGCAAAAGGCACGTGCGAGGGAAAAAATAATAACAAATATATTTTAACTGAATTAGAGGAGAACGTTATCTGCTTCGGAAAAAACACATGACAAAGAAAAATAAATTGAATAGACATAAAGTACAATTTAATTTAATATAACAAAACATACATTTTAGGCTACACGTGAAATACCACTGTTTTCTTCGATCGGTGATGTCTTTTTCTTCTAAACATTTGAATTCCAATTTTGCTTTTTAATCAACAATATGAAATAAACCTGTGCAGTGACGTCCCACTTTATCATTTTTGTACTATTTATTTTTTTATAATCATTGTTGAGCATCATATAATGTGGTATTTTATTTTTGTGGCAACACTGATTTTTTAAAAAAACTTTTTATTTCATTTATAAAAACAATGCTTATTTAATTTTTAATTAACTGCAATTTTTAATCAAAAAACATCTTTTAATGCAATGAAACTGTACTATGTCAGAAGCCGGTTCAAAAACCTTTAGAACGATACCTTATTCATTGTTGTGCATTTCATAAATGCATAGAAAAGGGGATATTGATGACATAAATAATATATATCATAGTACAAAAAAGATTTTCTTAGTCCTCTATAATTTATGCAACAATTAGCAAATTAAGAGATGTTTTAGATTTTATTTATTTCTGATTCATTCTTCTCATCAATTGTTAACTATTATTAGTTCATTATCATTTTGTATCATTTGTTAAAATAAATTAAAACTAAAATAACACTTTTAGATATTCAGATAAAATACATATATGTGAAAAACTTTTGCATAAAATATTACTTTAAGTTAGTTCCCAAATTCCCTGCTCAACAACGCGAAACTTTCTGACACATTTTTAAACATAAAATTGGCAGACCTGACTATTGCAGCGATTTGAAATCGAATAGCATTTTCTTTTTTTATATATAAATAAATTACTTATCAAGTTATAAGCAATTCTTGTCATGTGACAGCAAGTTTATTCCCTTTCTCACGTAGCCACATTAGGAATTCAGTTCAAAACACAGACTTTGACAGTATTTTCTGAAAGATCTTCTGCCTTTACCAAAAAAAATGAAAAATGCCATTTGATTACATAGCTTCTGAATAAGGACACTTGCCAATTCCATACTTTTCTGTACAAAAATGAATTAAGAAATATGTCAGGAAGTAGCTCCTTTGGATTTGAGAACAGCCTTAAAATATATCTAAAAGTTTTCAGTTTCAAGAGTTCTTACTTAGATATTATTGTTAAATATGTTAATTTGATGAAATTAATGAAGCAAAATCTGGTAATTTTATATTTTTTAAGCATGCCCATTAGGTTGCATTATTGTGGCTTTACAATTCCAAAAAAAATTAATACCCTATTTTATTTACCCTGTTTTCTTGTTACTCAAAGTAAAATACTTATTAGAAATATTGAAGGTCATAAACATAACATCTCCCACATATTTAATTTGTCCACCAATTCATTCCTAATAAGATCTGCCCACAGTGTTCCACTGGCCGGGGATCTTATCTGCAGCCATGGGGCTTATACCTCCCCTGCATTGCTGGTCAGATCCATCACCATCCCACTTGACCGCAACACCGAAACACACACACAGTGGTCCTACACAGCTGAGTCCCATAAAACATTGAATCATAAACCTGCCATTGTTGGTTCCAATGAGCATTTTAAGTCCAGACATATTCATAAAACTGTCACTCATTGGAATTAAGTCTGTTACGTCATTCTAGGCATAACAACACCAGAACTGTGTACTCTGATAACAATTACTTCTTATATACAATGATACTATATACACATAGCATACAAATAAAATCTTTAAAAGGAAATACACTTGTACATACTAACAATGATATCATAATTAAAAGAGAAATATTAATTTTAAAAATATATAAAAAGGCATAAATGTTAATTAAAAAATATACATATATTAGCAAGATTGTTTATAGCTGAAAAGTGGTGGCCACAAGATAAATTTTACAGATCTTATGTTTATTTTTATTTTTTTTCTAATACAAAAATATAAAAATACTATACTTTATTTTGAGGGAAAATATCCATACAGAAGCGTACATCCCAAGCACAAAGATTTTTATTCAAAATCTCAATGTTTAAAATTTAGATATGTGTAACCAATTTTAGATAAATAATTCTAAGCACATCACAAATATGCAGCATTATATATATATAGTTTTCATTACAAAACACAACAGCATAAAAAAATTTAAACATTACAAGACCACATATAAAATATTTCAAAATGAAAATAATTACTTTTATATAAGAAGAAAGGAGGCTTTGCATAAAACACCATGCATTCCCAGTGATTAAAGAAGGTGAATGTTGCACAAGGGAAGACATAAGTGATACAAATTCTACATAAAACAAATCCAAACATTTTGGGCACTCAGACCTAAAAAATTAAGTTTCAAAGTTTTTAGTAATGAAACAATTTCATATGAAAATATTAAGCATTTTGTAAAGATAATACCTACATTGAAGAAAACATTGTAAAATAAGTTGAAAGAAGAGTTTTTACTTCATCATCTAAGACTTCAGAATACTGAATGAGGCAACAAATAACTCCAAGTTTTTTTAAGTGTTCTTCAAAATGTAAAATAAAAAATGTTAGAATACAATCATAAAATAGCAAAAGTAATCAAAGTTTAAAATATTTTTAAATTAGTACAAAATTATAAACAAAAACATACATTAAAATTATCATAATATTTTATAAACACTTAGTAGAAGATAAAAATACCTAATTAAAAAAAACACTATTAAAAAAATATAGAACAGCAAAATAATCAAATCAACAATTCAATTTAAAAAGAAATTTTTTAGGGTCAGTAAAATTTAAACCTAAATACTGACCCTAAAAATTAAAAAAATAATAACACTAATACAATTCATAAAGTATAATTACCATCATTTATTTTCTCAAAATAATTGTTAGAACTGTCTGTTAAATCACCCAATAAGTTCTTTAAATAGAAAAGTTTTTTCTCTTTTGAAACATGATGACTTAAAATTTGCAGATTCAGAGACACATATTCACTGTCCATCCTATTAAACAGACAGAAAATATTTTAAAACATTACTGCATATAAATATCAGATAAAAGAAAATAACTTTTGTGTTTTTTTTTTCTAAAAAAGACTGTCAAACTATTAAATTAGGGAAGCGCATGTGGGACCTGCACAAAATTGAGCTGACTGAGAAAACATTCATTTAATGTCGTCAAGCAGACACTTATATTTTCTAACTTTTAAATGAACAATAACCTACTGACAGCAATACTATAATATGCAATAGCTGTGGCAAAGTTCTTAGCTGTCAAAAACTACAGCCAGCAGTAGGCAAACTAGAATCTTTAATTGTTGTTGATATAAGTATTGTTTGTTTAAATGTATTGTTGAAATTTATTTTATAATTCCTTTGTCAAGATAGCATCTTTGGTTTAATAACAAGCCATGTTAATAATGGCATGGGTAAAATAAATGAAAATGCTATATACTAAAAATACAGAGCTCTGTGCATTCACACCCATAAATCTTTAAAAGAACAATCAGAAACAATCACGATGTTACTCTGACATAATCATAGTAAAATTTCCCAGTTTTATAAATGAGAATGTACGTTTTATTTGGTGCGAAAACATTTCTTTGGTAATAGAAAAATATACAATTCCCCTGGCAATATGGAAAAAAAATTTAAAAATTATTCAACCAATTTTCGCAGCATTTAGTGAAATTATTTTCTGTATGGCTTAAAAATACTGCCTTTACTTTATAGCCTCCATTGATGATAAAACATTATTTTTAGATGGGAACTTACATTTTCATTCATAAAAATTAAATCTAGAATGATTACATGAAAATGACATCATTTTCTAGATGCTTTCAGTTGTAACATCATTCGTGAAGTTTTGCCTAGAAAGAGAAAGAACTGACTCTAAAGAAACAGTTACTATGTTCTATTCCCTATATAATATAAATCATAGAAAATGACAGCACTGCATTTAAAGTATTAAAACAAAGTTATAAGATATAGCTGTAATATACAAACAAAATAGGAAATAAAACATACATAGCAGCCATTTGTTTAGAGTCAGCTTGACGTCACACTGAAAGTGTCTCATAGAGAGTGGTGTCATATTTAGGAAATTATTTTTTATTTATTATTTTTTCCCTGATATTTTTCTTGAAATCAAAATATCTGTATTATAATAGATGTTTTAACTCTAAATACATTTAAATGAAAGACAATACATAATTTTAACACACTTATATATATATTTTTTTTTTATATATATATGAGAAAAGTACATTATTTGCTCAGAATGATGTTGATTTTGGATGCGAAAATATAGTGAATAGATGTGAATTTTTATTGGCTTAAAAACCAAAGTACTTTTTTTCCAACATTTCTTACAGTGTGGCAACAGAAAAGAAAAAATTGCATTAGAAAATTTAGAAAAAAAAATAGATTTGTATAAAAATAAACTATGGCAGGTCGTTGTAAAAAAACTTTAAAAAAAAAAAAACTTTTTTTTTAAAGAAATTAAAGGTCTGAGAAATTTGTAAAGTAGCCAATAATTTTACTTAGGTTGTAAAATGTATGTATATGAAGTTTCGTGGAAATTGGTCAAAAATTGTAGATTTGTATAAAGAACATACACACACACTGATTTTTATGCATCTAGATTACATAATGTAAAAAACAGTGACCAGCTAAGTGATTTTAAGACTAAGTCTATGGCACTTAGGTTTTATAATTATTCCTAAAGAACACTATTTTTGTGAAGATTTTGTTTTATGTGAACTTTGATGGCCATGGCATCTATCACAGTGCTCAATTATATGGTCATCGGTCGAACAGTTTCGGAAGAGTAGTCACAATTGAAATGAACACATCAAAATGTGAGAGAGAATGTGATATGGTTTACAAATGGAACAATTGTAATTTTTATAAATGGATTTTAGTTTTAATTTTATTTTTCCTTTTTTACAGTTATTTAATTATCTGTAAAATTACAGCAATCATTACAATACATACTTTTAAGTTACATTACATAGCACGGATTCATGATAGGAAAAATAGGAGTTTTTACAAAAGAAGCCAAAATAAAGAATTATTGGAAAGAAAATAAAATAATTTAATGAAAGAAAGTTTTGAGAAAATGCACATTCAAATTCATTATTTTAAAATTATCAGACATGATCATAAATAATATGTTTCAATAGCAAAGCATAGTGTATCATTATACATATAGCATAAAGTTTTTTTTTTTTTTAGACTGATTTAAAAGACATGATCTTTATGTAGATTTTAAACATGTAAACAAAAAAAAAATCTCTTTTTTCCCCCATACTTACATAGTTGCTTCAGAAATCAATTCATCAAATACATTTGTAGAATCAGGATACAGCAAGTGTATTTTTTCAATCAACAACTGGAAAGGAATAGCCCAGTATAATCCTTCAGATAGAGAACTATAATACAAAAAAGAAACAGGACCTTTTTATACATATAGATACATACACACATACAGATGTTTATGCATTATAAATACTTACATACACATAGACACATACATACATATATTTCTAGTACTCACCAATAAAACATCTCCTTCAAAATGTTTTTTATTCTTTCATATGGGATGAACTTGAGAATTTTTAAACAGTGCTCCTCCAACAGATTAACATCAAATTTTTCTGTGGAATTCTAAAATAACAATAAGAAAAATTAGAAAAAAAAAAATCTTATAATGTTTGTTAAGTATTAAAATGTCATAATATTAAATAAAGTTTGCTGTTTAGAATAATAATAATAATATAGTAGCCCCTATTTATATTGTCTTGACTACATTGTGGTGTGCAGTACCCAATTATTTTTTTTTTAATTTGTCTAATTTTTCAAGTTTTTTTTTTTTCAAATTTTTTACTCTAAATTTCATTATCTGAATAGAGATTTAATTCATAGTATGAAATAGCCATTTTTATCTACTGTTGCCAGATTTTAAAAAGCCCAAATAATATTTAAAAAAACTGTTCAATTGAAAAATATATTTTAGATGTAAATTTTAAAAAAGAAAAGAAAACTTTAAAATAATTAAGCTATTAGATGCAAAAACCATTTAATGGTGAAAATTATGCCATATTGAAACTGTCATATTTAAAATAATATATTTAGAACATCGTATATTTAAAACAATTTTCTTATGGCATTTTCAAACACTGTATTTTAAATTGAAACACATGTTTACATGTTAATACTGAAAAAGAAAGAACACTTTAAAATAATTAAATTTTTACGTGTGAAAAGCACTTAATGGTGAAAATTACGTCATATTTAAAACAATTTTCTTCTAGCATCTAAAAGAAAACTTTTCTTCTAAATGTTACAAAAGTCTGGGAGGCAGTGACATTTTTTACTTAATCATTTTATACAAGCTGATTTTCAAATGTGTCATTGAACTTTCTTAGTCATATAAACAGCTGTCAGCTGTTGTGACAATGGTGTATGCAGCCTTAGACACTGAAAAATCACCCAGTCAAAGGGAAATGAATGGCAACTTGATTACAGAAGTTCGCCACTGGTCATGATTAGGGCTGGATTATTTATCAATATATCGGCCAAATATTGATATTTTTTAATTATCACAATAACGATAGCTAAGCTCTGAATTTGACAATATATCCCAATAACAATAGCTAAGTTCTGACTCTACCGATATATGCCAATGTCATTTTTTTTCCCGCAGCGCAACCTCGAAATCCTAGAAAAAGCACTGAAAATCCCGTACTAATATCTGAATAATCCTTTCTCCCCACGCATTTATTCCCTGTCCGCTTCATTCAAAGCCGGCTATACCTTCCAACAATTATCTCTTTTTCGTTGTTATCTCAATATATCCCCATACATTCTTTGCTTTACTTTTTATTTCCACCCAACCGCATTTTCGACTGTCCGTTCCTTACCGAACCTATCGTCTGTGTTTCAATACCGTCGCTGCTATTCCTCTAGCTCTAGACATATTGCAATAGTTCACACATATTGATAAGTCAAGACGAATAAATAAGCGCTCAAATACGTACGAGTTATTGTGTAGTTGATAATATTACTAGAGCTTAGCAGCTGGGAAGCTTGGTTCGCGAGCAACCAATCACAGTGCGGGTAAAATTTTGCATTTTGCCACGTTCGTAAAGCGAAGCCTCGCCACTTTTTCACTGTGATTGGTTATCTTTGAGCGGAGCTTCCTAGCTATTAACGTCTAGTAGTGCGTACACTCCTGTTTCCCTCTGTGTTTTATCAGTAGTGAGAGCATGAATCCCAGTGAATTTAATATATGTTGTCCTGTTATTTCAGCTTAAAATGAACTAAAAAAGAAAAAAATAAGTACTATAAAACTATTTTAAAATGTGACTTGAATATTTATATTTCAAAAAAGATTTCAATTTTGTATTTATGTATAGTAAATAGATAGGAAGGTGAATTTTTACATTTTTTTTCTATTAAGAATACATTGATACCTTAGAGAAAGATTGAAAAACAACATTTCTGCTGCATCTGTCATCCATTGAAAGCTTGTTATTCACAAATACATTAGCATTACATATGGTAATAAACCAATTTCAGTTTTTGCTGTTGCTGTTGCTTTTTTACTTATTTTAATCATATTAAAATGAGCAACGTCCTAAATTTAAAAACTTTTATTTTAGTTTCTTTTTCTTAATATTCTCAGTGATAACGAGGCAATGGTGAAAATAGTGCATAAAATTGGAAGAATAGGCAACATACTATTTTAAAGAAAAACACTATCCAATCAATGGTATAAGCCCAAATAGATCTCGAACAATGTGTCTTTTTCCTAAAATATTTCTGTTTCGTATAAATATGAAACTATAATATTTAAAGGATGCCGTGTGAGCAAATAGATCTAGAGAATTATATTCGTTGCTTTTTACACCTGTTTGTATTTAAATTGCTGCTACCATACCATTTATCTATGGAAATTAACAATTTTTCTATTCCCATACACTTTAAGGTAGTTATCACGATATATCACCAATATCAATATTAATTTGTTGATATATTGCGATATTAAATTTCTGATATCGTCCAGCCCTAGTCATGATAATATCATTTAATCTTCTCTAATTGGGTAATATTTTTAAAATAGAGCGAATTAATGTATTTTTACAGCCTGTGAGTCTGGATGGGTGTTGACGAGCATAGCTCATAGGTACAACTCCCTAGTATTTAGAAATTTTACCTATTTTCTTTTTAGAAAAACACAATTTTCATGCATATAATTTATACTTACATTGCTCATATAGCCATTTCCACTACAATAAGAGAGACACCATAAAAGGTTAGACATGTGCTTCAGAAGATACTGCTCAAAGTACTGTTCATCTTCACAAGAATTATGCTTTTCAATTTCCAGGCTAAAAAATTGTGAAACAACTTTTGATGTCATAAATAATCTAGCTACATCGTCATGAGAAACTGAACAGGTTTCATGATCAAAATTGAAAATAAACTTCCTTTCTAAAGCAGATGGTACAGCACTCTGCAAAGATAAAATCATAAAAATAATCTTATAAGCATCAAATTAAAAACACCAAGAAATCACAAAAATATACTCTTTTCAATTTGTACAACTATTTTTTTAAGCGCTTTGAATACAGCAAAATCTTTACTATCTAGAAAGAAAAGGAACAAAAAAATTGCTGATAATTCATAACAGAATGTGAAAACAAAAAAGGTTCATGCAAAAAAGTTCAATCAATTAAAAATAAAACGCCAATTACAAAAAAAAAGAACAGGATCAGTTTTGGTCTGAGTTTAATATTAAAGATCTTAAAATTAATTAGAATTTTATGGAATGATAAAAAGAAAGGGAAGTAGAAAATCTGAAGCCTGGCTTCAACAGGTAAAACATTTACTAATGATATAAAATAGCATTATCAAGAAACATTTTTGATAAATAGCTATGCCTCCTCAGCAATCACATGCAAATTCTTGCAAAAAACAAGGTAAAAAACACAGAAAATTTTCTGAATTAAGGCAATTTTTTTTTCAAACATCTATACTAATGAAAGAAAGTTTTGATTTGTGTGTCTGCGATGGCCAGCAAAATCTACTGTACATAGAAGTCTGAAATTTTGGGTGAGGATAGTTCAAGGCAGGTCCTGATTCACCTGAGGCTCAGATTTTTAATTTTTTAAGACCTGGGCCCTTTTAAGTTTTTGTTCCCTATATTGTTAATAACTTGCCCCCTTTTTATCCAATCTTCTTCGTTTTGGGGGTCCTTTCTTCATTTAGTTATTCCCCCATTTCTACATTCCAGTTAAAACCCTAGGGCTCGATATGGGGCCCCTTGAAGTTTTTGTACCCCTAAATTGTTAACAACTTGCCCCCTTTTAATCCGATCTTTTTCGTTTTTGGGGCCCTTTCTCCATTTAGTTAGTCCCTCATTTCTACATTCCAGTTAAGACCCTGGCCCCCTGGAGCCCTTTGAACAGTTTGTGTGCCTTACATTTTCCACATCCCTAATTGGGTCACGCTCTCAAAGCATAACTTTAAAGTTAAGACTTGAACTACTCTCCCCGAGCAAACACACTCATTGTCGTGTTGAGAAAGCGACATATTTTAATCACAATCGCGATCTTTTGCGATTGCACGTGGTTGCGTTCATTAAATTCTATA
The DNA here is from genome assembly GCA_963931845.1 of Maratus michaelseni. Taxonomy (NCBI): domain Eukaryota; kingdom Metazoa; phylum Arthropoda; class Arachnida; order Araneae; family Salticidae; genus Maratus; species Maratus michaelseni. Next base: position 181,075,166 of record OZ007590.1, on the reverse strand, counting down.
AATTTAACTATTTTAATAATTTTCATTTAAAATTTAATTAATCTATTATTTCCTTTATTCGGCATATATTTTTACCTTTCATTTGACACCTTTTTCGATCATTTTCAACTGTTAGTTCATGTTTTGACCTTGTGTCATGACGACCGTATTTTCTATTTATTTCGTCGTGTATCTTTCCAGTTTTCCATAACCACGTTTAGCCATCTTGGCTTTTCATTTCAACCTAGCGATTGCCAGTCCTTCTTCCCGGCACAGCGATGGATTGCGCGTGCAACTTGTACCAGCGAAACAGCGTATCGCGTGTTGGCGCGGAGTGCGCACGCCGTTTTCATTCACCGTTTGGCGATCTTCCGGTTTCCGCCGACAAGCGTAGGGAAGCCCGGCAGTTTTCAAGCTCCAATTGTCAGTTACGTTTGTTCAGTGCTGCAGTGAGGTTGGTCTTTGGATCGCTTCAGTTTTTCTTCATGGCCGTCACTAGGATTCCCCCCTTAATATTTAAATAATATGTAATAAACTAATAATTTCAACCTAATGTTATGGCCTCTCTCATTCCTCATATTTTCATCCACATTTTATTACGATTCCATGAAGCATCGATGTCCAGGTAAAGACGTCGACTGTGTATTGCACGTGTTCATCATGCTTCACAATCACGGTAAGAATTATCTTTTCTTTTTCTAAGTGCAACTTCTTCAAGACCATCTGAGAGAACTCTTTAGCGAATTGTTGAACCTGGATCGGTTATGTTCATATTCGGAATTACGCTTCTGTCATTGATTAAATCACGCCATGTCCGTAGGCCTCATTCCTAAGGCACGTGGTTTTCAACGCCACTATACGAACTTCATTTAATAAATTATAACACTCCTTGATACTCATATTTTTATTGAGGGCCTAGGGCTCTTTCTTAAGCATTTTCTCCCAGTTTTGGTGCATTTCTTTAAAATTTTATTCTAATGATTAATTCATATCATATGTTTAATTTCGAATAATTGAAGATCAAAAGCGCTAAGTATTAGGACCTTTTAACATGTTTTCATCTTAGAGCCCCGCTCTCAACTATCAGTTGGTTCCTTTTGGGCCCCCTACTATAGCTCCCTTAAAAATTGTCCAATTCACTATTTTTTTTTAACAACTTTCTTGGTACTCCTCCAACTACATGAACTACAAAAAAAAATAACAATGGCATTCTGGGAGTGCCGACAGAAGTGAAAACTTGAACAATTATGTGTGTATTTTTTTAATCCTCAGGAAACGTTTTATTGTGCAGGAAATACTTTTAAATGAAGTGTTTTTTTTATTCATTATTTTAAACTACTACTACAAAAATTATATTACAATTTTCATTTAATGCGGTATTGTACATGAAAAATAATGCATATTATTTTACATACAAAAATTGCAATCTATTGCTTAAAACGTAAATTTACAAATACATGAAATATGAAATTTAATTAACTGGTATTCTTTGAAATGAATACCAATGAAACTTATGAATTTTCATCCACAATTTAAACAACTCTCAATACATTCATCATTTCTTCCATGAGATGTAGTTTCATATCTTTTGTAATAACATTTATCTGCAAAATAAGGTTCCCGCTCCCTATCACTCCAAAAACGAGGACTTCTTTGCTGCCTGTATTGTTTACGGTATTCGTGGACATTATGCTTTTTTCTATCTTCATACTGTGCGTATTGTTTGCAGTATCTATAATTTCTATCAACAAACTTTTCTTTTCTATAAAATGATTTCACTTCATTTCCATATCAGTAACCACGTTTCTTAAAACTTTCGTGAAATATTTCATTATTTTCATTTTTTCTTTTTATATTACTTCCGTCTATTTCTTTTCTCGTGCTCGTTAAATTATAATATTTTCCGTGTTTTGTTATTTCATTTTCATCTTTTGATTTGATCTCGCGAGTTGAGTCACTTTTATCTGTTTTCACCGCACGTGCTAAATTTATCTTGAAATTATTTTCTAAATTATTTTTATTCATAATACCAATCATTTTGCTTCCTGCACGTGAACTATTTCCTTTTTATACTTTCGCTTCATTGTATGAATTGGCAACATAATTTAATTTTTTATCGGAATTATTTACAACTTTAAGGCAACCTACTTGAAAAGTATTGCGCTCGCCAACACTTTTAATTCCTTCTTCATCTATCACCAACTTTAGTTTGCTGATCACGTCTTGCCCTATTACAATATCGTATGCGAGAGATTTTGAAACATAAAATTTCGTTGATATAAGAAACCCATCAACACGTATTTCATACACAAAATATCCAATTAGATTTACAGTTTCTTCGCCAATGTCAGTTAATAAGATATCAACAGAAGACAAAATTGGCGACCCAATATTGACATAACATTCGTAACTGAATAAAGAAACATCAAACTGTATCAAACAATAGATTTGCTTCTTTGCCTTTGATATTAATTATTTTACCCATTCCATTAGGTTTAGACTTATTTCTGATTCAAATTGTAGCAATGTTAGCTTTTTCCTGTACATCGGCATTAAAATTGTGATTTTGGCGATTATAATTTCGATAGTTTTCGGTAGAGTCTTGACTGAACTTATTAGTTTGACCGTTATTGCTATTATTACACTGAGACGCTATGTGGCCTTGAGAGTTACATCTAAAACACCTAATTTGAGATTTATTTCTTTTATTTTGGTATTGGGTATGAAAGAATGTGAATTTTCATTTTTACTTACTTTGGGCTTTCTATCTTCAAAGTGGTGTGAAATTCTATTCATGGTTTTAACATTACGTCTCGCCGCATCATAATCGTCTAGTTTACTTACTAATACGTCTACATTTTTAATTTTTGGAAGATCATCAATAAAATGTTCTTTCATTTCTATAGGTAACCTTTTCTTAATTTGATCTACTACTATTAATTCTTTTAAGGATTCAAAATCAGATACTTTAAGACCGCTAATCCATTCTTCCAAATAATTTCTTAATTCAAATGCTAAATCGTGCCAAGTGGCTGAAGAATCTTTTTTATGTGACATTAATTTCTGCCTAAATTCTTCTGGCGTCATTTTGAAGCGTTTAAGAAGTAAATATTTTACGTAATCGTAATTGTTCGCCAATGTTTCTGGCTCTCTAGCTATAATATTGGCGATTTCTAACGGAATTAAACTTAACAAATGTGTAACCCAATTTTCTTTTATTATATTCATTCAAGAAATTTGTCTTTCAAATAATGCTAAATAGAGACTAATATCACTTTTGCTGTCAAAGTGAGATATTAATTTAAGCAAATCTGGTTGCTTACCTGAATCAGCTATTGCAGAATCGTCATCAAATATACAGAGGTGTCGGTAACAGTGTCGCGAGTTCAATGGTTTATTCCCCATCTCAAAAAAGGCTCCAGCTATTGCAGTATCGTCGCCAAATATACAGAGGTGTTGGTAACAGTGTCATGAATTCAATGGTTTTTTCCCATCTCAAAAAATGCCCAACGCGCCTAAAGAAGTTTTCACTTCAAAAATTTCTCAGACCTCAGCTATCACCAATTTTGAATATTCTTCTTCTTGGGGCCTTTGGTGCAGCTTCTTTAAAAATGATCAGATTCTCTTGCAATTTTCTTTAACATAGTTCTAGGATCCTCGGGCTACATTATAAAGTACTATAAAATTTTCTTAAACCCCAGCTGCCACCTTTTATGAATATTAATCCTCCTTTCAAGCATCAACTTATGTTTACTGACTACAGCCATAAATTAAAAATAACATTACTGTTAAAGGTAAGTGGTTAACTTTAGAGGGGGGGCATCATCCGTAAATTAAATATCACGTTAATGTTGAAGGTAATTCGTTAAAATTGCCAGATGGGGGGCACCTTCCACTGCTTAGGGGTGCAATCTTTTTTCGTGTCCTATGGGCCCGATTTCAATGGGAATTGGTTCATTCAACTTATATTATGATTCAACTACTGTCTGTATTATGAAAGTTTATTTTAGACTTCAATTACCAACATTTTTGAATATATTAACGGTGCATTCTTTTCTTGGAGATTTCAATGGGAATTGGTTCATTTAACTTAGATTACCATTCAGCTACTTTCTGAATTAGGAAAGCTTATCTTAGACTTCAGTTAAACATTAATGTTGCATTCTTTTCTCGTGTTCTATGGGCAGGATTTCAACAGTAATTGGTTCATTCAATTTAGCTTACGATTGTTTTGCAGATTTTATTTTCACCTTCCACCGTTAGGGGGAGCATTCTTATCTCGGCTTCTATGGATCAGATCACAACGAGGTTTGGCTCATACAACTTGTTTTTCAATTGTCTCTGGTGCATGCGGAGCACTCCTGATATATGCTGCCATATGCAGCGGGATCCAGGTCACAGTTTTGTTGGGAACATACTAGACGCTGCCGAAGGCATTGGGGTCTCGGAAACTAAGTTCATTTGAATCATTCTACACTGCCGAAGGCAGTGAGCTTCCCAAAACTATGTTCATTTGAAAGCTTTTCCGAAAATATAAAATCATACAAACTTGAGTTTCGTTTAAGGTTATTATTACGGCCCGGGCATCACTAGGTGGGTCAGCTAGTAATATGATAATTATATAAACAAAAATTTTAAAAAATTATTTCAATTTTGAAGAGGATACAAAAAGACAAATTTATATAGTCAAACTCTGTTAATACGAGAAGCAAGGGAATTATAAAAGTCCTCATATTAACTGTTACTTGTAACACCAGAAAAAAAATAAAAATCTTAAAAACACACACATAAATAAACTAATTACAATTATTATTTACTATAATTATCTCAATGCTAAAAGGAACATAATATCATAAAGTTTCTAAGAAAAACTAGGCTAATGTCACAATATTCATTACAATTTTCCAGCTATTGATTTCATATGTCCTTTTCATTTTAATAATGAAGTAAGAAATACAGGGCTAGCACTAGGATTTTTCAAAATTTTAGGGAGGAATTTTAGGAATTTTTTTCCCAAATTTTAGGAAAATTTCAGGGGCATTTGTGATATTTTTAACATTACAAGTATGTAATAACAGTATTTTTGTGCTAGTCAGGCACATGTGGTACACTGCCGAAGAATATTCCCATCATTCCAATGAATTCAGCCCTTGTTCCATGTGCTTATATTGTTTGTTGCGAATGAGGGCATTTAAATTTGCGCAATAACTGGCTCCATACTACAAACCGTTTTGACAGCTTATGCTTACTGCAATTGTATTAATTAGAATTTTGAGTTCCTGGATCATTGAGCCTAACCAGAATGAATGTTCTCCTTCTCTCTCTTTTTGATGTTCTCGGTGAACCTAGAGAACAAGAGGTAAGAAGCAGGGGTGATTATGAGAAAAGCAAATTCTGAAGCTCACAAAAAAACTCCTGAAAAGGTTTTTTTTCACACTTCTTTGTCGAAATTTGCATTTTCTTCGCGATATTTTGACGAAACATGTATTTTTTCACGAAATTCCTCTTATTTGCACGATTTATTAACAAAATTCAGCGATTTTTTCGCGATCTTTTGACGAAATTTGCATTCGTTTTCCGTGATCTTTTGACGGAATTCGTTTTTTTTTTTTTTTTTTTTTTTTTTTTTTTTTTTTTTTTTTGTGATCTTTTGACGGAATTCACGTTTTTTCGCGATCTTTTGACAGAATTTGTGTTTTTTTTTTTTTTTTTTTTTTTTCATGCCCTTTTGACGTTATTTACCTTTTTTGGGGATCTTTGACAAAATTCACGTTTTTTCTGCAATCTTTTGACAAAATTTGCGATTCTTAGATGAAATTCACGTTTTTTTCGCAATCTTTTGACGAAATTTGTATTTTTGTGCGATCGTTTGACGAAATTTTGGGATCTTTCAAATTGGCGGTTTTTTTTTGGTTTTTTTCCCACAATTTTTTGATGAAATTTGCATTTTTTTTGCAATTCTTAGATGAAATTATCTTTTTTCCTTGATTTTTGAATGAAATTTGAGGGGTTTTTCACAATTTTTTTTTATCGAAATTCATGTTTATTCTGCGTTTGTTTTAAGAAATTCTAATTTTTTTGACCCCCTGAGATGTTTTTAAAAAATTTGCGATCCTTTGAAGAAATTCGTGTTTGTTGTGATCCTTAGATGAACTTTGAGTTTTTTTCCGGATTGTTTGTCGAAATTAGCTCCCCCCCCCCCACGATATCCTTGGACAAAATTTAAGTTTGTTTCACGATTCTTTGTCGAAATTTGCTTTTTTCCGCTATTTTTTGACTAAATTTGTGTTTTTTTTTCACGATCTTTTTACAAAATTTGCGTTGTTTTAGCGATCTTTTGGCAAAATTTGCGTTGTTTTAGCGATCTTTTGAGAAAATTTGTGTTGTTTCAGCGATTTTTTGACGAAATTTGCGTTATTTTAGTGATCTTTTGACGAAATACGCATCTTTTTCGGTGACCATTTGTCGAAATTCGCGATGTTTTTTGGTGAAATTTTGCCGATCTTGAATTTTTAGGAACAAGAAGAAAATTTTAGGAGAATTTTAGGAATTTTAGGGGATAAAATAATAGTTAGGAAATTTAGGAATTTTAGGGGGAATGCGAGCCATGGAAATATGAAAAAGCTGGTTAATATAGCACATAATCTAGAATTAGACTTAAAGAAAGAACCAAATAAAGGTTTCTTCTATGTTCCTTCTTTTCCATGGTTCAGTTGTAAAGCTTACAAAGTAGCAGTATTTGAAACGCCCTTATATCTCCCTTCTTTCTTTCATTCTTTAAAGATCTTGGGACATTCGTTTTAATTTTCTTTGGTGGTGGTGTGTGTGTGTGGGGGGGGGGGGAGGTCTCCTTGAAAGTTGAAACACTCTGTCGAGTAAAACTGATAAATTACTATATATTATCAGACAGTTGTAATGTAGAAATGGCTGAGAGAGAACAGTTTTCAATGAGATGAGAAAGGGGTTTCTTTCCTAATTCTACACTACTTTTTGCAGAAAATCCCAATGAAATGAACAAGTGTTTTGTTCATATTGGATGTGATCCTGCTTTTGTAGATTGTAAAAAGTGTGAAAATCTTAATATAGTTTAAATGATGAACAATTCTTAAAATGGAAGTTGCTTATTTTAAGCATGTTCTCATTTTAGTCATGTTCATATTAAACGAGTTCGACTGTACTTTATTAACAAATTCAAGCTTTACACATTTGTACATGCCCAGATATGCAAGAGGGATTCAATTTTAATATACCATATTTAATATGGTAAATGTAATATTTATTGTTATTAATACACTACATTCATTATTATATAATAATTTTAAAATAATGTATTTAATACAGTGAAAATTTCTTAAAAATGAAGCAAAATTTTTCGATAAATAAATATAGGTTAGTAAAATTTCAGGAAGGAGAGGGAGTCTATAAATCCTTCCACTGGGTATAGCTTTGGAAAATTCTAAATTATCCTAGGGAAGGGAACATTTAGGGCCCACCAGGCCACCTTGTTAATTCAACATTAAAACCAACAAGAGACTATATTCCAGATGAAAAGTCATTTTACATCGTGCGTAACTTCCCAACTGTGAAAAGGTGCTGAGAATTCAATGAAGCACTAAATAAGATCAAAACACTTCTGGATCCGTCATTTTTTGCATGTTTTCACTTTTTTTTTTTTTTTTCAGATTACCATGACTGGTATGATAGAAAAAAAAATCTCATTTTTTAACCTAATTTCCCTGGTATTTCCATGATAATTCCAGATTGACAAAATTCCCTGACATTTCCATATTTTCCAGGTCTGTGGTCACACTGTTCAATCAATATCAAATTCTCACATTTCATGATGATTTTTGTTTGAATTTTAAACCAAGGAAAAGAAATAATTTGTTTCAAGTTAGAATTAAAAGTCAATAAATGTACTTTAGGCTTTAAAACATTTTATAATATAATTTAAGATTAACTTAAAAATTTTATGATATGAAACTTTATTCCTATTGTCATAAAAACTAAGCAGATCTAATTATGAAAGTAAAACATCTGATCAAATTATAAACAATTCTTGAATAAATGTAATAACTTTGCCCAAAATGAATGACTACAGCTCAGATATAAATTTATTTCTGTGCTATATGATTTTACATACTGCTTAATGTTTGGATGAATAGAATACAATTTAAGAAAACAAATATTTCCAAAATTTTCTGATCACTAGGAACATCCCAGATACTTAAATACCAGAATACTGTATCAGAACATTTGCTGTTATCATTTCAACATTTAAGCACAAAAATATTTTCTCTTGTTACATTTTGTTATAGTTATTTTGAATATTTTTTGCATACACATTCGATCTTCCTTAAATATTTGAATTAAATTTACGTGATGAATTGGCATCAAGCTCTTTTGCTTTTAATGTTGTTCCAAAGAAGAAAGTAGAATTCATGAATAAATTCTGCTTGAAAACTACAGATAAAGAGATATTCTTGATCAAGATGTAACAAAAAAATGTTTGCAGCCAACATTCCTTTTAATGCTGCTAATCTGAACCAGTATAAAGCTGTATCTTAAGTATTAGGGCCATGATACAAACCTCCTTCTGATAAAGAACTTGAGAACAAAGTGCTATATAATGCTGCAAAAGAAGTGGATCAACAGCTGTTAAACAAAGTGAAAAATAGTAGTTTAACTCTTACTTTAGATGGCTAGTCTAATGTCCAAAATGACCTTATACAATTAGTAACAATTCACACAGGAACTGGAAGTTTTCTTCTGAAGGCTTTGGATTCAGATTCAGGAAAGAAAACAGTAGAGAATTTGTGATGCTATAGATCAGGCATGTCAAACTCGATTATCACCAAGGGCCAGATTAAGCATTATGTACAAAGCCTCCATTTCATTGATGGAGAATACTGCCTCCATTTGATAGTTTGTTGGTTTTGGCCCGTTTTCCACCATTCCAGTGCACTTTTTCGGAACTGCGTTTTTTCGACTGGTTGTTATCATCTGAGAAGGGCTAATGTTAAGCCGAAAGCTCATGTATTTTGACATCCTATTTAACATCATAAAACAGTTTTAATGTTTGAAAACTATGTTTTTAATTATTGCACCTATTTAGTAACAAACAAATTATCAATGTGTTTGCATTGTGTTTTATAAGTTTGGGAAGGTGAATTTGACGTTCATATTATATGGTTTTACTACATATTTTTAATTCAGGTTCTTGTTTATATATTTTTAACAAGTTCCTCTGTCTATCTAAAAGCTAGATAATAGATTCCTTGGCAACTTTGGCTGTTTTGTGACAGGTTAGATTTTACTTTAAAATGATTAAGTTTGTGAAAGGTTCAGTTTAGAGATGGAAAAGTTTCATGAAAGATTTATTTTTAAGACAAAGAATTTTTTGAAGGATCCTGTTTTAGGATGAAAATTTTTGTGAAGGTTCCTGTTTTTAGATTAATGTATTCTGCAATACTTACAAATGCAAGATTCTCTCTCAGTTTTTGCCAGTTATCATCAGAAGGTAATATATTTTCCAGTAACTCACTCAATACAAATGCAGACGAATAACTATCAGGTAGATTTGACAGAACATCACCAATAATGTGAAGCAAATTCAAAATTTCCTTAAATGTCTTTGAGGCTCTATAAGAAAGCATCAAAGAGAGAAAAAGTTATTAAATAATAGTTTTAAGAAAACCATGATTCATACATTATTTTTGTGAATAAGTTACTCTTAAATAACTTTAGTTACTTAACATACAATAAACTAGTTATGTTTAAAAAATCTTATTGAAATTTGAAGAGTTAATACAGTCGAACATACATTATTATACATACATTAACATACCGTTGAACCCAGTTAACACGTGTTCCAAGGAAGGAACAAAAGTCGCGTATTAAGGCTGCTTTTCAGTAAACTTCCCGATTCCCCTCGCTAATGTTAAACCTATGGGCGTAAGATGCATTTGTATATTTAAAATATCGCCTCAGAAATTAATATTTTTAGGGTTTCGTTCATCTCACGAAACCCTATTACTCCCGCTCCGTTGTCTGTCCATCACAGAGCCATTCTCAAAAACTATGCAACTTACAGAGTTGAAACTTTCTGTATAAATCTGAATACCAGCTATGAAGAGCTCAAAATATTAAAAATTGAGAAATTCGTATTATTTTAATAAACAGATAAAAAAACCAAAATTCTAATAGCCTTTTCCTATTAAATTTAACCCTTTTTCGTTATAACAGATGCAAAAAATTAAAAATCCATAATGAAATACTTTCTACAATAATTAATTTTCTATCAGACGATTTCCACGTGAAAAATGAAAATGAAATAAAAAGTTTCACCAATTGAAAAAAAGATAAATATGAAATAAAATTGATTGATAGTGGTAATAAAACGGAAAGATTTCTCAATAATACAAGGAGTATGAGTATGTACACAAAGCAGATTAATATCGCGTCATTAGAGAATTAAAAAGAAAATCTGACGTCATATCGGAAGTTTAACGGATTTTTCAAATGTTTCAGAATAATACAAAGCTAGTATCAATATGAGTAATAGAGAATAGTAAATATATCATATAAATGCTGGACGATTACTCACACCATGAAACATTAATACATTAAAGACGTGAGTATAAAACATCACACATTTACTGAATGGTGTATACAAAACATTTGTATGCACCATTCAGTAAATTTGTGATGTTTTATACTCATGTCTTTAATATAGTAAATATATGAGTTTGAGGAACGTATTGAATCATGATAAAAACCAGATTGCGAAATATTCGCATATTTTAACATTTTGAAGATGTACAACATGTTTAATTTTGAATTTTTTTTTTTTTTTTAAATATCGCATTTAGTCCACATGACAGATATTATTATGACAGAATATAATAGCGGGCTTCACCCGCTATCGGGCTGGTTTAGAGATTTGAAAAAACGAGAAAAATAGACCGGTAAATTTTTGCTTTATAAAAGACAGGACTTTTTTTTTTTTTGGTTGCTAAATGAAATTTATTTGGATTTATTAAAGAAAGGATAAAGTGTTTTGAAAGGAATATTAAACGAAACCCTTTGAGTGATTTTCGATCACACTTACCCACTTGTTAACTTCTGTTTTCATTGTACTGTTCTTAAAGGATATCTCTTTTTTTTCTTATCAAAATATTTCTAAAATATGAGCTTAATTTATAATTTTATGTGTTAAAATCTTATCGAAATTGAATGAGTTTTTAACACTTCACATAAAATTAAGCATATATTTTAGAAAAATTTTGACAACAAAGAAAAACAGAGACATCCTTTAAGAACAGTACAAAAAATAATAATAATAATAAAAATATTAATTTCCTGAGGAGATATTTTAAACATACCAATGCATCCTACGCCCATATGCTTACCATTAGTGAGGGGAATCAGGAAGTTTACTGACGAGCAGCCTTGACCGTGATTTGCATAATGTTACAGAAACTGAGCTTATTTACACATCTAATCCCCTAAATTAGCTTTAGAGCTTTTGTTTATATGTTTACTGTCAAAAATTGAGTCTTTTATGCATATTTAGATTAAAATTTAGCTACATTCAGCTGTATAAAACTCACTGGCAATGTAAAAAACAGGAGCAGACAGACATCCAAAGAAAATAAAGAAGAATGGGAATTGAAAACGAAAATAAGTTTCCTTTTTTCTTTACATGCATTTAAAAGCACACAGTACTAGTTTAAAAGTACACACTATTTACTACAGTGTACAAAAGGGAAAAACAAGAATCGACAACACACACCACACAAAGAAGGATGAATAAGTAACAAAAATTGGCGAAAAATTGCCCTTCTATCTCTATTTCAGTAAAAACATAACATACACAAAGCGAGAGAGGAAGATATTAGGATGTGGGGTCAAAGAAGAGTTGCAGCATTGCTAATTTAGCAGGATATTTTTATTCAAATATCTACCACGATTTCCTAATAGTAATATTTGCCCTAATTAATCTGTGATTAAATAAGTTGAATATTACTATTTGAAAATAGTGGTAGATATCTGAATTAAAAATCCCACTAAATTGGCAACACTGAAGAAGAGAGAAGAAATTTGCATCTTTTTTTATGAATTTGCATATAAAGCAAGATTTTTTTTACTAAAATCATCTGTAACTTTATCATATATTATGCGGGACCACATAATAAACGTTCACGTATTAAACGAGATAATTTTGCATTAGTCTTATGGGCAATGTTCAATGGACCGTAAAAAATCTGCATATTAAGCAGGATCACATATTAATCATTAGCATCTTAACTGGATTCGACTGTATATATATGTGTGTGTACATAAATTATTTATCAGTTTTTATAAAAGAGGCTAAGTGAATTTCTATAAAATGTTACATATATATGGATAATTACTTTTTAGATGTCACCAGGTTACACAGAGAAGAATTTAATTCTTTAGCAGCTCTAAAAATAAAATTATCTTTTCTAGAGAATGTATTGCTCTCATAAAATGAAACAATAGAAGTATGCCAGACATCAGTAACTATATGGTGAGTATTTCCTAATGCAAAAAAATACATAATCAATTCAAATATCATATAAAATAGATAAAAGCACACACAAAAACAGATTGAATGCAAAAATATTTTTGATAATTAATATTTACTTATATATATACATATATATATGAAAGGATATAAATAAACCCTTTTTAAAATGCAAAATTAAAATTTAAAATCCCAAAACATTTTTTCTAACTTATAAATCTAATGCTTAAATCTAATCTGCCCCTGTGATCTTTGTTTCTCAGCCTCACAAATATTACTTTCATCTATCAATTTCGACATCTCTTTAAGTTTTAAAAGTGATGAGTTTGCATTTCTTGCAGCTGTCTGTTGGGTGCGGCTCCCAGGCCCGGCCAAGCCTTGGTGTCGGCATAAGACCCCAGACATCAGTCAAAAGCTAATTGACCAATTAAAATAAATGATCCTCCCAATTTGACTCTTTCTCCCTCTGCTGGAAAATATCCTAAATTTTGATTAAAACCACATGCAAGAAGGAAGAAGACGGAATTTTGGCACATTTGAGCGGTCAGCCAAACCCTCGGTCATGTAGTTCTCAAAATTTAACGTAAATGGCTCGCGGGACCTCCGACTGAACGCGCGAAGATGTCTGTACGAAGAAATGCTTCAATAAACGAGTTCGATCTGTCCAGAGGTCCCGAGTCCAACTTATTTGTATGTTTCTGTAAAGTATTAGTCTCCCAAGTCGTCCCCGGATAATTCCTTACATTTTATAAAGTCGGCATGACGGTCGCCTACTTCGGGAAAATCCCAGCCTTTCTTCCAGAACTTGATAAAAGAACTTGAAAAATAAAAAATTCCACTTGTGCCATGAAAATTAAAAATAGTATCTGTGTTGTGTCAGTGCAATCGGCCCACGAACAATCTCAAAAGATTGCAAGCAATTAATGAGACTTCGAGTAGTCTTTCAAGAAAGTGCATTTTACCATCATGAACTTTTATTGTGTATAAAAGTTGAATATAGTCACCTAGAAAAGAAAAATACTTTTCCCCCCGATGGCCGGTAAAAAAGAACTTTTTTTTTCCCTCCAACATCAAATTATTTTATTTAGTGTGCTTACTCGCCAGATAACATTCAAATAATTTTCGTATTCATCTGAGAAAAACCGAAAATAAACATCCTTTATGCTGAAATTTATTTGCTGTATTTCCGGTCCTCAACCAAGAAACATTTTTTTTTCTCACTCTGTTATCGTCAAAAAGAAACTTATCTAGTTGCAAACCACGTCAATTTATTAACTTTAGACTCACTGAAGATCAAACTGAATCTTTCGAAAAACTCTTTTATAACCTCAACATATGTAGGTCAAAGAGACAGCTGATTTTCAAGATCGCGCAAACTCTGATACAGAACTGAAATATTTATCTGTGTCCTTCGCTATCTGTGCGATCCCGACTTTAAATTTTTGTGGTTAGAACTGAGTGAGAAAAGGAAAAAACATTCAGTTTTCATTTATTTTTTAAATCTTTTTTTTTTTCTTTCAGTTGAGCACGTTAAACTAAAGTGATTCATGATGCACTGAAATGACCACCGGAAAATGTTATTTATGTACCTTTAGTGAACAAATAACGATAATGATCTGGGTCAGAAAAAGCCCTGTGTTTTATTTTATTTTGTTTGTGTGTGTGGGTGTGTTAAAGCAAATTGGATATTTTAATCCACAGGTAAGTTTTATTGCTATATAAATTTCCGTCTTAATGGTTTTGTAGAAAAAAAGTATAAAGTTTAATTACATTCTTTTTAATTTCTTCATTTAAATGTTTGAAAGTAACTGATATTTTTTAATTGAAGCTTAAATTTTTTAATATTTTATTAAGTTTTTGTATTAAAAGTAATTAAGCCACAATACAGATTTCTTTTACGTTATTTCTTTTATTAAAAGGTGTTTTGAAAAATCGATTTTGTTAAAGTAAACAATATTTTATTTGTTTATTTGCTTAACGAATTAATATTGAAAAGTTACTTCTGGAAATATCAAAAATGAAACAAAAAAAAAAAAAAATTGCTGTTATCAATGTGTAACTTTTAAATGTTTAAAAATAGATTTTTCTAAAATATCACAGTTGGGTTAAAGGGATTTTAGAAGTCTTAAGTAAATTTAAATTTATTATTTTAAAATTTTATTAGCTTTATTTTTTCTTGTAAAGTTGAAGTTATTAAAGTTATAAGAAATTGGGGAATGAGCAGCTATGCACATTAATTGTGATAAGTTTTGATAACAGTAGTTTCTTTTCTTTTTCATGAGGTGAAGCATACGTGCGATCACCAAAAAATAAATGCAGTTGAATTTAATGTTTATGGTATTATAAATAAATGGGTTGAACTAGTTACTTTTATGAACGCTTTCCAGTAAGAAGACTTAAACATACAACATTTTTGTTTATTTTTACAACTTTTTCCATATAAGAGTGAAACAGAACAGAAAATAGCTATAGAGCTATGAAATGATACATTTGCGCAGTGATAGTTCAGTGTTTTTATCATTTTATTCACCAAGTATTTTTCATCAAGTTTTTACCCAATTTTTCCAGGTGAATTTTTTTTAATTTGTAAATATATTATTATTATTATTTTTAGATTTTGTGTGTGTTTAATTATTAGCTATGGTACTTATTCATCATTACAGTTCGTTTCTTTTTATATGAAAAAATATTTTTATTGAACTGTTGGAGATACCAATCAGATTGGCAGTATTTTTAAAAATATTTCATGTAAGTAAGTAATGTATGTTGTGTTTCCAGTGCATTTATTCAATATTTTTATATTTTATATTATATTATTTTTACCATTTCCTTTTTTATTACTCATATCACCCCTTTATTACCCATATCACTTTTTAATTCAAATATCGTGACTCATCATTCCCTGTGTTGGTTAAACCCCAACCAGTTTTTAAAGGTAAAATTTGAAGGCCCTGTCCTTACCATTTTAAATATTCAAAATAAATTCAATTCATTAACCAATCGGTTTAGGCATGACCTTGGTGAACCCACTTTTACCGTGGTAAGTCCAATAGTGTCTAAATCCACCCATTCAATTTTTAAAGATGACCATGGTTCCATTCCATTAAATCTTTAAGCCCACATTTTTTTTAAAGTTTTTGAGTTGGTTAAACTCCAACCAAAAACACCCCTGTGCAATCAAAGAGGATTCAGTGATGTACATGTGCAAATGTGGCGACTGCTGACATTTTTGGTAAGAATAGATCCATTAGTAAACAGAATTGTCACCAGGTTGCCACGCACTTCTAAAACACTGTCCTTTTTTATTCATACCAGGTTTATTATTTTTTTGTTTTATTAATTAGTTTTTCCTTTGCCAGTAGTAAAACCCTTAAAAATAAAAAAAGATTTTGCTATTTGCGTAAAAACTAGCAAGGAAAATTCGGACCGTTCTGGCCTCAATTTTAAAGGAAAAATGTTCTGTGATTTATACTTGTCTAGAGCAGGAATTTATTTATTTTTTCTTTGAGCTAACAGTGAGATGTAGTTGTAATTTATTATATTGCTGCTCAGATTTATTGATGCCACTGGGGAAAACAAATACACCTCAGTTTGCAAAACAGTAAATTCCATTGCTTACAATTAAATTGCATCTACATCTTCACCCAAAATAGAAACATCATGCTCAATTTTCTTTTTTTTTTTTTAATTTTTGCTAAAACCTCCTCGAGGTTTAGGATCTGCTAAAACCTCCAAAGGTTTAGGATACAAATAAAACTACTTACCTAACCAGTAGTCCCTGTAAATAAACTCTATATCTTACACTTGTTATGTCCACACCTGTTTTGTCCATTTTACAGTATATTCCATTATTTTTAAATATTTACATAATCTTTTAATTTTAACAATTTTATATTGCTGCAGTTTTAATATTTTCACGTTTTGAAAAAATGTGAACAAATAATTCCAAGTTTCTTTTTCATAATTTAATATTTTCAAGTATTTGTCTAATGTGAACATGTTGCATATAAAAAACATATTTTTCAATTATTTCAGATATTAGAATAATTTCTTATTTTTCGTATTAATAGTATATGTTTACAGAATTATAATTTTGTACAGAAATATAATTTTATATAAAATTTGGAAAATTTGTGCTGTAAGGACTTGAACAAAAATGTCTCGAGACTTTAAAGCCATACAATTATGACCACAAAACTTTAAAACAATATTATTTTGTTATTGTATATATATTTTTTTCATATATTCCTTGTGTTAGTATTACACTAGTATATTATTGTTTTCATATATTCCATATGTTTTGTGGTATAAATATTATATTTTTCAAGTTTTTAATGTAAAGTTCGGTCAGATTGTCCCGAGAGCCATACACCAAACTTAGAAATTTTTAGCATAAAAACATCAAATCTTTCATTTTTCCTTAATTTTTATGCGTCAAAATATGAACTTTTAATATTTTTCCGGCAGCAAAATTCAGCCCTCACTTTTTACCAATCTTAGTTGTAAATTTAACTTTAACATTAACTCATTTTGAAGCCTTACTCAATTAAACACTTTTTTTTTTTAACTCACTTTGGCATTCTCGGTCTTCCGGGTGAGCTCCCCCAGTTTTGCAGGCAAATCTGGTTGATCTCATCTTGGAGGGGGGGGGGGGGATGTGAAAGGATATAAATAAACCCTTTTTAAAATGCAAAATTAAAATTTAAAATCCCAAAACATTTTTTCTAACTTATAAATCTATTGCTTAAATCTAATCTGCCCCTGTGATCTTTGTTTCTCAGCCTCACAAATATTACTTTCATCTATCAATTTCGACATCTCTTTAAGTTTTAAAAGTGATGAGTTTGCATTTCTTGCAGCTGTCTGTTGGGTGCGGCTCCCAGGCCCGGCCAAGCCTTGGTGTCGGCATAAGACCCCAGACATCAGTCAAAAGCTAATTGACCAATTAAAATAAATGATCCTCCCAATTTGACTCTTTCTCCCTCTGCTGGAAAATATCCTAAATTTTGATTAAAACCACATGCAAGAAGGAAGAAGACGGAATTTTGGCACATTTGAGCGGTCAGCCAAACCCTCGGCCATGTAGTTCTCAAAATTTAACGTAAATGGCTCGCGGGACCTCCGACTGAACGCGCGAAGATGTCTGTACGAAGAAATGCTTCAATAAACGAGTTCGATCTGTCCAGAGGTCCCGAGTCCAACTTATTTGTATGTTTCTGTAAAGTATTAGTCTCCCAAGTCGTCCCCGGATAATTCCTTACATATATATATGTATACATATACATATACAGGGTGATTATAAAAAACTATCCCAATATTTGAGCCCCTAACTGTCGTATCTTTCACAGAAACTGAATGAAATTTTGGTTTAAAGTATTTTGAGGTATGCGCTCAAGAATCATGTGAAAAACAACAGTTAAATTCTAACAGTTATGGTTACAGTGACAAAATTTCGAAAATTTCAAATGGCAACACCTATTTTTTTTTTTTTTTTTTGGAATGTGATCTTCATAGTGAAAAACCATCAAAAGTGTTGGAACGGTACCTGTAGCACGAAAATCGCCGGCGCTAGACAGACTAAGAAGAAAAGTGAAAACAACCAATAAAGTACAGAGAAGCAACAGAAAGTAAAACATTTTATTGTACAGTGGTATCCACCATCGGCCGCATGTAAAGTGTCGTCGTGTGTGAAATGGAAAAGGTATGAAACACAATAAAATGTTTTGTTTTCTGTTGCTTCTCTGTCCTTAGTGGTTGTTTTCACTATTCTTCTTAGTCTGCCTAACGCCTGCAATTTTCGTGATACAGGTACCGTTCCAACGCTTTTTATGGTTTTTCACTATGAAGATTACATTCCAATAAAAAAAAATAGGTGTTGCCATTTCAAATTTTCGAAATTTTGTCACTGTAACCGTAACTGTTAGAATTTAACTGTTGTTTTTCACATGATTCTTGAGCGCATATCTCAAAATACTTTAAACCAAAATTTCATTCAGTTTCTGAGAATGATATGACAGTTAGGGGCTCATATATCGGGATAGTTTTTTTATAATCACCCTGTATTATATATAAATTGGGTTTTATGCATTTTATCATTTCATTTACATAACAAAATAATTTTACAACATAAATAATACACTCTTCATTTTACTCACACAATGTCTCATCATACCTTGCTAATTATTGTACTTGTCTTCCCATTTCATCTTTATTATATTTAAATTTTATTTACTTTCTTTAGTTCCCTCACATTTCAAATATTATTTGCTTTGTCAATTTTTTTTTCTTTTGATTCTATTTTCTCTTCATTCATCATGGATGGCAGCACTAGACTTATTATTTAACTTTTCTGAAATTTCAGCTTTTACTTATATTTTTCTGTGATAGATGGCAGCACTAAACAATTTATTTACTATTATAATTTTCTTTCAAAGCAATGTTTGCATAGATATAGCAGCCATTTTGAGTTAATGATGACTGGCTGTTTGTCAAGTACTTATAATCTTGTTCAATCTATTGTAACATTAGTATTTTTTGGTGAGTCCTGCACATTATTTTCTGATCTAATTTCTATTTCAGTTGAATAATTGTTTATTTATCTTATTTCAATTTAAATTGAATATTTATTTATTTATTTGAACCCATGTAGGTTTTTAATTGTGTTATTTCAAATATATATTTTATAAGGGGCTTAATATTGTCGATTTTAGGCATAATGCTGGCAATATTTGATGAAATAACATATATTTACTATGAATATTCTTATAAAGCTCTTCTGGAGATTCTATAAGATAGTCATAGTTTTCCAATTTTTGCTTTTTCATCCTATTATAATTCCTGCAGTGTCCATTCCATTGCTTTTATATATATATATAAATTTATTATGATCATTACTTATATTTTGGTTATTAGTAATATGTTTAAAATATTTCTAAAGATGTATATACAGAAATTCAGCTGCCATTTTGCTGTCACAAGATTCTACCCCCCCCCCCCTTTCCTCTCCTTTGCCTCCTGCTTGAAACATAAAATACAACATAAAACATAAGTGTGATGTTAAAAGTAGGATCATATAGAAATTTAAGCAGTTTTGACTTTTACTATTTTTGCAATGACCCCACTTTGCATTCTTTGAGGTCAGAAACAGAAATTATGTAGGAAATTTTATGCTTACCAATGTCCTGGAATAATATAATTTAAGTTGTGAAATGAAGATATCCTTTTAATAATAATAATAATAATAAAAGAAATCTTTATTTGATCAGCATGAAGTAGCAATCGTGCTTTCCTCCTGGGCTTTTAAAATATTGTAGAAAAAAATTAATCAACCCTGGCAGGCTTCTTTTTTGTCAAAAATTTGTTAATAATTTCTACAGCTAAGTGACAGGATCACCTACCTCAGCAATCGATGATTCAAACTCTACTGACTTGACCAGTACAATCAAAAATCAAATTTTATAAAATGGGGTCCCAAAAATAAATTCCGGAAAACATTCAAATCATACGCTGAAAAAAAAAGTGGCAATCAGCATGGAGCAAAAAACGATATGCTGAAAATGCATTATGTCATCCAAGACATGATTGGCCTCAACCACGATTGTACAGTACTACCACCAGAGAATGCACGTGAATGAAGACACAACTGGCACTGGAGAAATAACAGATCACTCTGAGCTTGTATGAAAATTAAAAATGCCGACTGCAAAAATATAAACAATGTAAGAATCTTCACAATAAGATATTTCAGAAGACTTCTTTTAAGATATATATAAGAGATAGTCTTTTATAAGGCTTAATAAAATAATAAAAATTAAAAAGAAAACACTCAAAATGAAACTCACTTGATCCAGTCTAATATAACAATATTTTGTATAATTTAGGAGATTTCAATAAAAGCTTGTGAAACCCTTAAGAAAAAATGGGTGAAGCCAACTTTTCAAAGAAATGGTTGCATATCTGATGATGGAGACAGACAAGCGGTTAAATATTTGTATGTTATTTCTATTATGTTATTACTCACACTAACAAATATAAAATGTACTGTGATGCAAATGATTTTATTTAATAAACTTTAGAAGAACTTTTATGTATACAAGCTTTGACAATGTCATGTGTATTGGTGAAGTTGAGAAAATTAAATATTGAAGAAAATTCGGTACTTTTATGTTAGCTGGGCACCAGTGATCGCCAAAATTTTTTGAATATCGCCAACCCTTTTTTTCTCACTAATCTTTTAAACATTAGCTAATAACAACTAACCTACATTTTAAAATTATAATGTAATATCTTAAAAAACTTAATATCTTAATATTATTATTTATATTAATAATATCTTATATTAATAATATCTTAAGCAAATAACAAAATCTCAAGAACTGAATTGAAATCAAATTCAAATCATTTCAATTGAAAGAGTTGCAATTCAAATTATGCCAATTGAAACAAGATTTGGTGAGTTATCACTGGCACCCAGCTAACATAAAAGTACCATAAATTCAAAAGCCTTTAAGTATTACAGTAGAGTCGCGATTATCCGAGTCCCGCTTAACCGAGTCTCAAAAAAAAAAAAATCTTTTTCTCTTTTTTTGACTAGAAAATCAGAATTATATGAATTTTCTTTCATCTCCACCTTACACTTCATTGACAATCAAATTATGAAAATGAAGCATCTGATGAAAAATCTTTATTGAGCTTAGCACAAACACTTCCTGTTTCTGAAACCCTTAATGAAAAAGACATTGCTGAGTGGATGAATGCAGATGAATAGCAAAAAATTACAGATGGCATGATTACAGATATGGTTGAAAATCGCGAACAAGAGAGCAGTGATGATGAAAGCTATGATAACCAGAAAAAAATTACGCATTCTGTAAGTCTAAGTTCTATTAAAAAACTATTTATTACAATGAGCAGCAAGAAGAGGCTACACCTACAATATTGATGGCACTAAAAATATTGGCGTAATATTGCAGCAAAAAAATGTTTATCATCCCACAAACAAACAAAAAAATATCAAGGACTTTTTCAGATAAACCATTTCATTACCTGTTTTTATTCTAGAATCATTTGCAGTGTACATCACAATGACTGTAAGTATACTATAAAAATTAATAAATTGTGTGTAAATTTATATTTTATCATCTAAATTAGTGACAATTTCTGTAAATCCCGTTTAACCGAGTTTTTCACTTATCCGAGGTAAGCTTGGTCCACATTAACTCAGATAACCGCGACTCTACTGTATTTCATTGCAGGGACATTGCATAATGTTTGGATATCTCTCTACTTTACATTTCCCACCTATCTATCCCACTTTCTCTGCTCTATAACATTATTTCTAAGCATCATGAACTCTGAGATATTGGGTATGTCAAGTTTAAAGAAGCTCTGTCATAGAAACTTATTCACAAGGGCTTCAAAAGTTTTTAAAAAAATCATTGACTTCAAAAATTGAAAATGGGTGTTATTTGTCAAATCCATTTTGAAATACAAATATGAATTAGCAAAATATAACATACACAATTTGGAGGAGAAATAACTTTCAGCATCTATATCAGGTTCTTTTTCAAGTAATATTATGATTATTTTTAAGCAATAAAAACACTTAAAACAAATGAAACAACACAACACATCAGTTCAGTTAAAGCATTATACATATAAAAAAAAAAGGTAACAACTATCAAGTCAGAAGGATAAAAAAATACCTGAAGATCCAACCACCTCAAAATTTAAGATCCAGTTAAACAATTGGGATAATAAATCATCAGTAATAGAATAGCTCCAACACTCCTATATAATAACAAGAAATAAAAGAAAGATTTAAAAAAAATATCTCAAAAGCAAAGATTTCTAAACAAAAAAAATGATATGCAGAAATAATTAAGAATCTATGCAGTATATAATAAATTTGCATTAAAAATATTTATTTTGTATCCACCCACCCCAAAAAAATCAAGGTGTTTTGTCCATACAAAGAATAAAACATTATCGAAACAACATTCAATAGAAGACAAACATGAACAGCATTTACATAACAACAAAAACAACATGCACCTTACACTGTTTTATCTTATCTTCATCTTTTTCATTCAAGAGAGAGTAGAAAATAAGCATTCTTTTCCAATAATTCCCTCCTCACAATGGTTATTTTTTATATATAAAAACATTCCACAATGTAATGCTTTTCTTATTCACAAACTTATTGAACATATGCAAATTACAGAGAAACAGTCTCTACTAATATGAAATAGAAATTACAAATATATATTTAAATCGTACAAAATACTGAACATATTCATAACTTGTTCTATCTTGTATCTATATATTACACACTAACTTATTTATATAGATACAGGGGAAAATTTACCTTGCAATGCATTAAAGATGTCTTAATTATTGGACAGCAAATTTCAATGATACAATCTATATTTTTAGAATTTAGCCCATACTCCATATGTTCTTTGCAAATATTCAAAATTTCTTCTATACAATTATGCTGCTTTAAAGTCTCTAAAAAAAAAAAAAATGCATTACATATGAAAGTATACACAAAATTTATGCATTAATTAAAAGTAACATTTATAGTTTCAAAACTTTATACAACATTAATGGCATCTTAGAATAAAGATAGGGTCTAAGAATAAAATATTAAAATTCACTATTTTTTTTTCAAAAAAAATTAAATATTCCCAGAGATTACCATGAAAAAAAGTTAAAGTATATGATATATTTGAAACATTTTTTTTTCTTATTTAAAAATATATGCATATTTAAAATAATAATTTCATACAAAATTTTAAAGAAAGCTTGACTACAGTTATATTTATAACTGATTGAAACGTCAGAGCGTTTGTAAGATAAGCCAACGCAGAAGCAAATAAAAAAACCAAAAAACAGGCTGTAAAACAGTTTTATTTATCACCAATACAGATTTCAAAGAATTCGGACAAAAAGAACCATTTTAAAACCATGAAATGACCCTACATAAAAAAACAAGAAAATGAGTGCTTTTATCACTAAACTAGTATATAACCCCCGTCAAAAATGACAGATTCTTGATCTGTGTTCCATTTTCATAAGACTTCATACAAACAAACAGCATGAAGATTTTATTATTGAAAGTTTTGTATTGTAGAAAAGTACATTTTAAAGCTGGTAGATGGCACCAAAACAATATTGTTCGCAACAGTGTTCATTTGTTTATATCTGAAATTCCAATGTTTAATCTGGATTTTTAATTAAGAACTTAAAACATTATAATAGGATATGATATACATGTTTTACAGGAAAAATATGCTGAACAGGCATGATTTCCAGTAGAAGATATTATTATTTACTGTAAGCTGTCATATGTTAGCATAGGTTTTTCATTAAGCCTAACATGGCATTTAACTACGGTCGATTCGCAGACCAGAGTGCTCCCGCCCGGAATGGTTACAGACACTTTCCAGCCTTCAGATTTTATTATAAGTAGATATCAATGTTTTATCGCGAATTTTACATTTTAAAATATAAATTCATACAAAATCTGGTTAAAGATAATAAAATAATAAAAACTTGATTTATTTTTTAAATTACTTATTATCATGGGCCCGGGCAATGCCGGGCGGGGGTCAGCTAGCTAATATAAAAGAAAACTTTTGAAAAAGAATGAATTACCTTGTAGATCTTTATTGACCAGGCACATTAATAACAAGTTCTTATGAGATAAAATGATGGCATTATCCTTTAAAGTCTCATATTTTGTCAGGAATTCCATCACTTCTTTAAATCCATTCAATATGCCTTCAATTAATGAGGGATTTTTCAACCAATTTTGAATTACAGGCTCCTTTTCAAACAAGTTCAGACTTTTATGGAGAATATTTTCCAAGAAAAATGGATTTTTCACCTATAAGAATTAATTTGCATCATATTATAATATTGTGATTAATGTAGCATAAAAGAAAGATGCGAATGGTATAAACAAATAAGCTGGATGTAATAGAAAATTTAATAATAATAATAAATTATGTCTTTCATTTTTAAATTCTAGCTTTCAGATTAAAAAGAATATTAATGTTATTACCCACACTATAATAAAGAATAAAAATTATTCCTTAATTAAAATTACTTTTATACACAGATGCATTCAATACGTATATGTACATAACCAGACTGTAATTTCTAGAAAAGCAAATAATTTTAGTAAAATGCCACTGCTAAATTTTGATAAGGTTCATTGTTTATTTCCAATTTAAACAATATGGACAACACAAATAAAATTAAAATAAAACATGGAGCATATGCTTAAATCTTCCCCAAGTTTTCCATGTATGATATTGAAATCTAACCTATCATATTTTATAATCACTTAATATTCTACGTTGTAAAAAGAAAGAAATTAAGAAATTATCAAGCAAAACTTTCATCTAACAACACGATGCTTGAATCCACATTATTATAAACATATTGGATATTACAGCAATAAAAAATTCATGATGGTTGCTGTTGATTGATTTTAAATATAAAGATGTTTGCTGCACGGTAGTAACTAAAGTGAAACCTGTCTATAACGATACTGTAGGGACACAGATAAGATATCGTTATAGACAGATTGAATATATAAAATTATATTTTAAAACTTAAATAAGTAATAAGTAAACGTAATAAGTAAACAAATTAAAAATATACGTAAAAGATACAAGCATAAGTTTATTTTGTAAGAAAATTGCAGAAACATAAGTTATTTAGAAAAGAAATCTGTTAATTTTGTTTGCTTACTTTTTGATGCAAATGACATCTGCATGCACATATGTTTCAACGACGTCTAACGAGTTCAGATGCACGTCCGAAACATTTGGTACTGTTGCAACAAAACCCTGAAGAGTGCTAATTAAGGATATAGCATCCTCAGGGGAAATTTGAGTTTTGTTTTGTGAACAGTGAACTGCTTCTTCTTCATCACTCTGATCACCTGGAATTAATTCTGATAAAATATCTTCATCACTTGCACCACTAAACACATGCACATCATTGTCTAAGTTTAAAAATTCTTCAGCATTCAATGTAAAAGATAGGTTTGATGAGCTTTGGAAAGCTCTAACAGCTGTGGATAAACTCTCCACACATTCTTCTTCTTCCTTAACGACTTCAGTAAAGTCAATATTGGCCTTTACTTCAAAGAATGAAGCTTTCTTCCAACAATTTTGGATTGTAGATGCTATTATCGAATTCCAACTTCCGGAGACCCAATCACATGCATTTTTTACATCAACTGCATATGGATTTGGAAGATTATTATCTAGATTATAACCAACGTTCTGAACTAACCTTTTTCGATAATATCTCTTGAAATACTTGATAATGCCTAAATCTAAAGGCTGCAGGATCGACATGCAATTTGGTGGAAAGTAAAACACTTTTATATTTTTCAAACATGGAGGATTGTTGTGAGGTGTACAGTTATCAACTATGAGAGCAACATTCTTCTTTTTATTTTTCATTTCTTTATCAACATCAAGCAGCCAGTTGTTGAAGATTTCCTCCATCATCCAGGCCCTCTTATTTGCCTCATAGTGAACTGGTAAACTCTTTACATTTTTAAAGCACCTTGGCTTCGCGTACTTTCCAATCACTAAAGGCTTCAATTTGTCGGTTCCAGTACTGTTTGAACACAGCAGGATCAGCCTTTGCTTTGATTTCTTCCCACCTTTACAGCTGTCTCCTTTAAAGGACATTGTTTTATCTGGCATTAACTGATAGAACAAACCAGTTTCATCAGCATTGTACACATCATCTGGAGAAAATTTTTCAATTTTCTCTTTTTCTCGCTGTTTCCAGGATAATGCAGCCTCAACTGGAGCTGACTTTTCTTCTCCCACAATAGTTTTAAAAACAATTCCGTGACGTTCACAAAAGGAAGTAAGTCATCCATTGCTGGCTTTGAAATCATTGTTGTAAAGAGGCAAATTTTCTTGTTTTTTCAGAAATCATAGGTCCACTAATGGGCACGTTTTGGTTTCTCATCTCGTGGAACCATCTTAGGAGAGCTTTGTCAACATCATCATTTACGGCACCTTTAAATCTTTTTCGTTTGCTATCCACTTTACTTTTTTCCACAGCATCTTCAATATCTTTTTGTTTTTTTTAAGAGTAGCTATCGTTGACTGTGAAATCCCATACGTTTTAGCAGCATCAACTTGTTTCATTCCTTGATCAATATCTGAAATGATTTTTAACTTTTCTTCAAATCACTTAAAACGAATAATGAAAAATACGAGCACATAAAAATTAATTGCAACGAAAAAGTGGTCAATCCGAAGTGAGGGGTGTCTAACCTAGGAATAAAAAGATTCGACAGTGACTAGTCGAATTCGGAGAAAAAGGTAACATCCCTCCCAATCCCTTATCTAGTAAAACAAGTTTGACAGTGATCAGCTGTAAAGACTTAAGCTCCATACACGCAGCAAAGTGACACACACTCCCCAACATCCCTTCTACAAAGAGGTCAAAATGAAGAAAGAGTCAATACTTAGACACGGAGATAAGCACAGACTTTTGTTATTTTACATTCCGGATGATGGGGTGTCGTTTTCCAAGAAAAAATCTGGTTATATCGGGAATCTTCATCTTTCGAAAGAGGAAAAATATCATTGTAGACAGGTGCAGCTAAAAATTGATTATCACTGTAAGCAGGTTCAAAATACATTTAATAAATAGGAATTTCGCTGGGACCAAAGGAAAATATCGTTATAGACAGGTTCATCATTATAGACAGTATTGTTATACACAGGTTTCTCTGTACATTGCTAATTAATGAAACAGAATATGAATATAAAAACATGTTTTAAACAATTTATAAGACAGATCTTCATAGATTGCAGATTTTAGCATGACACTATTAATTCACTATCTGTTGCATTCAGAAAATTTAGCTTTGCCAAGCAAGCCATAACATATATTAAACAGAAATAAGTGACAGGTATAGTAAATGGCAATTTTTTAAAAATATAAAACTATATAGAAAATAAAAAATTTGCTTAATGGGGGAAATATTGTTGTGATAGAATGGATTTGTGTTTGGTATGTTATACAATATATTTAGTGTGTTGCAGCTAGAGATGGGCATTATTTAACATAATAGAACAAATAAAAGTATTAGTGGCTTTGCAAAATAGTTGAAAAGTGTTTATGACTTCAGCTTGTCTGTCTGTGGTCTGTCCATACTCCAATTCTCATAATTATACCCAGATTGTCGTGTAATTGATGTATGTAATTGAGGTTTACTATGACATCTTCGCTAATGAAAATGGAATGTGTAGCATTTATACACCTGTGCAGCATTTACAGGGACATTCAAAAGTATCCTGCTACATTATGGTGTATGGGGAAAATCATTTGTGGTATATTTTAAATATGTTACATTATTTCAAACACAATGAAATTGATATGCATTTCTGAGATTCACTAAAACATGCTTTCTGCAGAATAGGGAGTGCATAACATTTATCATTGTTTCATTTATAGTGTCATAAAAAGGAATTTAGTTGCATAATGATCTGTGTGGGAAGGGGGAGAAAGTGTTTGAAGCATATTTTAATAATGTTACACTATTTCAAACATAATGAAATATATATACATTAAGGTGGACTAAGAGATACTTATTGTAGAATGTGATGTGCATAACAGTTATCGTTCATTTAAAGGGACACACAAAAGATCTCGGTTACAGTATTGTTTATGAGCGATAAATGCTGGAAGTAAGTTTTCAGTTGTGGTATGTGTTTTAAGTTTAACTAATTTTTTGCATTCTATATGGTATGTATAAATTATATAGATCATATAGAGGGCTACACAAAATAATTCATAAGCATGACTGCATATGAGTGTGAATTGCTATTTGCTTAAAGGGTTTTTTTTAACTGAGTTATGCATTTTCCAGTTAAATATATATAGTATACTAAGAGATGTTTGTATAATATAAATAAATTCATTTAGAGGGCTATGAAAAGAACTGGATACATTGCCGCCTATGGATGATAATTTCTGAAAGTATGTTTTCAGTTGTGTTGTGTTTTTTCCTGAATTAAACTTTAGCTTAACCCCATTTATTTAGCTTAAACTTTAGCTTAACTGAATTCTCTTCCAGCTGCCTTAAGGTGGCGGATCAGTCAGATTCTGCATTCTCCTTTCCCATGTTAAACCAATGGCATTAAAGTTCCCCGTTTTCCTTCAAATATCTCATCAAATAATTAAGTCTTTTGAAATTTGTTTTTTGTGAGTGATACTTTAGATGAATCATCGCATAGTTACAAATTTCATTTTTCTCTTATATAAATTTAAATATTTGTTTTAGCAATATTTGTTTTAGCATTTACATTTACATCATTATATGCTGTCTTTTAAACGCTAAAACAAATATTTAAATTTAAATAATAGAAAAATGAAATTTGTAACTAATCGATGATTCATCTAAAGCATCACTCACAAAAAACAAAATTCGAAAAACTTAATTATTTGATGAGATATTTGAAGGAAACCGAGGAACTTTAATGCCATTGGTTTAACATGGGAAAGGAGAATGCAGAATCTGACTGATCCGCCACCTTAATATTATTTATTTATTTATTTCAAATTGAAACAAATCAGCACAAATGAATCACAGGACTGATGAAACCGCATTATAATTACAATACCATCAGCCCACAGCGCAGATAAGAAAAAGTAATGGGAAAAATAAAGAAATTGTTTCTAAGATCCTAACTGAAATATTGTAAAATGAAAATGTTTTGAACATATGTGGTGGGATTAATCATTTTATTAATTTAAATTATCGCATATTCTACATAGGAAAATTATGTGAATCTTTATTTTTTTACTGGAATTTTCTTTGAAAAATAAGCGGTGTAAAATATGTGAGGCATACATTATGTGAGTAAATATGGTATTTAGACTGCGGGAAATCAACTTTTCAAGAAAAAAAGTTACATTTTTTGGCACAAGAGGCAAAATTGGTGCTGAAGACTGATTTTGGACAGTGAAATAAGCATAAAAACTAAAATGTTAGTCAATCACATAAAATGTTCTTTTTTTTTTTTTAGTTTTTAGGTCTATTTTACTGCTCAAAATAGGCCTGCAGCACCACTTTTGCCCCTGGTGCCAAAAACAAAAACTACTATTTTTTTAAATAGATTCCACATGGTCTAACTAGTATGTATATGAATGATGTTGTGTTTGCACCAGTGCATTCTTTATAATTGAGCCAAAATGCCCAAAAGAAGGCAACATATTTTACTATCACTCTGTAAATGTCTCTTGTTACTGAAAAGGAATACAGAAACATGGTTATATAATCATTCAATTTTGAATAATTCATTAATTCAAATGATTTTCTTTTCTTTTAGAAGTAAAGTTAAGTAAACATCTTAATTTAAAAAGGATAAATCAACATAGTGCAAAATTCCTTACTAATAAAACATAATTCTACATCATATATTCTAATACGAGCAAATCTTGTGGGTGGTTATATATATATATATATATATATATGCAAAATTTATCTTAAAAACGGCTCTAACGATTTTGACGAAATTGTGTCCTACCGTTTTGGGGCACCAGAAAACCATTGGGCTAGGTCACGTGTTCGGGAAAATTCGATTAGTGGGTCATTTTGGGTCATGGTCTAGCTAATTGTATCTAAAAAACGGTTCAAACGATTTTGACGAAATTTTGTATCCGACCATTTTTGGGCACGAGAAGACTATTGGGCTGGGTCACATGTTCGAGAACTTTCGATTAGTGGGTCATTTTTGGGTCAACGCGGGTCAAATTAATTTTATCTAAAAAACGGCTCTAACGATTTTGATTAAATTTTGTGTCCTACGAGTTTCGAGCACGATAAAATCATTGGGCTAGGTCACATGTCCGAGAAAATTCGATTAGTGTGTCATTTCTGGGTCATTGTGGGTCAAGTTCTGAAAAGCGGCTCAATTTACACTAAATTTTGCATCCAATGGTTTTTGGGCACGAGAAGACTGTTGGGCTAGGTCACATGTTCGAGAAAATTCAATTTGTGGGTCTTTTTGCGTCATGGTCAAGCTAATTGTATCTAAAAAACGGTTCAAACGATTTTGACGAAATTTTGTATCCGACTATTTTCGGGCACGAGAAGATTATTGGGCTGGGTCACATTTTCGAGAACTTTCTATTAGTGGGTCATTTTTGGGTCAAAGCGGGTCAAATTAATTTTATCTAAAAAACGGCTCTAACGATTTTGATTAAATTTTGTATCCTACAAGTTTCGGGCACGTGAAAATCATTGGGTTAAGTCACATGTTCGAGAAAATTGGATTAGTGGGTCATTTCTGGGTCACTGTGGGTCAAGATCTAAAAAGCGGCTCAATTTACACTAAATTTTGCATCCAATGGTTTTCAAGCACGAGAAGACTGTTGGGCTAGGTCACATGTTCGAGAAATTTTGATTAGTGGGTCATTTTGGTCATGGGTCATTATGGGTCAAGCTATTTTATCTTAAAAACGGCTCAGACTATTTACACTAAATTTTGCATCCTATGGTTTTCTGGCACGAGAAGACTGTTGGGCTAAGTCACATTTTCGAGAAAATTCAATTAGTGGGTCATTTTGGTCATGGGTCATGATATTTGAACTCTAATTTGGACCGAGCATTGCTCGGTCTTCCCTGCTCGTGTTAATAGATGTAATGAATTTCTGGGATCATATACATATGGATGTGAATGCTAATCAAATCAAGGAAAACAGATCAGTAAGTTTTTTTATGAACATACTTTATATTTAAGAAATGACATAAAATATTATAGTGTTTACAGGATGGCATTTTTTTTTTTGGGTGGGGGGGAAGCCAACTTTGATTAAAGTATAGAGCCCAATTTACATCAGTTAATACAAACTGTTAAACAATAAAGACCCTCAGAAATAGCAATTTCATTAATGCTTTTATTATTCTAATTATTGTGACACATAAATGATACTCACTCATAAAAACTCAATTCGAAAAGAAAATAAAGAAAAACTATAAAATTGGTTTAAATATGAGAAACTTTTTACCTTACAACAAATATCCAAGATAGCCAATGCTTCCTCTTCAGAAACTGAAGAACATAAGCTGAAAACAATGTCACTGATACAAGTAGTACTTGGCTGATCTAATTCTCCCAATGAAATCCATTTCAAAATAACATTATTGAAAAATGCTAAGCTTTCTTTTTCTGATGTACTGAAAGATTCTTCATATGATTTTAAAAGATCTCTCAAAAAATCAGCATTTAAAGTAGATGCGAGAATTTCATCAAGAATTTTTAAATAGCATACATTAATGTTTTCATCCGTTTTGCTACATAATACTTTGATAAATTTTATCAAGTGCTTGAAAGTAAGTGGCATTTTTTCAAAAAGATCTGCAGATGGAAGACTAAGAGAAGAAACTTGAGGTACATTTTCTGATTTAGCTTCATCTTCAAATCTTACTTTGACTTTTTCTAACTTAACACAGGGAGCAATATTGAATATACTATGAAAAAAGTAAGTGATATAAACAGATATTTTAGCTTTTTCCTCTTCTTTCTTGTCAA
Organism: Maratus michaelseni; assembly: GCA_963931845.1. Taxonomy (NCBI): domain Eukaryota; kingdom Metazoa; phylum Arthropoda; class Arachnida; order Araneae; family Salticidae; genus Maratus; species Maratus michaelseni. The sequence goes on along the minus strand of OZ007590.1, from coordinate 181,043,048 downwards.
AAATTTTAATAAATATACTATATGTACGGTTCCAAAATAAGTCTATAATAGAGGAGAATGAAGTAACAGATTCTTTCTCGGCATCCGACTGCTTATTCTCAGTTTTCTGAATTAGTGAACCCAACAAAGGATAAAACTTTGATGTAGCAAGATAGCTGTATTTACATTCATAGAAAGAAATTTCAAGAAGAGGCATGACCTACAAAAAGAAAAAATAAATAAATAAATAAATAACAAAATTCAAATATAATTATCAAAACTCATCACAAAATGAACAGAACTTTATAACAGAAAAAAAAGGTTTAACTGATATATATAAAACCCAACATATCAAACTATTAACTTTTTAGAGCTTTGATTTTTAAATTAAGTATAAAAGTTTTTCTTAGAAATTGTATGTTTGTTATTCCCTTCAATTTGCTTGCATAAAACTTCTAAATTAACGTATAGTATACTATTTTTTTTTCACTTTATTTATATTAACTAGTGTAAGTGCCTGTCTTAGGAGGACGATGGGTAGAATTGTGTTTTTCACTTAAAATTCGAAATAATGGATAAAAATATTCATATACTATTCATCGACAATAAGGACAATAAGTTGAGGGCCTGGTTAATGCATGGGCCTCTGGGATTTTAATAACAAATTTGTGATCTGATGTAAATAAGATGAAGGGAAATTGCAGATGTATCTTAATTAGTAAAAGTAAACAGATTTTTATTGAATGCAATATCAGTACAAATAGTTTTTACTGACTGATGTGTGCTCTAAGAAACATAAACATGTTTACATACTATTTATCAACAAAAGAAAACTTACCTGAAACATTAAATTCAGATCCTCTGAAGTTTTAACAACAAATTTTTAATCTTGTGTAAATAAGATGACAGAACAGAAAAGAAATTACAGATCTTTCTTTAATTAGTAAAAGGAAACAGATATAAATATAGTTCTCATTTGGGTACAGATGTCGCAGACGCACCGGGTTATCTTTTTGGTATCAAAATGGCAATTTTATGCCTGGCAACCCAATGATTTTGGCAAGACTTTGCTTTGTGTGGTAACCCAGAAGAACAGATTGTGTGTGTTTTAATATTAAATTATTATCTAAATATAATAAAATACAGCATGTTGACTCATATATTTACTATTCTCTATTACTCAAATTGATACTCGCTTTGTATTATTCTCAAACATTTGAAAAATTCGTTACACTTCCAATATGACTTCAGATTTTCTTTTTAATTCTCTAATGATGTGATATTAATCTGCTTTGTGTACATACTCATACTCCTTGTATTATTGAGAAATCTTAGAAATTTTCCATTTTATTACCACTATGATGTCAATCAATTTTATTTCATATTTATCTGTTTTTTCAATTGGTGAAACTTTATATTTCATTTTCATTTTTCACGTGGAAATCGTTCAATAGAAAATTAATTATTGTAGAAAGAATTTCATTGTGGATTTTTAATTTTTGGCAACTGCTATAATGAAACATGTTTAAATTTAATAGGAAAAGGCTGTTAGAACTTTGGTTTTTTATCTCTATTTATTAAAATAATAGGATTTTTTCAAATTTTAATATTTTGAGCTTCATAGCTGGTATTCAGCTATATATACGCAAAGTTTCAACTCTGTAAGTTACATAGCTTCTGAGAATGTCTCTGTGACGGACAGAGAACGGAGCGGGAGTAATAAGGTTTCGTGAGATGAACGAAACCCTAAAAATTATGTTGTGTTGGCACAATCATATAATGAGTTCATACCAGAATCAACACACTGTGTTTCATTATATTTAGATTGAGAGAGGTCAAAATAATGTCTAAAAAGGTTATCTTAGAGTCAAAATTAAAGAACAAAAAAAAAATAATAATAATAATGAACAACATTATTCAATGAATGGATGATGACAAAATCTTACAAATCATTTATATTTCAAAGCATGACATTGATAATAATGTCAAACTTTTCAAGATAAAACTGGAGTAAAAAAAAAATCCCAATATCAATTGTTACTTGACACAAGATTATTAAAGGAAAGATTATTGAAGGAATAATTGATATCTTGGAAATATATCTAAATAGTCTTTGGAAATAGTCTAAAGCATGTCCTGATGCACCTGAGGCTCAGAATTTTATTATTTTTATAATTAGTTGAGATATTAATTAAAAACTCACTAAACATCGTGAAAATACGATCTTTTTATCCGAAAATGGCACTAATCACAAAAGTAATATCAAAACAAAGAACACCTGCCTCTTTGATTTCAACAAGTTTGGGGTTGCCAAAAAGAGCCAAGTTTCCACATTCGCATTTAACTGCATCGTTTCGAAACATGTTGAAATAATGAAAAGTATCCATTCTATCAACATGAAAATTTGTAGATATAGGTAAAAAAAATGAGATTCCAAAATACAAAAATTTAAAAAAAATTCATCGCCCAATTCTTGAGATATTAATTAAAAATTTTAATTTTTCAAGTGATTTCATCTTGCAAAGAATGCAGCTGTTTTGATAACAAAACAAACCCCAAACAGCTGTCTGAGAATAAAACCTAGATAAAATTATCAGTACTGGGAGATTTCAAGTTCTATAAAACTACTAAAAATATTAGATTTATCGATTCAAAAATTATGCATCATTGCATAAAATAGGATGCTGATTTCAGAAAATTAATTTTCGTAGAAATCACATGATAATTACCGAAGCTATCAATTAAAAAATCATTAATTGTGAAAGAGAAAATAAATTTTTTCGAAGTTAAAACAACGGCTGGCTTTCACTGAGTAAGCCATAGCAGCGTTGCCAGAAACAAGCGATGTAAAAATTAAAAAGCAACAATTTTACCTTAGCAATTTTAAGTTATACACATATTTTTAAGAGTATATAACATACGGATTTGAAAATTGGTACAGGGGAGATGGGAGATGAATGGGACATTTTCACAAAAATATTTATTTTAAATATTTTATATAAGTTATTATCAATATTATATATCACATGCCAAACTTGTGTTTGACTACATCTTATGCACAATATTTGTTCAAGATTATTATTATACAGATATATAAATTAAATTTAAAAAAACGTTCTTCTATGTCCCAATCATCCCACAGCAGGGATGAATGGGACATAAACATTTTCCTCCCCGTATTCAATGTTAAGGACTAAAAGCTGAACAAAAATGCCGCCTTGGCAAAAGCTGAGAGATTATAAATTGTAATATGATCTCCAGGATTATTTGTTAGTCAATGATCTTGGACTCATCTCACTTTTGCCTTAAAAGGCCCATAAACGGTGGACTGAAGACGATGGCTACAAAGAGGATGAAATGTTAAAAGAATAATTACCATAAAGTATTAATTTATCAACCTATATAATATTATTTAGTTAATAAAAAATTTTCAGTATCCTCTAGGGAGGAATGAAGCAGTCCCATTCATCCCCATTTGAAATGTCCCAATCATCCCCATGATGCATATATTCAATTGTCAGCTATTTTGTCTCAGAAATTATTTTGTCACAATGGTTAATATGCATTCATTTTAATTACCAATATTGAGCCTTGAAATAAAAAACTACAACATATCTTAATTGTTTATATTGCATAAGATATTTAAGTAAGTTCAAATGTAAAAAAAGTTACTTTTGAGCAGCGTTTTCAGGAAATGCAAATTTGAAGAAAACTGAAAACAGCCATGTGCTCTTGCTTTTGGTTCTGAAGCACACTATGGTAGTGAAATCTATGAGGATAGGAAGCAACTAAAAAAAAAGTTTATTGTTTGAAATATTTAGAGCGTCCCATTCATCCCCCATCTCCCCTACACACGCAAAAATGATACACTGATTGAGATTTTCTAAAAATCTAAAAAAAATCGGCCAGTAATATTTTTATTTTATCAAAAAATATATATATCAGGACATGAAATTTCAGTTGAAAAGGTACTAGCCAGACTAAAATTTTTGCTCGCCACTATTTTACATTAATTCAGACAGCAACATCGGCCGCCACACCTGCCCAGAAAATGAACTATTTATGACAAACTGAATTTAAATTGACCATTGTTAGAAGGAGCTGTCTGTTAAATCCAGAATATTTTACTTTCATGAAAAATATGAACAATTTTTTAAATGTTAAAAATTTGGGAGAAAGCTAATAATTTTTACCGTGTTTCAAGCAGCTGAGCTTAGGTGGCGAAACCTGATTCAGTTTGCGCAGGAGTGAAGAGCGATCAGATTCGGCTTCGGAAGTGAAAAAAGCAGTCTTGGCCCTTGTGCAGTGCGAAAGCTGGAGAACGAATGCAGACGGGGGAAGTTTGTTCCTCCGTAGGAGAAAAATGGAAGTGGGTGACGGCGCATTTTTTTCTTCTTTTGGAAGATAAATGCTGTCGCTTGATTTTAAAACACTTCCGCGTGTCGCTGGATTGAGGCACGATATTCTGAGCAAATACAGTTTGATTTGAAGCACAACATTTCAAAAAACGAAACTTACTCGCCAATGGCGAGCTGGCGAGCAGAAATTTTGCGTCCTGATATATATATATATTATTTACTTTTCACTACAAAAGAAAAATAAATTAAAATAACTAGTGCTCTGAATAATTAAAAACCTCAATCATAAATTTTAACATATGTTCAAATTTTTAAAAGTATATAAGATAGGGATTTGAAAATTGGCATATTGGCAAAATCATAATCAATTTAAGATTTTCGAAAAATCAAAAAAATCAACCAGTAAATTTTTATTTTATCAAAAACCTGATATTTTTATGGAAGAAGAAATTTATTGTGCTTTTATCCTATCTTGAATCCACAAACCTTAGAAGAGGATGCATCGAGAATGCAAATTGACATTTCATTTTTCACCTCTTCAGCCCCTGGTTACCATTATTTCAGAATATTAATCTCCAGGGGGAAGGGATTTATTTCCTCGGGTTCTATGAGCTTGATCACAATGGGGTTTGGCTCATTTGACTTAGTTTTCGATCGCATTAAAGATTTTAGTTCCACCTTCCACCACCACCATGGGGTGCATTATTTTCTCGGGTTCTATGGGTCCAATTTCTACGGGAATTGGTTCATTCAACTCCCTTGATGCAATGGGTATCGTGTCGGATGTCCATATAGAACAGATTGTGCTCCCTGCTGGTGAAAGGTGGAACTAAAAGATTTTGCAATGCATGCACAGCACGTGTGCTATACTGTGCCACAGACAGTAGGGACCTGGGCTAGAGATTAATTTGGTTCAAGGTTTATCATATTTGAAGTGGAAATAGAGGATTTTGAAAATCCCTTGCTATCTCTTTATGGTGCCGGAGTTTCGTTCAGAAAGAGGTTTGTTTAGAACAAAATGTGCCCCCTGGCGGTGAAAGGCGGAATTAAGAAATTTAAGATTAGTGCAAAGGCAGTGGGGAATCCGGGTCAGAGTTTCATTTTTAAAGAGATTTAAGGTTATTACATGGGACCAGACAATGCCAGACAATCAGCTAGTCTTAAATAAAATTATCTTAACTTTACTCAAATTAATATTGGCTATACCCATGACCCAAAATTCCCCACAGAACTGTATAGTGGCAAAAAAAAAAAAAAAAAAAAAAAAAATAGAATATAAAAAGGGGTTAGGTAATATTAAAATTAAATTAATCTTAATAGTTAAATTTATTGCTCAAATTAAATTCTATGTTTATATGAGACTAAGATTAAAATTACTAATAAATATTTTAAGTTGATAAAATTGGAAAAAAAGATTTGTAAGATAAAGTATTACTTTTGCAACTTTTTCATAATGCATATAAACATAATTATAAAATTAAAGATGCTCACCCCAGGATGAAAACATTGTATATGGAAATATAAAATGAGGAAACTATCTTACATTTCAAGATTTATTAAATGATATTAAAATTATTGATGGATCTATCATTCTATATCTACTACAAAATTTTGATAAGGCTAACATGCTAATTTTAGTTCATTGAAATGAAAAAGTGTATCAAGAATTTTCGCTAATCTCAATCATACTATATCATCATCCACAAAAAAAGTTCATGCTAATATCACAGTTTTCTAACGAGTCCAGACACACCAAGTAAAGTTATCGGTCATAAAGATGGAACTGAATATCCACAAAAGTTCATGTTAATCTCAGTTTTTTATCAAGTTCAGACACATCTTGTAAAGTTTATATGTTATTTCATCTGTTTATAACAACTTATTTCTAATTAAATAATTTCAATTAATATTTTTAATTAATTGCATTTTAAATCAAATTAACATTTAATTAATAATTATTTACTATCATTTTTATGCAAAATAATATTCCGATAACAAGCATATATAACTGTATGTTCGCCTTCTGAGATATAGAAGCAAAGTAAATGCAATTTTCCACACCAATTTAGACATAGCTTTTGCATCTAGCAGGTTATGTTATTTTTACATGGAATGTTTCCATGAGAGGCAGGGGGAGAAAAAAAAAACTTTTAAGTAGTTTATTTCAATTAATTTAAATGAAAAATATTAAAAATCTGTGTATAATTAAAATTAAATATTTATTATTCATTTTGTTTATTTTTTAATTACATTAATTATTGATATATGCCTATGATTATTAGTTGTTATCTATACTAATAAAAGAAAGTTTCACTCTGTGTGTGTGTGTGTGTGGGCGATGGCTAGCAAAATCTAGCACACATAGAAGCCTGAAAATTTAGATTTAGTTAGTCCAAGCTCTCTTCAGATGCACCTGAGACTCAGAATTTTAATATTTTAATTATTTACTGAAATATTAATTAAAATCCACAAAGAACTCTCATCAAAAATACCCCTTTTTTTTCTTTGGTTGGTTGGTTGTATAGTCTCTTCACAGAAGTAATTAAATAAACAAGAGTAGTAATGCAAAGATAAGAACTTCTAAGGAAATAGTGTTAATATGGAGTGTGGTTACCAGCATACAGCTGTGCTATTGTAGCGCCATCTGCACACGACAAATTACACAGACGCCACCCACATGTTTGAAACATTTTTCCAGGCATGTTTTTCTTCAGTGTAATTAGCTGGGATTAAGTTTCTTTTTTTTTTTTACATGGCATATATTATTATGATAGAGATTATTAATACAAAAAACTTTATTTAACAGATGATTTGTTATATTTGCGGGGATGGAGAGGGGTATGGGTAAACAACTTTTTATTAAATATCGCATTTATTTTACTTAACTGTGTGCCACCTGGCGACGGCTTTTTCCTTAATTGACCCCCTTATTAATAAATCCAAATCTACTGCTCTGATTTCAACAAATCTAATTACATTTAACAAATTTAACATTTTTAGCTTCACCCATAGCATTTAATTGCTGTTTTATACAGAGAATACCGCTATTTTAAATCTCAGTTAATAATGTTCCGAACTTCTCCAAACAAGTTCCATTTTGCTAAATTATCATAAAAATCAGCATTCACAGCTTCAAGGTGTATTTCTAGAAAGCAGTTACCAGTATTTCTGAATAATAGTCTAAACCAAATTTCAAATTAAGTTCCTAGCTTAACCAAATGAATAAATCTTTAAAGATGCATAGTGATCCTCCTAATTAGTTATTTTCTGAAGGGTAGTTGAACATCTGCTCCGCCCCTTCCTTCCCCCAGCACCTCCTTCAAGGGTTTTTTTCTCTAACTATGCCTCATTTCCATATCTCAGTAACTATCTTTCCAATTTCAACACAAGTGATTCCAAACATTATAATTAACTTCAAACTGTATAGTCACCCTCTATAACATTAAACTAAATTTATAAGTAGCAGTTACCACTATTTCCGAATAACAGTTTAAGCCAAATTTGTAATTTTAAGTTCCTAGCTTAACCAAACGAACGAATTTTTAAAGACACATAGTGGTCCTCCTAATAAGTCATTTTCTGAAGGACACTTGAACATCCCCTGCATCTCTCTCAAGGTTATTTTCTCTAACTGTGCCTTATTTCAATAACTTGGCTAATAATGTTCCTATCTTCTCCAAACTAGCTCAATTTTGTAGCAAGCCTACTTATACAGTGCCGTAGGTAGCGGGGACCTGTCTCAGACAGGGATGAGATTGACAAAAAAGCAAAAAAGCTGAAAACTGCGTGAACGACGTTTGAGCAATAAGTTATGAATTTCCAGCGCAACAAATATCATAATTGCTATTAAAATATATATTTTTTTTAATTAGGATAAATATATGTATATATATTACATCAATTTAGCTTTGAGTACATTAAAAAGAAATTAACAACAAGTATTAGGTAGAAATTATTTACTTACTCTAATTAAAAGTCTATTTTACCAAGATACAGCACATTAATAAAATCCTTCAATGGCATGAACATTTTTTTAATCGAAATTTTGAAAAATAGTAAGACACTTTTCTTAAAAGAGCAAATCAAGTATGTGCTAATAATTACAACCACCTTAAATAAATGATAGAACAAAGTTCCCACCCTCTTTTAAAATAAAAAAATAAGTTTTTAAGGAATTAAGAGATTTTTTAAGGACATTATCAGTGGCACCAACTAGTCAGTGCTGTGGTTATTCCAGATTCCAGGTAATTTTTACCAGTCAGCTTGAAGCTAGTTTTTGGATTTTTCGAATAGATTTTAAAAAATTTAATTTGTTTTTGCATTTCATAGCAAATTTTCTAAATTAGTAAAAGAAATTTGGTTTCAATCTTTTAACCCAATGCAGTAAATTCTGACGAAATTCGCGTCTTTTCAGCAATCCTTTAACGAAATTCGCTTATTTTCAGCAATCTTTTGGCTAAATTTGTGTTTTTATGGCGATCTTTTGGCTAAATTCGCATTTTTACGGTGATCTTTTGGATAAATTCACGTTTTTTCAGCGACCGTTTAGCTAGATTCGCGTTTTTACGGCGATCTTTTGGCTAAATCAGCGTTTTTACGGCGATCTTTTGGCTAAATTAGCATTTTTACAGCAATCTTTTGGCTAAATTAACGTTTTTACGGCGATCTTTTGGCTAAATTCACGTTTTTACGGCGATCTTTTGGCTAAATTCGCGTTTTTACGGCGATCTTTTGGCTAAATTCACTTTTTTTCAGCAACCGTTTAGCTAGATTCGCGGTTTTACGGCGATCTTTTGGCTAAATCAGCGTTTTTACGCCGATCTTTTGGCTAAATTCGTGTTTTTTCAGCGATCTTGTGGCTAAATTCACGTTTTTCTAGCGACTGTTTAGCTAGATTCGCATTTTTATGGCGATCTTTTGGCTAAAACAGCGTTTTTACGGCGATCTTTTGAGTAAATTAGCGTTTTTACGGCGATCTTTTGAGTAAATTCACATTTTTACAGCGATCTTGTGGCTAAATTCGCGTTTTTCAGCGATCCTGTGGCTAAATTCGCGTTTTTTTTAGCGACCGTTTAGCTAGATTCACGTTTTTACGGCGATCTTTTGGCTAAATTAGCGTTTTTACGGCGATCTTTTGAGTAAATTCGCATTTTTACAGCGATCTTGTGGCTAAATTCGTGTGTTTACAGCGATCTTGCGGCTAAATTCGCGTTTTTTCAGCGATCCTTTGACAAAATTTGCGTTTTTTCAGCGATCTTTTGGCGATTTTCACACGATCCTCTGAAGAAACTGGTGTTTTTACAACGATCCTTTGACGAAATTCACGATCTTTGCGTTTTTATCCGATCTTTTGACAAAATTCGCGTTTTTCAGCGATCCTTTGACGAAATTCATGTGGTTTTTTTCGCGATCTTTATGTAAATTTCACGCTTTTTTCGGAAAATCCGAAAATGGCGAAAAAGCGGAAAACCGCGGATCTGCAGAAGAATCTCATGCCTGCTCAGAGGTTCATTAGGAAAGAAGTTTGTTTAGAACAGAATGCTTTCCTGGCGGTGGAAAGAGAAAATAAAAGATTTTCCAGAGCATACGAGCATGCCTGGTATACAGTGCAGAAGCCATCAGAGACCCTATCCAGAGTTTCGTTTTTTAAGAGATTTAAGTTTATTACACAGCCTCGGGCAGGTCAGCTAGTAAAGTAATAAAATATAAAAGTTGTATTATTATTTATATTTTGATTTTGTTTTAAACTTATGCATGCACTTATATATATACACACATATATATGTGTGTGATTGTTAGAAATGTGTTTCTATCAATTATTTTACATTTATTTTTTAAGATAAGCTTGTTTTTGTTTTTAGCCAAAACTAGGAAGATAACCAAAATTTAGTTTTGGTCAAACACTAATAAGTTTGGTTAAACAACACATAAACAGTGTTATATTTTTTAAATAATATTTAACATATAAGAAATATTTCGAGAAAGTTAGAAAGAAACTAAAAACAATTCAAGATTGCAAAACATGAAATGTAGTAAACTTAATTCAAAATGTAACTGAATTTAGAAGCATAAGAAAAAATAACTTTTTAACACAATCACAAAACTAACAGAAATAAGCAATTATTGGTATGCCATCTTTCTCTGTTAAATGATAGTCAGAGTTCTAACAGTATCAAATCAATAATTGATAATTTAATCTACTCTGACAAATATATTACTTAAAAACATTTTTTATGAACAGCTTCTTAATTTGAATTACCATTTATTCTGCTATATAATGTGCTCTGGCACCTAACTAACACACATCTTTGATTTGAGACTATATTTTCTATTTTTAGTTATATTCACCGTAGTATGTGCATCCCCTTCTTTACAAAGAAGCCTCCACGGGACATTTAGCATGAAAATCCTCATTAAAAAGTATGATAACTAGTATGAACAAATTCAAACCAAAACACAAAATAAAGCCCATTTGCCAGCCTGAATTTCCACAAAGCATTTGAGATCATTCATTGGAAAATTCAACTGATCACGTCTTTTTTTCTTGTATATTAGTGTCAAATTCTGAATTCTTATGCTTATATTTCCTTACCTGTTAATATTTTATTTTTATACTCCGCATATAAGCCACACCCGTAAATTTTTATAAATTTTCTTGCTTCAAAAGTGTGCATTATACACCGGAATATACAGTAAATAATTATAATAAATTGAAATCTCAGAGAAGTGATACTTTTATACATTGATAACACTGGCAAGAAGATTGTATCTAATCGCATAAAAAATAGCCTTTTTTTAGCATATTTATATTAGATCTTAAAAAAAGTTATACAGAAAGCAACAACATTAATTTGACTTATTAAAATTAGTGCATCCCATGAGATTTCTTTTAAATTTTCATATATTGAGAATTACTACAGTCTAAAAATGCCAACAAACAAAGATAGGAATATACAAACAGGCAAAACAAAAATGTAATTAAGGTCAATAGAAATCTAGGGTGAGTTCAATCTGAAGCTACCTTCATGCTAATGAAAAAAACAACTTTTGAGTCTAGCATTAAACTTCTACTTTTATAAAAGTAATAAATTGAAGAAAAACATTCAAATAACACAATGAAAGTCTTCAAACAATTTTAATAACTTCATCTGAATTAAATTGAAATACTTTAATAAATTTAAAAGTTAAAAAATATGAAAGTAAGAAGATTTGAAGTTTAAAAGCTTTTATCATATTCAGACTTTTTTTTTAAACATTATAATAGATTTTTTTTTAATAATAAATTTTGAAAGCATTAAACAATAAAATATATGATAATTAAAATCAATTGTTTCTGTATTTTTTAGGAGAAATAATTTTAATTGGTGTATGAAGTTGATGTATTTACCAGAAGGACTCGTGCGAAGCTTTCGCACTGCAAACTTTGAGATTATTTCCTGGTGCATTTTAGCATAAATTTTTAATTAACTATTTTTTTTAAATCCAACAACGCGTTTTAACGAAATGTGAGTGTACTATGTCAGAAGCCTGTTCAAAAACTTTTCGAATGATACCTCTTTCATCGTTGTATGTTTTGTATGTGTATACTAAAAGGGATGTTGACAACATAAATAAGATATGTGATCTGGATTGTTTTTTCATAAATGAAATGAAAGCTTTTTTCAAATCAATGTGGCCACAAAAATAAAATACCGCATTATATGATGCTCAACAGTGATTATAAAAAATAATAAATAGTACAAAACAGGTAAAGTGTGACTTTTCACACGGGTTATTTTATATTTATGATTAAAAACCAAAATTAAAATTGAAATGTTTAAAAGAAATTAAATATTATTGATTGATTGAAGCAGTGGTATTTTACACATGTAGCATAAAAGGTATGATTTGTTATATTAGATTGAATTGTAATTTAAATATAATTCAATTTATTTTTCTTCGTCCCGTATTTTTCCCGAAGAAGAAGCCGTCATCCTCTAATGCAGTTAAAATACAATTGTTAATTTTTTTTTTCCTCGCGCATGTCTTTTTCTATCTTCGATGGGATTTTATTGTTGGGAATAAATGAGATGATATTCTCGCTTGACTAATGTTGTTTGAAGATATTTTTATCCTTAATTTTTCTTTAGAAGTTTAAACCTGCATCTAAAAAATATTAGATATTTCTAAAAATTGTTAGACTGCAGTGTGAAATCCTCGCACAGGTCCATTGGTTAAATACATAACATTGTTAAAAATGGTAAATAATATAAAATAAATAAATAAATAAATAAAATATATTAAAGTATTGAACAAACCGGTGTGATATTATAAAAGCATAAAAAGCTATATATATATATTTCACTGGCACCCGGCTAACCGAAAAGTACCATAAATAAACCACATACTTATAAAAAAATAAGAGTTACTACAATTAATTAATTGGCGTCATACTTGGCTCAATTGTATTTGAGCTTCCCGTATAATACGTAAGTACCCATTTTTTTTAAATTATTATTATTATCATAAAACACACTTATTATTTATATACAATTTACTTCTGCTTGTACATTTCAATAAGGTACAGATGTTGCAGATGCACCGGGGTATCTTTTTGGCACCAAAAGGGCGATTTTATGCCTAGGTAACGGCTACTAGGGCAAAAATTCGTATAAGCCTAGAAGCCACAACTACTTAAAGCAGAGTATTTAAGGATTAATGTCTACACACATGCAGAAAGAAGTCAAAATAGAACTTTAAACAAACTTTATTAAAAACAATTAAAAACATTATTAAAGAAATTTAATATAATCAATTAAGGCCATAACTTCGGCCAACAACTTAAATCGCTCATTAAATGAGCCTTTACTTATTTCAAACACATGTAACAAAACGAGCCAACCAAACATGAAGTCGCTCCAATATATACTCTCTTGTTAATTCAAGATCAACTCTGTAACAGTGAAACATGCAGTTATACAAACCAACCAATCAGGAATTAGCGTACGTCATTGGCACGATGACGCAATACTGAAACAGAGATACAGTCATTCATCTCCAGATGCATGGAATTCGTAAAAGTATGACGTCATACCGTCAAAGGAAAATAAACGCTCGTAAGCTGCGGCTGAAGCGATTTCGTAACTAGACTAGAAAGCAAACAACGATACCGAACAGTCTCAGAATTCAGCCACAAAGCATAATGACATTAAACAATGACGTCGACACAGATTTCGATATCGGCAAGAACGCTGCGATATGACATCACTAGGCAATCCGACGATTTTGGCAAGATTTTGCTTCGTATGGCACCCTGGTAAAGCAGACTGCGTGTGTTTTATATTAAATTAAACATTGTATGTTATATAATATATTAATCATTGTGTGTGTTTTATGTTAAATAATTTTTGTGAATAGGTTGCCAAAAAATATGTTGGCAAATTTTCTTCTCTCACCAATGTCATTGTTTACTTTGCCAAGATAATCATTAAATAAGTTAATGTACTATTACTCCGTTACAGTACGCATATACACAAACATGATAAATATAACAATAGATGATGCACGTATAAAAGTTATAAAAACCCGATTAAAGACTCGATATTTTTTTCAAAAAGCACGTGCAAGAAAAAAAAATTAACAATCGTATTTTAACTGCATTAGAAGATGATGTCATCCGCTTATTCTTGAAAAACATGAAATAAATTGAATGCATTTCTAATATAATAAAGCCTATCTTTTATTTTAATTAAATTTTGCTTTTTAAAAATAAATATTAAATTAATCGCGTGGAGAAATCATACTTTATCTTTTTTGTATTGTTTATTTCTTTTTATAATTGTGGCAACACAAATTTTAGGAAAACCTTTCATTTCAGTTATGAAAACAATGCAGATTTAATTTTTAATTAACAGCAATTTTTAATCAAAAACATATTTTAACGAAATGTTAAGTGTGCTATGTCAGAAGCCGGTTCAGAAACCTTTCATATGGTATCTCATTCGTGGTTCTGCGTTTCGTATTTTCTGAGAAAAAGGGGTGTTGACAGGAGAAATAATATATATGATTGTTGTATGAAGAAATTTATACAACCTTGTTATTGTTCTTCAAATGTCAATTCCGTTATTCCATAGATACCTATCACTTTTTCTCTTATGTATTTATTATGTGCGAAATTGCATTTATATTCTCTGTTTCAATACCATCAACATATTTCATAATTTTTATGTGTTTCAAGTTTCTCATACACATTATTGCAAGTATTCTTCACACATGTATTTTCTAAAGAAACTTGCAATTCAACCTATTTGGTGACAGATCTTGCATAAAAATGGACTTCCAGTAAGAAAATTTTATATTGAACAAAACTTATTATATATTATGGCATCATGTACTTTTTTTTTTTTTTTTTTTTTTAATAAAAATGTAGCAAGTTTATGTAAAATTTTGAAATTTGCAAATGTTTGTAAGACAAGAAATCTAATGTTGTATTAATAATCACTTGTGCAATACGTATTGTCAAAATTATTTTTGTCAATCCCAAGTATTCCCAAGTGATGGTCCACTCTAAGTTAGTCTAATTTTATCTTTCCCCTTTAAAATTTTTTCATTGTTTGTTCTTCGGGATGTATGTCACATGACATGTGACAATCTTTTGATTCTGTTCAGCTTTAGCTCAAAATTTCAATATTTTTAATATTTTTTCCATATTATTCCTTTAATTAACCATTCTTATGTTTCAGGAAATTTAAATTACTTTTTATTGGACATGTCACCCATTGTTTTCAGACATTTGTTTTTTGGCACTTCGACCTAGTGTCACACTGATTCAAAAATTAAGATAATTTGCAAGCGTAATAGAGAGAAATCAGATTGATGTCATTTTTCCCTGATGGCTTTTTCATCCTCCTTAGATAGCTAGTGTGCATGAAGTAAGGCTGTTACCTGGCGCACATTTATCATTTATGTTGGCTTGGTGCAGTCACTACTTTCATGTACTTGTTGGCTGATAGGTGTTTTGGAGCATTTCAGTACTGATGCCTGCGATCTCTGAGATGAAAAAAATCAGTTGTTGCTGTCAGTCTCATTCATGTAACATGCAATGTTTTCAATAGATCCAGGACCAGAGGTCCCAATAGTCGTAAGCTTAATTTAAATCATGACTAACTTCCATTTTTTAATTCACAAAATAAAAAGTGTTTAATTTAATATTTAAAAGCACTACAGTAGAAAGCCACTAATCCGCAAAGCTTGGTTCCAAGTGTTGTGCGGATTGGAGGCTTTTTGCGGATTACAGGCCATGTCTATTTAATATTTGTTTACATTTTTTTAAATTCATATTTTGGACAAATTTAAATTGCTAATACTAAAAAATAAATAAATTACACATTTTAATATATAGATAAAGTAATAACTATGTAAAAAATAAATTATTATTTTTTAAATTTCTTAAACATGACATCAATTGTTGTCTGTTTTAAGACATTTGGTTTATAGTGTTGAATTTTATCTTTAAGTAAGAGTTCAAAAGCAATATATATGTATTTTTTAATGTGTTTTTCAATTTTATAATTACGATTTAATGAAAAAATAAATAAATTATAAAATATATTGTCTAAGTAAGGATTTTTTATCATTAAAATAAAAAAAAATCACAAAAGCTCAAATTGTATTTTACAAGTATTGTATGAAGAAATGAATATATAAAATAATATACTAATTAAATGTGCTTTCATTTTAAACTATAAAGAAGAATGTTATATGATATATAATAGCTATATATAAAGATAAGAAAAATGTTAAAATTGGTGAAAAATAATTTCAAAATTCAAAATTTTGTCACCATTGAAGCATTTTTCAAGAATTAAATTTCTATGTTTACATTCATAAATTGATTGCAGATTAGAGGCCTTTGCGGATTACAGGTTTGCGGATTAGCGGCTCTCTACTGTATTATGTCTTATTATACAATTGTGTTGATTTCAACTTAATTAAAAGAAGATTACTACGTTGAGTCACCGTGCCTCATCCATCGGAAGTATCATGTAAATACACAAGCCCTGCACAGAACTTTGCAGGAAAAAGGAAATCCGTTTGAAATTTTAATCTTATCCAAATATGATTGAACATTTGAATCTTCAATGATGTCTTTTCATAAGTATTTTTAAAATGCAACAGCGAGAATTTAAAACAATCTGAGTGTTGCTCACATTGCAAAATTCAGAGATTAATCTATTGCAAGTATCTGCCAACTTTATTATATATGAAGAATATTAGTGCTTTTAGATTTTGATTCCATATGAAAATATCACTATACTTCTCTTGATCATGTAGTCACTACCTGTTGCCCTCCATCTCATTTAAGTCTCCAATATTTCTAATGCAACGCTGTGAAATATGGTATATAACTACTTATTTAATAAGACACTAATTTATTTATCTAAATTATTTTTGTGATGCTAGTTTATATGTAATACTATTTATTTATGTGACAATGTTTTATAACAAAACAAATATTAAATATGTTTTATGATAAAGCACATTTAAAAATAAAAATGTATTTACTTACATAGTCACACAATACTTTTTCTAATATTGCAACTCCTTCTGTCCTATTTTCCAAAGTATGAAATGAAAAATATTGAAGGCACTCCATAAAAGTAGTTAAAATAGCATCACATTCCATTGGTGACATTTTTACTGAATCTAATAAAACACTGCAATAAAATATATTTATAAAAGATAAGTTGTAACATATTTAAAAATAAGTGCAAATATTTTAAACATACTAAATTTCAAAGAAAATGCAATTATTTTACAGATATGTCAATTTATCAAGATAAAAAAGCATAAGTAAGTTTCATACAAGCAGAGTTGTACAATATAGACACACGCGCGCACGCCGTGCGCGGAAAATTTTCTGCAAAATTTGGAATTTTGCAAAAGAAAAAATTTTAGAATTTTTTTTTTTTTTTTTTTTAATATTAAAAAAAAAATTTCCAATTTTATGTACGATTTATTTACTGTTTGCGCACAATTCAAAATTTAAAGATGCAAAACATTGTTGTCACATTACAGACGCTTGCAAAGAAGTCAAAATATTAAAGATTGGGTTGTTTCTAAATGCATTGACAAAATAATTGTTAAGAATTCAGCTCTTCCTATCATGGATTTATAGCTTTATTATTATTTTTTAACCAAAATAATTTTTCTTTAATTAATATTAATTAATTTTAAATGTTAATTATTTTAAACTACTGTTTTTAATTTATATCATCAAAATAATATAGCACGTAATTTTATTAAACATTAAATTAATTTACAGAAAGTTTTTGACTCAATATTTATGTGCGCAGAAAGTTTTTGGTTTTATACAAGTCTGCGATACAAGTAACTTTTAATTTTTTTAAAAATAATAAAATCAATTTCAAATTATTGTCTCTTAAACCTCAAACTTCCACTGCCTGTTTTTTTACTTACTTGTTGCACACCAGTTGAAATATTTTAGTGACAGAGGTTTGACACAATAGAGTGCTTTTTGTGACAACACTTTATCATTATCCATATTCACTTTAAACTATCATCACTCATTTCTGACACAATAGATAGCAGACAATCCTATATTAAAGCATTTCATGTGTGTCTATTTAAAAAAAAAACTATACATGTTAAATAATTATTTTTAAAATGTAAAGTAGTACTTTGTACCTTAACAAGAAATTCAAATTTTGTGACACCCGATCAATGTTCATAAGCTAGTGCCTAAAAAAAAAAAAAAAAACAGGCAAATAAACATATCATTTTGGGATCCTGATAGATCTATATGGTACCACTATCAAAATAAGCTCTTTCTTCGAAAGTTATGCATGGACATTAAAAAGTACATACTCAAAAGATCTATATAACATCTGTTTTTTTAAGTCTGTTAAAAATTTATTTTAACTGTTAAAATGATAATAACAAAAAAAAAAAAAAAAAAAAACTATAATTTGTTATAAACATTTGTGTAACATTAATTTGTTATAAAATAATTGCTATGACAACATGAACAAACATAAAGCTGTCTTCTGAACAATTATCTTTAGTAGCAAAGCAGGCAGTGGCAGCTCCTCTATTGGCACACATAAGCACACAAACCACCGAAGAAAAATTAAAAATGTATATATTAACAAATTATATAAAATAATTTAAAAACATTCAATTTTTTTTTTCAATTTCCAGGATGAACTTCATTTACTCTCATGCCACCCCCACCTCCTTTCCCTTTTTAGATACGACCATGACAAAACTTTATTGTAATAATGTAAAATTAGAGTTTTCAACATGGCGCCCAGTTTCTCGTGGATTGCATGTGCCAGTGAAGAAATTCCCTTCAAAACCACTTTGTGCAGATAAAAGCAGAGAGGCGAATGTATCACTTGTAGCTTTTCACTCACACAACCATCAGTGTGCAAGGCTTACATTTTTGGCAATTTATTTCTACTTCATCAGATTTCTTCCTTGGTTTGCAATGTTCAGTTAGTTTTTTATTTTAATTAATTATTAATTTGTTTATTAGGTTTGGTTTTATATATATTATTCTCTGTAAGAACTATAAGAACTAAGTTGTAAACAGCTAAGATGAAATGTAGTAAAATTAGTATTTCAGAACTAAAACAATTTCATTTTTCGACATTATTGTTAGAAAAAAAAAACGAAACTAAATTATTTAAGAAATACCTTTGCTAAACCTGATACAGATAATGAAATTCAAAACTAGAGATTTCAAAAGGGAATTTAAACCCAATTTACATGAGAAATGTTCATGGGTTTGTGGACGAGAATTAACGGGCTGCTTTGTTTTCTCCGTCTCATGTTTGGAAAACAAAATGGTGGTGGGGAATTTTCGGAAAATCTTACCAGCAAAGGATTTATTTTACCAGCAACCAAGATACAATGTACAGTTGAAAATTGTTATGACAAAATTTACGTGACTGCAAAGATAATTCCTTACTACAATGCATTTTCATGCTAACATTTTCTTAATTTTTTCCATACTTTTTAAAAATATAAACTTAAGAAAAATATGCAACAGAAGAAGTTTAGTGCAGAATAGAATGTGGCGCCACTATACATTGTGTCAATTGGGAGAGTTACAAAATATGGCTAACGAATAAAAATAAAAAGGTTTTGGTATATTTTCTATAACCTGTAGTTTTTAAGACTGCATAAAAATTCACTTGCTCTGTCAGAAAATCCACTCACAAGCGGCTAGTAGAATGATATAATTCTCCACCCCTGATGCATCCCACCGTCCGAGATGAACATAGAGCTCGAATCCACAAGGATCTTTCGATAGCTTCAAAGCCCCGAGCTGTTTTTTCTGTTATTATTTATGAGAAACAAATTTTGTGATCACTCTAAATCATGCACTAATGCATGTTATTTCATTATATTCATTAGACTTTGACATAAATTGATAATGATTTCATTTGGGTGCATATCATCCTAAAGGCCACACAAGTGTTTAATTCATTTTTATAGATTTTATAAACTTAATAGGCTAACAGACAAAACATCTATAATAGTAATATACAGAAGTCAGATTTCATTTCACAAAAATTGGACAAACACTAAACAAAATTAAAGAAAAAATGTATTGTGTATTTCTCTGATTGGACGCAATCTTCCCAGTGTTAATAACAAAATACATTTAAAACCTCTTCACAAAGTTTTTTTTAACAGTTTAGCCCAAATTTATAAAATTTAATATTAATCACTTCCCTTGATCAGAAACAATTTTCTTACTAAAAACAAAGTTGTGAATTTAATGACCTATTTAAACCAAAGAAAATATCAAAATAGTAAAAGCTTTTCAATAAACAGTTTTTAGTAATTGCTTTCATGGGGACATATTAAGTGTAGAAATTTACGACTTATTTATTTTATTGATTTATTTCTTGTATGTTTATGATACTACAATTTGCAGAATAATTTCTTTGCAAAGCCTTTATCTAGTTCAAAAAGTTTTAGCAAAGATAGATAAATATTTTTTTTTCCCACTAAATTAAGAAATTAACACTTAACTATTCACAAAAAATGTTTTTATTTATGGAATTTCATTACTTAAATTCTTTCTAGATTTCCAGAAATTTATAAATTCCTCATGCTATCATAAATTTGGTTATAGATTTGAACATTTTCAAAAGAAAAATCATGTCTTCTTTTAAAGAAAATAAGCCACATATTCAAATGTAGCATTTCTGAATTAGTTTTCCACGATAAATTTTCATCATTAACCCTTTCACTCTCAGTGTATCCACAAGTGGATACTTGCTTTGTAGAGTTATTTTATCAGGGAGCGAAGGCATTAAGGACAGCCAAACACATGATTAAATGCAAGCATAATTCTTGTAAATAGCAATATATTATTTTATTCAGCTTACACCAGAGAACCATATATTTTAATTTAATTGGTAGAAAACCCTTTTATTTTTTAAATTTAATTTCATCAAAAATCAGTAATTATTCAAAAATTTATTTTTTTTCATACAAGATAAATTAATTCTAAAGTAGATACTTCTTTTATTATATTGATAAAAATAATGTTTCTAAATTAACTGCATGCAATCTTTTTTTATTCCTTTTTATTCCAAATTTATGTACATTCTTCATTAATATGTAAGGTCAAAAGTCAATCCAATATTATGTGTGATATAATCCACTCTGAATATAAAATTTTATTTATGGCTTTTAATTAAGATATATATTACCATCCCTATAAATAAACAATGTTTTTCCATGAATTTTTCAGTTTTCTATTTAATGAGGTAAGAAAGTTATTGCCTCATTCTGCTGCAACTCAGAGATTTATAAAGATAATATACATATCACATTTCCACACAATTGTAGATAATTAATGACTCTTTCCATAAATATACTTTTTGATTACTTAAAAGGGTTTCCATACAAACATTTCTATTTTAGGAGATGATAAATAATAATATTTAATGGCAAATGCCTCTTTATGGCAAATATTCAAAAAGTCGACATTTGATTACATTAAAAGCAAGCTTTTCTCTTGGCGAATTTGATTCTCGCCCATTTTTGTTCACTTGGCTAACCACATCTGTCCTAACCAAATCTAAATTCTTATGGAGGGCCATCCAGCTGTGTTGCAATTCTTTCCCTATATAAACTTATATTTCTCCAGATTATTTGTAAAATAAAGAGGAAACTTCATCACTAGCCTGTTTCTGAATAATTTTAGAATGATTATTTGACTTCCATTGCTTTTCCAAATTGTTATGATTTAAAATTCTCAGTATTCATTAATTCATATATTCAAATTTCTTAAATTTAATTTATTCATTTATTTTAATAAATTCATAAAATTTATCTTATTTAATAATAGTTCATCAATTAATAATTTTAAATCAAACATTCTTTTTATTTTATAACTTTTGTGCTAATTTAATTTAAGTCCAAATCTCAAATTTAATCCTTATCACTATTTTTATAATATTAAATAATTTCTTATTAAATTTAAATAGTCAAAAATTAAAGCACATTTACTTCATTTTTTTATTATCATAATTAATATGTTGTTACTTCAATTCATCTCAGTAGGTTGTGTGTTATTTGTTATGTCATCCTAGGATTTCTCATTTCAGATTCACGATCTTTGAGATATTTTCAAAGTCCAAGAATTACTTTTCAAAATTCTTTAATTTCAATATTTTTACTTCCAATTCATGATAGATGGAAAGAACTTTTTATTTTAGTACATTTCCTAAAATTTTATCTGTTTTCATCCATATGTTTCTGACTTATGGATTTTTCATTATTTTCGTAAGTTTTATTTTGAAATGGTATATTTTCGCTACGTGCGGCCATTGACAGAATTTCAGATGTCTTCATGTAAACAAGAATCCTTTTTCCCGCGTATTTGGCGCAAGGTCGTTTTTACAGCACTCCAAGGTCGTGATCGTATGTTCGAAATGCTATTTTTATGCTGTTGCTAGGGGTGAACGCGTCAGTGATACCTTTAACTGTAACTTTCTCTACAGGTTTTTGGGCTTGATCAGTGACATTCGGAAGGTTCGGATTTTTTGATTGGTTATTCCGTAACCGCCGTAGAGTTTTGCCTGAGTGGGAAACTGTAAAGACTCAATCAGTTCCTTAAAAATACTCCAAGATGTAGCGTGCTTGGAATTTCGCTCTTCGGAGCCTTAGCCATT
Organism: Maratus michaelseni; assembly: GCA_963931845.1. NCBI lineage: Eukaryota > Metazoa > Arthropoda > Arachnida > Araneae > Salticidae > Maratus > Maratus michaelseni. The sequence goes on along the minus strand of OZ007590.1, from coordinate 181,020,514 downwards.
TTGGCTTGCGGCGAGTGAATGAACATCGTGCTTCTATATATTTCTTCTTTTTAAATGACTGTTCTTCATCATTAAATTCAATATATTAACAGGATGGTTATCACCTGTACTGCCAGATTTAATTCTTCCAGAAGAAGGTATTCATTCAAATTCATCACAAGTTGAATTGATGTTTTCAAGATATATATGGTAATTCCTTGATTTGCATTGGAAGCCATAGTTTGTTCCAAGAAAATTTGGATTCGTTCCTCAGAGCTGGGTGATCTTGCATCAGAATAACTTTAATTTTCTTCATTCAAGATAAGCGTTACTTACATCCTTTTGTGTGAGATTTCTTAAATAAGTTTTAGCACTTCAAGATTTTATATTGCTCTTCTTCATCTTGTAATATCTTCAATATTCGATAGTTTCTTAACGGACGTTTTCTTCTTCATAATAATATCTATAACATCGGCAATTTAGGATGTCAACGTCCCGTTGAGACCTCTTTAAGGAACTGCTGATATGATTTTATCGTCATCACCAGTATTCACATTCTGGGGTTTTTTCTGTGAATTGAATTTGGACTTTATACTTCCACAACTATGCATATTAAATTTAAAGAACTATAGAATTAATGTTTCGAGATCATCATTAAGCCTAGTGAACTATTAATAACGTTTTATTATCTCAGGTGGCCCACTGAACCAAGGTAGAAAAAATCTAATATAACTTTATAATTTTCCTCATGACAATACATAATTTGATATAAAGAGTAATTATTTTAAAGATAATGATGTGCCATCCATATTGTGTAAATTCATGTTTATGTATGAATAAATTAAAAAGGTGATTATACAGATATCTCATCTTAAAAGTTTTAAAAGAGGAATATATATTGATAGTAAAAAGTGTATTGTAGAGAAATCCAAGTGAAATTTTATATTGTGTTTATTTGAGTGCTCTTGTGAATAAAATTACAGTTTTGCTTCATCTTGGTGAGTTTGTCTTTTTCTATCATTTATATCAATGTGTTTCAGCTTTTATTGTAGTTATGGAATAAGTTTTATTTTATATATTATAAAAGAATATATTAATGTAAGATTTAACTTTAATATTTCTCATATGAATTTAACGTAATTTTAAACTTATCTTTTATGGCTTCGCATTGTGTACTACCACTTACGTTCATGCCTATAATGGTATTTGGGGAAAGTGTTGAATATATGTTTTGTCTAAATTGTTAGGTTTTCGGAATCACTCCGGTGCAAGTCGCTGGTGATTCACCCTTTTATTAATTTTTCTTTTTATATTCATCACAATCCCCAGATATCATTATACAAATAAGGAAATAAATTTCTTTGGAGTTATTGCTAACATTCCTCTACAATCTTTGATTTTTTGTACATCCACTATCTCTGGTCCGTATTCTGATTTCATCATTTTTCCACTTCAACAGTCGTGGCCCCTCTGGGCGATACGACACAGCTAATTACTTAAACAAGTATATATTATATAAAAACATAATTTTATTAAAATATGTTTGAGTTAAATAAATCTTATAATACTTAATTTTAAAAAAAAAGTTGCTAATAAACATAACAAAAGCTATTTATTTTTACCTTTGTTTTAAAGTGGAGAAAAACTGTAGCAAGAAGTTCTCTTTAAAAATGATTTCTTTCGGAAATTTACTTAAGAATGGCAGAATGCATGGATAAATAACATGAGCATTACCCTTTCCAGCTTCACTTAAAAGAGACCACAACTGGGGTAAAACAACTTTCTGAATATTTATACCTTGCCAGCAATTCTGAAAGATACATAATTAATTAATTAATAGTAAATATAGGTGCTAATATTATAAATTAAAAAATATATATACTTACTTCAAAATTAATAACAATGTGCAATGATGATTCCCATATTGCAGGGGCTACGACAGGATCAGTTTCAGATAAGCAGCCAAATACAGCAGCTACTAATTTCTTTTCCATTTCAGCAAATACATTAAGTTTTTTGTGGCACAACATACTGATTAGTGAATACCAGGAACCACGAATCTAGAAAAATAACAAACTACATCTAGAAAATAAGAAACTAAGGCACATTCAAAAATAATAGAATACTACAGTAATGAAAAGTATCATTAAATAAAATAACCATGAAAGGAAAAAAAAAATTAATTCAACTAAAGAAAAATTCTATATCGCAAGACTGCTTTATAATTCTTAGTTTACAGTGAGCAGCCAACAGATAAGATTAAATAATTAAGAGTAGAAAATAAAATATTTTGAAGCATATTTGAACATTTTGTCATGTGGTTAAAGTTAAAAGCAAAATCAACATTTTTACACTTGCTTTTAAAAGTTTAAAAAAAAAATTAACAAATGTTAAATTGAAACTATGTATTAAAATTCAAAAGAATTATATTTATGATGTATATTTTTAAATGGGCCTCATCAACTTATTATTGGATAACTTAAATGTTTTAAGAACAATTATATCTTCATAAAATGATAGAAAAGAATTTATTGTAGGTCGGGTTCGGGTTAACCCACTTTTTCAAAAGAATTTCTAAAATATTTTTTCAGTTCAAAAATATATATACAATAAAACCTCCATAGTGGGCACTCTCGAAAAGTGGACATCTCTATTTAGCGAACACTTTTTCAATTCTTAACACATATATTTGTACGTTTATATCTTTCAATAGTTTGCCCCCCCCCCCCCCCCCCCCCCCATATCTACACACATGTAACATGTGCGTGCATAAAATACAAATACAATACACGTGTTTTGATGTGTATCATAAATGAAATGTTGGTAATATTTTTCATATTTTGAGAAAATAATAAAATTGTTCTTAACTGCATCGTACAGAAAGAATAATCTATGATTAAATTTCTTATATACATTTTATTTTTTCTCATGTAGTAAATTGAATATATACTCATTTATATTCAAATATGTATTTATTTTCATCTGAAACATAGTTCTGTTCAAACTTTTTGAGAAAATTCCAACAATCCGACATGCAAAAAACCTAAATAGGACATGCAAGAATTTTTCTAAAGGTGAACCGACACGCAGAAAGAAAATTAGTCATCCCGACACCGAAAAAAATTAAAAACAACCCGACCTGATGCAGAACTCTATTCACTGGACACAAGGTGTCCGCTATTCAGTGGTTTTACTCTATTTGAATATTAAAGAATATAGATTTGTCCATTTTTCTATATAAAATATAAAACTGGTATTAGAGATATAATTGCAGATTACTTTTCATCATAGCATTAAAACATGATTTACTGTCCTTCCATTGCGGGTTCGTGTAGGGTTGCAGGTTGAAATATGTCAGGTTTGGGTTGAGTTACAGGTCGCCGAAAATTATTTTTTGTAAGTTCGGGTTGAGGAAATTTTTTTGTCGGGTTCGGGTCAGATTGTGAGATGACTTCAAATGGAAATTGCAGGTTAGGGCAAATCCAGACACAATGTTGGGTTGCCTCTAATTTTTTTTTTCTGTGAGTCGGGTAAACTTTATTTAGTTTTGAGTTGGCATTTTTTTTTTCTTTCCGGTCAGGTCTGGCTACACCTGATGTCTAAAATAGAAAGTGAAGAATATTCTTTTATATAAAACTATCTATACTAATAAAAGAAAGTTTCACTCTGTGTGTCTGTTTGTTGATGATGGCTAGGAAAATTTAGTGCACCTAGAAGTCTGAAAATTTAGGTGAGGATGGTCTAAAACCTGTCCCAGTGCACCTGAGAATCAGAATTTTAATATTTTAATTATTTACTGAAATATTAATTAAAATCCACAAAGAACTCGCATCAAAAATACGCTTTTTTTTCTTCAGTTGGTTGGTTGTATAGAATCTTCACAGAAATAATTAAATAAACCAGAGTAGCAATGCATAGATAAGGACTTCTAACAAAATAGTGTTAACATGTATTGCAGTTATCAGCGCACAGCCATGCTAATATAGCACCACCTGCACATGACAAATTACACAGACGCCACTTGTTTGAAGCATTTTTCCAGACACGTTTTTCTTCATGATAATTAACTGAGTTTAAAAGAGGTCTTTTTTACATGACATATATTATTATGATAGAGATTATTAATAAAGAAAACTTTATTTAATAGATGATTTGTTATATTTGCAGGGATGGAGAGGGATCAGGGTAAACAACTTTTTATTAAATATCACATTTATTTTACTTGACTGTGCACCACCTGGCGGCACCTTTTTCCTTAATTGACCCCCCTTATTAATAAATCCAAATCTACTGCTCTGATTTCAACAGAACTAATTACATTTAACATTTTTAGCTTCATCCATAGTGTTTAATTGCTGTTTTATATAGAGAATACCGCTATTTTAAATACCAGCTAATAATGTTCCGAACTTCTCCAAACCAGTTCTATTTTTACTAAATTATTGTAAAAATCAGCATTCATAGCTTCAAGGTGTATTACTTGAAAGCAGCTACCAGTATTTCAGAATAATAGTCTATGCCAAATTTCAAATTAAGTTCCTAACTTAACCAAATGAATCAATCTTTAAAGATGCATAGTGGTCCTCCTAATTAATTATTTGATGAAGGGCACTTGAATATTTGCCTCCCCCCTCCCCCCCTCCTTCAAGGTTTTTCTCTAACTATGTCTCGTTTCCATATCTCAGCAACTCATTCTGATTTCAACGCAACTGATTCCAAACATTATAATTAACTTAATAGCCCTTAATTAACCCTTATAACATTAAACCAAATTTATGAGCAGATGTGACCACTATTTCCAAATAATAGTTTAAGCCAAATTTGTAATTAAGTTTCTAGCCTAACCAAACGATCGAGTTTTTAAAGATACATAGTGGTCCTTCTAATTAGTCATTTGTTGAAAGGCACTTGAACATCTCCTTCCCCGGCCCCTCCTTCAAGGTTTTTTTTTTCCTCTAACTATGCCCCATTTCCATATCTCCGCAAATATCATTCAGATTTCAACGCAAGTGACTCCAAACATTATAATTAACTTCAAACTGTATAGTCACTCTCTATAACATTAAACTAAATTTATGAGTAGCAGTTACCACTATTTCAGAATAATAGTTTAAGCCAAATTTGTAATAAAGTTCCTAGCTTAACCAAATGAACGAATTTTTAAAGATGCATAGTGGTCTTCCTAATTAGTCATTTTCTGAAGGACACTTAAACAACCCCCTCCCCCCCCCCCCCCCGGCACCTCCCTCAAGGTTAATTTCTCTAACTGTGCCTTATTTCCATAACTCAGCTAATAATGTTCCCATCTTCTCCAAACCAGCTCAATTTTGTAGCACGCCTACTATACAATGCCGTAGGCAGTGGGGACCTATTTCAGAGGTTCGTTCGGAAAGAGATTTGTTTGGAACAGAATGCTCTACTGCCGGTAGAAGGGAGAAATAAAAGACTTTCCGGAACATATGAGTATGCCTGGTATATGGTGCTGAAGCCATCGGAGACCGTGGCCAGAGTTTCATTTTTTAAGAGATTAAGTTTATTACACGGGTTCGGACAATGCCGGGCGGGTCAGCTAGTATCTACTTATAATAAAATCCAAAGGCAAGAAAGTGTTGGTAACCATGCCGGAAGCGACCAATCTGGTCTGCGATTTCACCATAGCTAAATGTCATATTAGGCTTAATGAAAAACCTATGCTAACATATGACAGCTAAAATGATACTTTCTTCTACTTGAAATCACGTCTGTTCAGCATATTTTCCTATAAAACATGTATATCAATTCCTATTATAATGTTTTAAGTTTTTAATTAAAAATCCAGATTAAACATTGGATTCCCAGACATAAACAAACGAACACTGCTGCCATTCAGAATCACAAATGAACAACTCTTTGAAAGCTTCACATCTGATTCTGCTCTTAAAATATTTGTAAAAGCATATTAAAGTTTTTAAATATTTCAATTTTGTGTAAAACCTTCAAAAACTATTTTAGCAGTTATCTATCATCAAATCCAAGTGTAGGAAAGTATAGGTAATCATTCTAGAGCGAACCAAGTCGGAGCTGCAAACCTGAGCATAGCTAAACGTTATGTTAGGCTTAATGAAAAACATATGGCCATAACATATGTCAACTAAACGATAATTTCTTCTACCTCAAACCATGTCTGTTGAGCATATTTTCATATAAAACATGTATGTCAACATTTCTGTAAACAATTTTTTCTGTAAACACTTTTTTCAGAAATAGCGGTGATTTCTTTCGAAGGGAGGCTTTGCGTTAATCGATCCAGTATTACGCTTATTTTTAAAATATTGTTTGGCGCCATCTACAGGCAGATAATATAAACAAAGGAACTTTCTGTTTAAAAAATATATACAAAATAACATTAAAGTTGTATAAAATATGTATAATATATTGCATAAAATGTATAAAAGCATATTTTTAAAATAAGAAAAATTCAGGACGAATTAATTTATTTCAAGATCAACTTTTAAAAGCTTCAGCCTAATGTTATTTCTTTCTTAATGTTATTTCTGTTCTTAGTTATATAAATTTTTAAGATCCTAGCTTATATTCCCTAAATTTTGAAATTTTGCTTCCATCATAAATAAAATGATTTTTTCTTATGAAACATAATTAAAATATAAGGAATACATAGTACCATGTAATTTGCATTAAATGTTGCTTATGTAATTAAACAATGAGTTATGTGGTGAGTCAAGCTTTTTAGAAACTCACTGATAACACTTTTTTACAAAAACTTTCGCACATGGATTATTTTTTGACTAGTATATAACCTGCGTCAAAAATGACAGATAGTTGATCTGCGCTGCATTTTCATAGGGCTTCATACAAACAAACAGCATGAAGATTTTATTATTGAAAGATATGTATTGTAGAAAAGTACATTTTAAAAATGACAAATGATTTCTACAAATACAAATGATGAGGATTTTTTTTTTTAAACTCAATATTAAATTTTTGAAATCGTTCAACAATTGGACAAAACATTCAAATTAAATATTAAAAAATAATCCATGTACGAAAGTTTTTATAAAAAAGTGTTATCAATGAGTTTCTAAAGAGCTTGACTTACCCCATAGCTCATTTTTTGATTATATAAAGCAAAATTAAATGGAAATTACTCGATACTACTTATTCCTAATATTTTAATAAGAAAAAATCATTTTATTTACGATGGAAACAAAATTTCAAAATTTGTTTGTATTATCTGCTGGTAGATGGCACCAAATGTTTAAAAAAGAATCATAATATAATACTGGATCAATCACCGCAAAGCCTCGCTACGAAAGCTGTCACCACTATTTTCTGAAAAAAGTGTTTACAGAAAAAATTTATTGCAGAAATGTTGATATAGATGTTTTATATGAAAATATGCTGAACAGACATGATTAGAGGCAGAAGAAATTATCGCTTAGTTGTCGTATGTTAGCATATGTTTTTCATTAAACCTAACATGACATTTCGCTACACTCAGGTTCGCCATGTCATCCTAATGACATGAAAGTAGGTTCGCATCTTCAACTCAGTTCGAAGATTACCTACAATATACTTCCTTACACTTGGATTTGTCGATAGATGACTGCTAAAATCGTTTTTGAAGGTTTTAAGCAAAATTAAAATATTTAAAAGCTTTAATATGCTTTTACAAATATTTTAAGAGCAGAATCGGATGTGAAGCTTTCAAATAGTCATTCATTTGTGATTCATTTGAATTTGTGATGCTGAATGGCAACAGAGTTTGTTTGTTTATATCTGGGATTCCAATGTTTAATCTGGATTTTTAATTAAGAACTTAAAACATTATAATAGGATATGATATACATGTTTTATAGAAAAATATGCTGAACAGACATGATTTCAAGCAGAAGATATTATCATTTAGCTGTCATATGTTAGCATAGGTTTTTCATTAAGCCTAACATGGCATTTAACTATGGTCGATTCGTACACCAGAGTGGTCGCGCCCGGAATGGTTACTGACACTTTCTTGCCTTTGGATTTTATTGTAAGTAGATATTTAATTTGAATGTTTTGTCCAATCGTTGAACTATTTCAGAAATTTAATATTGCGTTAAAAATTATATATATGAAACGAAGCGTGTTGCTCTGTCGGTGGGTCCTTGATCGCCGTGCCGGTGGCTGCGCGGACTGATGGCGGCTCCGTATTTACGTCAAAGCGCTCATTCTGATTCCCTTGCATGCTCTTGTAGTCCTGGGCCGTGAGCGGGATTCGGTTAAATTCCGAGTGAATGTATGTCTGTTTAAAGGAAGACACCGTCTATTACGGAACCTGGTTTATTTCTTTTTCTTACATGCATCCTTTTAAACCAGGCCCATATTGGCGTGAGAGCTGCTTTTTAAGTCTGTCTGGACATCGAAGGTTCGTCCATCGCGAGGCAATTCCGAGAGAGCAGATTGGCGTGGATTTGTTTAGATGAGGGAAATCGTAAAAAGTTCGCTCCTGATAGCCGTGTAATGGTATAAATATGAGGTTTTTGCATTATTTCTGCTAGAGGTCGTCTAAGTCAAAAGAGGCGTATTTTTAATTTTAATTGGCCGCGAGCTGAGTGATTGATTGTGCGGAATAAAGGCGTTGGCTCCATCGGCCGATCGGATGCCGCAAGACTTTAAAATTGCGTTAGCGTCAGCACAAATATTCTTATGAAGAGTCAGAAAACGATCTTTGAAAGTTATAAGATGCGATGCAGGAAAACTAATTTAACAGGGGCGACGGCATTTTCAATCAATTGAAACACAATTATTAAAGCATTTAAAAGTTTTGATTTAAATTTCTATTTTTTAAAACGGTAATTTAAAATTTTAAAAGGGGCAAAAAGGGATTTTGCATTTTAAAAAGGGGTTTAGCTTTTATCCTTTCATATCCCCCCCACTAAAACAAGAGCCACAGGGCTCGCCTGCAAGACCTGTGGGTCTTATCTCGTGAATTTAACCCATGTTTTTTTTTTTTTTTTTAGATTCTTATTTTCTCCAGCTCTTCAGTATTTACTTCAGCTCTCAAGTCAATTGGACCTATTTTTACATTTATATATCAAATTTACATAAAAATATTGGTTACACTAAAATATTGGAATTCTTTCAATGGTGCTGCAGCAAAACAATAATGTGTCTCGAGACGACATATCTTGATTATAACAGTTGTCATAACATAACTGTGTTTGTAGTGTTTCCCTTTCTTTCCAGTTTTTGTTTTAAAGTTTTTGATATAGTTTGTTGGGAAACATCCTTTTGTGTATAATTGCAAATTGCAACCATAAACTATATAATATATTAAAATATTCACAGGTAAACATACTGAAAACTATACAACATATGCAAATGTAAAAAATATTCAATAATAGACAATGTTCAAATGTAAAAAAAAATATTCACAAATACAAAATATTAAAATGTAAAATATATTCACAAATACAAATTATTCAAAAATATAAAATATTCAATAATACAAAATATGCACTAATACTATCAACAAAATATATTGTATCTCAAATGCAATTTGAAAAGCTTGCATTTCTAGAAATATTGAATTTTCACACTGAGATAAAATAACAGTAAAATATCCTAAAATACTAATAACAAAAACAAATTATATTTCTTCGTATACCTTTCCGTTTTGTTCGGGACTTAGCTACTTCTATGATGCAGCCTTAGGTTTATATCCATGAAAAAACAACACTAAGTTGTTTAAAAAAAAAAAGAAAACTACAGCTAATAAAAACTAAATATACACTTGCTATAATTTTCACCATGCGCAGGGTCAGTGCGATATGGGTTTTAATACTCTGAGGGGAATATCACCCAAAAATGTGCCACTCGCACGACAGAAAAAGAAAAGTGGGTAATCGATATTCACCTGCAGAGGGGAAGCGAAGCAGTTTTGCCAGATTCTCCGTTCAACCTGGAAAGAGAATCTGGGAAAACAGTCCGGCTAAAGATGGGTGGCCACGGAGCGGAGGACCCCTTCATGTGTCATCAATTCGTCATTATAATATTTTTAAAAAAAATAATAAAAATTCTAACAGTACTTTTAAACTGTCACCATCATTCTACACTGCTGGGGAGATAGGTTACACGCCCAGCTGGGTCCTCATCCAAATGCTACGAGTAAGGGGGACGATAGGAAAGCAAAAATTAAAAAAAATTGACAGCTGAAAGAGATAGATGGGGTTTATTCATGGCTGAGTTTAAGATTTTGAGGAGGGTGGTAGTATCTTAACTTGGAGGAATGGACAATTTCGGAATTTCTCTTAAAATGTGGGCTGGGTTTATCAATTTCAAAGGATACATCAGAAAGTTGTTTTAAAATGGTGTATGGGCCAGAATATGGTGCAGTCAATTTACGGGTATTCGGATAGTGAAATTCTTCATACATCACAATGTCACCAACTTTAAACTTTACAGGAAGGAAACGAGCATCATAACGGACTTTATTCTTTTTATGGTAAGCAATTGTTCTCTCTTTAGCCAATTTTCTAGCTTCTTCCACAGGGGGATAGTAACTATTATTTGGTAAAGGGGGATCATATGGTAAATTTCCTAAAAATAAATAGCTAGGGGTGAATTGGGTTACAGAATGAGGGGTGTTATTATATTCATATAAGACTTCATCTAAAAGCTTAGTCCAGGGTATTTTCTTGGATGTGGAATTGACTTTACATTTTAATCTAGTGACAATAGTCTGATTTAGTCGTTCAATTTTCCCATTCGTTTCCGGGTGATGGCTGCTCGTCAATCTGTGTTTTATATTGTAATTACGAAGAAATCTCCTAAACCTGGAAGCCGTAAATGCTCCATTTCTGTCGGTTAACAATCTATCTGGTACTTGTATCTGAAATAATTGTTTCAAAATGTTTGTATAAGTTTCGGTAGTTACACTTTTTGAAGGAAAACCCCACACATAGCGAGTTGCATGGTCAACGACTAAATGCAAATATTTTTTTGTAGAATTGTAATAATTAAATCCGCCAACAGAGTCTACTGCCAAACATTCAAAAGGTATCTCTGTTGGGGGCATTAATTGCAATAAGCCAAATCTTTTTTGTCTACATTTTTTGTTTATCTGACAAGTGTGGCAGTGTTTTACAAAATTTTCAATGTCCTGATTAAAGTTAGGCCAATAATATTGCGGAGAGATTAAATTTATCATTTTATAAATTCCAGGGTGGCCAAATTGTGTGTGGGTTTTTTCTAATAGGGGTAAACGTAAAGACATGGGGACCACAATCTTATACAAACCTTTCTTTTTAATAACAACAACATCATTTATCTCAGTGTACTTTTTACCATCAATTGTTACATTTTCTTTCTTCTGATTGTCTCTTACTTCATTCAAGTCAAGGAGATGTATAATATGGGGTAAATTTTCTGAAACAGGTTGTCTAGATAGCATATCAGCTTCAACATTAGTGGAGCCTTTCTGGTATTTAATTTCATAGTCAAACATACTAAGTTTTAGGGACCAGCGGAAAAGACGTCCTCTTAAATTTTTAACACTTTTGAGCCAGGTAAGTGCCGCATGATCTGTATGTATGACAAATTTTTGACCGTGTAAATAATGATAAAATTTATCTAAAGCATCCACAATCGCCAAACATTCTAATTCCGTAATTGCATAATTTTTTTCATAATCACGAAGATTTCTAGAGTGATATGCTATAGGATGTAATGTTCCTTTTTCATCAACTTGTTTCACTACACATCCCAATCCATGACTTGATGCGTCTACAAACAAATGACAAGGCGTTTTGGGATCAAACAACTTTAAGATTGGTTTTTCAATTAAAGCATTTTTTAATTTTTCAAAAGAATTTTGACAATTTTGGTCCCACACATAAGGGACATTTTTCTTCAACAAATTGTTGAGAGGGTATCGAATGTTAGCATACTTTGGAATAAATTTGTGATAAACATTTATAGATCCCAAAAAACGTTGTAATTCTTTTACATTCGTTGGTGGTGTTAATTTCTTAATCGTCTCTATATTAGGGTTGTCAGGTGTGATACAACCGTTCGAAACTTCATATCCTAGAAAGTTAATTTTGGATTTCACAAAATTACACTTTGACAATTTGAGTTTAAGGTTTTCTTGAACACAGATATTAAATAATGTCTCTAAATGACATAAATGTTCCTCTTCATTTTGGGAGAATACAATAACATCATCAAAGTAACTACAGGCAAAGTCAATTTTGTATTTATTAAGAATTCTACGGAGGGTACGGTTAAACCAAGCAGGTGAGTTTTTCCATCCAAACGGTAAACGATTCCACTCATATAATCCAAAGGTGGTGGCAAATGCCAGCTTCTCAGTGTCTCGAGGGTGGATAGGAATGTGCCAATATCCACTAGCTAAATCAAGAGTGGAAAAAATTTTAGCATGCGCCAATTTATCTAACAGGGTGTCGATTCGAGGTAAGGGTTCTGCATCTGTTTTTGTAATGGCATTTAATTTTCGGAAGTCAATACATAACCGGGTTTTCTTCCCTTCTTCACGTTTATACACCAAAGTTACGGGTGATGAATAAGGGGAATAGCTTTCTTTAATGATACCGGCTCGCAATAAATTTTGAATTTGTTCTTTAATTTCCTCTTCTTCCTTAGGGGAAGTGCGATATGCTCTTAAAGAAACGGGGAGATCTGATGTTAACTGTATTCTCTGGGGTTCCATGTTTACACAGCCTATATCATATTTATCTTTGGCGAAAATACAGACATATTTGGCTAGAAGAGCAGGTAATTGTTCTCTGACAGACTGAACATTTTGCACATGGTCAGTGGTCTCGAACAACTCCGGCTCAAAATTTTCTTCGAATATCTCTGCATTTTCAATTGCTGGCTGGTTAGTATATACTTCTGATAAATGTAAAGTATGGTGAGACGCATTTGTTGGAATATGGTCCATGAGAGGTACTTTCTTATTATCTTGAGTTATTTGCATTTTAACACAGTCAATATTTAATCTAAACAGTTTGCAATGGGGTAGCCCAATCAAAGCATAAGGTAACTGATTGTTAATTATAAAAAGTTCAATTCTCTTAGAGATACGTCCTAATTGCAAACTAACAAGGCATTTTTCTTTCAAAGCAAGAACACCTTGTGTTTGGGTGACTGGTATACTCTGCTGAACTTTACATATTTTTAGGTTAAGTTTATGGGCTAAATGACAAGGAATAACACTAATCGAACTCCCAGTATCGATCAAACAAGGTAGTGAGTCTTCATTTTTTACATAAGTAACTTTATGACAATCTCTATTTGATTTTTTATAGCTAGCTTTTTCTTTTTGTATATGTCCGGACATAAGAAATCGTCATTGATTACTAGATGTATTTTGGGATGACTCATTAGCGCTATGATCTTGGTTGGGGTTCGACAAAGTCATATTGTGACTAGGGGTTGGTACTGCTAACACTTGTTGTCGAAAAGGGCAGTTTCCCACCCAATGATACGCATTTGGTATTCCGATATTAAGACAAACTTTGCATGGATAGGGCGGCAAAGTGGTCTGGTGGTGTACATTAGGTCGTGGTGGAACATTTGAAGTCGGTCTAAACGTATTTTGGGGATTTCTGGCTTGATTTGATGGAAAAGGTCGAATGGGGTGTGTTTGATAGGGAACTCTGTAGTTCCACTGCCTGTTAAAATTCTGTCCATTCTCATATGGAGGTCGGTTTGGTCGCCATTGGCGATACTGATTGGGGTTTTGGGGGCTTGCTTCAAATTTGCTCTCATTTCCCTTTCTGTCCAGTTGCAGTTTGCTAATTCTGAAAACTAATTCACGCCATGCATGTGTAGTTGAGGGGTTGCCTGCAATAACTAACTTCTGCATTTCTAATGGCAAGCCCTCCGTTAACCCTTCCAGGATAAGTTTCTGCTCTAAACCTAAGGTTCGGCCTACTTTAGTCTTTTTTTGATAATATTCGTTCAAGTCCTCTCCAACTTTATATCTAATACGTGAAAAATCAGTGAGAGAAAGGGTATCTGGAATTTCGTAGTGTTCATTAAACAAAGTGACAAATTCGGACCAATGAAGTACATTTAGACAATTATTAATGTACAACGTAAGTGCACTGTCCTTTAAATACTTCTGTATGTGCCTAATTTTCCAGCACTCGTCTTTTCCCTGTCCTATACAGACACTCTCGAAATAGGCTAACCATGGTATCCAAGACATTCCATCTTGCGGAGAAAACGCAACGATATCGGGGTCTACTGACATTTTTGGGTTGGCGGATACTGAAGTGTGACCAGACCCAGCTTGAGCTGACAGGGTCTGTCCACCTAACATTGTTACACCAGATGTCTCTGGTGCACCTCCAGATTCCTGACTAGACTTCTGATTATTTTTCTCTTCAGGATTATTAACGGGATTATCATCTTTGCTCGAAATTTGATTTTTTTCTTTTTCGGGGTCACCTGATTTGTCTGTTAAATCCTCTACTTCTTTGGGAGGTGTTGGGTTACTCATGATAGATATAAATACTAAATATCACTGAATTACACAGAAATATAATACACAATTAAAGCACATAAGAATAAAAATGAAAAAATCTTTCAAACTATTTAAAATTTGTAACACTATATCTGTAAATATCTGTTAAAATCATCTTTTTAAAATTAAAATCCACCTTAATATTTTTTTTTTTTTTTTTTTTTTTTTTTTTCAATAACTTGAATTCAATAAAAAAAAATTTAAATAACCTCACTAACTATAAAGTACGTTGCATATAAATCATCTTTAACAAGTTTAACACTTAATAATAAAAATATTATAATAATAATAAAATTTTCACTTCTGCTAAAATATTTTCAAACTGTCTAGAAATATGATTTTAATATGAGGTTTAGTTAATGTTATTTTTCATTAAAATCGTAATTATCAGTTCAACACAACTAAAGAATTTTCATAAAAATCACCATTCTTACTCTTTCATCTCTTTAAAATTACGTTAAACACAATACATAAACAATTATATATTTGAACTTAAATAGCTGACTTAAAAATAATTAAAATTTTCACACAAGTAATAGCATAATAAAATAATCCTCTTTAATTTATTTTTGGCATGCATAAAAAATTAAATAAAAAGTTTGAGAACCACTGCCTCTCACTAAAAAAATCTTTAAAAAAAAAAAAATTTTTTTTTTTTTTTTTTTTTTCTGTACGTTAATATCAAAAGTACATACCTTTATACGGCTTTGCTTTAAATAAATCCATGAAAAATTTACCTCTTACTTTTTTTTTTTTTTTTTTTCACCGCGACACGAAACAATAATAAATTAATTTCACTGAAATATTTATCTCTATATCTTCTTGCACTGCCCACAAAAATACTTTTTCCCGTAGTCACGTGGTTTTTGTTTTTGCTGAGCGCAGTTCTGATTTATTTTTCTAAATAGTCCAGAAACCAGAAACCGAAACATCTGAGTCACGAGTTCATTTCTTTACCGGCGCGCTCTTGAAAATTGAAAACAGCTGTGTAGTTGACCTACTTTTCATCCGATAAAACACTTCGATTCTTGCCGGCAGAATGAAATACTGCACAAGATTGAGAATGAAGAGAAAAGTTAATGATTCACTTTCCTTTTGACGAAGGGAGATTAAGTACTTTTGAGTTCTTGGGATAAATTCCGTAAGTCTTTCACCGTATGCTGTAAGAATTTTTCACGGAGGTATTCGCTGTGATTGACGGGCGTAGATTACGTAACTGTTTAGTTTTTGGGATTTTCCCGTTGAGATGAACTGTCCTACTCGACTTCTGAAACAAAGCGTGTTGCTCCGTCGGTGGGTCCTTGATCGCCGGGCCGGTGGCTGCGCGGACTGATGGCGGCTCCGTATTTACGTCAAAGCGCTCATTCTGATTCCCTTGCATGCTCTTGTAGTCCTGGGCCGTGAGCGGGATTCGGTTAAATTCCGAGTGAATGTATGTCTGTTTAAAGGAAGACACCGTCTATTACGGAACCTGGTTTATTTCTTTTTCTTACATGCATCCTTTTAAACCAGGCCCATATTGGCGTGAGAGCTGCTTTTTAAGTCTGTCTGGACATCGAAGGTTCGTCCATCGCGAGGCAATTCCGAGAGAGCAGATTGGCGTGGATTTGTTTAGATGAGGGAAATCGTAAAAAGTTCGCTCCTGATAGCCGTGTAATGGTATAAATATGAGGTTTTTGCATTATTTCTGCTAGAGGTCGTCTAAGTCAAAAGAGGCATATTTTTAATTTTAATTGGCCGCGAGCTGAGTGATTGATTGTGCGGAATAAAGGCGTTGGCTCCATCGGCCGATCGGATGCCGCAAGACTTTAAAATTGCGTTAGCGTCAGCACAAATATTCTTATGAAGAGTCAGAAAACGATCTTTGAAAGTTATAAGATGCGATGCAGGAAAACTAATTTAACAGGGGCGACGGCATTTTCAATCAATTGAAACACAATTATTAAAGCATTTAAAAGTTTTGATTTAAATTTCTATTTTTTAAAACGGTAATTTAAAATTTTAAAAGGGGCAAAAAGGGATTTTGCATTTTAAAAAGGGGTTTAGCTTTTATCCTTTCATATATATATATATCCTCATCATTTGTATTTGTAGAAATCATTTGTCATTTTTAAAATGTACTTTTCTACAATACAAACCTTTCAATAATAAAATCTTCATGCTGTTTGTTTGTATGAAGTCTTATGAAAATGCAACGCAGATCAACAATCCGTCATTTTTGACAGGAGTTATATACTAGTATCTATATATTTGAATATGATTGAGTACACTATTATTCAGTTTTCTTCACAAAGAAAGATTTTCTTCCTCATCAACTGATATAAAATATTTAACTGTAAACTATTTTTTCATAATTACATTAAAATAAGAACTTTCTTTGCTTTAAATTTTGTATCAGGTGTGGGAAGATTTTTTTTTAAATTTATTTATTTATTTATTTAATGGGTATGAGTTGAAAAAAGGGTTTTCGCAAGTTTGAGGTTGAAGAAAATTATTTTTTCAAGCTTAAGTTGGGTTAACCCGACCTATAAAAGAATCTAGTGCAGATAATTCTAAAGAGCTATATAAATTCTTTTTGTTGTTGTTTTTGGTGCAAACTGAAAATTTTATAATAAATAATCAAAAAGTCAATATTTTTATAAGCTAATTGATCTACTTTTGCTTGATCTATTTTTCTCATTATCAAGGATTTTGCAAATTCTCAACTGACAGGCTCAAAATAAAAATTTCTTCTGTAAATGAATTTGTTGAATTTTTTTAAATAATTGTTTAACCCATTATAAATAACCCATCTATAAATTTATTAAATAATTTATTACTGCTTTATTTTCAGATGTTTGTGCATGCATGTCATGTACATGTATATATACAATATTTCTCTAAAAAATGTACCTGACTTTATTATTCTTTGATTAGTATGTTATTCACCGTGAATATACACCAGAAGAACAAACACTTATAAAATAAAACTATCTTAATAATTTTTTTCAATTATGTAATGTGATTTCCCATTTTTAAAAAGCAAACCTTGTGGGCTTTACAAAACTGGCAACTACATCAAGTTCTATTCATTACCCAGATATATTTCTTCAATATTTTTCTAGTAAAGAAAGGCATTCCTGTTATTTGTTAAGTTCCATACCCTATTTGATACGGCTTTATGTGAATTTCAGCTTTCCTCTAAAATCAATATTCAAGAAATCATATACATCAAGAGTAAATCATACACAACACATGGTAGTATTAACATCAGCAATTGTGCAAAAGGTTTGAGGCATGTTTTAACAACATTTAGATTGCTAAGCTAAACTGAAGGAAGAATCCAATATTGAATGTCATTAGTATCTAAAAACTACAATATGTATGCATAGAAATCTTATATTATTCAAAGAAGGAACCGTGACATAATGCACTTATAATATGACAGAAAAAAAAATAAAGATTGATTATGTATAACAAGGACAAAAAATTATCTTTCTATTAAAAAGAATCATTATAAGTTATGAACTGCACAAGGACAGAACATTAATGCATCATTTTCATCTTTAAGTTTAAAAGACATGATTACATACATAACTACTGCGGTTATAATTATATGTTACAAATAAAATAATTTTTTTAAAAATTAATTTTAATAACTAACCTGGGGTTCTTTATTTTTAGCATACTTCCAAAATTTGTTCTCAGATACAATAGATAAATAATCTTCTTGAATGTTTGAAATTTCATTAGATGAGATGGTACAGAGAAATAATTTTAATGCTTGAAGTGTAGCAGAAATTACCAAGATATATTTGTTTTCAATATCTTCAGCGCTAGTAGAGCTGTACAAAAGAAGAGGATATTTAAATTATAATAAAATATCAGTAACAATAGCATACAATGAGATTTGTTTTTCTTTATGTAAGTGCTGTATTTACTTGTGTATAATACACAATTTTTCCCCTCAAAATTTCAGGTCTAAAATACAGAGTGTGCAGTATACACATAATATTTATGATAGATTTATGAACCCACACATACCTTAACTAAATCACTGAATTATAATGCAATAAAGTTACAGGAATATAAAGTAATATGTATAATAAATGAAATAATCAAACCTGTACTAGGGCTGGGCGATATCAGAATTTTAATATCGTAATATATCGCTGACAAAATATTGATATTTTCGCTATATTGATATATTTTAATTCATATGTCACTCCATTATAGGGTCATAAATGTAACTGCCCTCTGTATAAAATACTAAAAACACACACACATATATATATATATGTGTGTGTTTGATGATTATCTAGAATAAACAAAAATTCAATATCTTAATTTAACATATTAAAAGGATACATAAATTTAAATTTTTATATATTGCTTTAAAAAATGCAAATCTTTTTCCCGCAGATCTGATCTAAAATGCATATTATTGAAAACTTTTGGAAAGTTAAGCATTATAAATTATTCAATGAACAATAAAAGCTTATACTTTTCAGTGAGCAATTTATAGTGCACCTCAGTAATGCATATAAATTCCATTATGTTTGAAATAGTGAAGCATCATTAAATTACACAGCAAACAATTTTTCACCATAAAACATTGTGTAACAAATTCTTTTGTGTAACCCTGCAAATGAATAATAAATGCTTTGTACCCAATATTTTACAAAACGCATGTTTTAGTGCACTTCATAATTTTGTATCAATTTCATCATGCTTCGAATGACATAACATCATCAAAATGCACTTAAAACGATTTTTTCCCATTGACTGTAATGTAAAAGAAACTTTTGACTGTCCCTCTAAATAAACTAAAATGCTACACACTTCATTTTCAATAAAGATCATGCTATAGTAAATGTCAATAACAAACAAAAATGTCAGGGCAATCCGAGTATATTTACAGAAGTTAGAGCATGGACGGACAGACAGCTAGACAAACTGAAGTCATAAACACTTTTCAACTAGGTTGCAAAGTGCTAAAAAAAGAATATCCACTGATAGACAGTATCTTTCTGCGGGCCCGAGCAACTCCAAGAGGGTTTTTGCCAAGAGGGTACATTTAAATAAAATACAGCTGAATTTGCCTAATATGGGGAAGTTGCACATTAAGAATGGTTCATCATTTAAACTATATTAAGACCTGTTTTTACAAGCTACAAAAGCAGGATAATGACTAAGACAACAAAATATCTGTTCATTTCTGTTATGACAAGAACATAACATTTATTTCTTTTTATTATTAAAATTTATTTATGCTAAATTTATTTATTTATTTTTAAATTTAAATTATTTATTTCCCATTTTTAATTAATTCCCATTTTCTAAATTTATTTTCATTTGATCGGCAACCATAGTGCTAATTTCTATATTCTTTTAATTGTAAACAAGCACCATTTTAATTCATCAGCGGTTGCCAATCGTATATATACTCTTTCCATCAACGCACTAGCTTTAGCGATCGCAAACTTGAGTTGCGAGTCGTTACGTTTAATCTTTAAGCATTTTTCCTGTGGCATTATCTGCACCGGAGTTTTGAACACCGTAGAAGCGTGGAGGTCTCTGATTGGCTATTAAAGTTTCGGCGCGAAACGGGGGACTTCAATGTATCTCCGTAAGCGTCTGATCTCTTCGCTTCTGGACGTGGGTGTGGAAACAAGTCTGCACTCTGCGCTCCTCAAAAAAAATACTGTTTCCGTATTAGGCCTACTGTTGGACTAAACAGGTTCAGCAGTAGAGTCCTAACGGAAATTATCTCCCAGTTTGTATTTTTGAATTAACACTTTAAAATATTTAACGTATAATGGCAATAAGAAGATATATGAGTTTGTGACCTCAGATGCTATGCTATTACTTTGACGGATGCGACGATCACTCTCTGTTGGAGTTGGAGCTAAGTCCTGATCAACGATTCGTACCAGAGTCTAGCTGTGGATCATCTTATTTACTTTTGAAATCTACATAATGTTCCAAAAGACGGTAACACCATTTTGTATATTTTCTCGGAAGTTTATCACTAAATCTTCTTGAATAATGCAGAAACTTCACTCCGTGGTTGAGTTATAAGATGAGGATTATTGAATATTCCACTCACCAACAAGGTTAGGACAATAGTGATATTCTGGTAAATATCTTAACGTCAATCATAATGTATAGACTTGGTATAGATCAGTACAGAGTCATCAGTTCGAGAAAAGAACTGTAGTAACTTCAGATGAAATAGTGATGAGATGCAGAATGCAACCAAAAATAGTTTTACTCTTTGAGAGACTTTTTTCACTACTCATTAATCTGTATAAATACTCATAAAGTAACGTCATTCACAGAAATATATAAAATTTAATAGTTTTATACTTCAAGCTGATAAATATAATTTGTTGTATTTATATTTAAATTTCAGCATCTATACTGATATTGCAATAAATATTCTAATATGTTGTAAGGTTGTGCGCACACCTAAAAAAATGAATATATATATATAGTTCCCTTTTAACTTTTATTTATATATGAATAAAAATGTGTTGTTCAACCTATGTCTCTTTCTTTGGTGTTTTATAATTTATTATCAATCTGATATTTATAACGTATATTTTACAGAGTGCCTTTAAAATTAAAAGCTAACTTGATAATCTTAAAAATAATTTAATGCCTCATGAATAAATATTATTTAATAATATGAAGATTTTAAAGTAACACCTATTCTCCAGTGGCACTATAAACATCGTATTTATCTATGTTTTCAGCGATGCAGATCTTTCAGTTCAGGTAAGAATTGTTACATTTTACTATGAAGAATTCGTTAATTTATTTTTATAATATTCCAAATTTTTATCTTCTTTTCATAACGCATTGTTTTATTGTTTATTCTTCCCACTTTCGATCATTGGCTAAATTATTGTTCTTCTATTTTAGAAATATACAAAATTTAAATTAACGTTTATAATATATTCAAAATTCGATCTATATTTAATGTTGTGAAAAAAAAAAGAAAAAAAAAAGAGGGAATAGGAAAGATGGATTTAATGCATTTTCTGACATAGAAGTTATAGATCGAATTTTGAATATATTATAAACGTTAATTTAAATTTTGTATATTTCTAAAATAGAAGAACAATAATTTAGCCAATGATCGAAAGTGGGAAGAATAAACAATAAAACAATGCGTTATGAAAAGAAGATAAAAATTTGGAATATTATAAAAATAAATTAACGAATTCTTCATAGTAAAATGTAACAATTCTTACCTGAACTGAAAGATCTGCATCGCTGAAAACATAGATAAATACGATGTTTATAGTGCCACTGGAGAATAGGTGTTACTTTAAAATCTTCATATTATTAAATAATATTTATTCATGAGGCATTAAATTATTTTTAAGATTATCAAGTTAGCTTTTAATTTTAAAGGCACTCTGTAAAATATACGTTATAAATATCAGATTGATAATAAATTATAAAACACCAAAGAAAGAGACATAGGTTGAACAACACATTTTTATTCATATATAAATAAAAGTTAAAAGGGAACTATATATATATATTCATTTTTTTAGGTGTGCGCACAACCTTACAACATATTAGAATATTTATTGCAATATCAGTATAGATGCTGAAATTTAAATATAAATACAACAAATTATATTTATCAGCTTGAAGTATAAAACTATTAAATTTTATATATTTCTGTGAATGACGTTACTTTATGAGTATTTATACAGATTAATGAGTAGTGAAAAAAGTCTCTCAAAGAGTAAAACTATTTTTGGTTGCATTCTGCATCTCATCACTATATCATCTGAAGTTACTACAGTTCTTTTCTCGAACTGATGACTCTGTACTGATCTATACCAAGTCATTATGATTGACGTTAAGATATTTACCAGAATATCACTATTGTCCTAACCTTGTTGGTGAGTGGAATATTCAATAATCCTCATCTTATAACTCAACCACGGAGTGAAGTTTCTGCATTATTCAAGAAGATTTAGTGATAAACTTCCGAGAAAATATACAAAATGGTGTTACCGTCTTTTGGAACATTATGTAGATTTCAAAAGTAAATAAGATGATCCACAGCTAGACTCTGGTACGAATCGTTGATCAGGACTTAGCTCCAACTCCAACAGAGAGTGATCATCGCATCCGTCAAAGTAATAGCATAGCATCTGAGGTCACAAACTCATATATCTTCTTATTGCCATTATACGTTAAATATTTTAAAGTGTTAATTCAAAAAGACAAACTGGGAGATAATTTCCGTTAGGACTCTACTGCTGAACCTGTTTAGTCCAACAGTAGGCCTAATACGGAAACAGTATTTTTTTTTAGGAGCGCAGAGTGCGGACTTGTTTCCACACCCACGTCCAGAAGCGAAGAGATCAGACGCTTACGGAGATACATTGAAGTCCCCCGTTTCGCGCCGAAACTTTAATAGCCAATCAGAGACCTCCACGCTTCTACGGTGTTCAAAACTCCGGTGCAGATAATGCCACAGGAAAAATGCTTAAAGATTAAACGTAACGACTCGCAACTCAAGTTTGCGATCGCTAAAGCTAGTGCGTTGATGGAAAGAGTATATATACGATTGGCAACCGCTGATGAATTAAAATGGTGCTTGTTTACAATTAAAAGAATATAGAAATTAGCGTTATGGTTGCCTATCAAATGAAAATAAATTTAGAGAATGGGAATTAATTAAAAATGGGAAATAAATAATTTAAATTTAAAAATAAATAAATTTAGCATAAATAAATTTTAATAATAAAAAGAAATAAATGTTATGTTCTTGTCATAACATTTACCCACGGCCTATAGAAAAAAAATAGAAAAAAAATTTTTGAAGCTGTGGCATCAAATCGAAACAAGAATTTTGAAAAATTTAAACTATTGACGGAGTTGAACTGAAACTTTAAAGTTAAATGAAAAATTTAAAATTAGCTGAATCCTAACCATACCTAGAACATAACACTTATATACAAATGAGAAAAATATATATATACTATTTACAAATGTAAAACAAAATCAACAATAGCAGTACTATTGCATAAAACACATACAATAGCCATGAAAAATTTTGGTATCAAAATTGACTTCTTAAATAAATTATGTACAGTGCTATAGACTTAAAAATAGAAACCAATAAATGCCAAAACAAAAAAAAATATATTACACACATATACACACAAGTAAAATCTGTTCAGGTAAGTTGAAAAAAAAATTTTACCATGAAGAAAACAAGAGAAATTCATCCAAGACTTCAATGGAATATATCACACAAGGTAAGTGCATAAATTTACATATTGACAATTGACTCTCTAAAATTACCCAATATAACTTGCCAAATTTTATATATTTCTGTGAATGACGTTACTTTATGAGTATTTATACAGATTAATGAGTAGTGAAAAAAGTCTCTCAAAGAGTAAAACTATTTTTGGTTGCATTCTGCATCTCATCACTATATCATCTGAAGTTACTACAGTTCTTTTCTCGAACTGATGACTCTGTACTGATCTATACCAAGTCTATACATTATGATTGACGTTAAGATATTTACCAGAATATCACTATTGTCCTAACCTTGTTGGTGAGTGGAATATTCAATAATCCTCATCTTATAACTCAACCACGGAGTGAAGTTTCTGCATTATTCAAGAAGATTTAGTGATAAACTTCCGAGAAAATATACAAAATGGTGTTACCGTCTTTTGGAACATTATGTAGATTTCAAAAGTAAATAAGATGATCCACAGCTAGACTCTGGTACGAATCGTTGATCAGGACTTAGCTCCAACTCCAACAGAGAGTGATCGTCGCATCCGTCAAAGTAATAGCATAGCATCTGAGGTCACAAACTCATATATCTTCTTATTGCCATTATACGTTAAATATTTTAAAGTGTTAATTCAAAAAGACAAACTGGGAGATAATTTCCGTTAGGACTCTACTGCTGAACCTGTTTAGTCCAACAGTAGGCCTAATACGGAAACAGTATTTTTTTTTAGGAGCGCAGAGTGCGGACTTGTTTCCACACCCACGTCCAGAAGCGAAGAGATCAGACGCTTACGGAGATACATTGAAGTCCCCCGTTTCGCGCCGAAACTTTAATAGCCAATCAGAGACCTCCACGCTTCTACGGTGTTCAAAACTCCGGTGCAGATAATGCCACAGGAAAAATGCTTAAAGATTAAACGTAACGACTCGCAACTCAAGTTTGCGATCGCTAAAGCTAGTGCGTTGATGGAAAGAGTATATATACGATTGGCAACCGCTGATGAATTAAAATGGTGCTTGTTTACAATTAAAAGAATATAGAAATTAGCGTTATGGTTGCTAATCAAATGAAAATAAATTTAGAGAATGGGAATTAATTAAAAATGGGAAATAAATAATTTAAATTTAAAAATAAATAAATTTAGCATAAATAAATTTTAATAATAAAAAGAAATAAATGTTATGTTCTTGTCATAACATTTACCCACGGCCTATAGAAAAAAAATAGAAAAAAAATTTTTGAAGCTGTGGCATCAAATCGAAACAAGAATTTTGAAAAATTTAAACTATTGACGGAGTTGAACTGAAACTTTAAAGTTAAATGAAAAATTTAAAATTAGCTGAATCCTAACCATACCTAGAACATAACACTTATATACAAATGAGAAAAATATATATATACTATTTACAAATGTAAAACAAAATCAACAATAGCAGTACTATCGCATAAAACACATACAATAGCCATGAAAAATTTTGGTATCAAAATTGACTTCTTAAATAAATTATGTACAGTGCTATAGACTTAAAAATAGAAACCAATAAATGCCAAAACAAAAAAAAATATATTACACACATATACACACAAGTAAAATCTGTTCAGGTAAGTTGAAAAAAAAATTTTACCATGAAGAAAACAAGAGAAATTCATCCAAGACTTCAATGGAATATATCACACAAGGTAAGTGCATAAATTTACATATTGACAATTGACTCTCTAAAATTACCCAATATAACTTGCCAAATTTTATACATTTCTGTGAATGACGTTACTTTATGAGTATTTATACA
Source organism: Maratus michaelseni (assembly GCA_963931845.1). Classification (NCBI taxonomy): domain Eukaryota; kingdom Metazoa; phylum Arthropoda; class Arachnida; order Araneae; family Salticidae; genus Maratus; species Maratus michaelseni. Next base: position 180,994,944 of record OZ007590.1, on the reverse strand, counting down.
GATTAATGAGTAGTGAAAAAAGTCTCTCAAAGAGTAAAACTATTTTTGGTTGCATTCTGCATCTCATCACTATATCATCTGAAGTTACTACAGTTCTTTTCTCGAACTGATGACTCTGTACTGATCTATACCAAGTCTATACATTATGATTGACGTTAAGATATTTACCAGAATATCACTATTGTCCTAACCTTGTTGGTGAGTGGAATATTCAATAATCCTCATCTTATAACTCAACCACGGAGTGAAGTTTCTGCATTATTCAAGAAGATTTAGTGATAAACTTCCGAGAAAATATACAAAATGGTGTTACCGTCTTTTGGAACATTATGTAGATTTCAAAAGTAAATAAGATGATCCACAGCTAGACTCTGGTACGAATCGTTGATCAGGACTTAGCTCCAACTCCAACAGAGAGTGATCGTCGCATCCGTCAAAGTAATAGCATAGCATCTGAGGTCACAAACTCATATATCTTCTTATTGCCATTATACGTTAAATATTTTAAAGTGTTAATTCAAAAAGACAAACTGGGAGATAATTTCCGTTAGGACTCTACTGCTGAACCTGTTTAGTCCAACAGTAGGCCTAATACGGAAACAGTATTTTTTTTTAGGAGCGCAGAGTGCGGACTTGTTTCCACACCCACGTCCAGAAGCGAAGAGATCAGACGCTTACGGAGATACATTGAAGTCCCCCGTTTCGCGCCGAAACTTTAATAGCCAATCAGAGACCTCCACGCTTCTACGGTGTTCAAAACTCCGGTGCAGATAATGCCACAGGAAAAATGCTTAAAGATTAAACGTAACGACTCGCAACTCAAGTTTGCGATCGCTAAAGCTAGTGCGTTGATGGAAAGAGTATATATACGATTGGCAACCGCTGATGAATTAAAATGGTGCTTGTTTACAATTAAAAGAATATAGAAATTAGCGTTATGGTTGCTAATCAAATGAAAATAAATTTAGAGAATGGGAATTAATTAAAAATGGGAAATAAATAATTTAAATTTAAAAATAAATAAATTTAGCATAAATAAATTTTAATAATAAAAAGAAATAAATGTTATGTTCTTGTCATAACATTTACCCACGGCCTATAGAACAAAAATAGAAAAAAAATTTTTGAAGCTGTGGCATCAAATCGAAACAAGAATTTTGAAAAATTTAAACTATTGACGGAGTTGAACTGAAACTTTAAAGTTAAATGAAAAATTTAAAATTAGCTGAATCCTAACCATACCTAGAACATAACACTTATATACAAATGAGAAAAATATATATATACTATTTACAAATGTAAAACAAAATCAACAATAGCAGTACTATCGCATAAAACACATACAATAGCCATGAAAAATTTTGGTATCAAAATTGACTTCTTAAATAAATTATGTACAGTGCTATAGACTTAAAAATAGAAACCAATAAATGCCAAAACAAAAAAAAATATATTACACACATATACACACAAGTAAAATCTGTTCAGGTAAGTTGAAAAAAAAATTTTACCATGAAGAAAACAAGAGAAATTCATCCAAGACTTCAATGGAATATATCACACAAGGTAAGTGCATAAATTTACATATTGACAATTGACTCTCTAAAATTACCCAATATAACTTGCCAAATTTTATATATTTCTGTGAATGACGTTACTTTATGAGTATTTATACAGATTAATGAGTAGTGAAAAAAGTCTCTCAAAGAGTAAAACTATTTTTGGTTGCATTCTGCATCTCATCACTATATCATCTGAAGTTACTACAGTTCTTTTCTCGAACTGATGACTCTGTACTGATCTATACCAAGTCTATACATTATGATTGACGTTAAGATATTTACCAGAATATCACTATTGTCCTAACCTTGTTGGTGAGTGGAATATTCAATAATCCTCATCTTATAACTCAACCACGGAGTGAAGTTTCTGCATTATTCAAGAAGATTTAGTGATAAACTTCCGAGAAAATATACAAAATGGTGTTACCGTCTTTTGGAACATTATGTAGATTTCAAAAGTAAATAAGATGATCCACAGCTAGACTCTGGTACGAATCGTTGATCAGGACTTAGCTCCAACTCCAACAGAGAGTGATCGTCGCATCCGTCAAAGTAATAGCATAGCATCTGAGGTCACAAACTCATATATCTTCTTATTGCCATTATACGTTAAATATTTTAAAGTGTTAATTTAAAAAGACAAACTGGGAGATAATTTCCGTTAGGACTCTACTGCTAAACCTGTTTAGTCCAACAGTAGGCCTAATACGGAAACAGTATTTTTTTTTAGGAGCGCAGAGTGCGGACTTGTTTCCACACCCACGTCCAGAAGCGAAGAGATCAGACGCTTACGGAGATACATTGAAGTCCCCCGTTTCGCGCCGAAACTTTAATAGCCAATCAGAGACCTCCACGCTTCTACGGTGTTCAAAACTCCGGTGCAGATAATGCCACAGGAAAAATGCTTAAAGATTAAACGTAACAACTCGCAACTCAAGTTTGCGATCGCTAAAGCTAGTGCGTTGATGGAAAGAGTATATATACGATTGGCAACCGCTGATGAATTAAAATGGTGCTTGTTTACAATTAAAAGAATATAGAAATTAGCGTTATGGTTGCCGATCAAATGAAAATAAATTTAGAAAATGGGAATTAATTAAAAATGGGAAATAAATAATTTAAATTTAAAAATAAATAAATAAATTTAGCATAAATAAATTTTAATAATAAAAAGAAATAAATGTTATGTTCTTGTCATAACAATTTCAATGTGATTTTTGGTGAAAAATAGAATATGATTACGAATGAAATCCCTTTCTATTGAACACTGTTCTTTTTCGGAGTTAATATAGCTACATTACTACTGTCTGTTAAAATGCAGTAATTTATCTGTTTTACCAGGCAGAATTTAAGCCTTTATGAAGAGCCCATTACCCAATAAATGCAAAGGAATGTCCTGAGTCCTTGAAAGAAGGAAAGGACATTTCAAATACCACCACTTTGTAAGATTTACAACTGAACCAAGGAAGGGAAGGAGAACAAAAGAAAACCCTTATTTATTTAAATCCAGATGTTGGTCCATATTAACCAGCCTTTTCATGTCTATTTTACACTGTAAAAATGAAAATGATATATAAAGTCAATAGCTCAAAAATTGCAATGGTTATTGCAATGTTAGCCGAGTTTTCCAGGAAAAAGATAAGTTCCATTACTGTACGTTCTTCAGGTTCTTTAGAATTACTAGTTCTTTAGAAGCTTTGACTTCAGTACTATGATTTAATCTACATAGAAGATTTGTTTACAGAAAATGACACTCACAAAGGTAACACTGAATATCTTAAGTTAACTTTATGATATTAAGATAAATAGAGCAAGTTTCATTATGTGCATGTTTTAAAATTTTTATTATATTCACTAGCATTACGAGTAACAGTTAATATGAGGACTTTTATAATTCCCTTGCTTCTTATATTAACTGAGTTCAATTGTATATAACTAATAATTTGTTTGCCCTACTTCATTCATACTGAGTTACCAATTATTAAAAATATATGTAGCCTGTTCACTGTTTTAAACAATTAAATTATCTTAGAATAGCAGATATTTAAATGAAATTGAATATTCAGAAACAATTTTATCATTCACTACAGCATGTTTTTTTTTAAACTTCAAAAAATTTAATACAAACAAAAATCTTGCCATTAATATTAAAACAATTGCACAAAATAAAAAATATTATAAACAGGTGGAAAAAACATAAAATAAAAACAAATAAATGGTTGTAACATTTTTTAGCAATAGGTTAACATATGAATAGACTATTTTTTTTCTATAGAAATAGAGACAAGTACAGTCAAAACTTATCTTGATGAAAGTTATTAGCACTAAGTTTTATAAAACCTATATATATTCTATCCATGAGAGAACAAATGCACAGTAGGTGCTTAAATATGCTTACCTAGGATCACTCATAGTTTTAGCAGTTTGTTCAAATAGGTTGTCTTTAAAAAGCTACAAAGAAAATGTTACACTTAAAATTTATTCGAAAGGAATATAAACAAATTATATGAGAATGGCTTAAATAATACTTTTAAAATGCATAAGCCAAAACCAATAAGAACGTTGTAACGCACAAATATGAAAAATTGGTACAAAAACCGCATATGGACGTTTCAAGGATTCCTCAATCCCCTTCCTCAGAGTGAAAAAAAAAAAAAAAAAAAAAAAAAACAGAATAAAAATGGGTTCAAAGAACCCCTCGGTTATAGCCCCGAGTACTGGCTTGAATGAAAATGCTAAAGCAAGAGTTTATATATATAGCCCAAAGAAATGACGAAGTTAAACGGAAATAACTTAAAAAGGGAGTCACTGCGCAGGATCCCTCCACACATGCGAGAGAAAAGGGATGCTGGTCATATCATTCACCAAGGATGAACTATGTTTGTGAATAAAGTAAGCCTCGTAAAAGTCGAGATCTATAACTGAATTACATTTTTGGATAATTTTAGCTTCTGAATAATTAAACCTGTGGTTGGAATCCAAACAATGTTTAGCTATTGTAGATTTCTCACATTCCTGCTTTTTAACATAAATTTGGTGTTCTTTCAGCCTAATTCTAAGAGCACGCTTCGTCTGCCCAATGTAAGAGAGGCCGCATTCACAAAAAATTCTGTAAATGCCCCAGGTATTATGTTGATCAATTGGATCTTTAAGATTGGAGAAAGAAACTTTATTGATTGGAGAGAAAACAACTTTTAAACTAAACCTATTTAGAATATGAGAAATTTGTGTACTGATTTTATGAAAATAAGGTAAGACATAACATTTTTAAATTCTTTACTAGCTGGAACAGAATCAGTGATTATGGGAGGTTTAGATAAAATACAGTTAATTATATTAAAGTTAAATTCACGATCGATGGTGACTGCTTTAATATAGTTAATTTCCTTATTAAACAAAGAATTTGAACAAATTTTACGTGCATGGAAAATAAGTGTATTGAAAGCTGCTAAATTTTGATGTGGGGGATGATTGGATCTATAATGAGGGGGCAAACTTACTGCAAAAGGTTTACAGTAAGCTGTTGTCAAAAATTCACAATCATTACGAATTACTAGGACATCTAGAAAAGATGTTGTTGAGCTTCAACTTCAAAAGTAAACTGGATACATGGATCAATTGAATTAAAAGTATCAAGTACAGCATTAATATTGTATTTAGATAAATCAAGTAAAGCAAAGGAATCATCTACGTAACGTGTATAAAATGGGAATTGTATTAATTTAAATAATTTAACTTCAAAATAATGCATATATCTATCACTTAAAACTGGGCTTAAAGGGTTACCCATAGCTAAACCTTCCGACATTTTATAAAATTTACCCTGAAACACAAAAGTATTTTACGACAAAAAAATGCTGGTTAAAGCAATCAAGTTATCAATTTCATATTGAAAAAAGTGAAATTCATTCAATCTATTTCTTAAACAATCTAAAGCACCTTGTACTGGAACATTTGTAAAAAGAGATTTAACATCAAAAGAAACCACAGTTGGATTGAAGGTACGAATTTTATTTGCAAATTGAACTGAGTTTTTAGACGTATAAATATTGTTAACCATGAGGGGGGAAAACCTGGAAACAGGTTTATTTTTCCTTTAAGCCCAGTTTTAAGTGATATATATATGCATTATATTGAAGTTAAATTATTTAAATTAATACAATTTCCATTTTATACACATTATGTAGATGATTCCTTTGCTTTACTTGATTTATCTAAATACAATATTAATGCTGTACTTGATATATTTAATTCAATTGATCCATGTATCCAGTTTACTTTTGAAGTTGAAGCTCAACAACATCTAGCTTTTCTAGATGACCTAGTAATTCGTAATGATTGTGAATTTTTGACAACAGTTTACCGTAAACATTTTGCAGTAAGTTTGCCCCCTCATTATAGATCCAATCATCCCCCACATCAAAAATTAGCAGCTTTCAATACACTTATTTTCCGTGCACATAAAATTTGTTCAAATTCTGAGTTGTTTAATAAGGAAATTAACTATATTAAAGCAGTCACCATCGATTGTGGATTTAACTTGAATATAATTAACCGTATTTTATGTAAACCTCCAACAATCACTGATTCTGTTCCAGCTAATAAAGAATTTTAAAATGTTATTGTCTTACCTTATTTTCATAAAATCAGTACACAAATTTCTCATATTCTAAATAGGTTTAGTTTCAAAGTTGTTTTCTCTCCAATCAATAAAGTTTCTTTCTCCAATCTTAAAGATCCAATTGATCAACATAATACCTGGGGCATTTACAGAATTTTTTGTGAATGCGGTCTCTCTTACATAGGGCAGACGAAGCGTGCTCTTAGAATTAGGTTGAAAGAACACCAAATTTATGTTAAAAAGCAGGAATGTGAGAAATCTACAATAGCTAAACATTGTTGGGATTCCAACCACAGGTTTAATTATTCAGAAGCTAAAATTATCCAAAAATGTAATTCAGTTATAGATCTCGACTTTTACGAGGCTTACTTTATTCACAAACATAGTTCATCCTTGGTGAATGATATGACCAGCACCCCTTTTCTCTCGCACGTGTGGAGGGATCCTGTGCAGTGACTCCCTTTTTTAGTTATTTCCGGTGAACTACGTCATTTCTTTGGGATATATAAACTCTTGCTTTAGCATTTTCATTCAAGCCAGTACTCTGGGCTATAACCGAGGGGTTCTTTAAACCCATTTTTATCCTTTTTTTTTTTTTTCCACACTGAGGAAGGGGATCGAGGAATCCTTGAAACAGCCATATGCGGTTTTTTGTACCAATTTTTCATTTATGAATTAAAATTCGCACAAAAGTATTTGATCTACGCTTATTTTTAAAATGGTTTAAAAGTCAAAAATAGATTTTTTTTGTGACAATTACAAAGACCTAGAATTAAAATTTTGTAACATCAACCAATTTTATTATGAGAACTACAGCAGTAACCTTTTCAGGAGTATGTTTTTTCCATTGGATTGAGAACTGAGGATTTTAAACAATATAAATGCTTATATACAAACTGTTTTTCAAAAGGTCACTTTTAGTAGACTATGTTTAATTTCTTGTTAGTGATCATAAAATACATTTTACTCCCCATGCAGTTAAGCAGTGTGATCTAGCTGTGTGCCATGCAAAACTAATATTTTTAGAGAAATTTTTGTTTCATTTTATCACAGAAATTCTTCAATTAAATAAGGCGAAAATTTCTGTAAAAAAAATACTGGTTAAATTGGACCACACTGCAGTAAAGTATGAAAAAGTATATGTACGGGCATATTCTCTGAGTCACAGTAAAATAAAAGTGTATATGTGGATGTACTACTGAAAAGGTAAACCAATAAACACTATTTCTACCAGTGTCAAGAATTTGATTTGTGTTTGATAACAATATACCAGTAAGAATGGTGTTAACGAATCATTTTATTTGATGTCCTAAAATTACTAATTTTTTGTTGCATATTTTTAATTAATGTAATAATACATGAAAGATTTTTTCATTATTTTCCAAAATTTTGGTCCTTTATGAATAAATACAGTATAATATTGTGAAGTATAATATTCAACAAGACAGCAAAATATATTGCTAGTTAATCTGGGATAAATAAAGTTTTATCCATGATCTACTACTACAAATTAACTCATAATAATTATTTTTAACAAATAATCTGTAACCGAGTTAACAAGAGATAATTAGGTAAGTGATTAATTATGTGAAGCAGGAATGCACAAATAGGACAAAAGTCAGAAATAACAATAACTAAGACTAAGATAAAAAGCATAAAAAAAAAAAATTAAAAAAGTAAAACGTGAATTTTAATAGAAATATCAATTTTACGAAAAATATGCATTAAATACAAAATTGGACAAGGACATTTATAACACTGAAATTGATAAGATGACACCAGGGCTTGATTTTCATTTTATATACTCATGGGCCCAATGCGTTCTGCCACCCAACCTATATTGTTCCTTCCAAAGCATACAAAGGTAATATAAAATGCTAATAGAATAGAAGAGTATCATTGAGAAATTCTTATTTTTCACAGATTATTTGTAGTATTTGAATGAAGAGTAAAAATGAAAAAAATTTGCCTGTATAATATAATGTCATATGAAGTCATATTGCAAAATAATGATATAGACTTTGTTAAATATGTATTGTAACTATGACTAAAGAAAGAAGAAATATTTTTAATATATGAATTGTCTCTCTCTATAATTAAAGAAAATCAATGAATTGGCTTTTATTTCACAACAGTTTTGAATGTCTTTTCTGAATGCAGGAAAAACTTTAAAGCAGACAGGACCAATAGATGAAACCTCCCTTGAGCGTTTTGGTTACCCTTGGCTCTTCTGTCTTCTTGGAACCTTAAACAATATCTGTAATGCTTCCAGGGGTGATGTAAAAAAGATAATCAAAAGTAGTCAACTTATTGGTCATTAAGTTTTGCAATTACTGTTTTTAGCTTGTCGGTGAAATAATCAATTGTAGAACATATCAATAGTAGAATTCGAGTATTGATAGTTATCGTTATTGATAATATATTATACGATAGCGATTGTTGAAATTTCGAGAATCGTCCATCACTACTTTCCAGTTCTAACGGTATCTTTAGTTTTAAAAAAATATCAATATTTACTATTTCAAAAAAATTATTTTCTTGAAGCCGTTTCACGGATTCACCAGATTTTTTTTTTTCTCTCTCTCTCTATCTAAGTGCCTTTGACGCTATCCCATTTTATGAGAATTGTGCTTTAGAACATTTTTGAAGGAATTTTCATTTTTGTACATGTACGAGGAAACCTCTACATTTTCAACAAAAATTGTCAATACACTGGAAGATATTGCACATCTTATATTATTTATGTTTTCTCAGGAACTTTTTGTTAAACTTGAAAGTTTAGTATATCTAATGTGTGAAATTAAATCTGCAATCACTATAATGGAGACCCCTTAGTTCACGTAGATTTTTTTTTTATAAAACATAAAATCCTACAAATTTGAAGTTCTTTGGCAAAAAAAACCTGCAGTGTGGGTTTTTGAAGGCCGAAGGCTGTGGGCCCACAAACTTGAGATTTGTTTGAATAGATTTTTGTTTAAAAATATAAAAACATATGAATGTAGGAGTTATATGCTGCTGAAGGCAGTGGGTCCCCCAACATTAGGTCCATTTGGAAAGACAAAATCATTCAATGCTGATTTTAGGTATAATTAAGGTTATTATCATGGGCCCAGGCAATGCCAGGTGAGTCAGTTAGTTCCAAATAGTTGATTATTTTAAGATTTTTAAAAATAAAATTCTAATAGAAAGTTTTGTTATTATGAAAAGTAATACTCACAGAAAATATTTCACTTTTACAAAACATGACTGCTTCTGACTGTTTATTTTTGGGGAAAGCATCGATGAAAGCAGTTTGAGCAGCAGAAGCAGCAGGTGGATGTAAATCATTTTGGCCTAACAACCAAACACCCATTATATTTTTTAAATAGGGTGCAATTTCTCTTTTAACTTTTGTGATGAGTTTTCCATTTGCTTGGTGTGTAGCTTCTCTTATTCGACGATCATAATCCTAAAATATAAAAGTGTTATTTTTAAAAATATAATTTTTTTATATTTTTTAACTTGTATGAACAAACAAAGAAAATAACAATCCCCTCATTACAGAAACCAGAAAAAGGTAAACCCACTCAGCTTATGCTTGAACACATAAAATAATAATCTTATGCTGATTTTTTATATGTATATACTGCTAAAAAACTCCAACATAAATATCTTAATCTTGTAATTTTATGATATGAAATTAATATTCAAAAATATTAATTGTAACCTATATTTTAACATATTAATTCTAGATAGACATCTAAGATCTGTATACAAAATTTTCGTTTATTCTTCCAAATAGTTTTTGAGTTATGTTTTTAAAAAATCAGCACTACACTTTTTGAAGTCACCACCAGAATTAACTCAATTTTAAATATTGAATCCAGAACTACTAGTAAAAACATTAATGAAATTTTATATTTAGGTTAATTTGAAGGTGTGGATTTGTTTTTCGGTGTCAAAATTAGGTGTTAACACTGAAAATCTTAAAGTTTGTTTCTATTTTAGCATGAAGACAACCCCCTATGCTTCTTTTAATACAGGGAAATAAAAACAGCCAAATTGCAGAAAGAGAAGAAATATTTTGCCTTGTCTCCATGATGTCTAGAAAAACACTCCTCCACCCCACCCCACCCACCCTTTTTTTTTCCTTCATTGCTGAATTTTTAAGTGTTGAATTTAGATGAAAGTAGATTTATTATTGCCATAAAATAACAAGCAGTCCAGAAAAGTTGCAAAAAAAATTTAATTTTGAAAATTTTAACATTTGTATGCGGAGAGGGGGCAAAGAGAAGGAGCAAAAGTTTTGAGAGAGAGAGAAATTTAGACGATTTTTTATTTATTGTTACAACAAAAGTAACTATTAGAAAAAAAATAAATAAAAAGTAAAGTGACTTTTAAATTCGTAAATTGGAAGGAGGCAAATTTGGAGAAGCAGAAATTTCCAGAGGAGGGAGTAATTTAGATAAATAAGTAAAAATTTAAAAATTAAAGAGTTTTAAAAACTTTAAACTTTTCATGCTAAGTACAGAAGGGAGGGGAAATTTAGATTATTGATTATTTATTTTTATGATAAAGTAAAAAATAGAGAAGAAACAAATTATGTGTATGCTTAAGACTACAAGGCTGAAGTGAAAATGTCTATGATGATCATTATGGATTCAATATACAGTCAAACTCATAAATTGGCTTAAAACAAGCAATTTGCATGTTAAGAATTGTTCATCATTTAAATTCTATTCAGATTTTATGCTTTTTATAAGCTACAAAAGCAGAATCACAGTTAATATAAGCAAAGCATCTGTTCATTTCAAACCAAACAAGCAAAAAGTAGGATAGATTTAGGAAAGGAATTAATTTCTTCTCGAATACTGTTTTCCTTTCAGCTATAATATTTCTACACTGCAACTTTCTGTCAAAATGTAGTAATTAATCAGCTTTACTAGATAGAATTTCAACCTTCAAGGAGACTCCTCCCCACACATACATACATACACACACCTAAAAATGCAGAGGAATGTCCTAAGGTCTTGAAAGAAAGAAGAGAGCTATAAGAACGTTTAAGATACTGCGCCTTTATAAGATTTAAACTGAGCCATGGAAAGGAAGGAGCATAAAAGAAAACCTTTATTTGTTTATTTCTTTAAATCCAGACTCTAGGCCATATTAGCCAGACTTTTGTAATTTTTTATTGGACTGGTAAAATGAAAATGACACATGAAATCAATAGCTCGAAAATTGCATTGATTATTGCAATGTTAGCAGAAGTTTTCCGAGAAAAAGGGAAGTGATGAATTGCATTACTGTACGTCGTTCATGTCCTTTTAGATTACTAGTTCTTTAGAGGCTATAATAAGAAGTACTTCAGTACTGTGATTGTGTGATTTTACCTAATCAAAAGACCCATCTAAAGAAAATGACACTCACAAAGATAAGACTGAATATTTTATGTTAACTTTATGATATTATGTTAATTTTAGCATTGAGACAGAGCAATTAATAATAGTAATTAGGTTAATTAGATGTGTGTTTTTAAAATTTTTATTATCTTCATGGGTATTACAAATAACGGTTAATGTGGGATCTTTTATAATTAATTCCCTCGCTTCGCATGTTAATCAAGTTTGACTGTATATATATATATATTATATTAAGCATGCTAATTTCCTTTTTTGTTTTGATTCAGTGTCGAACTGACTAATTTTTTATCCATGCTTATTCATTCCAACCTGTAAAAGGCAATATTCAAACATTTATGCATGCATATGTATGCATATATTATGTAAGACAGTACACACACTCATAATATTAAATTAGATAGGAAAACATTATCTATTACTGCAAGTAAAGTATACTTATTTAAAAAGATATAATCAAAATTATAATTCATATAAAATTTAATTTTTTCCACAAAGATGCATGCCTAGAAACAATGTAGTTAATTTTGCCCCAAAAGATGGCATCCAAAGTATGTCACTTTGACATGGACCTTGATTATGAAGGATTCTTAGTTATGATGAAAATCAGATTTAAATGAGAATTTTTCAAAATTAGCCAGTTATGTCAATGTGGACAGGCTTATAGCAACTTATTTTTGTCACCAAGTTCAGCGATAATTTGGCACAAGAGGGCATTTGTGCATGTGTTAGGTAAATATATGTGAATATATAAGTATTACTGTACATAAATAACTAGTATGCTGTGGCCATCACAAAACTTTCTTCTCTACCATCCAAATATATCAATTTATAACAGCATCAATGAAAACGAATATAAAGCATAATGCATTTCTTTGAATTTAACACAGAGTTACAGTGATCAGTGAATTAAAAGAAGAATAAAACAGCATCCCCTGTTGGGTATTAAAATTTAAAATTAGATCAACCTATACATTTTTAATCATTAAACTCAAATATAAAATGTGGTGAATTTCTACACAATAGAAAATAAAATACAGATATAATGTTCATTGAAAAGTATAGGGCTAAAGCTGATATAGGGCTAAAGCTAATATTCCTAATATTCCTTTACACAGCCAAAAGTCGACATTAAAAATTAGCAATTCTGGCCGCAATGTTTGTTAAAAGTGTATGAGAGTTACAAAAATAGAGTTAATAATACTGTAAACTATGCTCGCTAAATTGCATCAATTGATTATGGACCCGATTAAGAATCTTTCTCCAGACATAAGATACCAGTAAACCCTGTTGAGTAATCAAAGTCAAAATTGAATTGCCATCTATTTACGTCAAGGTCTAACAGAATATGCAACTTGATAAAATTCTGCGTATTAGTTCTTGAGATATAGCTAACACAGAAATTGTGAAACATGCAGCATAATAGGGCCACTGTTGGACAGTATAACACTTGAACCTAATCAGCATCTATTTATATCAAAATTAGAGATGAAAATGCTCGGAAAAAACCAGAAACTTTAGTGAAAAAACTGTTTTTTTCCATGAAGAGTTTTTTTTTTTTCAATTTTTCCAAATTGGAAAAATTGAAATTTAATTTATAAAATAATATATTCAAAATTTTATTATGGCTGCATTCTGATATTTTTTCTTTGTATTTTTTCATGTTCAGTGTCCCACATCCACATGAAACGGTTAACATGGAAAATATGATCTGTAAGCAGTTTAGGAACAACTTGAGTGCTTTAAATGGCCCTTCACAATCTTTTCACATTAAAACATAGGACCCTTCACAAAATTTGAAAATTCTTTCAATCTGCATTCTGAATCCTTCATAAATGTGATGATTTTAGAATAACAAAATCTGTACATAATAGCTGAAATTGTTAGCATTACAAAAGTAATGTTAACGGGATTGAATAGTTTAAGCAAAGTGCTGAAGGCAAGTAGAAACATATAGCTGTTTTTGTGAACCCCAAGATAATATAAAATGATTTAAATAACTGTACGTGAAGGATGCAAGGAAGAAACAGTTTAAAAACATAAACATTTACTAATAACTTAAGCGATATAAAGCATAAATTAAATAAACTTTGAAATAGAACAGATTAAACCAGAACATAAGCTTTAAATTATAAACGGCACAAGACTTGCTAAAATAAACAACTTAGTAAAATAATAAATACCTTTAACTAAACAGGTCTTATTTGTGGATGCACAGGAGCTATTGTGGGTAGCTGTAAAAACGATTTAGACTTCATAAAAATATATGTTACGATATTTTACTGATGCATTACTAAAAGCAAACTGTCGATGTGATGAAGTAAGATCATTGAAATGCATGAAGTCATCTAGCCGTAAAGAATAATTAATCCTATATCGCCCTGCCTTTTCTCAATATATGAAGGAGATGATATCTTTAATGAAATAATAATAATAGAGAAAAAATAATACTAGTGTATCTACGTTATCTCTCATGTTATATTTCGGTATTGATTGTTGTCACACTAGCATCGGCTCATGCAGCTCACTTATCGTTATTCTCGTCCCAGTCATAGTCCATTGAAAATTGCTCATACTTTATCAGTTTAATTTGATCCTTTAAAATCATTATATCACGCCGGTCGGCTGCTTTAATTTTTTTAATGGCCCAGCCCATTTGAAAATTTCCTTATATTTTGATGGGCCTGTGCAGACCTCTAATTTGGTCTGATACTACATATGAAAAAAACATTCTCAGCCTGACATGGGCTGGAAAAAAAAAGACACAGCCCAGGTATAATGAAATGTATGTCTGGCCTGGCACAAATCTGCAGAAAACGTAAGACTTGGGCCCGGGCCTGTAAAAAGTGAAGACCCAGCCTGAGTCACATGAATGAAAATTGGTCTGAACCTAGCCAGACCCATACAGACCTTTAAGGTAGAGCTGTAGTAAACCGCATATATTTGTTACTGAGTAACGAGTATTCTCTGTGATACGAAATACCGAATCGTTACTTTGGAATATGACTCGTTAGTCGTTACTGCATCAATGTGCGGAAAAGCAAACTTCAAGTGCTAGTTCCGTTTACGTGGCGTGATTCATGAATGGGGGCGGATACAATACGGATAGTCAGATGCGAAAAGATGAGCGCATGCGTTCGGATTTTGGACTCATGCCAGAGCTTTCGGTGTCCCGGTATCACTCCGTTTCTATGAGTTGTTCTCAAATGATTTACATTTCGTAGGTGTTTGTAGATTTATTTATTTCATTATAGAAAGAAAGCGAAGCAAACTGTGGACATTTTTTTCTGAAGCATCAGATGATAAGATAAAATGTGATTTATGCCAATCGAACTATTCAGTTAAAGGTGGTTCAACAACCAATTTAAAAAAACATTTATTAGTAAAACATCGTCCATCATATGATAGTTTGTTTCAATCAAAGCCATTGTTGTCGCCGTCAGTGAGCCAACAGCCTAGTAATAACGACGAAATGGTTACAGAGAGCTCTAATTCAGCTGATGATCCCAATCTCTCCCAATCTCAATGTGTATCCATAAAAAAACAAACAGATCTTTTAAGATATGTAAAAAAACCTATTAGTGTTGTCCGTGAAAAAAAAAATTAATGACTTAATTTTAAATATGGTTGTTAAAGATCTTCAACCATTTTCTATTGTAGACGATTTCAGTTTTAACGATTTAATTAATTACTTAAAACCAAATTACAAAATCCCTTCCAGATATTTACTCAGCACTACTTTGCTTGATGCTAAATTTACATTGGCCAAAGAAAAACTTAAAGATGAGTTGAAGTGTGCCTCGTATATATCATTAACAACTGATGGATGGACATTTCGGGCAACAACCTCTTATCAAACTGTGACAGCACATTACATACTAGATGATGTTTGGGAATTACAATCAGCACTCTTAGGTTGTTTCGAATGTCAGGAGCGACACACTGCCGATTACATAAAAGAACAATTGATTAAAATTGCAAATGAATGGGAAATAGAAAGTAAAATTTTTGCGTGTGTTACAGACAATGCTGCAAACATGAAACACGGAATAAAATTGACTGAATGGGAAAATTTCCCATGCATAGCTCATACTTTAAATCTGATAGTACAGGCCGGTCTCGATGTTATAAAGGACTCCATTATTAAAAAAGTAAAGACTATAGTAGAACACTTTCATAGAAGTCCTCTGGCCACAAACAAACTTATTGGTCTACAAGAACAACTTAGACCTGGACAGAAACCATTAAAACTTAAAATAGATGTCATTACTCGCTGGAACAGTGCATTAGACATGTTAGAAAGAGTGACAATTCTACAAGAACCTCTAAAGGCAACCTTTGGTATGCTACATAACCCTGTGCAAAATTTATTAGAGGATGAATGGCAGGCTTTGCCAGAAATAATAAAAGTTTTGAAACCATTTAAGCAACTAACAGAAGAATTTTCTTCTCAAAGTCAGGTGACAGTTTCGAAAGTTTTGGCAGCCATTAATAGTGTTATAAAAATTTTGCAAAATTTGCGTAGCACTTTAAACAGCAAAGTGTCAAAAGAAGTTCTTGACAAATTAATCACAGAATTTAACAGTCGATTTAAAGATAGTTCACGACATACATTATTGGCAAACGCGGCTCTTTTGGATCCTAGATTCAAGAAATTGGCATTCAGTGATAATTCATCATATGAATATGCGGAAAATTGCTTAAAGGTGGCAATGGAAAAAATGCCAATAAGACAGACAATATCTGAAAAAGAGACGGACGATCTTATTACAGAAAGATATGAGGAAGATTCCATTTGGATGGAATTTGACAGTATGATAACTTCAAATTCAAGTATCTCGACTGTTCCTGCAAGTATTTTATCAATTAGACAATACATGGAAGAAAAACAACTTAATAGACAGGAAAATCCTCTTAAATGGTGGCACGCACGATCTATTTTATACCCAGAGCTTGTTAATTTAGCCAAAAAGTATTTATCAGTTATGTCTACGTCAGTGCCATCTGAAAGAATTTTCTCAAAATCAGGTCAAATATTATCTGAGAGGCGTGCCTCATTAAAACCAAAAAGAATGGAAAAAATATTATTTTTAAATATAAATCAAAGGTTTCTGAAATAATAATGTGATTGATGTAAAATATTATTTGATAAGATGATAAAGTTTGAAATGAAACACATTTCTCAAGGTGGTTCTCAAATGATCTGCTCAACAAAGCGAAACTTTTTGACACATTTTCGGACTCATTTTTAAACGCAAAGGCATAAAATTGGCAGGCCTGGCTATTGAAGCGATTTGGAATCGAAATAAGTTTTCCATTTTTTGATAAATAATTTATCTCGTAATAAGACGTTCGTATCACATGACACGTATTTCCCCTTTCTCGTGCTGCGCCGTCAGAAATTCAGTTCAAAACGTCCACTTTAACAGTATTTTCTGAAAAATCTTTTGCCTTTACCAAAAAATGGAAAACGTCTTTCGATTTACAAAGTTTCTGAACACCTGCCAATTTCATGCATTTTCGAACAAAATGAATTAAAAAAATGTCATAAAGTAGCCGGTTTAGATTTGAGAACAGCCTTAATTTCTTTGAAATTTTCCCAGAAATTAAGCTCTAAACATTACCACAGCAATACTTGTTAGATTTTTAGTGAGTTTTATAGCTTGTAAAAATACATTTGTGCGTATATTTATATTTTACAATTGGAAAACATATTTATGATAAAGTCGGATTTTTATGTTGTTTGTAAAAATATTTGTGTTGGTATGTTTTTATATTTCATATTTGAACAAAATATTGTTTTTAAATATAAATAAAAAATGTGAGGAATAATAATGCGATTGATATAAACTGTTATTTGATAAGATGATCGTCTTATTAAACCATATTTCTTTTTAACATTTTAAAATTATTCCAGAATTTTATTTTTACAAATTAGTAAATTAATACATAATTACTTTTAGTGTAAAAGTATTAAGTAGATTTGCTTGTAAGGATATTTTTGTTTGTTTAATTATATTCCATAGTTTTATTGTATAAATTTCGTAAAGTTATACTCTTAAAAAATTGCTTTCCCCGATTGTTCTTTATTTCATTAGTAATACATTCTATAATTTAGGCATGTTTCATTCATTTATGCATCATATTTTTATTTTGTTTGCCTTTTTTCATTATAATATTGCCGTATTCAATACAATTCATCCCCTATTCTTCCTTATATTTCATAAGTAATAAATAATATTTATAATGTAATGTTATATTAATTATAATAATGTTCATAATATTTCAGTATAACATTGCCATACAATTCATTCGTATTCCCCGATTCTTCTTTATTTCATAAGTAATAATTTCTACATTTCTGACATGTTTCATGCATTAATACATCATATTTTAGTTTTGTTTGCCTTTTTTGATTATAATTTAGAATTTAATTACATGTAATACATACAGATGGCAGCACGAGCAGACATAGCAATATGTGAGGAGTAAACCAAAGAAATTACACCGTATCTATAGGCCGTACTAGTGTATAGGATCTTTTGAGTAAATCTTGTTTTCCGTTACTAACAGTAACGAATTCTTCCAACGACCTCATGTATGGTTTACAATTAGATTTACTGTGGTTTTGAAGTGCATACGATGATTGTTAATATTCGTTTTCTAAACAGTAACGAAAGTAACGAGTAACGAA
This sequence comes from Maratus michaelseni, assembly GCA_963931845.1. Taxonomy (NCBI): domain Eukaryota; kingdom Metazoa; phylum Arthropoda; class Arachnida; order Araneae; family Salticidae; genus Maratus; species Maratus michaelseni. The sequence goes on along the minus strand of OZ007590.1, from coordinate 180,976,671 downwards.
TACTTTCTAATGGGTAGTGAGTTTGAAAGTAACGAAAAGATACGGGTATTCATTTAATCGTTACTTTTACAGCTCTACTCTAGGGTGTAGGAGAAAAGAGAAGTAAAATTTTTGGGAGAGTAGCAAGAATTTACTTTTTTTTTAAAGTGAAAATCCATCAAAAGGTAGAAGATACTCATCTCTGAAAATATGCTTAAAATAAATTTCTCAATTGAACTTCAAATGGTATTTTTTGCCTTTCTTTGCAATAAATAATAATTAAATGGTACAGATTTTTTTTTTTTTTTTTTTTACTTATCTCTATATACATAAGAAGAAAGTATTAGAATAGTGAAAATGTTTTGCTTCCATTTTTTCATGGATTTATACCAGAGGTGATTCTGAGTAAAAAAAAAAATTCTGAAATACACAGCAAATTTTCTGAAAAGTTACAACAGAGGGGAGGGGGGGGCAGAGACCTTTTTTTTGCGTCCCTTTGACGAAATTTGCGTTTTTCACGATATTTTGATAAAATTTGCGGTTTATTCGAGATTTTTTGACAAAATTTGTCGTTTTTCACGATCTTTTGACGAAATTTGCTGTTTTTCCGCGATCTTTTGATGAAATTTGCCGTTTTTTCGCAATCTATTGACGAAATTTGCCATTATTCGCAATGTTTTTGACGAAATTTGCTGTTTTTTCGCGATCTATTGATGAAATTTGCTGTTTTTTGCAATGTTTTTAATGAAATTTGCTGTTTTTTCATGATTTTTTGACGAAATTTGCCTTTTTTTGCGATCTATTGACAAAATTTGCTGTTTTTCGCAATGTTTTTTACAAAATTTGCTGTATTTTTTATGATTTTTTTTATGAATTTTGTGATTTTTTTGTCGTTTTTTGCAATATTTTTGACGAAATTTGCCGTTTTTTCACGATTTTCTGACGAAAGTCACGTTTTTCCCGTGATCCTTTGACAAAATTGGCGACTTTTCTTCGAACGAATGACAAGATTGATTTTTTTTCGCCGATCATTTGCCAAAATACCGACACATGTTATGTCCGAATCTTCGGATTTATGACCGATATTTTTTTCATTTTCGGAAATTATTGCCTTAATTTTTCGGAAAATTCAGACCAGAATCACGCCTGATTTATACATTTTAGGATGCCTGGAACACAATTTGACTATTTTTGGAAAATGTCTGTCTGTCTGTTAGTCTCGAGTAGCACAAATTTTGTGACCGCTCTATATCAAGAACTAATGCATGGAACTTAATCAAACTTCAGATTCAGTTAGACATTAACCTTTACATAGGGGTTCGAACAGCATCTGTCCAAGTTTGCATGCATTCTTGGACAAATGCTGTTCGAGCTCCCGTGTAAAGGTTAACATAAATTGGTGATGATTAAGTTTGGGTGTATATCTTCCAACAGGTGATACTTCTATGCTGTTCTGTGCTTTTCACGATTTCTGTGATAGCTATATCCCAGCATCTATAGGATGGAATTTTATTAAATTTTGTACTAAGTTACACCCTAACATAAACTGGTACTGATTATGTTTAAGTGCATCTTGCCTAGGTTGTAATTGTTGGTGTGTAACAGCACTATTTAAATTAATATATTAGAAAAATATTGAAGAAAGTTTTATAATGGTCACAGCATACTAGTTTTTTATTACTATTATTATTGCACCTTAATAATTGGCATGATTTAAAAACTTCCTATTGATGGGGAATATATAGATAAAATCATAAGCTAATTGTCAATAACTAAAGATTACAGCAAGTAATAAAGTAATTTTAATTGGGAAAATTTTATGAAATGTCAATAAATTCACTCACCAAAGCTAACTTATTGAACAGGCGAGGCCAAAATGGAAGGACACTTTTCACAATATCCTTGTCTTTTTTATCACAAAGATCACCAAACTCCTGGACAGCCTTCATGAAAAAAATTGAAAATATTTCAGAAATATACAATGAACAGTACTAAAATCTAATTTCAAATTTCATTTTCAGAATTAAAATACAAATTTTAACTTTTTCTTCTCTTCCATTGTAAAATAATTTTAAATTAAAAATTTTAAAAACAAGTTTTTTAGAGGGAAATTAAAAATTTAAAAAAAATTATTAATATCTTAACTGATCATATATATTATTTCTGTTGTCAACATCCCTTTTTCTATGCATTTACAAAACACACAACAATGAATTAGGTATCATTCGAAAGGTTTTTGAACCAGCTTCTGACATAGTACACTCACATTTCGTTAAAACAGGGGTTTTTTTTATTAAAAATTGCAGTTAATTAAAAATTAAATCAGTATTGTTTTCATAAATGAAATGAACGGTTTTTCTCAAATCAATGTTGCCTCAGAAATTGAAGGGCAAAACTGGGAAATTTCATTAGTGGCCAATGGCCAGTAATAGTAGTTTTATAAGTGGCCACTTTCTTTAAACTTGTGGCCACTTTTTTATTTAAAAATTCTAAACAGTAAACTTTTGTTAAAATTTCAATTAGTATTAATTTAAAATTAAATACCCCTAATAAACATTTTAATATAAACATATTTCAACCAGGAAAAGTAGAATCCTTGATGAAATGCAAAAAATTTTTTACTCATTCCTCGTAGGAAAGTTGCCATAACGTGGCTGCTAACAGACAATTTTTTAATAGCCACTTTTTTTCATTTAGTGGTCCTGTGGCCAGTACTAATTTTGCCCTTTAACAGAAATAAAATACCGCATTACATCATGCTCAGCAATGATTATAAAAAAATAGCACAAAATAAAGATAAAGTATGATGTCTCGCACGGGTTTGTTTTATATTTATGATTAAAAAGCAAAATTGAAATTGAAATGTTTAGAAGAAAAAATAACTATTGATCAAAGCAGTGGTATTTCACGTGTAGCTTAAAAAGTATGCTTTGTTATATTAGACAATTGCATTTTATCTGTATTCAACTTATTTTTCTTTGTCCCATGTGTTTTCTGAAGCGGATGATGTCATCCTCTAATGGAGTTAAAATATGATTACTATTTTTTTTCTCATGCATGGCTTTCGCTATCTTAGATGAGTTTTTACTGTAACTGTGATTGAATAAATGAGATGATATTCTGGATTCACTAATGTTGTTTTCAGATAATTTTTATCCTTAATTTTTCTGTATAAGTTCAAACCTGCATCTAAAAAATATTAGATATTGCTAAAAAATATTAGACGACTGTGCAAATTCCTCGCACGGGTCCAATTCCACTGGTAATCATTAATACATTTAAATATAAACATGAATGAATTTTTCTGTCATTTTCATTTAAAAGATTCAATATTTCAAAGATTTTAGTTATCACAATGAATAAAACAGAGCCTGAAATTCAAGGCAATATGAGGATTCTGTCACATTTTGGTGTTTTGCAGTCAGTGCTGTAGTTTTTATTCACTATAGGAGCTCTCTGTTTTTTCCCATTGTGATTGTATCATAGCATGCCTTCTTATCCCCATGATGGTGGGCATGGTACCAAATGTTTCATGGGTGACATTGTGTACTCTGCATATCAGATTTTGCTTTTCGATGACTTACTTTTGATTTTGATTTTCAGTTTTCCTGTAAATTTTAAATTATATAATTTTAAAGTTTTCCTGTATTTATTTTTGGTTTTGTTAAAATTTGAGTTTGATTGTACTTGTCAGAGTCAATTGAGTTTTTGGAAGTGTGATGTGGTGTTATGCTTAACAGAAGTAACTTTAAATTATTAACAAAGATGATTGCTAATGAACTTTTTATAAGTAGTAGAATAATTTAAGTTACTAGGGGCTCAGCCCCCTTCCCTCAAGCTCAAAGGGATTGTTTGGAAATTAAAAAATTGCAGTAAAAGCGAAATTTATTGGTTAGGTATTGCCACCATTGATATGATGTCAGCATTACTCATGGATATGTTTTTAATATAGATTTCACGATTCAATACTAATTGTTGCACAAAACTGTACAAAATTACAGTTTACTAGTATAATCGTACATTTAGAACCAAAACCATACAAGTTGGCAGCTGTAATATTGTTTTACAAAATGAACTCAGTGAGCAAAATGAGTATTAAAAGTGCTTTTAATTTAATGAAATATCATTGCTTGCTGCCGTTCCTCCAAAAAAATAAAGAAAAATCTGTTGAAAAGGAATTATGAACATTAAAGGTTGTGGAAATTACACAACTTTGTGGAAGTGTGATATTTAAGTTTTCTGAATAAAAATGGACTTATCATTTTAAATATGATGAGATTTTCACCAGCAAAAAGTTTGTGATTTATAAATGCAAATGGGTGTGATCTGCTGAATATAAAAACTATACATTAAATGCTACTGTATTGATATCAAAATATTTTTAATCTTGCTCAATTTCTTTTAAAAATATGGCAATAACAAAAAAAAATAAATTATGTTAAACGTAATATAAATGTTTCAAATAATCTTAAAAAAAAAAAAAAAATAGACTTAAAAAAATAAGTTTTGTTAACCTGTGACGGCCATTGTCATCAATAATGTGTGAGCCAGGCATACGAGAAGAGCACAGAGGTAAAGTTTAAAAAAAGACTTTATTTAAACTTAATCGGGCAGGAATTGAGCTGGCCACTACTGATTTTACCTTAGGCCAAAATAAATAAGTAACTTCTACTCGAAGCTCTACGCCGTAAAAAAAAAAATAAAAATCTCAAAATATATTAAAATGTAAAGATTTCAAAGAAAACAAACTCACGATTTTCAATAGACAGCCACCAGGCAAGTTGCATTCGGGTCATTCCATGCTAAATGAGCAAATCAGCTGTGGCTGACATGTCATAGATTTTAGTGAAAATCAGCATATAAGTAGATCATATTTATTTATGAGTAAATTTAAAATAATAGATTTCAGGATTGTTTATTTAAGTATTAAAACTTCTATTAAAAGTTGATATAATATCGTGGTTTTGTCTACATGCTTGAAATTTCAATTTTCATTATTAGCCGTAGGAGTGGAAAGACTTTATCAAAAATTATTTATAATTAGGAATGAATAATAAGTAACAGATTAGAGTGATTTAGTAATTGTCCTTTCATTCCATAATGAGAAAAAAATAAATAATGAAAAATTTTGAGAGGAAAATGCAATATTTCTATTACATGTTTAAACATGAAGGAAAGGTCTTAAGATTTTAAAATTGTTTGACGTTATAGATAAAAGTATATATTTTAAATATAGAAAATTTCTTTCTTGCCTTTTTATTCCTTAACGAGAAAAAAAATAAATAATGAAAAATTTTGAGAGGAAAATGCAATTTTTCTATTACTTGTTTAAACATGAAGGAAAGGTCTTAAGATTTTAAAATTATTTGACGTTATAGATAAAAGTGTATATTTTAAATACAGAAACTTTCATTCTTGCCTTCAGTGTATTTTTCCTCAACAATATTTTAAATTAGAGTAGAATAAATTATTGATTTAAACGGGGCAGTGGTTATATAGTAATCAAATTTCCATATAGATGGCAGCACTACATTTTTTTGCAAGATGGCAGAGAAGGCGCTTAAATTTGAAGTGAAATAGCCCATAGAACGTATAAAATATTACCTTTTTGAAGTCATTTCTGCTATATTAGGAATCAAAAGGCAATCTTGAAAATTTTTCAGCATATCATGGGCTTTTTTAACTTTATGCTTCTGCAATATTGTTAATGTCAGGTTTTTCCTTCATTTGATTTTTTAAGTATACATAAGAGGAAAAATTGTGATTTTGTAATTTTTTTTTAAGTTTCTAAGCTATTTTGAAGATGAAGAAAATAAATAGCAACTTCCAAATTTGAGAAATTTGGTTTTCATATGTAACATTACATCATACATCAATTTCACATACGTTTTTAAATTTCTTTGATTTTTATAACGCTTTTAATTTTCTCAAATTTTTCAATTTTTCAATTTTTACAACCAATTTAAGGTCAACCATAGTGTTACAAAATTATTATTACTAAATAAATATGATAATAAATGTCCACGGGTTACAATAGTATGAAAAAAATTTATTTATGTTAAATAGTTTTAAAGATATGGAACTTTAAACTTGCAACTTTGAACGATTCCATACAAGCCATTCTATGTCACAAGTTTTTTAAATGTCCAGAATTTCCAAAATATTTTATTTTTTGTCAAGATATTTTGTATAGCTCTACTTAATATGAATTGAATCTGTGTACCAAATTTCATTAAAATCGGTTACTATGTGGCCATGACTTTTTTTTAATTTTTACTCATTTTGCATGGAATAACCCATTCAGTAAGTACTTGGATTCCAAATGGTAGACCAGGTGAGCGCTGATACAGACGTTCATCCCAGGCCAAGAGCAACGATGCGTATATGACTATTCAAATGTGCAAATATTTCATGTGCAACTATTTCAATCGCAGGATTTGGGATTTTTTTCGTAGCTAGAGAGAGCTGATCCAAGTTCTCAAGTTCTCCCGTTCCAAATGTAAATTCGAAGTTTATATATCCAAAATATCGATTGACCAGCTAAAATAATTGGCATGAATATCGATGAGAAACAAAAACTCACAATTTCCGAGATTCACACAGCATCCATCGAAAGTTAGAGAAAGAGAGCCTTGATCAACTTTTACGCACATGGACAGTTAGTGGACAAAAAATTACGATCTCAGTCAAAACCTCGCCTACTCACATGATCAGAGTAGCTGAATCCTTGCAAACCATGACAGCAAAAACTTTCCTTTATGTACTGTTGAAATAATTGTTTTAATCCATGTATCATTAAAAAAAATACTTCAATGCTTGCAATTCACATTAAGTATGATATGATTTTCACCAGTAAATGCTTTTTGCACATAATTATTTATTTATTTATTTTAAAGTTTTTCATTTTCAATATTCATGTGCAAATGTGATTGAAAATACAGTGTTTGAAAACATTATTATTCAGGTTTTTTAAACTTTGACAATAGTAATTAAAAAATGGCTATTTGAAAAACATAAATTAGATCTCTATTCAGACAATGAGATTTTGATTAAAAAATTTCCCCAAAAATGATCAAATTTAAAAAATGATTGCACACGTTACACTGCAATCTACTCAAGTATGTGCCTGAAAAAGATGGTTAAATACCTATGTACAGTTTTGATCCTATAAAACTTATGTAACTGAATTATCCTGGACGATTTCAACATCAAATAGCACTTTTTAAAAATTCTTCGATTTAAAAACTTTTCTTCAGCATGTTACCATATATTTTTTTATAAAACTAGGAGTTTTCAAGTTTTTATATGCAGTATTTGTTACAGAATAAGCTGAGAAAGTGAAAAGGACACTCAATTAAAAACCAATATTGTTAGTAATTTTTTTTTTTTTTTTTTTTTTTAATGGAGATTCTACTAAATTTAATGGCCAAGAGGAAATCCCATGTACTGCTATTATGATCATTAAAGAAGTAATTTTTCAAAGACTGTCTTCATTAACATTATTTCAAGCCTTTGGTAAAAGTTAGGTTAATGTAAATTTTCGGTTCTCAACTACTAAATATACTATACAATCAGTGGACCTGTGCGAGAATTTCGCACTGCAATCCAAATTTTTTAGCATTGTAATATTTTTTATATATAGATTTAAACTTCTAAAGAAACATTAAGAATAAAAATACCTGTAAAGTACATTGGTACAAATGTCGCAAATGCACTGGGGTTTCTTTTTGGCGCCAAAATGGCGATTTTTTGCTTGGCAGGGTAACCTGGTGACTTTTGCTTCGTATGGCAACTTGGTATTTTATCACAGCCACCGGCTGTGATTTTATAATAAAATTAAATGTGTATGTAAATAAATTAAAAATGAAATAATATAAAAATAATTAATAAATAAAATTAAATATATGTGTGATAAAAATAATGTGTGTGTTAAATAAAACTGTGTGTAATAATAAACTTAAATATGTGTGTTTTAAATAAAATTACAATACAATTTTATTATTTCGCAAGCTGGGACTAACAGGTATTCGAAAATGGGGTTTACTCGCCAAAATAGCACTGCAAAAAAATTGTGCCAACCCCGGTGCAGCTGCGACATCTGTTCCCTAACATTAGTCAAGAAGCCAGACTATCAGCTCATTTATTCCATCAAACTTACAAAATGGCACGTGTGAAAAACAAAACAATGACAATCTTATTTTTAGAGGGTGGCATCATCCACATCGAAAAAAAAAAAACATGGGACAGTCCATGGTGTCTGTTTCTCCTAAACATTGCAATGTCAATTTGGCTTTTCAATCATAAATATAAAGTAAACACATGCAGAGATGTCACACTTTATCTTTTTTGAGCTTTTTTTTTATATATATAATCATTGTTGAGCGTGATATAATCCTGAATTTTATTTTTGTGGCAACACTAATTTTAAGAAAACCTTTCATTTCATTTATGAAAACAATGCCGATTTAATTTTTAATTATCAGCAAATTTTAATCAAAAAACATGTTTTAGGAAAATGTAAGTGTACTATGTCAGAAGCCTGTTCAAAATCCTTTCATATGGTATCTCATTCGTCATTCTGTGTTTCGTATTTTCTTAGAAAAAGGGATGTTGACAGTAGAAATAATATATAGACCAGAGGGCCCGTGCGAAGATTTCGCACTGAAATCTAATATTTTTTAGGTACTTCTCTATTATCCCGTCGACCACTTTTCATAACAAAAAACTACCGCCAAACTGTAAGATTAAACGCCAAAAATGCAGTCCCATTTACTTGATGTCAGAATCATTATGCGTGTTTGTTACGTCATCTAGTGGTATTACATTCGACATTTGCATGTATTTTTCATTATGTTTTACTGATTTAGTAGTTATTTTATTAATTAAAATAACATTTGTGTCCTTAAATTCTTATATTTTATTTATTTTTTGATATTCCAATGGCAACGTTCTCCCGTTTATTTGGCGATAGTTTTTTGTTATGAAAAGTGGTTGACGGGATAATAGAGAAGTATCATTTTTTATCAATATTTAATATTTAATAGATGCAGGTTTAAACTTCTAAAGGAAAAGCAAGGATAAAAATATCTGCAAACAACATTTAGTTGTTAGTCAAGCCAGAATATCATCTAGTTTATTCCATCAAAATTATAGTAAAAACTGATCCAAGATTGCTAAAGGCACGCGCGAGAAAAAAAAAAAATTAACAATCGTATTTTGACTGCATTAGAGGATGGCGTCATCCGCTTCGGGAAAACCATGGGACTTAGAAATATAAATCTAAACATTTCAATTTCAATTTCGCTTTTTAATCATAAGTATAAAATAAACCCGTGCGGTGTTTTTTATAATAATTGCTATGAGCATCATATAATGTGGTATTTTATTTTTTTGGCAACAATAATTTCAGGAAAACCTTTCATTTCTTTCATGAAAACAATGCCAATTTAATTTTTTAATTTCAGCAAATTTTAATCAAAAACATGTTTTAACGAATTGTTAAGTGGGCTATGTCAGAAGCCGGTTCTAAAACCTTTCATATGGTATCTCATTCGTTGTTCTGCGTTTCATATTTTTTGAGTAAAAGGGATGTTGACAGGAGAAATAATATATAAGGATCGGTGTTCATTACCACCATAGGTGGGATGGTATGCTTCCAGCCCTAAATTTTGAAACTCTGCCTAAGAGAATTTTGTTGTTGGGAGCTTCCCACCTGAAAAATGTCACTATTTTTTGGAAAATTTGTTTTTGTGGAACAATGATAAAGTGGGGAAAGCAATGCAATGACCACTATGAAATTAAGACCACAAAAACTAAATGAAATCCAGTTATTAAGAACACAGAACACTTAACATTTGTTAAAATTTTCTGAATTGCTGACACATTTTTTTTAAAATGATATGTTGCCATGTGTTAATACTTACTGTTAAGTTTAAATAATATGCAAAAATAAATGCAGATTTAAAAATAACTTTCTATCCATAATTATTTTATAAAATCATTCTGCAATTAACCTTCATTGCATTAAAAATTATCATTTAGAGCATAAATAATAAGTAGAAGAATTTGACATCTTTTAAATACAACAGTAGTCTATTAAAATAATATGCTTCCTTACTTTTAGTCTTGTCACACTATCCCTTTTAAGCATCTTTCTCATTACCATTCGCAAATCAGAATCAACAGAAAGATCTGAAGCATCAGTAGAATGTTGACCAGTCACAGGAATATAACTCCGAATATCCTTTTCTAAAGAGTCAAATCCAACAAACCCAGAAAATGATTTTCCACTTAAAGAAAGAAGATGTGCACTGTGTTCACTGCTAGATGGCTAAAGAATTAATAAATAATCATACAAATATTATCTTAAGCAATGTAGAAAAGTTAAAAACATTTTTTTAAAAAATAGAGAAAAAAAAACAGACAAAATCTTTAAGCAGCATTTTCAAACATAATCACAAATATAGGACAAAACAAAACCTTAGAACCTAACTTAACAAACAAAATATTTATGCTAAGGATAAAGCTTGCTGCTATTTCTCTATAAAATGTCAATGCATATCAGTACGGCTGAGAATTCTCATTTTTATTGGGTATGCTAAAAAAAAATGCAAGCTTTACAGATTTCTTTAAATTTTTATATGGCAATCCTAAGTGCTTGCTGCTTCCTTTTTGCAAAATTACCTTTCACTTTTTTTATGCTTCTGAATTTTTGCATACTGTTCTCAAATCTAAACTGGATGCTTTTTGGAAATATTTATATTTTCATCTGTAAATGCATAGTATTTGAAGCTGTTTTCATTTGTAATATATCAAGAAATCAAACAGCTTTTTTCAAATTACTAAAAAGAAAGAATTTTTCAAAAATAGCCATCAAAATTAATCTTTTAAACAACTTTTCGAAAGATGAAATAGAGATGGACTTTTTTCATAAGAAGGAATTGATTGCAATTCAAGATGTATCCCATTTGCAATAAAATGAAAACTGCTGCTAGATTCTGTGACAATCAAGAGTAACGGCTACAAATTTCACACATTTACATAGAAAAATAACTTTGTGAATGTGTTAGAAAGATTAGTACTGTTGAAGAGAGGAGAGAGGGAGGGTGAACATTTTGAGAATACCCTTGCCTTAACCCATCAAGCAGTGTAACTCAATGATTTAAAACTCCTTTTTTAGTAAGTTACAAGGATATATAAAAGATATTTTTTTCAGGAAATTCTTAAACTATTTTTGATAAGCATTGTCACTTCTTCAAACATTTTGAAAACCATTGTTAGTTATATATATATTTATGGAATTTAAGATGTAAATACTTATCTTTGTCAATATTAAATATACATTTCCAACATTGTAGGCCTTAATTATGCAACAACTCGTTTCCCAAAACAAGGCTGCATGCCATAGAGAAGTAACGGACCATATTTTTCTGACATTGAGTCACGTGCTTTGGGGAAACATTTATGAAATCATAGCCTCAAACCCAATCGAAGAATAGGGTACATTGGCTTATATTTTTTCAAGGCATTGATTTAATAACTTAATAATTTCAACTCTTTTGAGATAATTAAACTTGCCATATTTACTAGCATAATTTGCACCCCTGCATATTTTATGCATCCCCATACTTTTGAAAGAAAATTTGGGTAAAAACCAAAGATTTGCCTAATTTTACATCCAAATTATGAGATAAGAAATCTGCATATATCCTCATAGTTTACATTTTTCAATATTTCAGTTTGGCTATTTAGAATTTTTTTTTTTCTTGTGGTATCTTTCGTTCAGCTGTGGCACAATTGTGTGCAGATGGTATTACAACTGATAAAGCAATAGCATCAATACTGTGATACATAAGTGCTGATGTGTTTATACAGAAAATTTCTTATTCATGATCATGGTAGAGTGTTTTGTTGAAATAACAGTAAAAGGGCAGATAGAGAAGTCGGATTGAACGAAACACTTATTAGATATTAGAGTAAACAGTAATATCCACTAAGAAAAATAATTAAAAGTCAATTTAGTGGCTATGAACCTGGGTAATACATCTCATAGAAGATGTTAAGGTATTTTTACGCTTCAAAGCATAAAAGGGTTTTTTGATATTTTATTGTAGAATGTTCCAGAGAGACTAAAAAAAAAACTTAAAAAAAAAAAGATTATTATTGCCTCAGTTCAAAAAGTATCTATGAGCTTTTGAAACTGAAGGTAATCCTGGTAAGAGTATATCCTAAAAAGTCTGCGATAACAATTGTATTGATGAAGTTCTATATACTTAACCAGTATTAAAAAATAAGAAAGCCTGTATGAATTATAAATTAACTTCAAGCTAAAAAAAAACAAACATGCAATGTATGTGTTTGAAAAAGATTAACCAAAACAAGTTAAAACAAACATAACTTTTATTAACGGATTAAAAAGTAAAACAAAATAAAAGATCAAAAACAAAAGACCAGGTTTCACATTATATATCATTGTGTAATGTATGTACATCAATTCACTGAGAGCATTTGCCTAAAATAAAATATGGAGGACTTTCTGACTCCAAATAAGAACACTACCAGAAAAAATGTAAACTGGAACATCAAAGATGTGAAAATAATTAAAAACAGTTTGAAAAAGAGCTTTAAAACATAACATATTTAATCCATATGCAAACTTAACCAAAAGATATATTAACTTTTGTATTTAAATAAAACACTATCTATACACATATTAACATTATCTTTAATTTAAATGTATTAATTATTCTTATAACTATTTTATTAATTAAGGATATCCTAATTGTTAAATTTATTTAAAAACTTTTAAATGTTTCATTAGTATGCTTGCATTAAGTTCTAATTCTAAATACAATTGTTATCTATTACCTTTTTGTAGGATGTCCATTATTGGAATTTTGATTTACTTCTGTTATTACTTATATTAAATTTTGGGTACTTTTCTGCTATGGGAGCCTTCATTTTTTCTTAACCATTAACCGGAAACGTGGAAATTCAGAACACAAACAGAAATGTGCTGTCTGTGAGACTGCTAAATTTTAAAAATTGCTATAAAATTTTAAAAAGAAAACAACTCTTAATAATTTACCAAATAGTGAACTTAAATGTTTAATCTTCAATAGTAATGCATTAAAAGGAACAAATTTTTAATATAACAGCATAAAAATAAGTTTTGAATGTCAGAGACAGGAAATATTTAAAAATTACACACTATTATTCAAAATATTACATTTTCGACAAAATAATTAAATAAACGCAAATATTTTTATATATATTGGTAAAATATGAATTTAAAAAAAATATTAGACAGTAAAATCAACAAAACATTTAATAGTAAATGTCTTAGGATTTTAAATCGGTTTTAATCTTCTGAATTGGCACTGTCGATGGAGCATTAGGGGCTTCGAAACAGCTGTTTTGCCAATTTATATATTTTCAATTTGTGCTATTTTACGTTGTACATTTATTTTTAATATAACGGCACAAAGCTTAATCCACCTTTTTAGAAGGACATGGCTTAGGATTTTGAATCGGTTTTAATCTTTTGAATTGGCACTGATGATGGAGCTTTTAGGGGCTCCGAAACAGCTGTTTTGCCAATTTATATATTTTTAATTTCTGCTATTTCACGTTGTACATTTATTTTTAATATAACACCAGATACTTCTCTATTATCCCGTCGACCTCTTTTCATAACAAAAAAATATCGCCAAACTGTAAGATTAAACGTTAAAAATGCAGTCCCATTTACTTGATGTCAGAAGCATTATATGTGTTTGTTATGTCATGTCATCAAATGGTTTTTAATTCGACATTTGCATGTATTTTTCATTATGTTTTACTGATTTATTAGTTATTTCATTAATTAAAATAACAATTGTGTCCTTAAATTCTTATATTTTATTTATTTTGATATTCCAATGGCAACATTTTCCCGTTTATTTGGCGATAGTTTTTTCGTTTTTTGTTATGAAAAGTGGTCGACGGGATAATAGAGAAGTACCTAACGCACAAAGTTAAATCCATCTTTTTAGAAGGACATGGCTTAGGATTTTACATCGGTTTTAATCTTTTGAATTGGCACTGATGATGGAGTTTTAGGGGCTCCGAAACAGCTGTTTGCCAATTTATATATTTTTAATTTGTGCTATTTCACGTTGTACATTAATTTTTAATATAAAGTTTAATCCACCTTTGTAGACCTGTTAGAATAGCTTGCTAAAACAGCATGTTACTTATTATTTTATTATGAAACAGTTTATTTTATTATAAAACACACACAATATTTATTATAGACATACGATACACAAATGATTAATTTATTATAAAATACACAGTATTTAATTTATTATAAAACACACAGTATTTAATATATTATAAAACACACAGAATCTGCTCTCTACCGGATTGCCATATGAAGCAAAATCTCACCAAAATCGCCATTATGGTGCCAAAAAGATACCCAGGTATGTCTGCGACAGCTGTACCCAGATTACTTCTATTTATATAAAAAAATAAATGGCTTCTTTATGTAAAACAAATTGTATAAATATTGAAAATATGCTTGTGTATATAGAATAGTGAATCGACTGCCAGAATGCATGAAAAAATTTCCTTCTCTCCCCAAGGTCATATCTATCTCGTCAAGGCTCCATTAACAGAAAAATACCAAATTTTGATTCATTATGGGAAATAAGACTATGAGACTGGTTAAATATTGTTGATAAATATAATGTTTAAAAAAATAGAATAATTATAACTAAAAAATTTTCTTCTTTTCCAGTATTGGGACTCTGTCGAAATAGAGCCTTGGCGAGAGAAGGGAATTTGGCAACCTATTCACACTATTTCATGTTCATTACTGACACGTTTACCCTCTGTGTTATAACGTTAATTCAAGATTAAGCTACATACAAAAGTAAAAAAATCAAGCAAAATTGTTAATATCCATACGCTACAGCATTTTAATATTTTTCATTAAGAAATTGTGCGATCACTTTTGTGTGAGCGCATATAAAGTCACATAAGTTGGCGATCACTTTTGAAAACAATTGCAAATAATTTTTTTCAGTTTAATCATTTTCGTTAAAAATCCAGCAGTATTATTTTATTTCATATTATCATTTTATGAATTAAATATAATAAAATGGCTGAATAAAATAATTACTCTGGTGTTTCCTTTAGTTCTATTCGCTTTCGTCGTTTTTCCCATTTTGATTTTTTGAATACAAAATTAAATACACAAATTATCGAGATATGTATTATGTTAAAGCATAATGATCGAAAAACTTATTATTTTTTAAATATTTCCGTGCACACAACAATTTCTACAAACACAAAAATTTTGACATTTTATAAAACCATGTTTCTACGTTGCAAATTGCATCTAAAAGAGGAAAGCAGATAATTTTGAGCAATGATAAATAAAAAACATATGGAACATGGCTGTTAATCCGAGATGTCGGCAAAATAGTTTTTCTATAATTAGTCATAACGTGATTGGTTTCTTCGTTCCTAGGAGTGACGTGGCAACGGTGTCTAGTCCTGAAAAGGATGATTATGCTACTCTTTTATAAAGGTACTTTTCCACATTCTGGTCAACACTAGAACAGCAAACTGCACGTTATAGAAAGAGTGAAAGATATGTTGTTTTTTTTTGGTTTTATATCGCAACAAATATGAGGTTTTGTCTTAAAAGGGAGGAGGGGGGGGGGGGGGGGGGAATCCGTATATTACTTCTTGAAATATACTTATCGTGAAAATCATGAAAAAAGTAGCATAGCAGTGCCACCTGTTGGGTTATTTACACCAAAACGTAAACATTTATATCAAGGTCTAACAGAAACTGAAGTTTGACGAAATTCCGTGCATTAGTACCTCAGATACAGCTATCGTGAAAATCATGAAAAATGTAGCGTAGCAGCAACACCTGTTGGGATATATACACCAAAACGTAATCAGAGTCTATTTATGTCAAGGTCTAACTGAATCTGAAATTTGATGAAAATAAGTACATTAGTTCTTGAGATATAGCTTTGCGGAAATCGCGTAAAATGTAGCCTAGCAGCGCCACCTGTTGGGCGATTTTCACCAAAAACTAATCAGCACCAAATTATATCAGGTAGTAACTGAATATAAAGTATTTTTAAATTCCGTGTATTAGTTCTTGAGATAGAGCGCCCACAAAATTTTTGTCACATACAGCCAGACAGACATTTTCTAAAAACAGTCAAATCGTGTTCAGGACCTTCTAAAAAACGTATATCCGTCGAAAATAAAGCATTTTACCTCCATGTATCTAAAATTTGCCTTAAAAGAAAGCTGAGGGAGGGGGGCAGGATGGCAAAGATCCGAATTATTTTGTGTGAATTTCTAAAATAATTATAAATGTTATGTGTATGTTTTTTTTGTAGGAAATGAGCTGTAGCAACGCCCCCTAGAGATCCCTATCTTAGAGAGAGGCGTTGGCTGTAATGAAATATTTCAATTTCACTGTGTTTAAAAAAGTTTCAACATCTTCAAAAGGCAGTTATAACTTATAACATCCATTGCTCAAACACAATAATGGTGTTTTTTGAGTGTATGCTTTTAGGTTAATTGAAGACTGATAAAAACAACCCCCCCCCCCCCTCAAGAAAAAAAAACTCTTAGTTTAGATTATTTGATGTTTACATTCTAGACTATGGGCCATAGGCGCACCTGTTAAAAAATATTGCCGCTTTTAAATTATCATAATATTGTTAAAAATTGCTGAGCATCAGTAACAGTACATTTACAATTTATATGCACTAAAAACAATAAACATGTTGGTTAATCAACACATCCGCAAAGCATTCTGTAATAGCACATCCGCAAAGAATTCTAATAACGGCCTCACATTCAGTGCCATTAATAGTTTTTGGAGAGAAAACGCAATTGCATATCATTTTCAAAAAGACTTATAAAGAGAATATATTGAAAAATCCTTAATAGGTGTGGGGGGGGGGTAAAAATAATATAATCGATCTTTAAATAATCATGAAAATTTTTGATAAAATAACATATCAATAGCAATAATTAAATATGTAACATCGAAGCAATAATAGAATAGTCTTTTGAAATTACTTTCATTCCAAAATAAAGGAGGAAATTATAAAAGGATAGATAATAATGTAACTGCGCAGAAATATAATTTCTAAGATGGACCTTTAAATTATTGATAGATTATATAGTATTTGTCAAAAAATAAAAATCCTAAATATTGTTGAAAATTTTAAAAACTTATCTTAATCGAGCTCTTACATTATATCTAGTAGTTTACTAATCAGAAATAACAGAAAACATTATTAACGTATTATTTAAAGGGAAAACCCCAGAATGTTGTTCTACCACGCTATCTGCCAGCATACACCGGAGAAATAGGCACGTTTTTAAACAGAAAACATTATTAACGTATTTAAAGGGGAAAACCCGGAATGTTGTTCTAGAACGCTATCTTTTAGAATGGAAAGTCGGCGATTCACATGTTGGTCTGTAGCTAGTTTATGCGCGACCTGCGTTACACACGCACCGCTTTGCACCAATCACCGGGTAAAAATGATCCACTCCATGTGACGTTTTAAACACGTCATGCACCGGCCGTGTATAACGTAGGTCGCGGTTTATGTGGAAATCATACGTATTATATCACTGCGAAAGAAGCGATATTTAGCGATAAGGAAAGGACAGCATGACGTCACTGTTGGTTCAATCGCGACCTACGTTATACACGGCCGGTGCATGACGTTTAAAACGTCACATGGAGTGGATCATTTTTACTCGGTGATTGGTGCAAAGTGGCGCGCCCTTCCATTTGCACCAATCACCGTGTAAAGATGATCCAATCTATGTGACGTTTTAAACGTCATGCACCGGCCATGTATAACGAAGGTAGCGGTTCAATCACCGTTCCCTGGAAAGGGGCATGTTTACAAACAAACAGTTCCATCAACCAATCTACCACTATTTTTTGGTCGTATCTATTATTTCAGGAATCGTCATGGCGACGTAAACCAATCATATTATATACCAGTTTAAAGTAGACCAATCAAATTTCCATATTTCAACTGTACAGTAGGAATCATAAAGAACAAACAGGTTTTTCTAACTAACCAACCATAGTTGAGGGAAGTTGCAATCAGCTGATCATCCATTGTACTTCAATTGGAGGTCAGGGTAGTTAAACCAACCGGAACTGCCTATTTGTAGTGTGTGACCTCCAGGGATGACCACCTCAGGAAACCCGGCCCGAGGCTAACGAAAAGGAAAGGCTACCGCGGTGCTTTGCGCGTATCTTTTTTTACAGACCGCCGGAGTCACGTGATGCTCGAATGAATCAATGCAGGTTAAGGCTCCTATAATAGGAGCTGACGCATATCCATTTTGTTTCGCATTATTCGGGTCTCAGTTCAGCATCTCAATCTACCGCTGCCGGAGTTGGGGTTGCCTAAGGCCTCGTTCCCCCACCTTCTGAAAGAGGCTGGATGTTAAATGGCGAAAAATTAGCTTGGTTTTTCGACTTTGAGACACATATCTGTGAGGATGCGTCAGCCTGTATTATAGGAGCTCTAATGCAGGTGTTCGAAAAGAGCACACGTCACTCTAGCGGTCTGTAAAAAAAGATAAGTGAAATACACCGCGGTAGCCTGTCTTTTTCGTTAGCCTCGACCCGGCTTAAGCCTTAGAGTTTGTGTGTAATCCTGAGGGGAAGAGATCTATTGCAACTGCCCCGGGGCTAACGAAAAAGAAAGGCTACCACGGTGCTTTACGCGTATCTTTTTTTACGGACAGCCGGAGTCACGTGATGCTCGAATGCACCAATGCAGGCGCGACCTACGTTATACACGACCAGTGCATGACACGAGGCTAACGAAAAAGACAGGCCACCGCGGTGCATTCCACTTATCTTTTTTTTACAGACCGCTAGAGTGACGTGATGCTCTTTTCGTACACCTTCATTGGTGGATTCGAGCATCACGTGACTCCCGCGGTCTGTAAAAATTGATACGCGTAAAGCACCGCGGTAGCTTTTCTTTTTCGTTATCCTCGTGCATGACGTTTAAAACGTCACATGGAGTGGATCCGAGGCTAACGAAAAAGACAGGTTACCGCGGTGCTTTACCCATATCTTTTTTACAGACCGCCGGAGTCACGTGTTGCTCGAATGCACCAATGAAGGCGTACGAATAGAGCATCACGTCACTCTAGCGGTCTGTAAAAAAAGATAAGTGGAATGTACCGCGGTAGCCTGTCTTTTTCGTTAGCCTCGGAGTGGATCATTTTTACACGATGATTGGTGCAAAGCGGGGCTTAGATGCTTTACACTCACGCTAAAAAAAAAAAAATTAATCGGTTAAAAAAAAGAAAAAAGTCGCCAAATTTAGGGGATTTTTTCCTTTAATGGCAACCTAGCCATTATATTAAGTTATTCGTTTGGCGCAGTCTTGGAAATCGCGCCAACCAAACAGTCGCCAATCTTTTGTTTACATTTTAGCGTGAGTGTAACACATCTGTTCCCAAAGCGGTGCTCCCACTGTTTTGCACCAATCTCTGTGTAAAAATGATCCACTCCATGTGACGTTTTAAACGTCATGCATCGGCCGTGTATAACATAGGCCGCTATGTAGGTGTACGAAAAGAGCAACACGTCACTCTAGCGGTCTGTAAAAAAAGATAAGTGGAATGCACCGCGGTAGCCTGTTGTTTTCGTTAGCCTCGCAACTATACTAGGTCTGAACGCTGACACAAAAATGGCGGCGTTAACGCCCGTATTCACCAAAACTGGTTTAAACCGCGGATCACGGAACTCTCGGTTCAGTGTTAAAATCGCTTAACTCTGGGTTAAAAATATTTCGTATTCTCCAACCTCGGATTAGCCGACCCGAGTGTTAACCCAACGAATTTGTAAGAAGCGTTCTGATTGGTTGAAAAGAGGGCAAGTAGTATCAGGAATGTAAACAAGAGTTATGTGTTGATGATTTTGATTTTCTCGTCGATGTAATGCAGAAATATGTTCCAAGTAAGTAAACATTTTTATTTGCTTTATAATAATGTCATCATAGGTTGTATTATGATTACATTGTCCCCAAGTTAGAATTATTACCGATGTTTTCACGATTTCTTTTATGTTCTTGTTATTTTTAAACGTAGTTTGGTTATTCAGACCATAATAAAATCCAAAAATATTACAGTATCAATGTATATTATTTCCGTTGAGATTTTCTATTTTTAATTTTGTCAGGCTATATGTAATAGGTGTTTAAAAATTTATAATATCTGCATATTTACATGAGACAGTAATTTTAAGTATCACAAGTTGATAAATGTAATTCTCGCAGATTTTTTTTTTTTTTAATAAGATCCTAAATTTTATTGAATATAATAGTTGTGATTATTCACGTTAAGGAAAAAAATCTTTATACAAATGAATTGATCATTGATAAATCATATTCTTGTATAATTATTTAATAAACCAAAAAAAT
The DNA here is from genome assembly GCA_963931845.1 of Maratus michaelseni. Taxonomy (NCBI): domain Eukaryota; kingdom Metazoa; phylum Arthropoda; class Arachnida; order Araneae; family Salticidae; genus Maratus; species Maratus michaelseni. The sequence goes on along the minus strand of OZ007590.1, from coordinate 180,956,194 downwards.
AGTGATTGACTGTATGAATGCTTATCTATCTTAATATAAGTAAACAATAACTTTGAATCAGTTTGTTTATTGATAATACAAGTCAAACAATTTCTTGAAGAATGTGTACTTTACTCAGATAAGAAAGTATCCTGCTGCATTTTAGAGATGGGTATGTTCTGATAAATATCAATGAAGCAATTTAGGTTTCTACACTTTTTCAACCAAGAAAATAGGAATACTAACAAAACTTAGGCAATTTTCCAGCAATAATTTTGTAAATTGATACTATGTTCTCCCCCCCCCCCTCCCCTTAACAAAAAGGCTATTATTATTGTGTGAGCTTGGTTACAATTAACCTGATTATTTTCGAGATTTGTGATAGTAATAGTGCAGTGCACCTCCAAATACTAACTGATAAAAAAATAAAATAAAGCCACTATTATTTCTTCATTTGTAAAAATTTTTAGGTAAGATTTCAAAACTATTTTTATGACTTACAAGGAAAGTATTTTTCATTCATGCACATTAATATTTTAACATTTTTTGAGTTTTCCAAAATGTAAATATCTTTTATGGAATTTTAATTTAATGAAAACGGCTTTAGAGACCTTCAAATTATCATCATTTTGAGATCTCATGTTGATACTTTAAGTATATTTATTAATTATTTGTTTTTAAACATTTATAAAATGCCTCTATTTTAAATTTACGTAATTAAAACTTATTGAATATTTTCTTTTTACAGAAACAGTTTTGTAACTGGACTGTTATTGGTTGAACGAGTATTGCTTGCTGTATATGTGTTAATTTGCATTATATACGCAGGCAATACTCTTTCAAACATTGCTGATGAACAAGGATGACAGCAATGGTAGTGCGAGCAGTGTCCTGGTGTCTGCTATCAACATATAGGTACTTCACTACTCACAGTTATCGTTAAAGACATACCAGTGATCAATGATGAATGAACATTTTGCATCAAGTCAATTGAGGTAATCAAAAACATTATCTTTCCATTTTATTTCAGTTTTAATAAACTAAAATTGCTTAATCATATAGTATGTTTGTGTATTGATAAATATTTGTATGTGAATATAGAAATTTCATTAAATTTTTGTATCTCTCATGATTTTGAAAAAAAAATATTATTCTCAAGAGACTTAAAATAATTTAACATTAAGAGAAAAAGAAACTATTTTTTTTCTTTTTTCTTTTTTTTTTTTGGGGGGGGGGGGATGGTGCTCTGTTCCTTATGTAACATTTCTTTTAATTCATTTTTTTTTTATGTTCATGTGCAGTGATACCTTGGCTAATGATCACTTTGTTTTTCTGACTTGGCTAAGGAACATTGATTTAGCTTATAATTTATATATATATACATGCTGTAACATAATGTAGCACTACATTTTAATTGAATGAAATATCAGTTTTTGTAAATGAACATTTTGGCTTACAAATGCAATTCTAGAATGAATTATGTTCATTAGCCGAGGTATCACTCTATTTTAAAATTATCTTAAACAGGGTGTTCAACGGGACAGCTCCCCTTGATAATTTTATTTTAGTTCCAAATTATTTTAAATACCCGATAATAATAAAAAAAATATGTATATAAGATTAATATTTCTTCATTGTTAGCCTTCTGTAGTGCTTTTATGTTGATATATTTAAAATTTGTCTTACATGGGATTATAACAAACATTTTTTAGTTTAACCTATTTCATATCGGTCACAGATGCACCAAGGTTTCGTTTGATACAAAAATGTCAATTTTTTGCTTGATGTTACCATACCAAACAAAAAAAAACATGAAACAAAAAACTTAGCAATTTTTGCTTCATGTGGCAACATGTAATTTTATAATAAAAATACATGTGTGTGTAAATAAATAAAATATTATAAAAATAACTGATAAATAAAATTAAATGTGTGATGATGAATAAAAATAATAATAAAATAATGTTAAATAAAAATAATGTGTGTGTTAAATAAAAATATGGAGCACCAAAATAAAACAGCGCCAATCCCGGTGTGTCTGCGACATCTGTCCCTTCATGTCTATATTCTCAATTTTCAGAATTGCTAGTACATAAGAAAAACCAGCGTTTCTCTGAATTTTCAGTCTGGTGATTAATTGAGAATGGTATTTTTGTGCAGTTAAAAAAACAATTCACCAAGCCTAGGCTGCGAATCCACAGGCCCATCAAGTTTCAAGTCTAGCCTCTTCTGTAAATTTTGTTCTAGTGATATTCATGTCATGTGAAAAAAGCAAAAATTTGTTGTAAATAAATTTTGATCATTATAATGCTTTTGCTTAAGCAGAAAGGCAAAAGTATTCATTCATGTGAAATTGTAGCTTTTTTTCCTGATCTCTTTATCACTGGTAATTTATAGTAAAAAATATTGGTAATTTTATGTTAGCTGAGCACGGGTGATAAATCGCCATCATTTACACTGCATTTAAAATATAAACCTTTCACTCATTTTATTTCAAATTTATAGATTAAAGGCACATACATTTAAAATACATGTCTTTAACACATTTCATTTAAAAAAAAAAAAAAAGTTAAAAGAAATAATATCATAAAAAAAAATTATGAAAACATCAAAGCATTGTTTCTACTTTACACATGCAAAAAATAGAAGCTGCTATTGGCGAGAAGGAAAAAAAATGCTATTGGCGAGATTTGCACTCGGCTAACATAAAAAATACCAGAATGTTTTTTCTGATGTCAATGTTCACATTCTCTTATACAGACAAATCCTGTTACAATGGTTGGGACCACAAAATTTGTTCGCTGTATGTAATCAGAGCTGACTCTAGGGTGTATGGCACCCTAATTTTTCTTTCATTAGCACCCCTTTATCATCTTTTACACATGAAAAGAAAAAGAATAATTTATAACTATCATTGCGAACTGCCCCTTAATACAAAACTGGCTCTAGTTTGTGCCAAAACTTAGAGCCAGCCTAGGCTGTAATGAAATTTTGTTAGAATTATTTTAACTGATCACATTAATTGAATTTTCATGCATAAAGATTTTCTCGAGAAATGCCAACATTTCATTTTAACAGAATTTTCAGCTTTGCTCAAGGAATAGATATATACTTGTATATCTCCATTACATGTTACAGTTATTCTTTTTTTATTAGCATCATCCTTTATTTTGTAAATGTAATAAATATATTATTCATTTAATAATGTATTTTTCCCCTAAATATTTTATACATAAATTAAATTTTTCTAAATTATGTTTGAATTGTTACAAGTTTTTCTTGTATCTTCCATTACAACAAAATTCTATGCACTAATTTCCAACATATAGTAGCATTCGTCACCTAATAAAAATATTCTGAGGCTGGAGACATTCTTTTAAAATTTCTGGTATTAGCTATGAATATGCCCATTAATGTTTGCCATTAATTTTGAAATATTCTCACTGAACTAGAAATAGTCATGAACTTTGTGTATCTCCATATCTGATTTAAAAAGCAAGCATAATTTATTTATTGAAAATAATTTTATAATTTATATACATAAAGCTTTCTAGAGAGTCACCAATGAATACGTACCAATGAATAAAACAACATTTTTGATAAAGCTCTTAGATATTTACTTTGAGTTTCCTATTCTACCCTAAGCATGGCATTATAAACAAAACATTATGTATTTGTATCCTTCATTACAATTTTATTAAGGAAATTATCCCCTTAAACTTTAGAAAAGAAATTAAGTATGAAAGTAATGAGAAGACTATATGACATCCTATATATAAATCTTAAAAGTAATGAAATAGGAATTATGTGTATTAATATAAAAAAATTATTGAAGCATTTACACTCAAAAGGTAAATTTTTTTGTAGAACGACCCAATAGGAAAATCAAAAATGTTGTTTTATTCATTGGTAAGTAAGGTGACGCTAAAAATATTTTTCCTGCCAAACAAATGCAAAATTTTTCTGACTCATTTTTAAATATAAAAGTATGCAATTGGTAGGCATAACAATTTCAGTGATTTGAAATTTAATAGCATTTTTCCTCTTTTAATAAATAGATTGCATCTTGAGTTTTAAGAGATTGTCCCATGACGACTCTTCTCAGGCTGTTGTGTCGAGAAATTGGATTTAAAACACCAAATTTGACAGCATTTTCTGCAAGATATTTGCATTTTTCAAAAAACTGAAAATGCTATTCAATTACATACTTTGTGAATAAGAGCACCTCCAAATATCCTGCATCTGAAATTAAAAATAACTTTTTGAATGTGTCAGAAAGTAGCTACTTTGGATTTGAGTAAGTTTTTAAAGAGTAATATTACAAATATCATGCATTTCCTTATGAAAATGATTTTGTGAGGGTTTTAGAAAATGCTCCGTTGTTGAAAAATGAAAGAGCTATTAATGTATATCTGCATTTTAAAAACACATTATTCCTTAGAAATTTTCTTCATTCTGAAAGGCGTCATGACCCCTGTGACCCCCCCCCCCCCCCAAAAAAAAAAAAAATTCTGCTTTGACCTTTTCTCCTGAACACAAAAAGTTTAAAATCTCTAAAATGGTTTAACTTAACAAAAAAAATTTTGTAATGATAAATAATAGATTAGTAAAAATATATAAGTGATTCAGTCATCTAAATCCTTCCTTCAAATGTTCATTTCACTTTTCTTCTCATCAACACGGGGAAGCAAAACAAAAAATTTCATTCCTTTTTGACTTTGGCTGTTCTGACTCCTGAGTTTGAAGACCATATATGTAGAAAGATTTTAAAATTTTAATTATATAGAAGTCTGTCACATGATAATTTTCTGTTATAAAGAAAACTAGGTACTTTTCGGTTAGCCAGGCGCCAGTGATACATATACATGTATATTTACATACACACACATATATATACACATATCTACATATACATACACATATATACATACATATATATATATTATATATATATATATATATATATATATGTATTTATATATGTACACATATGTATTTATATATGTACACATATCACTGGCGCCCGGCTAACCGAAAAGTACCGAAAACTATTTTCTCAGAGATGTTTAATGCCATTAAGTTTTTTTTATTTTACTAAATTTACATTTTAATTATTTAAAAATAAAATTTTTATTATTTGCAATGCCACTACAAGTATGCTTGGCACATGGAGAAAAAAATTGAATTATTTTTTTTAATTTAACACCAGTGCATTATTAGGGATAACTGATGGTGCCGATAAAGTGTCTGATATTAAGGCATTGCTCATATCATGGCATGCTATGGCTTTGGTTTTAATTTAATATATTAAAAATTAAGCATTGATTCTAATTCATAGTTTTATTATTGTATTTCAAGTACAATTTTTTATGCATCAATACTCTAAAATTTAGTTAAGTAAGGAGGCAACAACACTAGTGAATTTCTATTAATAACAGCTGATATTGAAGTACCCCTTTCTACAGGAATTACTGAAGCAATTTCAATAACTTTTTATAGTAGTTTTGGCAGTAGCAAAACTATAAATTGATCGCTTGGCAAGAAATAAAAATTAAAAAGGGCAATAGATATGCAATTTTGCAAACAAAACCATTTCTAGATTTTTTTTAATTAACATTAGTAAAAATAATTTATTTGCAAGAAAAACATGATCAAAATATTGATAATTATAATGTCAAAAAATTATTAGAATCGTTTCAGTAGTTCCCAAGGTAAATGTACATCAACTTCAATCATTCTCCATAGGGTTTTACAACTGTTGTTGTCCCGTTAAAATTTGATAACTTAAATTTGTTTCTCTTCCTCTAACATTAAGGATATCGAGGTTTAACTGTATTACAGCTCTAAATTGCAAAAAAACTATAAAGATTTTTAAAATCAAGAATATGTTTTTTAAAACAAACTTTGTTATCGATGTAGTATGCGATCTGACGCTGCTAATCATTATAAATAACTTGTATGAAAAATTTAATAAGAAGTGTGTAAATAATATAATGTAAACAGAAATAAATCAGTAATTGTGAAGTTGCAATATACTAAAATACATGAAATTTGGAAATGCTACTATCACTATAATGTATGTATGAGCGATTCGCTGCTATGAGAATAAACATAAAAATAAAATAAATAAAAAATAACTAAATACAGCAAGTTTATTGCATAAGAATCTCAAAAATACTTGAAACTCAGTGCTGCCCAAATCACTACAATTCAATATTCAATATAATGCATGTATATCATTATAATTCAAAATAATGCATGCGCTTCGCTGCCATTAAAAAAAAAAAAAAAAAAACACTCTATGCAGCAATTTTGTTTAAGAATATAGTAGAGTTATGATTTGTTTTCTATTTGATAAATCTACTTCACAAACATTGAAAAGAACATTACTCATATTTTCAATTATAGATAGCCCTATGATATTATCTGTACAATGCAAAACTATTAGGTATGTGAAATCGTAAATGAAAGCTAACTTTTAAAATGCAAGGTTTTTTCATCATTCTATTTTTAAACTCCCCCCCCCCCCCCCCCCATTTTACAAGAAGTAGAAATTCCTTTATTGTAGCGATGATATAACAAGGCGAGCATTTTATTTTTCCTCGTAGAAGCAACCACTCCAGGTGCTAGTTCTAGGAAGATTTCTAATTATAGAAACAATCTGCTGTTTTTTTTTCAATCAAAACATTTTATCAACATCAAAAAATCAACAAAATTAAGTGAAAATAATTAAATCTGAATTACTATGAGTATATAAATTATATATAGAGAGAATAAATACTTCTAAATATATAATATTTGCTAAATAAGTTTTTGTTATTTTGGTTTATTATTGTACTATATTATATTAAATGCACATCTAAAATCTATCCACATTTATATATATTGCCTGAAATATAATGGCCAAGAAAGTTGACTAGCACTAAACTAAATTTATTCAAACATAGTGAAAAATTCTGAAATTGCCTATTTTAAAACTGAAATTTCTTTGAACATATTATGAAACAATTTTGATTATTTCAAGTGTATTGTCTCATCAAATTATAAATTTTGCTCTTACAACATATATCTCAGTCTGAAATATTCTTGGCAAGATTTCAGTCTTAGCAAGAGCTTGCTTAAGTTAAATATAAGTATGCATAATGTATACTGACTTTAAAAAAAAAATCTATTACTGCAGATTAATTTTCTCAAATAAAAATTTAAAGGACTTGCTATAAAAAAGTAACGATTAAAACAATTGACAGGGTACTTACTTGAAGAACTATTCTAATGTGTGTTTATTAGAAAATAAAACAAGCAATAACAAATACAAACATATCTATTTTTCTATAATGTGAAAATCATTTATTCAGACTATTTAACCTCCCCCCCCCCCCCTCTAAAAAAAAAAAAGCACTTGAAAGCAGGAAATGCATTTGTAATCCAAGCATTATGAAATGAAATTCTAATATCTGATAAAAATTCAGTTTCATTCTCGACTTGTAAACATCTGTCGATTTATATCTTTATTAATGAAAATAAATCAAAGTTTGGCATTATTCGACCTTGAAATTACAGTAGAATTTATACTAATCAAAGTAGATTTTGTATCCATAGCATAGCCATGGACAAACGCGTAAAGTGTATTTTTATTTCTCATTTTAAATTTTTCATACGATGAGATGATAAGATTTTAACCAGCAGCGGCATCCATTTTGTTTGTTTATAAGTTACTACGCATGCGTTAACCCACGTTCACCGGCAATCCGAGAGTTAACTCTCCGATTTCGGGGGATTAAAAACATGGGGTTAAAACCAGTGTTAACTCTGGAATTTAGCTTGGTGAATACCGATTTTGAGATAACCCAGCATTTAACACTGACTCGGGAGTTAACCCGCGTTGGTGAATACGGCCGTAAGACTCCTATAATTATATTATAGGAGTTCTAGGCAGCGCTTGTGGGCCGATTTTGTAAAACCTTTGTAAGGTCCCCTAATTTTACACCCCGGTATTTTCTAAAAGTTTTCATTGACTTATTGAATCTCACACAAATAAGGCGGAGAAAACTTTTAGAAATTATTCGTATTAGACTTCAAGAGACCGTACACATGCTGAAAATTTTCCGCCGACTGCATAAATTTTTGTATCAGCGCTTAGGCCTAATATTCAGTGGGCGTTGGCTCAATAACGGTTAGTTAGCATGTTCAAGAAAAACCTGTTTGTTCTTTATATGAGCGCGTCCAGTAGACCTAACCAAAGTGACCAATGTGACCGGTTCCTAACCGGTCGACAGACTTAAGACCTAACCAAAGTGACCAATGTGACCGGTTACTTACCGGGGCGGTAAGTGACCGGTTCCTAACCGGTCGACAGACCTACTGAACGAAAATGGTATTATTTACTTGTAGCGCCATCTGTATTACATCATCGTAACTACATCTGTATCACATCATCGTAAATTTTCAATGTAACCGATCACGTGACCCAACTAACCGAGATTTTTCTTCGGTTAGTTCGGTCCCTTACCGGTCACTTCGGTTACTTCCACTGAACGACGCTGGTTGCGTACCGGTTAGCAGCACTGAACGCTTCGGTAACTAACCGAACTTACCGGTTACGTACCGGTGACAGTACTGGACGCGCCCTATCTGAACGAAAATGGTATTATTTACTTGTAGCGCCATCTGTATTACATCATCGTAACTACATCTGTATCACATCATCGTAAATTTTCAATGTAACCGATCACGTGACCCAACTAACCGAGATTTTTCTTCGGTTAGTTCGGTCACTTACCGGTCACTTTGGTTACTTCCACTGAACGACGCTGGTTGCGTACCGGTTAGCAGCACTGAACGCTTCGGTAACTAACCGAACTTACCGGTTACGTACCGGTGACAGTACTGGACGCGCCCTATGACTCCTACTGTACACATGAAATGGGGAAATTTGATTAGTCTACATTAAACTCGTCTCTAATATGATTGGACTACGTCACCATGACGATTGTGGTAGATTGGTTGATGGAAGTGTTTGTTTGTATAAACATGTCCTTTTCTAATAGCTGCTATGCAAAACCCAAGCAAAACCACACCTTTTTGTAGAAAATTACGGTCTTTCAAAAGGATTCTTATAGGGAGTTTCCAGATAAAAGGAGTGACCTATAAAAATGGGACCAATCAGCAAAGGCCAAATAGGTAGGAATTATTTGATCGATAAAGCTCTGTTTCTGTTTGTTTATTATACTTTTGTTGATGTGGTGGTCTGCATGTATCGGTATATGTGTTCGTGTGATTTTGCTTTCTTTGTCAGTATAAATATTTGGAAAGTAAGATGAAAATAGCTTTTATCCATCCAGATCTTGGCATAGGAGGAGCAGAAAGACTTGTGGTAGATGCTGCTTTAGCTTTAAAGTCCAATAATCATGAAATATCAATATTCACGGCCCATCATGATAAAAGTCACTGTTTTTCAGAAACTAAAGACGGATCATTAAATACTGTCGTCGTAGGCGATTGGTTACCTCGCTCTTTATTTGGACAATTTTGTGCAGCTTTTGCGTATCTTCGAATGGTATATGTTGCATGTTATCTTGTTTTCCGTTCAGAGTTCCAGCCTGACATTGTGTTTTGTGATCAGATTTCTGCTTGTCTTCCTATACTTAAATTTAAAGGACTGAAAACAATATTTTATTGTCACTTTCCTGATCAATTACTTACAGAGAGAAAAAGTTGGCTGAAGCAGATTTACAGATACCCTATTGATTGGATAGAAGAAAAAACTACTAGCATGGCTGATAGAATTTTAGTCAACAGTAATTTTACAGGTTGAATTGACTTTTTATTCTTTAATTTTAAAAACTTTTTTAAATGTAATTTTTTAGAAATGAAAAAAAAAAATTGAAATATAGTGTTCAAATTTAAATTTAAATTATACTTTTAATTTTTAGCATCTCCTTCAATTCAAAAGTGGTTGATTAAAGAATATTCTGTCATTTAGTAAGCATATAAGGTAGATAAAAACTCCCCTTTCATTAAAGAAGATCGAAATATTTTTGGGGAAAATGCCCCCTTATTTATAAATAAATAAATACCTACTGTAAATGTTTGATTTGTTATGAAAATTTAAAATATGGAGTTAAATTTTGTTTTTCTCTCTGTGATGATCTAAAAAATAAATAAGTAAATAAAACTTTCTTCTGTAAACTAGAGATGAGTTCGAGCCCGAAACATTTTGTGTCATCAGAGCTTGAACCCTATGTATACCGAAAGTATGCAATAGAAAAAAAATGGGTAATAGTATTTAAAAATTGTTTAAAAAGTAATATCTCATTTTTAAACAGCTTCTTACATATAACTGATGCTTTACACTCACGCTAAAATGTAAACAAAAGATTGGCGACTGTTTGGTTGGCGCGATTTCCAAGACTGCGCCAAGCTACTATTTTCCGTTGCCATTTTGGAAACACAAAAAACAGAACATTTATAATTAACGTATTCAAAAACACAGAAAATCGTATTTCTACACAACAGTTAAAATAAACCAAAAATACATTTTTTACAACATAAATTTAATGGAAAATGTTAATTATGACATTTCAATCTTTTAAAGTGCACTATTATATTACAGTAATCCTTCGCTGATGCTAATTTTAATTTCACACAAACTTTTAGTTAAAATCATTACATCATTTCAATCTTTTAAAGTGCCCTACTATATCAGTGTAAACATTCGATTATTTAGTTTCTAATTTCATGACGAACACAACATTTATAAATAATGACGTATTAGTAAAACCAGAAAGTAAATATCAAAATAAACGAAAAATAAATTTTTTTAACATAAATTTAATAGAAAATACAGCCCGTCTAAAACAGCTCTTTTTGAGACGATCATACTCATATCTCCCCCGCATTGCTTGCACTTCATTGAAGAAGCAATTAGAGAGCAATCCTGTAAAAATCTTGCCAACCCTCTTTCTTTTTAAAAAAAAATTTATAAAAAAAAAAAGCTCTACTTGGAATGCCAGGAGGGCTAAAACAATTTCCAAATAAATCCTCACCGTCTGCTTCCTCATAAAAACTTACCTGGTACTCTCGAAAAATGGTATCCATAGCCACGGACATTTTCCAACTTCTACCAGCAACTACAAACGTCAAAACAATTTCGATAAACAAAATAGAATGATAAATTCAATTCTACCGCTCTCTCTAACTGCCACTGTAATAACCGCCACTGTAACCGCCAATACGTAATAAATCACATGACAATTAAAAATCAATCATTAACTCAACAGTTATGCAAATTTATTTCCCTCCCATATATGGCTCTATAATACGCGACTCTGCAACCAATAATGTGCAATAGAACGTTCTTCTACAACCAATCACGTTTTCTCTACTTTTCATCATCAATGACATAATACAGACATGTGCAAACATTTCCCTTAACATCCACACAAATATGGATTACAATAACAAATTTCAACACCAGTAACTAAATACAAGCTTAATAGCCGGGTTGCCATAAAAGAAAAACAGTCCCCAAAGTTTGGCGACTTTTTTCCTTTTTTTAACCGATTAATTTTTTTTTTTTCCGGTATGAGTGTAAAGCATCTTAGCCATTTCTAGCATATATTTAATTTTATGAAAATTTACATTCAATCTTTTAAAAGAAAAGTTTGGTATCAAATAAAAAAATATATTTCCTTAAAAGGATTCTCATATTTTTCTCCCACAACAAGAAAATCTGATGGACACATTGACAAAGTGCTTTTCATGAATTAATACGTGAAATTTGCAGAGAATACTATTTATGTACCCAAGAATCTAACAACGTTTTTACAAAATACCCGATCCTTGTAGATTCTGTTTTCACAGGCTTAAGACTGTTGTCAAATCCAAAACAACTATACTTTTTCACACATTTCTGAATTAATTTTTGTTTAGAAACGCATGAAATTGGCAGGTGTTCTTATTCAGAAACTATGTAATCGAAATACGTTTTCCATTTTCTTAAATCTTTCAGAAAATACTGTCAAAGTCGGCATTTTGAACCAAATTCCAGATGCTGCATCACCTGAAAAGTGATAAACGTGTCGTCACATGACAGGAATATGTATAACTCGATAAGTAATTTATTTATCTAAAAATGGAAAACTTATTTTGATTCCAAATAGTTTCAATAGTCAGGTCTGCCAGTTTTATGCCTTTGCATTTAAAAATGAGTTAGGAAATGTGTCAGAAAATTTTGTGTTGTTGAGCAAGTCATTTGAGAACAATATGTAACATTGTTAGCACTGGGGAAAATTTTCTTTCATTGGACTCAGCAATGGGATACTGTCTTACTTTTTCTCTATAGATTTCGGACTGTGACTGGTTCTTATTTTTTTCTCTCGAGCTGGTTCGAAACTGGACCTTATTCTTTTAAGCTCAGGGCTGAGTCAAGTGAAAGAAAAATTGTGCGATCTTGCTTCTTGATGGCAGTTTTCTTGTAAAAATAATAATGATATTGCACATTTGTTTAAAAAATCTATAGATATTTAATTTGGTTTAATGAATAACAGAGAAATATTTAAATGACAGGTGCCAAGTGTCCATTTTTTTCATAGAGCTTTAAAAAAGGCGATTTAAATTTATGAGCCAACTTTTTCTTTCATTTTCAACTACATTAATTTTTCAATGCGTGTTCGTCTAAGTCAATGTCTGTTAAGGATCATTAACCCTCTCACTGACAAGCCCGTGTTAATAAGGTCACTAAGTTCCATGTTTAACTGCAATATAAGCATTATTTGAATTAGGGTTGGGCAATTTGCCGGCAAAATGGTATTTTTGCCAGAACAGTGGCAAAAAAGGCTGGATTTAATAAATATAATAAAATAATATAATTTTGTATCTATTATAATTGAGACTTAAATCAGAATATTAATTACATATTTCACTAATATAATATTAATTTGATTAATTAAAATATTTTTCATTGATAACAACAATCCAAAAACTTACAACATAATCAATTTTGTAAACAAATTTATATGATGGAGACATCAGGTAAAAACTATGGGTATTTTTTGTTCTTTTTTCCACAACTTAATGTAGTAATGTTGCCTTTAAAAGTAATATATATATACTAAAAACTTTTAAATCAACAGTTTCTACATTCAAGGAACCTTATATTTAAAAACAGCATTAATACATAAACATTTGTCAAATCAATCTTCATTTTATCTGAATTTGAGGCTCTAGGTATAACTTTTACAAACAGTTTATAAAAGTAATTTCTTTAAATTCCTACAACTTTTTCTGGGAGGGGGGGGGATAAAAAAAGACATGGACCAGATGAAATTAATATGTATAAGAGAGGAAAGAGTAGAATGATCTTAATTGATTATTTAACTTGCAAATATAGGCCATTTAATCTTTTAGGTAATTTTTCTTACCATTTTCCCCATTGTCATTATACAGGCTACAGACTTGAATCTTGATTTGATTATAGGAAAATGGGAATGAATTATCTTGCAAAATGTTTCGTTTCTGTTGTTTTTACTTTGTAACTTCAAATTACTGTTGTTCTCATAGCATAGCAAAATTGGTAGGTGCTATTTCTCTCTCAGATTTTGCTACAAAATTAACTGAAGCATACGGATTGATTATTTAATAATTATGATAGTTTAAACCAAAGCCAGTAAGTTATTTACTAAAAAGTAAAACTGATTACTAAAGTATTTTATTAAAAAATACAAACTGCTTAGATTACTGTTTTAATGATGCATTGAATATTCTAAGGTAAATAAAAAAATAAAATTACATATTATTAGAGTTGAAATGATTAAAAATTAAAATATATTAATTACATCGCTGTAAATAAAACATATCTATTTTTGCCACCTTGGCAAAAATGTATTTTTGTCAGGACGGTTTTTACTGTTTTTGTTCGTGGTTTTTACCACCTTTGGCAAAAACGTGCTAACCCTAATTTAAATTAATATAATTCTACTGATATAAAGCAGTTTTAGTTTTAATACATTGAGTAATGATTGATATTCTCAAGGATTACATTCATATATATAATTAAAATTTTTGCCCTTTTGCTGGACAGTCAGAGGGTTAATATTGTTATTCCGTGTTTCATAGATTGTGGACATAAGACGTATAATCTGCTGTACCTTAAAATGTTTACATACATGATACATATGTATGCAACATTCTGTTAAAAGAACTTTAATTATAGGATAATATTGGCTAAAAAATATCGGTATGTTTTGCAGAAATTGAGTCGGACTGAACCCATAAACTACAAAAAAAAATAAACAGCACAAACCGGAACCGGGTTGAATATTTAGCTTTTGGTACCGGCCGAGAACGGCCAATAAAGATTTCATAAGGGGTCCGAACTAAACTTTTAGCTGTTATAACGAACTAGGCTAAGTCTGACCGGTCTTAGAAATTTTGGTCCGTACAGACCTCTTCCTCTGACAACCAGAAACATTTAGTGTTTATTCTGGAAAAAAAAAAAAAAAGCAGCACAGCATACTCAAAACTTAAAAGCACCACATAGAAATGGCATTGTGCAGTCATAAAATGGTATGGTGTGTGCTATTAAATGTGTAGTCATAGAATCACAAATATTTTATTTTGTTTTTAAATTCCTACTATTAGCTCACACTCTCTCTATATATATCTTGTTGGAATTTTCAATCGTTAATAAAATATTTTCTATTCATCCATTCAAGTTCAAATAATTTTTTTAAAACTTGTACTGGATGACAATTGGTGTTAATACAGTTTTCTCAAATATTAATTCATTAATTAAATTTAATTAATTAATTTTAATTTTTATATGGGAGAAAAAAATTTCTCCCATTGTTTTCATAAATGAAATGAAGATTTATCTCAAATTAGTGATGCCAACAAAAAATAAAATACCACAACGATGATTATAAAATAATCTAAACTAATAAAAGAAAGTTTCGCTCTGTGTGTGTGTCTGTTGGCGATGGTTAGGAAAATCTGGCCCACCTAGAAGGCTGGAAATTTAGATTTAGGTAGTCCAAACCCTCTCCTGGTGCAACATTACTTCAGAATTTTAATATTTTAATTATTTTCTGAAATATTAATTAAAATGCACAAAGAACTCTCATTAAAAATACGCTTTTATTCTCTTGGGTTGGTTGGTTGCATCGATTCTTCACAGAAGTAATTAAATAAACCAGAGTAGCGATGCACAAATAAGGATTTCTAACTAAATAGTGTCAACATGGATTGAAGTTATTAGCGTAGAGGAGCCATGCGAATGTCACGCCACCTGTACATGACAAATTACACATACGTCCCACTGATTGAAATATTTTGCAGGCATATTTTTCTTCATGACAATTAGTCGGGTTTAAGTTTTTTTTTACATGACATTTATTATTATGATGTAGATTGTTAATACAGAAAACTTTATTTAACAGATTTGTTTTTATATTTGCCGGAATTAAGAGGGACAAGGGTCTAATTACATTTAAGCTTCAAGGTGTATTTCTAGAAAGCAGTTACCAGAATTTCCGAATAGTAGTGTAAAAGTAGTAAGCCAAATTTCAAATTAAGTTCCTAGCTTAACCAAATGAATCAATCATTAAAGATGTATTGTGATCCTCCTAATTAGTTATTTGCTGAAGGCCACTTGAACAACCCCCACCCGTCCCGTACCGTCCTTCAAGGTTTTTTCTCTAACTCTGCTCCGTTTCCACATCTCAGCAACTATCTTTCCGATTTCAACGCAAGTGATTTAAAACATTATAATTAATTTAATAGTCACCATTTATAACATTAAACTAAATTTATGAGTAGCGGTTACCACTATTTACGAATAACAGTTTAAGCCAAATTTGTAATTAAATTCAAAGCTTAAGGAAACGAACGAATTTTGAAAGATGCATAGTGGTCCTCCTAATTAGTTATTTGCTGAAGGCCACTTGAACAACCCCCACCCCTCCCGGCCCGTCCTTCAAGGTTTTTTCTCTAACTATGCTCCGTTTCCATATCTCAGCAACTATCTTTCCGATTTCAACACAAGTGATTCCAAACATTATAATTAACTTAATTGTCACTCTTTATAACATTAAACTAAAATTATGAGTAGCGGTTACCACTATTTACGAATAATAGTTTAAGCCAAATTTGCAATTAAGTTCAAAGCTTAAGCAAACGAACGATTTTTGAAAGATGCATAGTGGTCCTCTTAATTAATCATTTGTTGAAGGACACTTGAACACCCCCCCCCCCCGGCACTCCTTTCAAGATTTTTTTCGCTAACTATGCTCCGTTTTCATATCTCAGCAACTATCTTTCCGATTTCAAAACAAGTGATTCCAAACATTATAATTAACTTAGATGTCACTCTTTATAACATTAAACTAAATTTATGAGTAGCGGTTACCACTATTTCTGAATAATTGGGTAAGCCAAATTTGTAATTAAGTTCCTAGCTTAAGCAAACGAACGAATTTCGAAAGATGCATAGTGCTCCTCTTAAAGTCATTTTTTGAAGGGTACTTGAACAACCTCCCCCCCCCCCCCCCCCCCCGGCCCCTCATTCAAGGTTTTTCTCTAACTATGCCCCGTTTCTATATATCAGCAACTATCTTTCCGATTTCAACGCAAGTGATTCCAAACATTATATTTAACTTAATAGTCACCCTTTATAACATTAAATTAAATTTATGAGTAGCAGTTACAACTATTTACAAATAAGAGTTTAAGCCAACTTTGTAATTAAGTTCCTAGCTTAACCCTCTGAGCGTCTGAGGGCTTTCCTGCATTTTCACATAAATTCTCATAAAACTAATATTAATTGAGATTTTCATTCACGGTTTGTTTCTAAAATACACTTCATATCTCTTTATCACACATATATCTTAAAATACAATTCCGTTAAAAATATTTTTGTCTACAGCCAATTTAAGTTGTTTTTGGGAAACGGAAAAATACGGGCAAAACGCTTAGAGGGTTAACAAAATGAACGAATATTTATGCATGCATAGTGGGCCTCTTAATTAGTCATTTTCTGAAGGACACTCGAACATCTCCTCCCTTCGGCACCTCACTCAAGGTTATTTTCTCTAACTGTGCCTTATTGCAATAACTGGGCTAATAATGTTCCAATCTTCTCGAAACCAGCTCAATTTTGTAGTGTGCCTACTATACAGTAACGTAGGCAGCGGGGACCTGTCTCAGAAGTTCGTTCGGAAAGAGGTTTGTTTAGAACAGAATGCTCCCCTGGCGGTGGTAGGGGGAAATAAAAGATTTTCTAGAGCGTACGAGCATGCCTGGTATGCGGTTCCGAAGCCATCGTAGACCGTGGCCAGAGTTCCGTTTTTTAAGAGATTTAACTTTACTAGGACTTCCCTCAAAGGGATTAGTCTGAGTGATATTGCTGAGAACATAGGGTTAACAATTACAATATAAAGAAAAAGAGCAAATTAAATGATAGAATTACAAAATATCATATATAAATTCATATACACTGTTAAAAAAATAGAAAAGAAGTACCGTTCATCAGATGTGTTGTCATAATTTTTTTAACATGTGGCAAAGGATCTCATTTTCTTAAGCGCGTATTGCGCAAAACTTGAAAAAAAAAAAAAAAAACGCCGGATCTTTTAAAACGCCAAGCTTTTTAAAGTTACGTAATTGGATTTGCAGCCAATAGATTATTCTATCAAGCGTGGCTTAACGCAAATTTAATTTCATTGTTGCACCTTTTTTGTGTGTGAATTTAAAATTTTTCTTCCTTGATTATATATCTATTATTTGTATAACTGTTTATAAAAACTCTTACACTTCAAACCACATTGATAGCATGTTTTGCTACAAACCAGATTGCAAAACTATAGTCTAAATTACTATTAAAGTATAGAAAAAATCTTTCGATGACTTCTGTAAAATAACTTTTACATTAAATCTCCATATCGGCAAAATTGAAAATTATATATATTACAAAGTTAAGCTGAACAGATACTTCTTGATTATTCTATAGGAGGCTCTGCCCCCTGCGCCTTTACAGCGCCAATCCGCAGACTTTTCTTTTGCCTGTATGTCTGTCTCTCCACAATCTGTCTGTTTCCCTATTCGTTTTTCTGCCCGTCTCTCTAACTGATTGTCTATCTCTCTACACGTCTCGCTACCTGTCTCTATATTTCTCTACCGCTCTCGCTACCCGTCTCTATATTCCTCTACCAGTCTCGCTACCCGCCAATCTATTTCTCTAACCGTCTGTCTATCCGTCTAACTACTTGTATGTCTAGCCGTGTCTCTATCCACTTCGCTACCCATCTGTCTATCTGTCTCTCTACCCGTCTGGCTATACGCCTCTCTACCCATCTTCTTACCCATCTCCGTACCCATCTACTGTCTCTCTACTCGTCTGTATACCCGTCTCACTATCCATCTGTTTTTGTACCCGACTCTTCACCCATCTCGCTATCAATCTCATTACCCGTCAGTCAACTCGTCTCTGTACTCATCTCTCTACTCGTCTCTTTATCTACCACGCTACGCGTCTCACAACCTTTCTCGCTACATTCCAGTTTACCGGTGTCTCTACCCGTCTCGAGACCCATCTCGCTACCCCTCTGTCAACCCTCTTTTTACCTTTCTCTCTATCCGTCTGTCTATTCGTTTTGCTACCCGTCAGTCTACCTATGTCGCTACTCGTCTCTCTACCCATCTCACTACGCGTCTGTCTACCCGTTTGTTTACTCGTCTTTCTACCTCTCGCCACCTCTTCCCAATATTTAAACAGTTCATTTATAATACAGAAGCCGTTTATCAGTTATTAAATGCAAACAGAAGTAATTTATCTAATAAGTGTAATCAGATGCATTTTTTTAAAAATACATACATAAACCTGAATAATAATTCATTAGTTTTGTGTTCATAGTTGTTTATATCATTTGACAGTAAATCTCAACTTCTTAAACCTGAATTGTCTCAAGCTTTTTAAAAAAACCACAAGGTCTGTATAACTGCAAAGTACCCTGAGGGCTATATTAGCTACATGTTATTAAGTTTCGTTATCGCGTTTGCAGCCAATTGCTTATGTCAGAAAGCGTGGCTTAACGCCATTTTAAATTCATTACTGTAACTTTCTTTTCTTTTCTTTTCTTTTTTTTTTGGGGGGGGGGGGGGGGGGGGGGTAGGGGGGAAGGGTTTCAAATATATACATTTAAATTAAAACTTTTGCCTCCATGCCATTAGTGTTGTTTGTATTATTAACTAATACCTTGTAGACCGAGCTTCATTTGAAACAAATGTAAAAGACTTCTTCTACAGTTTTTTTGTAGGAGAAACTTTCGTAATTGGGCCCAAAGCCAATCGGAGTATTTAATATCATTATTGTAACTCTTATAGAGTTAAAACAATATTGTTGCTAGCTTTACTCTTGTTTGAGACCAACCTTGCATGTGTATCTGAATGGGAAAAAGTTTCGTATCCTATGTCGGTTGGCGAAAAAAATTTTAAATGGTGCCAAAAGGTAGTTTTAGCAACTTACAAAATTTTTCAAGAGAGCGGTAAAACATGTTTTTCAAATATTTACAAACATACGTTTATTAAAGCATGTTTTTGCACCATCTTAAAAATTTAAGCACGATGCTAAAATGAAATTTTATCGCCATATTCGATATTTTAATAAGTAATGAAAACACATAAACAAACTTATATAACAAACCTAAGAGGCATTTTTGTGATAAATAATTGTTATTGTCAGGGGGTTAAATTGTAAACAATTAATAAACGGCTAGTAAATAATAAATAGCATTTAAAATCTAAGGTACTTTTCGGTTAGCCGAGCGCCAGTGAAATGTATATATCTATATATACACATATATATATATATGTATACATACACACATATATGTATGTGTATATATATATGTATATGTACATACATGCATATATAAATGTGTGTATGTATAGATATATGTATATATATGTATACATAGATATATAAATTTTACTGGCGCCCGGCTAACCGAAAAGTACCAAATCTAAAAATCGAGAAGTCGTCCGTATAAAAATTAAGCGCTTGATATATGTAAATCTTTTTTTATTTTTTAATATTTCCGAATGCACAGATAAAAAGGTAAAAATCTCTTTTCCAAATGCCAAATAGAAAATATACAAAATAGAAAAATATCTGCTAAAAAATATATTTACATAATACTACATCTGCAAAAAAATAAGATTTAGAAAAAGTAAGCCAAATCCCAGATCCCAACAATCACATCGAAAAACTTATCACCAAAAAAGAACTCGCCAAATCTTACGGCACAGGAGATGGATTTTTCCCTCTGAATGCAGAATATTAGTTTTTTTCTTGTACGATGGGTGATTATAACTGTTTCATTTCACATACTACATACCGTTTGATATATTGGTACTTTTATGTTATCCTGGCGCAGTTGATAAATCGCCAGATATTGTCCCTATAACATTTTCATATTGAATTCATTTCATTTAAATATAAACCTTTCACTCATTTAATTTAAAATATATGCCTTTCATTAATCCCATTTAAAATGCTAAAAAGAGAAAAAAAAAAAGAAATAATGCCATAAATCGAAACCTTTTATTTAAACACCAAAGAATTTTTTTTTATTATTTACACATGAGAAATAAAAAAAGCTGCTATTGCTGAGATTTGCGCCAAATCTCTAATACCAAGTTATTGCGGGGGTTTTCTTTCAAAGAGAAAAAAAATCCAGATTAATTTTCGATTTCTACTCAATTGAAATATATTTTATTGTGCTGAATATTAGTGCGTGCATATTTTTTTTGCTCCTTGTACTCCATGAACTTTTCAATTCCGATTGTCTACGAAAATCTCGCGCCGGTGAAAATGACGTACCACAAAATTTCGTGACGTATGTACTTTAATTGTGCTTTTTTATCTATTTTTTTAATATAATTTCCAAACGGTTTGGCATTTATTCTTGGTAATAAATAGACGACGTTGTCACCTTTATAGGTACCTGCTGTAAAAATTTGAACGAAATCCGTTAAATATTTTTTGAGTTATGCTTGACGAAAGGTTTTAATATCCATCGTAGCTATATATGGGGCAAAGTAATACTGCGCTGTGTATGAGTCTTCGTTGCACTCAGACAATTACAAGGGCTCGGGCAACGCCGGGCAGGTCAACTTGTGTTCAATAAAGATAATGTGGGACATTAATGCTGCACGGGTTTATTTTATATATTTATGATTAAAAAGTAGGAATTGACTTAAAATTTTTTTTTATATTACTTGTTTCTAACGGAACACTATAAGAGTTGGTTAGAACAAACAATTTTTGCCTAGGAAACCAGCATCGCAATCAATTTAATCAAACAAAAAAATAAGGTACTTTACTTCAAGCTGAGCCCTGAGATATTTATGTAGGCATTTAACATTAATGAAGCTATTTTAGTAGAATTTTCAACAGACTTACCTTGTTCACGCTATCATGAAAAATGCTGGAAATGCACATTAATTTGATTAGTGACATTGTAAGGAATTTTGACTTCATTCTGACATATGAAGCACCTAGTTCAGTGCTGTTTGGATGCAGATGATGATAACTTCCATGATTTTTTGTGATATTGTTACATTTGACATAAAGTCTATTGAAAATTATTGTTGAAATAGCTTCATTATTGTTAAATTTGTGAACAAAAATTTGTTTTCGGTTTGGAAAGAAACATTCTGTATTTTTCATTGAAGAAATGGATTGCAATCCTGGTTTCCTACATAAAAGTTACTTCCTGAGTGTGTTTTTCCACCCCTTAAAGTTTGTCTCATATTTGTAGAAACAATTTGTATAAATGTAACATCAGCTTTATTTTATTTCATTGGTACATTTTACATTTTGTAACGCTAAGAAAGAAAATACTGTTTAACTGAATCACATCTAACAAAGTGTTTTTGATTCTAATAAATTGAAAAAAGTAGTTTTATGATTATTAAAAAGTCTGATTCGATTAACCAGTGATTCTAATAAGAGACGAGTGCTGAACTAGCTATCAATATGTCTCAAATCTCCCCTAGAGCCAAATTCTGGCTGCGCCACTGATACCAAATAGTATATGGTGGATCCCTAGTAATTTAGCAGGGTTGGGTTTCTTCTGGAAGAAACTAATTTATTTTTGGACAGTGGAAAAAACTGGTAGAAATGACGGAAGATTGTAACAATGTCCAAAATTAATATACGCCAATTATATAAAATAAAGCAAAATGATATGAAATAGTTTAACCTTATTAATCTAACAAAAAATTAATATTAGAAATATGATTTATTTTTAATAATGAACATTATAAAAATATACTAGCTGGCTTTGCCCGCTAGCGGGCCCCTAATTTACATTGGTGCCTCGAATCTTGTAAAACCTCGAATAAGATAATCCTCGAACCTTCGACCCGGGTCCCTGCTGCCTTCAGAACCATATACCGGTCGTGCTACATACGCACCGGCTAATCCCTTAATTTACACATCAAATAGTATAAACCTCTAACCGACCAAACCTCCGACCCGGGTCCCCGCTTCCATTCGGCACAGGATAGTCTCTTAATTTGCACATCGAATAGTATAAATCTCTAACCGAACGAACCTCCCACCTGGGTGCCCTCTGCCTTCGGCACCGTATACCAGTCGTGCTATGCACGCACTGGATAATCCCTTAATTTGCACATCAAATGGTATTATTATTATTAAACCGCAGACCAGGCCCCTACCTGCCGGGCATTATGCCCAGCTTAACGAGTTTGTATACCTGGCCGCGGGGCAAAATTCGCCTAATCTCCTCATAGCGGAGATCCACCTGATTAGCTTCTTGGGTGTCCTTGGCTGCAACGCTATTTCGTGAGAGTTACTTGGTTACTGTGTTGGCCGGTTCTAGTTTGTTATTAATTATGGGTTTCTGGGTATGTTGTCGAATAAGGAAAGGGGCTTGCTTTCGGGCCATATTCACACTGACTATGGTTGCTAATATAGACAGGCTTGTACAATTCAGTTTAAATATTTGTGTTTCCGCTATGTATTACATCTTGTCTGTAATGTTCTCTAGTGGTTTGCTACAGTTTCTCTGCTTGACAGCTCATGGCATCCAGCCAACCTCGCTGAAATGGCAGACTTAAAATAAAAAATTAAATTAAAAAAAAAGAAGAGAGAAAGGAATTGGTCTCGTAATTTAGAACCTTGATAAGGTGACGAGACCTTCACCTGACTAGGCACCTCCAGAGGTATAATTCAAAGGGAACTTGGAGGACTTTGCGCCCACGACGGATTTTACATGCACCAGGCGCCATTAGCGTACATGGCTTTGTTGATTTTTTTTTCTCTTCTTCACATCAAATGGTATGAACCTCTAACTGAACGAACCTCCGACTCGGGTCCCCGCTGCCTGCGGCACCGTATAGCAGTCGTGCGGCATAATATGATTAAGCAATCACCAACCTTTCCACCGATATATCACATGAGGGGTGTGTGCAAAATTTAGAAAAGAGCCCCCTTGGGGGGAAAAGTGGGGGGATGGACACCGGAGATGCATAATATGATTAAGCGGTCACAGACCTTTCCAACAATATATCACATGAGGGGTATCGGCAAAATTTCGAAAAGAGCCCCCTTGGGGGATCAAAGTGGGGGGTTGGACACCGGAGATGCATAATATGATTAAGCGGTCACAGACCTTTCCAACGATATATCTTTGGCGCAGCTTGTCCCTAATGGGACCTTGCGCCATTAAACCCTATACAACCAACCAACGATATATCACATGAGGGGTATCGGCAAAATTTCAAAAAGAGTCCACTTGGGGGAGCAAAGTGGGGGGATGGACACCGGAGATGCATAATATGATTAAGCGGTCACAGACCTTTCCAATGATATATCACATGAGGGGTATCGGCAAAATTTAGAAAAGAGCTCCCTTGGGCGTGCAAAGTGGGGGGATGGACACCGGAGATGCATAATATGATTAAGCGGTCACAGACCTTTCCAACGATATATCACATGAGGGGTATCGGCAAAATTTAGAAAAGAGACACCTTGGGGTGGGCAAAGTGGGGGGATCGGCACCGGAGATGCATAATATGATTAAGCGGTCACAGACCTTTCCAACAATATATCACATGAGGGGTATCGGCAAAATTTCGAAAAGAGCCCCCTTGGGGGATCAAAGTGGGGGGTTGGACACCGGAGATGCATAATATGATTAAGCGGTCACAGACCTTTCCAACGATATATCTTTGGCGCAGCTTGTCCCTAATGGGACCTTGCGCCATTAAACCCTATACAACCAACCAACGATATATCACATGAGGGGTATCGGCAAAATTTCAAAAAGAGTCCACTTGGGGGAGCAAAGTGGGGGGATGGACACCGGAGATGCATAATATGATTAAGCGGTCACAGACCTTTCCAATGATATATCACATGAGGGGTATCGGCAAAATTTAGAAAAGAGCCCCCTTGGGCGTGCAAAGTGGGGGGATGGACACCGGAGATGCATAATATGATTAAGCGGTCACAGACCTTTCCAACGATATATCACATGAGGGGTATCGGCAAAATTTAGAAAAGAGACACCTTGGGGTGGGCAAAGTGGGGGGATCGGCACCAGAGATACATAATATGATTAAGCGGTCACAGACTTTTCCAACGATATATCACATGAGGGGTGTGTTCAAAATTTAGAAAAGAACCCCCCTTGTGGGGGGAGAGGCAAGGCGCTCCACTCTCCCCATATTTTTTGACGCGGCCTCATTTTTAATATTTATGTTATGTGTTATAAAATATCTTAAAGTTTCAAACAGATCGCCTCATTATATTTCTTTTAATCTGGGGATAGAGTGGCCTTAATATCTGGCATTGAATTTTAAGCTGTCTAATAATTAAATAAAAAATTATTTGTAAATTCCTTCCTAATTATCAGAGGAAAACCAAATTTACTTATTTAGAATCCTCGTAAAAATCTAAACATGGATGCATAAATTTAAAATCTATAAATCCAATAATAATAATCAAAAAAATAACAGGGCCCAAAATCTCTTAGTATAAAGAAAATGCGGGTTTTTATCAAAATGTTTCATTCTCTGAAATATCAGATCACGTGTCAATTTTTTAGAAATGAATTGCTTTGTTAAAGGGTTTTTAATTGATATTTTCCTTCCTAATTATCGGTGAAAAACCAAAATTATATATTTAGAATCCTTGTTCAAAAATACACGTGAATGCATACATTTCAAATCGATTTCAATCGATCTTCTTTATTATTTAAGTAGGGCTTCGTATGAAACAGTCTTTCAAATATTTTATTTTAAAAAATCCCCCTCCCCCCCAGTGAAATGCTATTTCCGATGCAAACTCCAAATGAACACTCCGTAAACAAATGTGTAATGCAAATCAGTTGACATTACCACCATATTCCCCCACGACAAAAAAAAAGAAAAAAAAAGTTCATGGACATATAAAGTATCATACAAATAGTCCTATCATAAAGTATCATACAAATTTCCTACTTTCATCTCATATTCAGTAAATAAAAGAACATAGTATAAGTACCCCCCTGTGATAATGCAATCGAATGAGCTCCTATGCGCATATGTATTGCATCTGCACAAAGGCACCGTTGAAATTCAACGTTAAAAAAAGTTTTAAAATGTTTAAATTAAAAGTTTTAAATTTCCTCTTTAATCATTGTTCGTTTCAAATCCATATCTTCTAAAACGCATCCATTGTTTTAAGCTAATCAATTTTTATGTAAAAATGAAGAATTTTTGCTAAAAATAATAAATTAATATGAGGGAGAATTTTAATGTTTTCAATTGTAATTTATTTGTATGGTTTCTTCTATCCCTTTACATAATCAGGATGATTATTCCTTTTACATCACAGTCGGTCTCTTATACAGTTAAATATCCAATGAATCTTTAAAAAAAATAATAAATAACAGTTCCTTGCATATTCTGATTCAACATATACATCAACGAATTCAACATATCAATTTTATGTTAATCATAAACTAAAAATAGTTTTTTTTTCCTTTTGACAGATTTTATATTAGTACAAGACAGATTTTATATTAGTTACCAAAATACTCTATCTTATGGATAATCTGATCTTATGATTTATCAGGTTTTTACTATTATTATTTTTTTTTTAACTTTCCATGAAGGTTAGGGATACCTATTTTCAATTGTTGCAACTTTCCAAGGGGCTATTTTACATTATTAAAACAAACGGATGGTCATTGTTGAGATAGAATTGAAAAATATTTCATGCTTGAAAATTATTTAAAAAGTCGTTAAATTAAGCGGCAGATTTCAAATAAATTTCAATCGAAAGCTAATTTTTTTTTCTAATTGAGTATGTAAGAATTGAAATTATAAAATGTAGTAAAAAAAATTAAATTTTTAGTATTTAGAAGTGATGAAAGCTAAAGCGATAGTGCCGTTTGTTGTCATAACCGTTATACATTTCTAAATATTGCCACTGTGTTTTGGTTGGCGTCCAAAAGTAGACTACCATTTTTTGACATCGAAAGAAAAATTCACAGTGAAAGAAATAAGACTTTGCCGCTAATAAGGAACTGTTAAATGAACTTATAACAAACCTACCAAAATAATTCCTATAAAATATTAGCCTTACATTATTTATTCTAGCTAAAAATACAATCATTATTTCAAGTTTTTTTTTTCCTGAAATTCTTTACTTTCGTGATTTTTTTATTAAAAAAGGAAATCTTAATAAATTAAATCCTATAATTCCTATAACTTAATCCTATAATTTAAAAAAAGTAATTGGTAACATGTAATCAAGGTATGCAATCAAGATGAAGCAACCAATAAAGGCTCCAGTTCTAACCTTTAAAATTAAAAATTGAAATATCAGTTAATATTATGCCATGTTGACACAATCATATAAATTTTTCTTTTTAGTTTTATCAATGTTAAAATGCATTTCAAGCTAAGCATAACGTCATTTTCACCGGTACAAACTTTTCACACGTACATTTATGCTTAAGCACCATGCATACAAATAAAAATATATTTTGCATTTAATTGTAATGAAAAAAAATGGCATCAACAAAGTTATAATGCTTAATGATAAAATGAACCCAAAGGACAATATTTCCGTGACGTCACAGTAAATATGAATTTTTATTTGCTTATAAAACACACGGATAAATATTTTTACCGAAATACTTAAACATTTTAACTATATTTTAACTTACAAATTAAAAAATTCGGCCTAAAAGTCATGTGCTTTTAATATTTAATATTTATTTTTTATGCTCGCAATCATTGAGTTCAGAAAATAAACTCTGTACGTCGCAACAGTGGGCGTTAATCCGATTGCCGACTTTATGACGTTATAAGCAGAAGTAAAATTTTAATTTAAGATTACAGCTAATTAATTCAATTTTCGAACAAACGAATGTACGATAACAAATCTGTGACCAAATATCTTTCATTTAAAAAAAGAATGATGTAATTTGATGTAGTAGTTTGTTCTCACGGATTGTCGAAACAAAACGCTTAGCGTTTTAAATATATAGATATCTTTGGTTCTAATGGAGGGATTTCCTTAATTTTTACAATCTTTTAATGTGAGAGAGAGATGATTCACGTGGTGTTATTTTCAAAACTGTAGGTGAATTAGATCTTATAATTTGCATGCCCATTTTAAAACCCTACTTCCATATGTTTAGACGCAGACACTTTGTCTCTTTCTTGCTTGGATATAATTTTTATCAAAGACAGCTGCAGATTGGATAAAATTTGTTCTTTTCGTGCAATTTTTAATGAGTTTTTAATGTTTTTAATTAATATTTTCTAATTACCGGCGGATTTTTTCGAAACCTGAAAGAATGGAATTCTCGAATTTTGATAACTTTAGTGCTTTTTTACTCTGTCTGTGAGAAAAGTTTTTAGAGTTACAGACAGAAACAATAGGCAGACAGAGAGGCGTCGTTTTCGAACATTAATAATATAGTAGATTTTCAGCAGATTTAAATGAACTCAAAACCAACTTTTTTACTTTCCCTTCTAAAAACTTCTTGCACTTAGTGCCATTTGCAATGTTTTATTCTCTTCCATAGTTGCTCTTGTCTCAGAAAGTTAGAAGGAAAGAATGTAGTGAATCACAAGTGTTTCTATAAAAGAGAAATTAAGCTTTTGTTGACTTAGAAGTTTGGGCAAATAAACAAATTATAATGAGCAGAAGGCAAACTTTTGTTTTTTTATGTAATGTAAATGTTGCACCCTGGTTAAGGAAAAAAAAAAATGAATGTGATGATATCTTTTAATACTGTGTGTAATTACAATAGACTTCCTTAAATCTGCATTGTTTAAAACCAGAGGTGCGGATTTTAGAATTTTGTGGATTTCTGGTCACTGGTTTGTTTACATTTGTAAACAGTACTTTGAATTTAATAATGCACTCGAAATTATAATGAATACTTACAATAAAGTAAAATAATAAAAATTAAGAAAATTTAAATAAAAAGAAAATATATTAAAAGTAAAGGTCAAGTAAATAATTTATAATGCATAATGATGAGATAATTTTTTCTTGAATTATTTAGTGAAACTCTCATTATAAATATACACTAATAATTCACATTGAAATCTTAAAATAACAAAGTTTTATTTCATGTTTAGCCATACCTAATAACCAAAAACTTTAAATTAAAAGTTAAAATTAATACATAAATATATTTGGTAAAAAGATTGTGATCGCCACTTATATCAGTGCTATCTTAAAAATTTTCAGAAATAAATTTATCCTTCCTTCATGAGAAAACATGAGTTGAATCATATTAACCAGAATTTCATATTAAAATGTATACAGAATGATATAAAAAAAAAACTTAAATTTTCCCGCTACATCTTAAGTTTCATTGTTTACATCTGAAACAATGTGTGGATTTTAGGGTTGCAGATTTGAGGGAGTCTACTGTATTATATTAAGTAATAGACAGTGCGTAGTGGTACTTCCATTTGACCACAATAATACCAGTATTTTTTAATAATCTTTGCATTCTGTGATTAAATTAGGCAAAGATTACTATTCACAAATACTGGTAATATTGTTGTCAAAGGTAAACACCACTGCACACCATGTAATATAATCATAATCTAAATAAAACTGATGCAGATCTATAGTAAAATACCTTTTTTAAAAATATATATATATTTTTTTTTGTTGTTGTTGTTAAACTGTCTCTAGTTGCATATAATGAAAAGTATTAATTTAGTGAATTGTAATGACCTTGGTGAAAGACTGGTATAATTATAAATTTAGCATACGTATTTAAATTTTTAAAAGTCTAGTTCAATTTACATAAGGTTATATAGGAAAATATATTTTCTTACATCTCAAAAATATAAGTTATAACATCTGTAGTAAGTTATTTTAAAAAGACATATTTCTTCTGGCCAGTTTTTTCTGGGTTTTTTTTTTCCACTTTGGAAGAAACTTGCCAATACTGGTAATCAGTGAATGAAGGTCCATCCCAATCTGTTTTCAAGAAAACATTACGAAGGGAAATGCGTGAGTGAACATATGGAGCTAGGAGGAACCTCACAAGAACCATCTGCAATGAGCCAAAAACCACTCAAGGTGGACTGTAGCTGACTGGAGGCATATAGTGTAGTCCAACAAAGCATGATTTTGCTTTTTTTTTTTTTTTTTTCAAATGACTCAAAGTGTCAAGTGTGTTTTTCATACTATGAGTTGGGTGCATTGATTCAGGTGACGTGAACATGAACCAGATTTTCATTTCAGTATCTTTGGTGATCAAATTGTACCCTTGATTCAACATCTTCATGATGAGTATGTTATGGACACTCTTATTTTCCAATGTGACAATGGCTGCGTTCACAGGACTCCATGCATACTTGATTGATTCGATGAACATCCAGATTATACCTTATTGCACCTCAGCTGAGCCATTAAATCACCAGATACTAATCCTATAG
The DNA here is from genome assembly GCA_963931845.1 of Maratus michaelseni. NCBI lineage: Eukaryota > Metazoa > Arthropoda > Arachnida > Araneae > Salticidae > Maratus > Maratus michaelseni. The sequence continues at coordinate 180,926,227 of OZ007590.1, read as the reverse complement.
AAATTCATTAGGATAATTTGGAACAGTGGGGAAAATACGGACAACAGTATCACTGCAGTTTTATATAATCTCCTTAGGAGAGATTGGCATCAACTAGATATGACATTTATCTGCAGAACCTTGTAGCCTTTCTTCTTTTCCAAATGCAGTTATTTATCAAGGCCAGTGGCAGTGTTATTTGGTATTACAGAGTGTCTCAAGGGGGTGACTAATTTTTTGTTCGATGAGCTTATTTTTAGGTGCGTTCGTAATTATATAAATACGTAGCACCTATAATCGTTGTCTGGTCTGTCTGTCCGCATATAACAGCGCAAAAATTACCCAACCAAATGGTTTGCAATTTAAAATACATTATCTTTGCAGAATTTTGTCGAGACATTTCAAATTTTATGAAAATCGAATCAAAACTTTAGAAGGTATTAATAAAAATATTTATTAAGAAATTTCAATTTAAAAAAAAAATAAAAATCTGTGCTTTCTTGTTATAGGAGCTTCCGAGGTTTAATCGTCAAGCGACCTAGATACTTATTTTATTACAGAAATTAATCTGCAGACGATATAATTCATTTCACAGAATTAAAAATCATCAAGATCTGAATATTTATATAACTAGCTATAGTACGAACACACCTCGTTTGTCACGTTTGACGTACAATTTCCAACTTGTTAATTTTTAAATTTGTATTATATGTTAAATATTGAATATTTAAACTTCATTTTTTGCTTGTATTTTCTTACATGTATATATTTTTATTTCCTTAGCTCATGTTTTCAAAGAAACATTCCAGTCTTTAAAGAGTAGAGAATTGGATGTTGTTTATCCTGCAATAAATATAGACAATTTATTGAGACCTTTATCTAATGTTGAATCAACTATTAAAACCAAAGCAACAACTGTGTTCCTCTCTTTAAATAGATATGAAAGAAAGAAAAACATCTCACTTGCTATTAAAGCAATGGGTAAAGTACTTGTATATCTTTAAATGCTTCTTACACCTTTTTGAATATACAGGGTTCTTATAACCTATGAAAGTGCTTAACCTTTTGAGGATGGGTGTTTTAAGTATCGACGAGAAGTCATTCCTTCTTAAAAGACACAAATCTACCTTAAAAATGAGCAAGGGCTTCTGTTCTATTGTTAATCATACCAACCCGAAACACGGGTTAACAATAACCATGGGTAAAAGAAGCGTTTGGTAGATTTTTAGATCATTACCGTCTTTTAAGAAGGGATGCTTTCTAATCGATATTTAAACCACCCATCCTAAAAAGGTTAAGACATTGTTATTTTTTTTCTGTCCATTTTTAAAAGCCATTGAATTTTTTTTTTTTTTTTTACTTTCTCTTTTTTCCTACTTTAGAAATTACTCATTTTTCTTTAAAAATTGGAGAATTTTTTTTTCCAGTAATGCTTGTGATTATATAGCTGTCATTTATAAGTTACAGCTTTGGCCAAAAGTACTTAGCACTTTAATGTTTTCAATATGTCATTTTTATCATTACAAGTAATAGTCAGATAGAAATGTGTAACTGCACACAATTATGAATTTCTTTTTTTAAGTTACTGTAGTTTGTAAAACATGACAGCAAATGAACTTTTGATTAAACTTAGTATTGATCAATTATCTCAAATTCAATAACTGTTAATTAAACCATTTGCTTTAGAAATTAGTTTTTTAATTACTTAACTGTTTTGTTTCAATGTTGTTTTATGATTATGCAGGTTATTAGATAATCAAAAGAATGACAATAATTCTAGCAGAAAATGACAAAACATAAAGAACTTAGTCTTCAAGAACAAAAATAATAACGAACATTTTTTAAGTTAACAAAATTCAACTAATTTTTAAATTTTATAAGTCATTTTTTAATACATGTTAAAAATTTAAATAATAAAAAAATTACATATACTGAGTTTCCGCCAGGATTGAAAAAGGGCAGGGTGTTCCTGGTGAGAAAAGGGCACTTTTTATTCTGACTTTTTTCATTCTTCAGGGCACTTTTTGGATTATTAAGGGCACTTTTTTATTGTTAAAGACCTTGTTTTGGTTTTTAAAGCCACTTTTAATATTTAAAAGTCAGGGCACTCCTTTCAAGACAACACTGAGTCAAGTTTTACTAATTTTTTAATGCAAAAAGGAGAAAGGACATTTCTTTTACTGAGGGGCAAGAAGGGTGCTAATTATTTTACTGGGGGGCAAGAAGGATGCTAATTATTTTACTGGGAAGGACACGAAGGGTGCTAATTCTGTTTATGAGGGGCAAGAAGGGTGCTATTTTATAAACCAAAGGGCAGGCAGGGTGCGGCACCCTTCTAAAACTGTCTGGGTGAAACTCTGACGTATAACTTTTTAAAAATAATTTTTTAATTATTTTTTTTAATTTTCATTGCTAAAGACTAACTTCTTTATATTTTGGCATTTTCTGGAAGAATTATTCTAATTTTCATGATTATCTATATGGATGTAATGCATATTCACTACTATTTGGTATACAACCTACTTGCCTTTAGTTTAAATTCTAATATAATTATATTTTTAGCTTTTAAATTTTTCTGTTTTTAAAATTTGATCTTTTTTTTTACAATATTGAATGCATTAAAGTAGATTATATTTTTCGGGATCATATCCTTAAAGAAGGGTCACAAGACGAAGGGAACAATCGCGTGTTTAATGATTGTTTTTATTTGAAGTCCATAGTTTTTCACAGGCCCATTTTTGGGCAAAAGAAGTCGGAGTTGGAGTTACTAAAAACAAGCCAACTCGGACTCCAGCTTATTGTTAAACATTTTAAAGTGATAATAAGCCAATTATATGTAATTTTATTTATTTATTTTTTTTTTTTTACTATTTATACCAGGCAATTAAATCCAAAGCTACCCAAATTAAAGATGCCCAGTGTACAGTGTAAATGAAAATCGTTTTTAATTGAAAACAGTAATAGATATTTATATAGTCCTTTCCCTTGAATTTTGCAGGTCTGCAGAATTCGTTGTAAGTGAAAATTGTAAATCTAAGTGCCTGCTGTTTTTGAAGTCCATGTACATGGATCCCAAAATAATGTTTAAGTAGAAACTTTTTTTCTTGTTTTCCCTGCATTATTTGGGTCTGTGGGACCAGAGATAACACTGAAATTATAAATTTCCTTCCCTTTTTTTCATGTGTGCAGGATCCAAAGTAACATGAAATTTAATTTTTTTTTTTTTTTCCGCAAGTTTGTGGTACCAGAAATAACAATGAAATAGTGAAGTTTCCATTGTCTTTTATCTTTTGGTTTTCATATTCGGATTTTTTGTGTCTTAAGGAACTGAAATAAAGCCAGAATTGTAAAATTAATAATGCGAATAAATGTAAGATTTTCACTTTTCTTTCGCATCCACGGAAATTGTCGTCCTCCAGACCCAAAATAACTCCAAAATTATAACATTTTTGCTTTTTCTTTTCAGAGTTCACAGGAACCAAAATAGTAAAACTTTTTTTCCCTTCTTCTTTTGATTTCGATATTTGGATTTTTTGTCTGCTTGACCCTAAATTGTAAAATTAATAATAATAATGTAAAATGTTCACCCTTTTTTTTTACCCATGGGAACCAAATTAATGCCTAAATAGTAAAATTTTTGCTTTTATTTTTTGGGTCTATGGGATTTTATCAAATCTAAATAAAAAGAATCCACCCAACAGGCAAACTAGTACATTAGTCATCCCAGAATCAGAGTCAATCTCTATAAAATTCCAGGTGTCTGAGTTGAAAGCCTGGTTTTGCTTTTAGAATTTAATCATTTATTTTTGTTGCATTTAACCCATTAATAAAGTTGTATTTGTTTTTAATTTAATATGACGTTTCTTTACATCACTGCACATTCTATTCATCCTTTAGTGTCTGAAGTTTAATCTGAATCATGCTTTACTATTCATGGATTCTTTTACATCTTATCAGTGATGAGCATAAACTTTTTCAGCATTCACATTTCCATATGCTATTATAGGAATCTGCTGCTTTTAAATTATCGGGATTACATTCAGTAATTCTAACAAAAAATATGGAAGTGCTCAATACTTTTGGCCAAGGCTGTATGTGAGTAAAGCCAATTGATTCATGTTGTTTTTTTGTATTCTGATGTTGGGTTGGAAAGTTTCAGAAATAAACATACATGAGACTAATTGTACAAAAATGGAGTTCAGTAGTCCTGAAATATCTACACATTACTCTTCAAATTGTGACTAAAAAATATATCCTTTATATATTTGAATGGTATTTTTTCTGAAATTACCTATATGTGAAATATTTATTATGTGTCATTCAACCATTTGAAAAAATATTGTAACTAATTGCAAGTAATTAATTTTTAAATCTTTGCAAGTTATTTAGGGTTTTACAATAAATAATTTTATTGTACGAGTCATTTTCTAGATTTTTGCCATGCCAGTTTTTATGAATAGTTAGAACTGCCTTAGCAAAAACTTCACAATTCTTATTTTCTTTCAGATTTAAATAGACAATGCTTTATGTTACATAAATTTCCTATGAAGAAAAAGAAGGTTTTACAGTAAATAATTTTATTGTATGAGTCTTTTTCTAGTTTTTTGCCATGCCAGTTTTTATGAGTTGTTAGAACTGCCTTAGCAAGCAGAAACTTCCCAATTCTTATTTTCTTTCAAATTTAAATAGACAATGTTTTATTTTACATAAATTTCCTATGAAGAATGGGTTAATATTTCATACAATATTTGCAGATGTGTGTTCTTTATAATTCTACACTTTTCTGTGGGAAACTATTTTTCAAAGACTGAGATTTCCTGTTGCATTTAATTTGTTTCTGCAAAAGGTACCCTAATAAACATTAATGAAATCCTGCATTAAACAGGAAAATTCCTTTGTAAAATACCATGTAATTACACTTGCTAAGATAGAAAACTGCTTAAAATTCAATTTTTTACTCGCGTTTCCATCTTAACAGGTTTTATTCTATATTATATTAAAAATATTCTTTATTAGGGTCAAATGGAAATTCTACACAAAATATGGAGAATGTAAAATTGGGTTATCTTGTACAATATAAAAAGTAATAATTTTGATCATCTAAATAATTGGCATGATGCAGAAAGTGCTGTTATGATAGCAAAAGTATAGATTGCTATATTTGGCACTTGATAATTTGCAGTAAAAGCTAAATACATTAATTTCAGGAATATGCACAGGGGTTCAAAAAAGTATGATATACAAATGGGAAGGAAACAATTTCTTTTGAACATCTTGTTGTTTATGACCATGTTGTTATTTTTTATGATGTTGTTATTTTTGAACATCTTGTAATTTAAATAAATTTGTCTTATGATACTTCAAAATTACAATATGACTGTAGATTTATCAATAGTGTATAATTTTTTTTCCTACAATTGTATTAAAAGAAAAGTGTTACATTTTAATAATTATCACACTTTTTTCCATAATATTCTAATACTTCTTTGACTTTATTTTCATATCTGAAGATTAAAATTATAAAAGCATATTTAATTTTTGTCTTAATTTTAAATATTGCCAGAGATTTAGTAGGTTATTTAAATGCAGGAAATAATTAAAAATAATAATTATGGAGGGGAGAGGGATATTTGTTTTCGTAATATTGAGTTCAGTTATACCTACTCCTAAGGGTTTTGCTTCAAGTTGCTGCTGAATATATTATATATTGTGTACTTATTGGTTATCTCCTGTCATATTTTACTGTTGGTTTGTTTAATGACAAAATGATCATAGATAATTTTTTTTTTAAAGTGAGAAAATTGTCTAGTGTTATCCATTACAATAACAATTGGTGTGCACAAAAATAAACTAGATAATTAACTTATATGATGTGAAAGTAATTTTGTTTTAAAATGGCTGTCTTCTGATAATTTTTTATCTACACAAAAATTATTCATGAAAGTATATTTTATTTTTATATACTTTCAAATTCATTGGCATCTTCTCTGTTTTATTTCTTATGTTAAGTAAATAAATGTTCAGAATTTAAAATTTACTTATTTACTTTATTTTAAGTGAGGCACTAAATGCAAATAAGTCTGTATCTACTTTGTTAGCAAAAATAAAAGTTACCAATAAATTGCAACCAAAGATAACCAATGGTGGTCATATTTTAAATCAGAGAATTATTTGTACCTCTTTAAACTAACGTTATTACATCTTTTTATGCATTATAAATTGCTTCATTCATTTACTTTATTTTTAACTCAAGAAAGTTACAGTTAAAGATATTAGTAAAATCTCTTTTAAGGCTTTCAGTTAATATCATGTGTAATTGCTTGATTTTTCTCCGTTGTGTTGGTAAATATTTATAATAAAATGCTCATTTTGAGCAGATAAAGATTGTTTTAATAACTGTCCACTTCACTATCACTGACCGACATCCATTATTCTAGAATAATAATTTCTATTTTTTTCCCTTAGATTGTTTGAAATGCAAGATAGATCCTGCAGAATTCTCGAAAATTCATCTAATTATTGCTGGTGGATATGATGAAAGAGTGGATGAAAATAGACAACATTTTGATGAATTGAATGAGGAAGTTAAAGAATTGAATTTAGAGGAAAGTGTTTCTTTTTTGAAATCTCCAGATGATGAGCATAAGAGAATGCTTTTTCACTCTTGTACAGCTGTTTTGTATACACCGTCTAATGAGCATTTTGGAATAGTACCTCTTGAAGCTATGTTATTGGGAAGACCAGTAATTGCTTGTAATTCTGGTGGACCTTTGGAAACTATTTTGCATGAAGAAACTGGTTATTTATGTGAAGCAAAACCCAATGCCTTTGCTGAAAAAATGCATCTTTTTACTAAAGATAGGAGTTTAGCTCGTGAACTTGGAGCATCTGCTTCTGAACATGTTCGTAAACATTTTTCCTTCAAAATGTTCACATCTAAATTATCTGCTGTTGTTGAGTCACTAAACTAATGTTATTTGTAATTTTATTAAAACTTTTGTATTGCATTTTCAGTTCTGTTTTGTTATTTTGTAAAAAAAATTCAGTGATAATTATTTTTTAGACACAACTTGTATTCACAATTCCTTTCAGATATCGCTTTAAATAAAGCAACAGAATTATGTTAATTCTTTCTCCTCACATCACTAATATTGTGTGAGATTCATAAAGACTTTAAGCCAAATAAATAAAAAAAAATAATTTCTATAGCAGGCATGAAAGTTTTCTGCATTTTCACAGTTTTTTAATCCTGTTCTAGTTGTTTCTAAAGCTGATGCAAACATATCAAGAAATCATTACAGAAAAATAAAAGGGGGGGGGGATAAATATTCAAAAATTTTATTGTAATAGGTATAACATTTATTCTTGTTTAATATTTAAAATAAGTTTAATAGTAATTATCTATATTAATAAGAGGAAGTCTCCATTTTTCTGAGAATGGGCACTTTGTTTACTATCATCTTATATCTATTTGATACGTTAGTCATCCAAAGTTATATTTGATATCCCCGTATGGAGAAAACCCTCGGGAATCATTTTTAAACAAAATTAAAGAGATTAATAATTTGAATTTGTATGATTTTTTAAAGGAAATAAGAAATTGAGAAATTTTTGTTGATGGCAATAAAGATTGTAGGAGGAATTTTTTTTTTTTTTTTTTTCCCCAGATTGGGTTGCTATTATAAAATTTTGACCACCAAAAAGCCTGTTGTTATGACAACAGTGACTGGGTTCCTTCTTAAGTGTGAAATCATAAGTGATTTTGGTTTTTACCTTAGAGCATCTTTTTTTTTTCATGGTTTGAGGGGGAAGAAATAAGATAGCATTAATTTTCATTCTGCTTTTTTCAAAATTAAATAACTTGAGGAATTTTGGATGGGCTGAGCCCTTTATTATCTTTTTTTTTTTTTTTTTTTTCTGATTAAACTGTGGATGAGCCTAGTCGCGGGCTTAATTTTTCTTGGCAGACTTGAATCAGGCCAGGACTGGGAAACAGCAGTTAGGTATGCTAGTTATCATATAATATAAATTGAATAACTGATTTTTTTATTAGGAGTAAAATGATTAATAACCAGTGCTGTAGTGAAGGGTATACAGTGGTTAACTTCATATACCCGCTATTTCCTAAGTGAAAATGTATGAAATTTGCTGTTTTGAAAGCAATGATTGCCAGGATGAGATTAAAATTTTCTAGGAAAACATGTATTACAGTGGTTTTGCACCTCTTGAATCTACACACACACACATAGACACATAGCTTCCAACATACTGATATTTTCTGGTGCATTGTGTCAATTTGACCTAGGTCAAATAAACATGTTATAAACTGGAAATTTTACTTTAAAAATTATATTAAATAAGAACCACAAAAAAAAAAAAAAAAAAAAAAAAAAAAAACCTATTAAAAACTTTTAATGAATTTACTTGCTATAGAAGATATTGGTATGTTGGCTGCTATGCATATATTTACAGTAGATTCAAATTAATTAGGACACATTAGTTGTAGCACGATTTTCCAAGTAAAGCAGCTGTTTCAATTAAACAGTGTCCCAAATAACCAGAATCTACTTTATATCATTATCTATACTATTATTATAAAGCAGTTTGTTTGTTTGTAGGGGATAATGTCTAGAGCTGTTAAACTGATTTCAATAGTAATGGTGGCAAAATGTTGGTGACAGTCTCTGCTCCAACATAGGCTATATTTTATGTCTGTACCACAACATCCAAGGGCTGTGCATGAGCAAAAAGTGTTCTAAATTTTGATTTTTGTAGTACTAAAGGGGCTAGAATTTGGCATGGTCACTTTTAAGATGTAAATGCACACTAAGAATGGTTTCTAAAAAATTCGAAATTTAAAAGAAGTGAAATGAACTTAAGATATAAATTATCATTTCTATGGAATTGTTAGGGATAGAAACTTGAAATTTCACATGGCTGTTACTTTTAAAATTCAAATTCTCACACAGGACAGTTTTTAAAAATTCAAAATTTAAAAGGGTACATGAGATAAACACATTCTAAAATTGTGATTTCTGTGATACTGTTGGGGCTATATATATATACTTGAAATTTGACATACTAGTTACTTATAATATCAAAATGCTCACTATGAATGGTTTCTAAAAAATTAGAATATTTTCCACTCATTTCACCTTTTAAATTTCGAAGTTACGATTAAATTGGAATTATTAGAGATAGAACCTTGAAATTTGACATGGCTGTTATATTTACAATGTAGATGCTCCCACAGAAGAGTTTTTTAAAAATTCAAAATTTAAAGAAGGTGAACAAGAAAAAAATTTCTAAAATTGCAATTTCTGTGATATTGTTAGTGCTAGAAACTTGAAATTTGGCATGGTGGTTACTTTAGATGTAAATGCTCGCTAAGAATGGTTTCTAGAAAATCAAAATTTAAAAGGAGGAATTGAGCAAAAAACATTCTAAATTACTACTTCTGTGGAATTGTTAGGATTATAAAAATGAAAATCAACATGGTAGTTACTTTTATGACACATGCTCGCTCAGATTTTAAAATTTCGAAATTTAAAAGGCGGAAATGAGTTAAAAACTTTCTTGAATCCTGATTACTTTGGGACTACTGAACAGATTTCAAATCTTCTCTCATAATAATAATAACAGTCTCTGCTTAAAAATAGGTTACACTTTATCTCCTTGAAAACTATCCTCAAGGGGGGTGCCAGAGCGAAAAATGTTCTAAAATTCAAATTAGTTTGATTCTGTTGATGCTAAAAACATTAAATTTGAGATGGTGGTTATTTTTAAGACATAAATGCTCAGCAAGAATGTTTGTTAAAATATTCGAGATTTAAAAATGTGAAATGATTAGAAAATACTCTATAATGAGAATTATTCGAAAACTATCGGGCTAGAAATTCTTAATTTGACCTGCAGGTCTATATTAGGAGGCGATTCCCTCAAACAAAAGTTTAAAACAAATTGAATTTCAAATGGGTGGAAAATATCCTACAGATTTATTTTCAGTGTGATTTCTTAGAAACTGTCAGCCTAGAAACTTTAAATTTTGAATAGGGATAATTTTTAAGATACAGATGTGCACAAACAATTTTTATTATTATTATTTATACTTTTTTTAAATGTAAATAAAAATCAATTTGTTATGCCAGTGTTGGATACAACTTTTCCGAGCAATGAGAGAGAACATAAGTACCAGTGACTACTATAATGATTTAAAATGACAGTAATAAAGAAATATGATTGTCAACTAGGTAAGGAAATACTGTATATTTAGCTTTTGGCCACACAAAAATTACTGTTAATGTACTAAACCATTGTTTTCCAACCTCTTACTTAACAATATATTAATTTTTATGGTGATTCAAATTATACTAATACTTTAAAAAATAAACAAATGGTTATATATATAATTAAATTTTCAGCAGAACTGAAATTACGCTGGAAATTAAGAAAAACAAAGGATCTGAATTATCACTTTACTACACAGTGTACAACCAACAGAGTGAGAAAATGTCCAGACTGGGGATCAAACCCGGATACCTTGGTATAGCGCACCAAGTGCTTTACTATTTAAGCTACCAGAACAACATCCAACCTAGCATTCTCTCGCTCTTTAAACAAAAAGTTTGTTTGTTGAAATTAGACTCTGTGACTGCTGAACCGATTTTTAAAATTCTTTCACTGTACGATAGATAACAAAGTATACTGTATTGTATCTTTTTTTTGGAAGGGGTTGGTTGCAAATGGGTTGAAATGCTCTCATTAATTTGAGTCTCAAGTTCACCTAATGCAGTACAAGAATGAGGTTTTCTCAAAATGTAACTTAATTAGTAATATTTAAATTATCTGTTAAATTTCCCCTAATGTAAATAGGCACACAAATACCCACTTGGCATATTTCAACAACCATGTGTGCAAAGCTGCGGGTTTTGCTAGTGAAGAAAAAGTTTGATTCGGCTTCTTTCTGGCAGGTCATGTGGGGCCAGCTGTCTGTATGACGTAAAGTACACCTGCATATTGGAAGTGAAAAAAAAAATTTCTGATTCAGGTGTTTTAGTAAAGATGTGGAACAAATGATTATTCTTTTAATGCGTATATTCTGTCAAAACCATTTTTTATGTTCGTAGTTTCAAGTGTATGTATAAACTATTTTTATTTAAAATTGTATTATGTCAAAGCATGATTCTATTTAAAGTCTCAAGAATTACTCAAGTAGTTTCTGACTATGGTTTCTAGTCAAAGTTACAGAACCATTTATTTGGAAGAAGTCTGTCTCTTTCTCAGTCATCTTACATATAAATCTAAAAATCAAGAAAAGTTGATGTGAAATCTTTTATTAAGACTGCGTGATAACCTCACGCTCAAAAAAATTATTCATGTATTTAAATCTGAGAGTAGAAATTTAATCTTCTCACTGGCAGTATTCTAATTTAAAATAGAATATGTTGTATGAAATGAGTACAGCACTCTTGTTAATTGAAGCCAGTCATATGTATAATGATTAAAATTGCTTTGGTGTGCAGTAATTAAATGTTTGGATTTCAATCTAATGTTGTTTCTTCTGTCTGAATGTCATTTTCTGGAGAGCTGGGGTAAGTAACCACCCATAAATTCTGAATATTTTTTGTAACTCTAATTCTTGATTTAGTTCAATTTAATTCTCGATTTGTGTTTAAATTTCCTATTTATAGTTTATTGCCAAATCAAATCAATTTACTCTTAATTAATCGCAAATTCTCTATTCTTTCTATCCATATTTTTGGTCCTTCGAAGCTGCAGATCTATAGTGGAATCTGTTCTTAAGCCATAGTGGTTGTTTATCTGTGCTAGATATAATTTAGTAAAAAATAAATGCAAAAGGGTTGTATTTGTTTATTCAGTTTGTGTTTATATTTTGTACGTATTATGGTATATTTAGTATGTCATATTCTGATTTATGAAATTTCATAATTTTATTCAATTCTTATATTGTTTATTTGGTAAATATTAAATATAACTAAGCCTACTAATCAAGAATATTATTTTCAGATAATCTGTAAAGAAATGGATATTTTTAAGAATAAAGATTAGAATTATAATTCAGACAATGGGCAAAAATTAAAATTTTGAAATTGAAAGATATATGAAAATATTCTCACTCAAGCTTTTGATAATCTTTCCCTCAAAGAAAATAATGATAATTTAGATATGTATTTAAAGTATCAGGCAATTACATGGGATTTGTTAGTTGATTTAGAAGCAAAAACAAAAGTAGATTCTGGACAGGAAATTCATGTGGAATATCAAGTTAACCCCTTCCATACCAGTGAATCCACGTATGGATCCATGGCCTGATTCGCCACAAACACCAGTGGATCCACGTATGGATCCATGTCCATTCATTATTCTATCGTTGCTGCTAAAAACAGTATAGCAGGAATATATGTTTGTGTATAGATGATATTATGAGAAATGTTAGAAAGTGTTTAATTTCCCCTCCGCAGCAGAGATGGTGCCACCATACAGATGAGAATGCACTTTTCTCAAATAACACATTTTTATGTCGTCGATTCTATGTATCAATTTAGGTATTGATGTATATATATATATATCGATTTAAATATCAATACCTATATCTCTTCTTATTAATATGAATAAAAGCATCTCATTTTTCTGAAAACTGCAACTTTATATTTTAAATCTAAATTCCCAAAAAACTGGTTTTACATGTAATCTTCATATACATATGCTGGTACGGAAGGGGTTAAACAAACTTCATTGGTAAAATTACTGAAGTTTGACCTTCCACATTTTTATGGCGAGTCAGAACAGTGAATTTATTTTAAAGAGTTGTTTAAGTCTGTGATTTGGGGGAAGGTAAAGTTATCAAATTTTGAAAAATTGCAGTATTTGCACTCGTCAGCCGTGGAAATGCGGCAAAGTTTAATTTGTGCAGTTTTTAACGAAATTCTGTAACTTTAGAATTTTTTTTTGAATAGGCAATAGAAATTCATAAAATCGTTACAAAAAGGATAGATGGAAATTATCAGATATGAAAAAAAGCCGAATTCAAAAATTGACGTTGGATGAGAAATCGTCTTATAAAGCAAGAAACGTGGTCTTCAACTTTAATTTCCTCAAAATACCTTTAGCTCAGACATCAATCTAAACAAGAGTTAAAGCAATACTTACATTTTACTCAGGGGATGATCTACAAATAGATATTGTACCAAACTTTAAAAATTTCAATGCTAACACGTAAAGTTGGCATCATATTTGGATATTTCAGTTTATTCAACCTTCGGATACCAAACAGACAGTCAGTAGATAGGGAATGGAACTTCTGCATCAGCAGCAGGCGGTGGTGGCGGTGCTCTTGCTACCGAGATCATACTATAGTAGGGGGGTGGAATAGCTAGTATGGGGAAGCTATGTTATAGTAGGGTGGGGCGAATAGGTTTGCTATAAGAGGGGGGTATTTTAGGGGGCTAAATTAATAACATTTTTAAATGTCTTATAGTACGAGGTAACGATTATGGTAGAATCCGAACACTGCCCCGCTATCCCTCTGCATTTTCCCAATGGTTGTTGTGATTTGTTAAATTAGAATTTTTTTTTTAAAACTGATTATAAGGTGTATGGATGGAAATAAATTAAAATTAACAGACAAATTCTTGAACATCTTTTTCCCTTTCTACAAAAAGTGTCCCTGATCAAGATTGCACAGATAACAGAGGCTCACGAAAAGATAATGTCTTGGAGCAAAAATGCAGATTCACTTTCAGGAACAAAAATAATTGAAAATTCAATGCATGCGGGATCAACTCTTTGAAAGAGTCGCTTGCACCAGGAAGCCCTCCAAAAGAAAGACGTGGAAACTGAACACCTGCAAAAAGAATGCTCTGAACATAGTCGCTTACAAAAGCATGAACGCGGAAATGGGCCGATTAAAAACCGCTATACAGGAAAAAAATTGTATCATCCAAGTTCTTGATCTGTCAAAACCATTTTTTATGTTCGTAGTTTCAAGTGTATGTATAAACTATTTTTATTTAAAATTGTATTATGTCAAAGCATGATTCTATTTAAAGTCTCAAGAATTACTCAAGTAGTTTCTGACTATGGTTTCTAGTCAAAGTTACAGAACCATTTATTTGGAAGAAGTCTGTCTCTTTCTCAGTCATCTTACATATAAATCTAAAAATCAAGAAAAGTTGATGTGAAATCTTTTATTAAGACTGCGTGATAACCTCACGCTCAAAAAAATTATTCATGTATTTAAATCTGAGAGTAGAAATTTAATCTTCTCACTGGCAGTATTCTAATTTAAAATAGAATATGTTGTATGAAATGAGTACAGCACTCTTGTTAATTGAAGCCAGTCATATGTATAATGATTAAAATTGCTTTGGTGTGCAGTAATTAAATGTTTGGATTTCAATCTAATGTTGTTTCTTCTGTCTGAATGTCATTTTCTGGAGAGCTGGGGTAAGTAACCACCCATAAATTCTGAATATTTTTTGTAACTCTAATTCTTGATTTAGTTCAATTTAATTCTCGATTTGTGTTTAAATTTCCTATTTATAGTTTATTGCCAAATCAAATCAATTTACTCTTAATTAATCGCAAATTCTCTATTCTTTCTATCCATATTTTTGGTCCTTCGAAGCTGCAGAGCTATAGTGGAATCTGTTCTTAAGCCATAGTGGTTGTTTATCTGTGCTAGATATAATTTAGTAAAAAATAAATGCAAAAGGGTTGTATTTGTTTATTCAGTTTGTGTTTATATTTTGTACGTATTATGGTATATTTAGTATGTCATATTCTGATTTATGAAATTTCATAATTTTATTCAATTCTTATATTGTTTATTTGGTAAATATTAAATATAACTAAGCCTACTAATCAAGAATATTATTTTCAGATAATCTGTAAAGAAATGGATATTTTTAAGAATAAAGATTAGAATTATAATTCAGACAATGGGCAAAAATTAAAATTTTGAAATTGAAAGATATATGAAAATATTCTCACTCAAGCTTTTGATAATCTTTCCCTCAAAGAAAATAATGATAATTTAGATATGTATTTAAAGTATCAGGCAATTACATGGGATTTGTTAGTTGATTTAGAAGCAAAAACAAAAGTAGATTCTGGACAGGAAATTCATGTGGAATATCAAGTTAACCCCTTCCATACCAGTGAATCCACGTATGGATCCATGGCCTGATTCGTCACAAACACCAGTGGATCCACGTATGGATCCATGTCCATTCATTATTCTATCGTTGCTGCTAAAAACAGTATAGCAGGAATATATGTTTGTGTATAGATGATATTATGAGAAATGTTAGAAAGTGTTTAATTTCCCCTCCGCAGCAGAGATGGTGCCACCATACAGATGAGAATGCACTTTTCTCAAATAACACATTTTTATGTCGTCGATTCTATGTATCAATTTAGGTATTGATGTATATATATATATATCGATTTAAATATCAATACCTATATCTCTTCTTATTAATATGAATAAAAGCATCTCATTTTTCTGAAAACTGCAACTTTATATTTTAAATCTAAATTCCCAAAAAACTGGTTTTACATGTAATCTTCATATACATATGCTGGTACGGAAGGGGTTAAACAAACTTCATTGGTAAAATTACTGAAGTTTGACCTTCCACATTTTTATGGCGAGTCAGAACAGTGAATTTATTTTAAAGAGTTGTTTAAGTCTGTGATTTGGGGGAAGGTAAAGTTATCAAATTTTGAAAAATTGCAGTATTTGCACTCGTCAGCCGTGGAAATGCGGCAAAGTTTAATTTGTGCAGTTTTTAACGAAATTCTGTAACTTTAGAATTTTTTTTTGAATAGGCAATAGAAATTCATAAAATCGTTACAAAAAGGATAGATGGAAATTATCAGATATGAAAAAAAGCCGAATTCAAAAATTGACGTTGGATGAGAAATCGTCTTATAAAGCAAGAAACGTGGTCTTCAACTTTAATTTCCTCAAAATACCTTTAGCTCAGACATCAATCTAAACAAGAGTTAAAGCAATACTTACATTTTACTCAGGGGATGATCTACAAATAGATATTGTACCAAACTTTAAAAATTTCAATGCTAACACGTAAAGTTGGCATCATATTTGGATATTTCAGTTTATTCAACCTTCGGATACCAAACAGACAGTCAGTAGATAGGGAATGGAACTTCTGCATCAGCAGCAGGCGGTGGTGGCGGTGCTCTTGCTACCGAGATCATACTATAGTAGGGGGGTGGAATAGCTAGTATGGGGAAGCTATGTTATAGTAGGGTGGGGCGAATAGGTTTGCTATAAGAGGGGGGTATTTTAGGGGGCTAAATTAATAACATTTTTAAATGTCTTATAGTACGAGGTAACGATTATGGTAGAATCCGAACACTGCCCCGCTATCCCTCTGCATTTTCCCAATGGTTGTTGTGATTTGTTAAATTAGAATTTTTTTTTTAAAACTGATTATAAGGTGTATGGATGGAAATAAATTAAAATTAACAGACAAATTCTTGAACATCTTTTTCCCTTTCTACAAAAAGTGTCCCTGATCAAGATTGCACAGATAACAGAGGCTCACGAAAAGATAATGTCTTGGAGCAAAAATGCAGATTCACTTTCAGGAACAAAAATAATTGAAAATTCAATGCATGCGGGATCAACTCTTTGAAAGAGTCGCTTGCACCAGGAAGCCCTCCAAAAGAAAGACGTGGAAACTGAACACCTGCAAAAAGAATGCTCTGAACATAGTCGCTTACAAAAGCATGAACGCGGAAATGGGCCGATTAAAAACCGCTATACAGGAAAAAAATTGTATCATCCAAGTTCTTGATATGCTCGATGAAACAAACACTGTTGGCCGAATAGAACTTGCACGAATCAAAAGAAAACATACATCAATGGAAATTGAAGATCTCTAGAAAGAAAACTTGAGTCTCAAGAGACAACTTGAGGAGCCTTTGTAAACTGACAGGGAAAAATTAAAGTAATGAAGCAAACATTTTAAATGGGCTGAAATGATGCATTGGGGATGCTGACTACTGCTGGATGAAGACGAGTGTGTTTGCCTCTGAGCGTATTAGTCTGATTTTTTTTTAAATGTTATATAAGGTTTTTCAACTCAACCTCCCAACACTTTTGCTTACATTTTTTTTTACTCAACATGCCACCAAAATTGAAAAGACCCCTCACTCCTTACTATCATCGTTTGAGGAATTTTAAAATCCCATTTACTTGTCTGCACTGCGATGAAACCTTATTGCCCAATGAGTTTGAAAAACATTGCAAGAAGTATGAGCTCGATCGCAAAACCCAATGCGTCTGGTGCCACGGGCGCACGTCTTGGGAAAAGGGAACCAAATTTAAAAATTTAAACCATCTACTTGACTGTTTTACAAAATTTTCGAAGCCCTTAAAAAAGCTTCCCAAACCCAAACCTCCTGTACAAGAAAAGCTTCCTCCCGTGGAGGAGCCTCCTCCAACTGTCCTAGAGCCTACCCTCTCGTGGCCGCCCTGCCACGAAAACTTTGTCCTCGACGACTCGAAACCCATGTGCCAGGCGAGGCGTCTATCCGGTCATTCGAGACTTTCCGCCTCAAGCCTACGAACTCTTTTTGCAAGTCGACTTGGATCCGCTTCCCCTTCCCTTTTAGGACGAAGGATTGAATTTAGCGGCTAGCTGCATTCGAAAATATTTCCAACTGGGTAAAGACTGAGAATGCCTCCACATCATGGTGAGAGGCATCGCGTTCTTAAGTTTCCTCCGAGCTCTCGAGGAAGGGGATGCAAGTCAAACCCGTTTCCTGCTGGTGCGACAGCGGCACCTACCGCCAAACGCGTCATGACACACCCAACCATTTCTACATCTTCACCGCACTTTCCGTCCATTTCAGAATGGCCGCCTGCCTCCAATGGGACGGGGGCGTCCTGACACTCATCCATCAAGAGTCACGAAACCCAAAATCTTGGCCCAGACTCGCATTGTTCGGAACACGACAGGGTTCTGGCAAATCGCCATCAAAGACCTCCTGAACATACGGTTCAACCACGTCCTGTGCGTCGCCAAGCATTTCAGACCCATCGTCGGATCGGGTCGCGCGACGGAGCACTACCTCCACCTCACTAGAGGCATGAAACTTCATTTCAAGCAAGACGACTCCCTGACATCCTTGGACGATCAGACCTGGGGACGACTGCAGGCGGAAGCGGGCAATTTGTTCTACGACGTCATCTGCGAAGAATTCTGGACTCCTCCCCTTTCCAACAAAAAGTGTTAAACTGCATCCATCCCTTCCTGCTCTGAATTGCCGAGCTGGTGGAAGATCTCGAAAAGAAAGACGCGGAATTGGCCGAAAACACACTCACTTCCACGAATATCATGAAACCATCCATCACAAAGACATGGAAATGGAACGCGTGCAAACCCAACTCCACGAACAGAGTCACCTGCATCGTGAAGCCTTACAACAAAAATACTCGGAAATGGAAAGCATGCGGAACGAATTCATGGAGCTTAATCGCTCACCAAATTTAAAAATTTAAACCATCTACTTGACTGTTTTACAAAATTTTCGAAGCCCTTAAAAAAGCTTCCCAAACCCAAACCTCCTGTACAAGAAAAGCTTCCTCCCGTGGAGGAGCCTCCTCCAACTGTCCTAGAGCCTAGCCTCTCGTGGCCGCCCTGCCACGAAAACTTTGTCCTCGACGACTCGAAACCCATGTGCCAGGCGAGGCGTCTATCCGGTCATTCGAGACTTTCCGCCTCAAGCCTACGAACTCTTTTTGCAAGTCGACTTGGATCCGCTTCCCCTTCCCTTTTAGGACGAAGGATTGAATCGCGAAACCCTCCAGCACAAAGACATGGAACTCGAACACGTGCATCGCGAAGCCCTCCGGCAAAAAGACGCGGAAATCGAACGCCTACATCGCGAAGCCCTGCAGCAAAAAGACAGGGAAAAGAATTCGCCGAGCAGAGTCGCGTGCAAAAGGAAATGTGCGAGCGCATGCACGCGGAAATGGAAAGCGTGGAGCAGAGTCACGTTCTAAAGGAGAGCGCGGAGCTCAATCGCCTACAAAAGGAATACATGAACGTAGAAATCGACAGTCTGAAAACACTTTTGTAGGAAAAAGATCACGCCCTCCAAATTCTCGAAAAGTTTAAGGAAACAGGAACTGCTGCTGGCAGAATGAAAAGAAAACACGAACTGCCGTTGTTGGAAACAGAGGAAAAAAATCAAAGAAATGAGAAAGAGTGGGAGGGGATCGCTGACTGTTGTTGTATGAAGATCGGAAACAAAACTTTTTTACACACTCGGCGGTCGCTGCGCTCGTACATAAACCCTCATGCTTTCTGCGTTCCTCATTCCTTCATCGCGTCAACCACATATTCCTTAGCTCGGTTTCATTTTTTCCAAAGCCTCGGTCATGCCCCCCTCGACTCGTCTAATTTTTAATAAAGCTCGTTTCAAAGTTTACCCGTCTACCCTGTTGTCCTTTCCACCCGACGACTCGAAGGGACCTCGGTCGCGCATACGTGTACTGCGTTCCTATAAACACGGGCAACCATTGAAAAAAAGAAAACAAGTCATCGGGTTTAATAAAAAAGTCTATGTAACGGGAAAAATACCTTTTCTAAGTGGGTGTACAACAGGTAAACCAACCAGGTAAAACCAACGGGCAAAAAATAAGGGCTAGCGTAAACAGAAAAGTCCTTTGAAAAAAATTTCCAATGTTGGTTTCCAACATGTTGCAAAAAAATGGGCCAAAGGTAAAAACTGAAGTTTCCAGCACCTTTGGCCCACTTATTTGCAACTTTTATCACACTGCACGAAACGACGGTTTTTTAAAGTTTTATTTTTTCAGTTCATTTTCCTTCTCTTCTTCGGCACGTTTTCGTTTAAAGTCTTTTATCCACGATTCAGTTTTCCTTCAGCACCTTCAGTCTGCGGCATGTTGCTCCCGACGATTTCTTTCACATAACCAAATTTCAGGATGTAATACAGTCTTTTTTTGTGGTCCAACTGAAGCAAGTTGAGCAGAGCCGAGAGTTCAATCACCCACGCTTCGGATCGCCACCTGCCAGAATTCGTAACGTTCTTCATCTTGCAGCTGGCCACATCCCTCACCCACTTTTGGTTCCGTTTGGTCACCAAAGCCACGTCGTCGGTACTCAGATACACTTTGCCGTTCGTCCCGACAACCCCTAAAATGCAGGAAAAGAAATGGCCTTTGGGGAGCAAGAGTCGAAAACTTTTAAACGTGTGCAACGTTGGTGAGCTACCCAACGCAAAAAAATGGGCTGAAAAAGTAATTGGAAAACCAAATATTTTTTCTTTTTCAGTCCATTTTTTTTTTTGCATCTTTAAACGCTGCCATGCCCTTCAGCAGCATGATAAAGATTTTTTTACAGTTTATCAGTTCGTTTCAAATGATTTTTACTGTTGTCTATCCAAGTCGAATAAAAAATGCCTGTAGGAAACGTACTCTGTTTCAAGTGCGGCATACCATCGAGAATGCTCATCATCACTACGTAACACCAATCCAAAGAAACAGATAGAGGTTTCTGGCCTCTGATCCTTTCTCCTTTTCCAGCACGTTCAGTAAAGCATGTATGGTGTTGCTCATATATTCTTAAGATTATTTTATTCAAAATTTAATTTTTCCCTTCCTAAATATTAAAATATCATATGCTAAATTATTTTCTAAATTAATTCTTCGTATGCGCATTAAATACTTTATTCGAAAAGTTTCCTTTCATCATAATGTTAATTTAATAACCGTTAAAGATATCTTACTCTATTATTCAGTTTATATGCTTCCAATCTTCTCTTTGTGGTTTTTACATCTGGAAGCAGTTATTTCAACTATCCTTTACCTTTTGTTCAGAATATAACAAATGCATATCTATCTAAATTTCCATCTGCTGTTTTCGGACTTAATAATAATTGTATATACAGTTCGCTCCTATCAAAACCGCATTTCCCATGCATTTTTCAGATGGTCACTGCGTTGCCGTCCCATTTTACTTATTTTGACTAGCCTGCCAATTATGGAATCCCTTGGTATGTCTACTGTTCGAAATTAGCATTGCGCTCTCCCAAACGGTTGTGAATAACTCCGCGCCATTGGCTTGATTCAGCATTTTTATGTTGGCATTGTTACTTAATGAAAAACGGCAGTTCATCTCTGACTTCCAAGCAGGACCGTGCGAAGAGAAAACTGCGCCCGGGGCAAAGTTTCAATTTTTGCGCCCCCTCCCCCCCTGCCCAGTCATTTCTCTTTGTGACAGGTGTCAAAGAAATTGACAAAGTGCAGTAACAGAAATACATTCTATTAATTAAATATTTCCTGTTTATTTTGGAAATGTAAAAGATTTAATTTTAATTCAGAAATTTCAAACAACTAAATAACATAAGACAATTGCATTTATTTCCTAGAGAAATCATGATGTTTTGCGACAGAAAATAAGAGAATGACGAAGAGAGGAACTGAAATTCCCCGGAAAATGATCGACGGCCAAAAAATGAATAAATAAATAAATAAAACTGTGGTTGGTTGTATAAATTCGGCGCCCCTTCAATTTCCGCGCCCGGGGCGAAGGCCCCCTTAGCCCCCCTCTTCGCACGGCCCTGCTTCCAAGCTAGAAGCATCTAACCTTTAAGTTAAGCTACGGAGGCCACCCCTTGTTTTTCATCGTTATGTGTTTTGTAATAAAATAATTTCCATGGATACCGTTTACTTCCCTTCAATGCATTGTCTTTAACATCTACAGGATGAGAATGCTGTGTTCTTGCTTTAGCCACAACGCAACTTTTTGTACTTCCACCGTTTTCACCGCCCTTCATGTTTCTGTTTATCAGAAATCTAACAATTAATGGATTCCATGTTATTACAACCACTACAACACAAAAAATCTTCCACTGACCTTGGCGCCGTGTATTTACAAGATGTTAGAACAGGGGTGGCCTACAGAATTTATGTGAAACGCCTACCAGGAAAATATTTTTCGCATAATTGACTAAATTTTTATGGACTTTGTCATACTCCAAGGATTTTTGACTAGTTGTAGTTACCAAATGAAACTCTGAACTCTTGTGGAATATATAACTTTTCACGTATAATCCTGAAGTGTTAGCATCTGACTCCGAACATTTTTTCATATAAACTTTTAAAACCTCCAATGTATCCGAAAATAAGAGGAACGAAAAGAAAAAAAAAATGTTAGAAAGAAGGAAGAAGGTCAGTGGAAGATTTTTTGTGTTGTAGTGGTTGTAATAACATGGAATCCATTAATTGTTAGATTTCTGATAAACAGAAACATGAAGGGCGGTGAAAACGGTGGAAGTACAAAAAGTTGCGTTGTGGCTAAAGCAAGAACACAGCATTCTCATCTTGTAGATGTTAAAGACAATGCATTGAAGGGAAGTAAACGGTATCCATGGAAATTATTTTATTGCAAAACACATAACGATGAAAAACAAGGGGTGGCCTCCGTAGCTTAACTTAAAGGTTAAATGCTTCTAGCTTGGAAGTCAGAGATGAACTGCCGTTTTTCATTAAGTAACAATGCCAACATAAAAATGCTGAATCAAGCCAATGGCGCGGAGTTATTCACAACCGTTTGGGAGAGCGCAATGCTAATTTCGAACAGTAGACATACCAAGGGATTCCATAATTGGCAGGCTAGTCAAAATAAGTAAAATGGGACGGCAACGCAGTGACCATCTGAAAAATGCATGGGAAATGCGGTTTTGATAGGAGCGAACTGTATATACAATTATTATTAAGTCCGAAAACAGCAGATGGAAATTTAGATAGATATGCATTTGTTATATTCTGAACAAAAGGTAAAGGATAGTTGAAATAACTGCTTCCAGATGTAAAAACCACAAAGAGAAGATTGGAAGCATATAAACTGAATAATAGAGTAAGATATCTTTAACGGTTATTAAATTAACATTATGATGAAAGGAAACTTTTCGAATAAAGTAGTATTTAATTCGCATACGAAGAATTCATTTAGAAAATAATTTAGCATATGATATTTTAATATTTAGGAAGGGAAAAATTAAATTTTGAATAAAATAATCTTAAGAATATATGAGCAACACCATAACATGGTGTTCGATCATCCAACTCTCCCGACCCGAGTCAGATTATGCGTTATCTCCGGCAAGATGTCGCCCATCTTGCAACTGGCAACTTTTTCAGCCCATCTGCGGCGGCGAGCTCTTCTCACTGCGATCGCGATGTCTCCCGCATGATATTAGACTTTGCCATTACTCCCGATCTCCGCGAGGACGGGACAACCATCTGAGAGGTGCAACTTGAACAACATGTCGACGCAAACTGAACGCTTCGTCGGTTATGCCAGTCTCCTTTTTATAGAGGAGAACGGGTTTCGATCACGGGATGATGATCACGTATTCAGTGCCAAGGTTGGGAAGCGAAACGATGCAAAAAAATGAGTTAAAGAGAAAATGCAGGCATCCATTTTCTCTTTAGTCCTTCTTTTGGTACTTCAACGCTGGTTGAAAATGCAGCATGAGAAGTAGAAGTAATGATAAGAGTTCTTACCTAGTCCTGTTTCGGAATAAATTCCTAAGAGCAATTTCCTTGCAAAACGATAATTTTTTTCGGCGGGATACTTGAAAACCAAAACATGACGCCGTTTTCAAATACATCCTACACGCGAAATCTTTTTTTAAACGGGAGATTATAGACCGGGAGGCGACAGCACAAACAATCACCTCATCGAGTTCACGGCTGAAATTCTAGAATTAGTTAAAACTCGATTCGCATATTAAAACGCAATCGGTCTGCCAAGTCATATCTTGGTGGAAAACACCTGAAAACCCGATTTTAGCGGTTGACTCGTAGGTTTACCATTGTGTTTTCCTGCACCCAAAACTATGATAACATGGAGAACTGAGTGCAGGAAAACACAATGGTAAACCTACGAGTCAACTGCTAAAATCGGGTTTTCACGTGTTTTCCACCAAGATATGACTTGGCAGACCGATTGCGTTTTAATATGCGAATCCAATTTTAACTAATTCTAGAATTTCAGCCGCGAACTCGATGAGGTGATTGTTTGTGCTGCCGCCTCCCGGTCTATTAGTATTCATGGCAGCAGTCAAATTCAAAGGTTCGGGTTCTTTGCGTTCGATGGCAATTTCATCTTCATTTTCGTTTGGATCGTAAGGCGGGTCATTCGGAGAGTAGGGACTGAAAGTCGATTGAAAACTGGCGTAATGCTGGTGAGAAGTGGCAGAGACGGGGGTGACATGGGGCTATATTCCGTAGCAGTAGCAGCAGCAAGACTGGAAGGTTGGGGATTCAAATCGGTGGCAGCAGCAGCAACAGGTCTCATCGGAACGTGAGGCAGTGGCGACTGGGCAGAGAAGCCAGCAGCCGTGCTCTCTTCCTCGTCCACCACCTCGTACTCTTCATTCTCATAGCGGTCGGGGTCTTCCTGCGCCTGTTCGTACAATTCGCGTTTGTAAGTTTTGATCCACACGAAAAAATTGATGGCTTGCAGATCATTCTGAGCACACAGTTCGGTTTTCGGATATCGCGGCTGCTTGTGGATGTGAACGTAAAAGTTACTGCGATTGAAATGATCGTAGATGAGCTGGGCCGTTCCTTCTCGAACGGTCCAGGATCGAGAGCAGGACGTTGTGCGTCAAGAGACAGGTCTTCAGGCATCGATGATGCTCACGGACATGATACTCGGAGACAATCTCTTGCAACTGCGCGTTCGAACGATAGAGAGTAAACTGGTAGTGACCTTTGTAGCCGAGGAGTTTGGTCACGGACATGGCTTTCCGTTCTGACCGATCGCTCCCGAGAGCACGCTAGGTCCGAGCTTCAGTTCAAACAGCATTTCTTTCACTATGCAGAAAAATGAAGGGACGCGCTATCGAGTACAGCTATTTATTCTTGCGGGAGACCGGGAGGCAAATTCACAATCACTCAACGTCCTACGCACTTGACGCCAACCTCTATCGCCAAGCGCTTTGGCGAGAAAATGAACTTCGCACATGTGTGGAATTTGGACGGCAAACTCAAAATCGTACAAGTACCATTGAATAGATAAATGTTTTATTACAATTGCACATCCTACAGCATTCCTCCTACCTTTTTACCTCGAATTTTATCGCCAGCATTAAAATGCTTTAAAAATAAATGAAAGCTTTCCTTTTTTAAAGATATTACAAAGATTCAGTAGCTACTGAAGTAACTACTTAGTAGCTTAGGCAACCAAGCTCATGAAAATGAATCATTTCCTGTTTTGTAAACAGTTACATTAAATAAACAATAATTGTTTTTTATAAAATAAGCTTAGAAAGAAGTAAAAATACATTTTTTAATACATGTTGTTACTTACATTTTTTACCTTTAATACTACTTTATTTAATCTCGAATAAACACGGATATTTCTTTATTATATTTAGTTAAACGCTTTTTCACTCTTAAATTATCCCCCCCCCCCCCCCAAAAAAAAAAAAAAAAAAAAAAAAAAATCTTATACAGTTTGTTAAGCATTGATATAATTTGATACATTCTAAAGGGATAATACAGCACTGCAATAACACCAAATTCAATAAAATAATTAGGATCGTTAGGTTTTTACTTTTTAAATTCATCTTAATTAAGTATATATATATATATATATATATATATATATTTAAATAAATTTGTTAGTAGATTAGAGAAGAAACCTAATTAAGCATTCCAGTAATGTATACTAAATCTTAAAAATAAATGAAATTTTATAAATGACCATTAGTATAAAAAATCCAGTTTTCTATTACTAAAAAAAAAAAAAAGCATGCAATTTTTGTAAGAAAACAAAGAAGATATAAATGAATTAAGTAAAACCATCTCTTAGCTTGTTGAGTAAAAATTTCACTAAAAGACAGTGGAACTGTGAAGCAATATTTTGAGTAATTCAATAAGATATATTGAATATCAGATATTGAGATCATATATATTGTATATTCAATAAGATATATTGAATATTGTTCTCTATTCCTGGGTTTGAGTCTCGAATTGGTTTATCGAATGTAATACGAGATGGCAGCACCATACACTGATTAAATGAAAAGAGATACGATTTTCCTCCTTCTTACGGAAATGTATTTTGAGCGGCTGTAACTTTGAGGTGTGTGTGTGTCGAATGGTTTTTTTAATGGCACAAAAGCAAAATGAATAAAAGGTTGTTGAGTTTTATATGATTTTCACTTATCTTATGGAAATATACTATTTTCACGTGTTCTGAATGGCGATAATATAAGATCGGGTAATTTTTTGTTTATCGAATCGCCGTCTGCAATACCACATTATAAAACATGCAAGGAAGAGTTCTGAAAAAAAATAATAAAATATTAATTTATATTGGATATTTTTTTTTATAAAGCAAAAACTTTGAGGGGGAGGGGTCCATTACTGTTATGTCACATTTACCCTATTATCAATCAGCAACAAGACACTTATGTCAACATTTCTTCAACAAGTAATTAAGGTAAATAAACTTTCATCTATTTATTGTGATCATTTTAAGAAAGGTAAAGTTATAAAGCGGATCTAAAACATAAAATAATGCACATGTTTACAATATATATGCATACATATGTATTATAATTAGTCAGAATTACTTCTTACATAAACAAGAAATGCGCGGTCGAAATGTCGAAGTACTTTCACGCGAATGCGTGCCAGTTCATTTTCTCGCCAAACCGTTTGGCGTCAAGTGCGTAGGACGTTGAGTGATTGTGAATTTGCGACCGGGAGGAGGGTGGGTAAGAGAAAGCAAGGACACCTGAATTATACAGATTTCCACACGCCAACCTTCCCCCCCCCCTCCCATTTTCTAGCTAAAACCAAAGTTTTTTTTTCACTATACTTTAAATATGATTTCTATGCTGCTGAATAATAAGATACATTTCAGGAAAAGTTCAAATAATAATAATTTTAAAACAACACTAAAAATATTTGTACAGAGAAAGTTAAATGATTTTTCTAGGAAATGCTTGTCTTTAACAAACGGATGAATAAAAACTTTTAATTTATGAAGAAATCCACAAAGGACGTTTAAAAATTAAAAGATATATATAATTTTAATTAAATAAGCAATCCAGTAAAATGTTATTCTTGAAACTCGGTTTTTTAATTTGTATTACAAAATATTACAGGTAAAAAATTTCATTTTAAATCTTGAAATTAAAAGAATTATGGAATATTACTGTAGATTCTTTTAAAAAAGGCTTTAAAAAATGCAATGCCATTTTTTATTAAGGCTGTTCTCAAATGACCTGCTTAACAACGCGAAACTTTCTGACACATTTTTAAACGCAAAGGCATATAATTGGCAGGCCTGACAATTGAAACGATTTGGAATCGAAATGACTTTTCCATTTTTCGATAAATAGATTACTTATCGAGTTATAAGCGATTCGTGTCACGTAACGTCAAGATTTTCTCTCTTCTCGTGCTGTTGCGTTGGGAATTTGGTTCAAAATGCCGACTTTGACAGTATTTTCTGAAAAATCTTCTGCTTTTATTGAAACATGAAAAAGAAACACCGTTCGATTACCGAATTTTATGAGTAAGATAACCTAGCAATTTCATGCATTTGCGAATAAAAATGAAATGGAGAATATGTCAGAAACAATCCAGTTAAGAATGAGGACATCCTTAAAATAATCAAGAAAGTACGTGTAGCGAGATATTTTTGCAGATTCATATAGCTGAAAAAAATAAAATAATAAATAAAGCTCGAATTATAAATCGTTCGGGATAAATTCATTATACATTATGTGTATTTTCAGATTTTCCTAAACACCAAGTAGAAAAATATAGTTTATTATAATTCAGACCTGCCAGGTCTCCGGCCTTTTGAATACCAGTAATTTAATACAGAAAATGTTGTTTTATTTAATCAGAGCATTTTGCAATTTAAGAGAATAACATTTTCTCTAAAAAATTACTGTTGTGCAAAAATCCGGAGACTTGGCAATTCTGATAATTTTAATTATGTTAACCAATCAAAATAAATACAAATAAAAATGTTCCTTAATTTATTTATTTATTATTATTTTTTTTTTTTTTTTGGGGGGGGGGTGATATATAAAAATAATTTATTATGATTTCTATTATGGATTTGAATCAATAGGATGAATAATCCTTTACCACTGAATAAAACTGCCTTCAATTTGAAGCCTTACTTGTATTTTCTTGAATGGCCAACGTTGGGATCTATTTTTTTTTGTGTAAAGAGATTAACCAACATTGGATCCAGTAAACATAGGAAATACAATTCTGAAATTTTCTGAAGCTGTTCCGGTGTTTAATTCATTTTGCAGTCGACTGTAGGAGCTTTAAATAGCCGTTTAAAGATGATCCACTCATAAATCAAATAATTTTTAATGCTAAATTTTTTCGTTGGGGAGCTTTAAAAATCAGGAGTGTCAAATCAAGCTGCAAGTGTTTGGACCGAATTGTAACCGGTTTTAGGGTTGCATTTTTAGCTTCCAGCCAAAGCAGCACGTTTCCTCTCTATTTTTTTCTACCTTTATGACGGAAATTTAATCTTTACCTCCAAATGCAAAGCTTAAGAAGTAGTGTGGCCAAATTTTATAATGGTTTTGTAGCGATCTCATTTCACATGAACAGTTTAAAGCGAGTTACTAGCTGAAAGTAACTGGCTTGGCCTTTTGCTAGACGCTAACGCTCTCGCCTACTGTTCATGAGATCCCTGGTTCTGTGGTATTAGGACATTAACTGTAAACCGTCACGGTACAAGAACATTAACTGTAACTTAGATTAATGGAACGCTAGCTGGTTTTATGTTGTGTTTGTGATGTGGTGTTTTGTGTAACCTAAATAGTTATGTGTGAAATATATTAATGCAAGTTAACTTACTGTGTCATTGAAGCCTTCTACGGTTCGCTACATTAACGTAAGACATAACAACACAGATTCCACTCCCGCCGGCGCCACTGCAACCTCCTCAATGGTGACCCAGACAAACACGCAACAAACTTCAACAACAACAATCTACTCATCTCATAACCAACAGATGGCAGCACTAAATAAATCATCCCTGCAAGCAAAGTCTGAGAAACGCTCACAGCACAAAGCCCATGGAGATAGAAATAAGAAGGAGAACAGTGAAGATAGGCTTTCAAGATCACAACATGGACCGGGAATTAGTACCCAGTTTGTGGCGCTGGTGCTCCCAAAGGCCGGTCATGTGACTTGTCAAAAATGACAAATTGTCGTCTGCTCTTCCTGCATTTTGGTTTCGAGCATGGTAAAGAGATAGAGGGCGCTACACTTCCTAAAGGCCCAAAAGACCAGAAACGCCGCCATACTAGGTACCGCTTTTAGTTCCATAAGTAGAAACATTATCTTTGTTCTCCTTCTTTCTATCTCCCTGACAAAGCCTGTCATCCCGCGCATCACATATGCGTACAACCAACGCACCCTAGAAATGTAGGGGGCGTTGGTACAACAGCATGACTCCACGAGTGCATATTGCTCGTCTGACGTCTTCCTCACTGGGGATAGAGTGTGTAGCGATCTCATTTCACATGAACAGTTTAAAGCGAGTTACTAGCTGAAAGGAGGCTTGGAATTTTGCTTGACGCTAACGCCAAGGCAACACTAGATACCGGGCTTGCTCATTCCCTCTCAAAACGTCACAAATGGTGGCTGACCGCGACCATCGATTGGTCCAAAGCAACGCGCCCATCGTTTTGTGCCAATCGCTCTATGTCTTTCCTCCTAGTCAGCCACCTTTTGTGACGTCATCATAATGAATGAGCAAGCCCGGTATGTAGTGTAGCCCTGCTAACGCTCTCCTGCTGTTCATGAGATCCTTGGTTCAACCGCGACCTACGTTATACACGGCCGGTGCATGACGTTTAAAACGTCACATGAAGTGGATCATTTTTACACGGTGATTGGTGCAAAGCGCCGCACCCACCGTTTTGCACCAATCGCTGAGTAAAAATGATCCACTCCGGGGCTAACGAAAAAGACAGGCTACCGCGGTGCATTCCACATATATTTTTTTAAAGACCGCTAGAGTGACGTGAGGCTCTTTTCGTACACCTGCATTGGCGCATTTGAGCATCACGTGACTCCCGCGGTCTGTAAAAAAAGATACGCGTAAAGCACCACGGTAGCCTTTCTCTCTCGTTAGCCTCGGATCCACTCCATGTGACGTTTTAAACGTCATGCACCGGCCGTATATAACGCAGGTCGCGGTTCAACTCCCGCTGGTGCCACTGCAATCACATCAGTTTCATAATGGTATTTTTAAAAACGTTTTAAACTTTATATATTTTTTGGCTCACGAATTATCACCTTCTTAAAATGTATTAAGTGTTTTAAATCAAAAACTGTATGTGGGAACTGTATAATTTCCGTCTCCACCGCCGATCGACGATTGGGATTTTTACGCTTCTGATTATTTGTAAAATCAAACGCTTTTTAAGTCATTTCCGCTATTTTGGAGGATTATGAAGATATAAGAAGATATGATATAAGAAATTAATATATTATTAATAATATAATTAATAATATTATTAATAATATAATTAATATATTATTAGATTATATAGAAATATTAGATTATATAGAGATTAGATTATACAGAAATTTATTAGATTATATTAATATAATATTTATTATATTACAGTTATAAATTAATTAGATTATATAGAAATTAATAAATATTATATAAGAAACCAAGTTCAAACAGAAATGACTTAAGAAGCGTTCGGTTTAACAACTAATCAGAATGCATGATAATAGCAATCGTCTATCCGCGGTAGACAGGGAAATTATGCGTGGGAACTATGTGAACTGCAGTCCCCAATTCGAGGATGTTTAGTTCTGCAAGAAAGAGCTTCCCAAAAACTCTAATTTCACAACGCAATAACAATTATTTACTTCTGTATACCCGCAGCTGACGTCACAGGTATACAGTTTCAAATTTCGCAGTTTGCGAAATCAGCTGGCACCTAAAGGCGCTCCCTATTGAGTCTAACTTGATTCATCCTAAACACGAAACCACAGTAGCGTGTGTTCTATAAATTTATTTTGCATCACAGATCTACTTCTGTCGGCTGATATGTCTTGAATATTTTGATGTGTATATAAGTGGGTGTCGCCTTGGTTAATGTTGATTAAATAGTTCTTTATTTACATTCAGTTAGAAAAACAAAGCTTTTATTTATATATTAAGTTGGATCGTACATTTTCATTAATATGGTAAGTATATTATTATGTTTTACTGCATCCGGCCTCTATGCTATATGATTATTTGTAGGACGTTATGTTTTTGTGACCATTGTTTATTTTTTGAAAATGACCCATTCTTTTCTTATTTCTATTGCTAATTTAATTGCAGTTGGATTTTTTTAAATTTCTAATATTAATTAAGTGAAATTATCTTTTTTTCCTGTTATTTATCTTTCATTACCTGACAGCATCTTTTTGTATTAAATATGTTAAGTATTTTTTTTCTTGTAAATATTGCTCTTAGATAAACTATTTTTCCGGTTTCGCTATTTGTTTTGCTATTGTATTAAGTAAAAAATCCCTCTTCGTCAAAATTTCTTGTGTTTTTGGATCAAATAGATTACGTGAAGCATCTAATTTCGTATTAATTTACAATTAAGTGTTTTTGATTGACAGTGAGTCGAGGAGCATGTGTTCGTATTTCTGATTTTTTAAACACTTGTATGAAACAACTACCTATTTTACTAGTGTCGTTTCATAACTTTCATCTGATGCTCAAGTTTTCGCAATTAAATGAAGTGAAACATTAATTTTAGTTATATTAAAGTGTTGCTTTCTACTACTTTTCTGTATTAGGAATTTTTTTTAAATAAATGTTTTGATTTTATTTTGCATTTTTTTAATTAATGAAAATTTTATGTTTAAAATTAAGTTCTTTTTTTTTTTTTTTTTTTTTTTGCTGTTAAAAATAATGTATGTACGAAAATTTCGTGTTATGTTTAACTTTTCACCATTGAATTGAGTTAGGTTAAAAATCAGTATTATGAAAATATTAATTTGTTGCTATTTTCTATTTGTTATGAGGACCGTAATATAAGTATAGTGGGGGAGAGGGACAAGATTATAGCAGATAATAGTTTATAATTAATAAAAAGTTCTTAAAAAGTCATAAAATTATGTATATATCTATTATTCCAAGAATTATTAATAAGAAAAAGCTGAGCTGTAAAAAATGAAATTAAAAAAATACAATAACCAGGTAAAAGGAAGAATTACTGTAAAATTGTCTTTTTCAAAACTTTATTCTCTTTTGGTATTTTTTTTTTTTATGAGACAATTTATAGAGTATCATCATTAAGCAAAAGAGTATATAGTAAACATCAAAGGCCATGCAAATTAAAATATCAAGAGAACGTAGATATATTCATATATTATAGGATAAATATTGACATACTTGATAAACATATAAAAAAAGAAAACAAGTAATATAATATATTAATAAAGGGAAAATACTTAATTTTTAATGTTAGCCAGCACAAACACTTCTTTTAATTGATGTTTTTTTTTTCGTAATGCATAACGTAGTAGATGTGGAATCGGGTATTAAAACACTCTTATCGTAAGATTGATCTTATCATGGCACACAATTTTTTTTAGGATAATGATGATATTAAATAGAAGTACACAATCTTGTACTTTCCTTGACACTGAAGAGACTGAACTTTAAAAAAAAAAAATATTAGCACACCACTGAACATTAAAGCATAAACTGTAAACTTTGGAGACTGGACTGAAAAACAGAAGATAATAATTTCGAAGACTTCACTGGAAAGATGCGCTTTCACACATAAAGCAAAGAAATTTTCACTAATGTTGATGCTATAATAAGTGAATTCTTTACGACATCCAGAGCACCGCAAAGAAAGTAATTATGTTTTCTTGAAAAGCACTGATGGAACACCGAAAATATCCCATTTTTACTGCTTGATCCAAGTGCATTAACATAAGAGCTGAAGCGGAAAAAATTCAACAAAATAACCAGCTTTTGTGCCATCAGGGAGACCTTTCCTAGAAAAAGATCATATCCATCTTCACACCAGTATTTTTATTCCACATCTGTCTTTTTGTTTCCTCCAGTAGTAGGGTCTTAATTTAAAAAAAACGTTAATTAAAATGCTGTCTGTTATTCTTATTCTGGCATCTGGCCCAACGGCCAGGCCATTAGAAAATCCTTCTTTTAAAACTATATTTTGGCTGTTGTTTGGGGGAAGCACTATAGCATAATATGAGAAAAAACTTTACGGACACTTGAAAATGTATGTTAGTTATGTCAGTTTTGGCCTTGAGTGAATTGGAAATATTTAATATTTGCGTAATTTATGATTGATTAAAGTAATCATTATTACTGAAATAATGATTTGATATACATTAGATATATAAACAGACTTTATTTACTTCATATTATAGTTTGAGTTGTTGCTTAATTTTTTGATGAAATAATGTAAACAAATTGATTGAATTATTAATTGATCTTGCGGATATAATGGAAAGAGATAAAAATAGATGCTGTTTAATTTACAATAAATGATTTATTTGTTATTATTACCAGCTGCAAAAAAATTATCTTGAAGGGTTGTATCATTTTCTATGATTTATTTATTGAGTTACTTATAATTATAGATAACCGTTAAATACACCTCAGGAAAGATTTAAGCAAATGAATAAAGATGTTTTTTTTAATGATTTTCCATAATAAATAGATGTAATTTTTAAAAGGAAATTTATTAAGGAATTTTGATAAATTAAGTGGGAAAAAAAGAGAATTAAATGCTACAATATGTCATACTTTATGACACTATTTTTCCTGTATTTTAAATACAGTAATCTCTCACTTATGCACGCTATCTTTTATGCGCGTTTTTCACTTATGCATGCTTTTTTTTTACGCGGTCCGGGCCAGGGATATAAGAAAACCAATGATAACTATTATTCATTTATGCGCTGCACTGAAAAAGCAACTCTCACTTATGCACGTCGCAAAAATTTTCAAGATTTTTACACTTTTTTTCTGCTTCTAGAAAGACATTCCCTCGCCCTTCCCCTATTGTTCAGAATTCAGGAACACATTCCTCTACTTTATACATAGAAACATAGGAGTGTATGTCAGGGTCTTGTCATTTACATCAGTAAAAGTCGCAGCCGATTAGAGAGGTTAGTGCTGAACATGGTGTTGATCACTAACGGAAAGAAATTTCTTTGGTGTTTGATTAGATGGTCACGTTTTGAAATGTTGAAAAGAACGAAATTACCGCTTTCGTTTAAGTATCTGGTCCAATATTTTATCATCACTATACTCACTTTCTTCATCTATTAGATTAGAAGTCTCATCTTTGGCATCAGAATCAGGAATAGCATTCTTTTGAATGAATCCTTTCAAACGATTGTATAAAAAGTCGGTTTTCTTTCATAGTTAAACCACATTCTATAAAAGACTGCTTAATTAAGTCTGTTTAATAAAAACTGTTTAACCCAAGCTGCCTTTACCCAGAGAGCTATCGTAAGATACGAAGCAGATCAACGTTTACCAGACTTCGTGAATTGCTGTTCTCCATTTCTTAGCCAATCACTTCATAAACGCCTCATTTCAGCTTTGAAAGTCTTATTCCAATGTACATCCATGGGCTGTAACAATGGGTTCAAACCTCCAGGAATTATTACAAGATCAGTTTGATAATGTTGCTTAAAACTAGATTTAACAGTCGTTTTTAGGTGGGGTTTTGCACTGTCGATTACTAAGACGGATTTTGGTTTAAAAAAACAATTAGGGTGAGTGTTCTAAACTTTTTGCTTATATTCATCAAGTCACTATTCATAAATCTTTTCATGGACACAGTGACTACAACACCCTTTGGAAAATCTGACTTGGAATATTTTTTAAGCCTTTAAAAATTATCATTGATTTCAATTTTGTTCCATCAGCTATTGTGCTCAATGCAACTGTGTGTGTATCGTAGTTTTTCCTTACCAGTTGTTCTGCATAATACAGATTTTACGCCTTTAAAGTCATAAGTTTTCTGCTGCGGCAGACCAAACAGCAAATATTCATTTTCCGCTGGTTATTTAAGATGCCAAAAGCTACAGAATTCACAAAAGAGGAAATTTTAAAGATATTTAAGTTAAAATAAAAAAAGCTTGTTATATTAAAATTTCTTGAATATTAAATCTTTCAAAGCAAAGAATATACTGAGTACTTGCTAGAAATAAAAATTTCGACCAGAAACCAAGATGCGGGCAGCCATGTGTAACAAGTGTTCAGACTGAACTGATTGAAAAATTGGAAGATTGGTGTTAAAGCAAAATATGGCCATAAGGCAAATAAAAAATAATCTTTGTGTCAATGTCTCAAAGGACACAAAAACACAATACATAGCCACATAAGAGGCTGCAAGCATAGGCGTAGCGACGGGGGGGGGGCACGTGCCATCCCAACATTCTGAGTACCACACTTTTAGAACTGATTGCTGTCAGTTAAGAAATGTCTATCATACAATGCTCGAAAAGCTTAAGTGAAAATATTTTTGTTCTAGACAAAGTGTTTATGGGAGGATTTGATATTTGACGACCCTTAAATCACACTCGAAACATCTTTCGATTTGGATCTTCAACCGAAAAAAGGTGCTTACAGGCATCTATTTGTCTGTGAAAAATTTTAGACTGTTATTAACGATTACTGTTGTTTTGGAAACAAAGAAGGAAAGTTTGCGTATGAAAGAAATGTTTTAGCAGTCCCAGTTTACTCTGCTAGATCTTTGAAGAAAGAAATGAACACCACAAAAGAAATTATTTTTTCCTGTCACTTTAATATTCATAACAACATTCTTTGAATGCTGATGAAAAGAACTGCTAAAAATACAAAACATCCCATGACCGCTTTTCTACTTTTTTTAAGTATTAGCCATAACAATAGCAAGTATTTCTGGAAATAACATAAACTACAATAGAATTAAATTAGTATTTTAAGATTTTTTTCCTTCTTTATTTTTACCCTTCTCTTCTTTACTCATCATTCATGGACCCTTTTTTATAGGTAGAAGCGCAGGCATGACCATTGAAATGATTTGAAATAGCATACCGTTTTTCATTTTTCGATTAATGTATTACGTCTTGAATTATGAGCCGATTGCTGCTTATGACGACCTTTTTTGGACTATCGTGTCAGGAAAATCGATTCAAAATGCAAACTTTGACAGTATTTTCAGGGTTCGTACGGTCCTTGAAAGTGCTTAAAAGTCCTTAAATTTTTTTAAAGATTTTTTGGTCCTTGAAAGTACTTATTTTTATTCAAAATTTGCAAAAAGTGCTTGAAAGTCCTTAAATTTTTCTTTGATTTTTTTTCCCTTAATTTTTGTCTGAAAAATTTCAATGATAATCATTTTTCTAAATTGTCTGCCTTCTTTTTGTCTTTATTACTATCGGTAATACTTTAACAAACGCCCTAACCTTAACCAGACAAAGCGGCGACGTCCCCCCCCCCCCTTCCCCTTCCTAGTCGGCACCTATGCCCTCGCGGCCAGGAGCGCTTTCGTATCTCTGGATCTATGGGTCCGATCACGACAGGGGTATGGCTCATTCGCCTCGACATCGATATCCTTAAAGATTTTAGTTATGTTCATATAGAAGAGATTGCGCCCCCTGGTGGTGGAAGGTGGAACTAATGGATTTTGGATTCATCTCGAGTTCTATGGGTCCGATCACGACGCGGTTTGGCTCATTGGCTCGACATCGATAGCCTTAAAGATTTCAGTTATGTTCGTATAGAAGATATTGCGCCCCCTGGTGGTAGAAGAGGGAACTAATGGATTTTGGAGCTATTTCGGGTTCTATGGGTCCGATCACAACGCGGTTTGGCTCATTCGCCTCGACATCGATAGCCTTAAAGATTTCAGTTATGTTCGTATAGAAGAGATTGCGCCCCTGGTGGTGGAAGATGGAACTATTGGATTTTGGAGCTATCTCTGGCTCTATGGGTCCGATCACAACGCGGTTTGGCTCGTTCGCCTCGATATCAATAGTCTTAAAAATTTCAGTTATGTTCGTATAGAAGAGATTGTGCCCCCTGTCAGTGGAAGGTGGAAGTAATAGATTTTGCAGCTATATCCGATCACAATACGGTTTGACTCATTCGACTCGATTTCGACAAAACTTAATGATTTTAGTTCCGTGTTTCACCACCCGGGGCAATAGATTTAAGGTTATTACACGGGACCGGGTATCGCCGGACGGGTCAGCTAGTTTTCTATATTTTAAAATAAATTTATTCTAGGTTTTTATTTATACTTCAGACATAAAAATAATTACATCTTAATTGATTGTATGCTTACATGTGTGATGTATTTGTAGATTATTTCTGATGTATTTTTATATTTCTTACACGTGGCAAATATTCTAAAAACCTTGAATCTAAAAAAATGAAAAAGAAAATGAAAGATTTCTTCTCAAAAACAGCATCTACTTCAAACAATTTAGATGCCAATACATCAGAAAAAATAGATGCTAGTACTTCAAAAAATTCTGAAAAAAATAGAATTCACACATTTGTTTCTAAAAATGATGTACTAGATGCTGAAATATTGTGGGCCTTAAAGTGCATTAAAAGTCATTATTCATATAAGTCCTGTGAAGATATTGCACAATTACTTTCCAGAATGTTCTCAGACAGTAGCATCGCTAGCAATTTTTCATGTGGAGAAAAAAAATGTGCATATATATGCCATTTTGGTCTTGGCCCTCATTTTCAAACGCTTTTGGTAGATAACTGCAAAAATGCAGAGTTTTTTACTCTGCTCTTTGATGTGACTCTAAATCAAACTAACCAAAAAAAGCAGCTTGATATTCATGTACGATATTGGCACCAGGAGGAATGTAGAGTCAGGTCAAAATATTTAACATCAGCATTTATTGGGCATTCAACAAGTGAAGACATTCTCTCAGCTTTGTATGAATGTGTTGTAAAATTGGATTTATCAAAACTTCTACAAATATCTATGGATAGGCCTTATGTTAATTGGAAATTCTACAACAGTTTACAGGAAGACTTATCCAAGGAATATGGCATACAATCTTTGAATTTAGGTTCATGTGGTCTCCATATTATAGGTGCAGATTCACGGTCGCCAGTCGCCACGTGGCGACTAAAGTTTTTGCTTTGGCCACTAACTTTCAATGTCTAAGTCGCCATGTGTTTTACAGGTATACCCCTTTTCCGCCTTTTTTTCAGATCAAATACGCGGATTGTTCTCCATAATTCTGCAATATTTAGCACTTTTATCTATTGTCTAGTCCATAATTAATTAAATACGATTGAACATGCATGCCACATTTCCGCTGATCCGCAAATTTTTTGTTTACTTCTTTAAAAAAGAAAAAAAAAATCTACGATGTCCGTGGAATAGTAATAAAAAAATCATGTTGATATGTGCTGTGAATGAACTCTGTGGTGGCGACATACCGCAATTAGCCCGCAACGCACAAAAATTCGTAACGAGAATACAATAATTTTAGATGCCACTCATTAAATTTGTAGCTCTGGGATTTTTCCGATATGTTCTTACAAGTAGACATAGATGTCAGCATGCAATTCTTCCATGAATTAGCAGAACTCTTCG
The DNA here is from genome assembly GCA_963931845.1 of Maratus michaelseni. NCBI lineage: Eukaryota > Metazoa > Arthropoda > Arachnida > Araneae > Salticidae > Maratus > Maratus michaelseni. Next base: position 180,887,536 of record OZ007590.1, on the reverse strand, counting down.
AATTATCATTATTTATTTAGTTAGTTAGATTTCTGCAAAAGGAATTGGTCAATCGCTCGCGAACTTTGTGAAAACGGCCATGAAAAAATCCCGCAAATTTCGTCGCTCGGCAAATAAAACCATGAATTCCATCAATCGCTCATGAAATAAAACTGCAAATTTCCTGAATTGGTCTCCAAGAATTAATAATTAAAAAAAACGCGAATTTCGACAATCGGTCGAGAAGAAAAAAAGAACGTTCATTTCATCAATTGGTCGCGGGGAAAAAAAAAAAAAAAAAAAGGCTTATTAGTCGATTGAAAAAAAAAATTGAATTTCGCCAATTAGTCGCGGAAAAAAATTACGAGTTTCGTCAGTTGCCCGTGGTTTAAAGACGCGAATCTCATCGAGCTGCTACCAAAAAAAAAAAAAACTATTTCACCAATCGATTGCAGATAAAATTGTGAATTTCATCAATCGGTCATAGAAGGAAAAATCCTGAATTTCGTTAGTCGCAGAAAAAAAAATACTGAATTTCGCTTATTAGTCGCGGAAAAAAGCATGAATTTCGTCAATCAGTTGCGAAATAAAATGGCGAATTTCGTCAAGGAGTTGCGATAATAAAACATGAAAATTGGTGATCGGTCACAAAAATTGTAATTTACTATTAAGGATTAAAAAAATCCCCTTGCCAACAAAAGTTGCAACGAGGCTTATAGTGTTCGATCTTTCTCTATCATGCCTGAATGTCAGAAATTGTTGAATTTATTTTATTAAAATCTATAACCTAAAAGAAAATAAATCTTCTCCATATTTTCTTCATATATGGTTCTCATTTTTATAGACATATTTTTTATGCAAATCCGCATGTTGAGCGTTTATTTTCAGCTATATAAAACACCCTTTTTTTTCCTTTTGTCACGGGAGGGGGTGAGGGGAGTTTATTCATAGAATAAAAAACTTTAGGGGATTGTTTATATACTTCTATGGTGGGAAGATTCTATAAAATCCCGTTGTCCAAATTTAAGAGAAAAAATATTGTTTTATGCTTTTGTGTCAAAATGTGGCCACTAGATTTTTTGGGTTTAGGAGCCACTGGCTCCTTCCAGATTTTGAGAATCTGCACCTATACTCCATATCCTAAACAATTCCTTCAAACATGAAATTTCATCCATCGGGTGGGACATAACTTCAGTTCTGTCAAGTTTGTATTGGATTTTTAAAGATCCTCCAGCAAGACGTGATGATTTTATAAATATCTCATCAATGAAAAAATTCCCTGTAAAATTCTGTTAGTTACAGGTGGTTCGAAAATGTCCCAGCAGCCGAAAGGGCCATAGAAATAGGGAATGATATCATAACATATGTAAAGAAGATTGATATGGGTATTTTGCTAAAAATTACATCTAAATCATTTTGTATCATTAAGGAAGCAACTAAAGATAAAACATTTTTGATAAAATTGAATTTTTTTCTATCGCTATCAAAAATACTTTTACCATTTTTGAAGGTATATCAGAGTGATAAACCAATGATTCCATTTTTTGCCACTGACTTGTTGAAACTTGTAAATGATTGTATTCAGCATTTTAAGGATCTGAAACCTGAAAATCAGATACAGAAAGTTGATGCATTATGCAAATTTAATTTTAGTGATCCAAATATGCACAACGATAAGGGTAAAATATATTTAGGTTTTGCTGCAGAGCAACTAATAAAAGGAAAACAGAAATAACAGAAAATGATATATTTTCACTTAGACAAGATTGTCTAAAGTGCGTTACAACAATGATAAAACATTTTAATGCAAAAATGTCCAGTTAATTATTCATTAGTAAGAAATGCAACTAGCATTGACCCACGCATGATGGCTGAGCATCCCGAGAAAGCAAGAGAAAAAATGAAAAGCATCTTTAGTACTATCTCAAAATAAGCGTGTTTTAGAAAAAAATTGTGATGAGATTCCTATCCAGCCGATTTCCTATCCAATGTTGTCAAGCCGAATTCATTCGATTTTGCTTCATTTGACCCAAACAATCTTTCCTTGGATACATTTTTTCAACCTTACTTTTCTGGAAACAAATATGAAAACCTATGGAAGATTATTAAAATGATTCTTATACTCTCCCATGGACAAGCATCTGTCGAAAGAGGCTTCTCAGTTAATAAAGCCCTTGAAGTTGAAAATTTAAAAGAGGCATCTTATATTTCTCAACATGTGATTCATGAATATATCAAGAAGTCTGGGGAAATTCACAATTTGCAAATTACAAAAGAAATCAGAATAGCTGCTTCATCTGCTCGTTCAAAGTACATGCACATGCAGCATTTGGAAAAGAAAAAAAACGAAGCTCAGGCTGAAACAAAACAACTGAAACGGAAAACTTTAGAGGATGAGATCACCTTCCTAAAGAAAAAAAAAGATTTTTCTTGAAAAGGACATGCAAAGTACAAATGTAGAAGCTAATAATTTGGCTGATAAAGTTGAAACATCTAAGAACATAGACTTGTTTATGCAATATCATGAACTGAGAAAAACTATCAAAGAAAACGAAATTCACATTAATAGCCTTTATCTAAAATTGTTAGAAAAAATTTCAGAATTAAAGAAAATTTAATTGTTTCTCATTTCATAATTTGTATTATTAAAATTATTACTGATATTTTCAATTAAATACATTATACGTTTTTTGTAAAGTTCAATTCGTTGTACATCTAATGTACTTATATTTACTTAAAAACAGGGTTGGGTTTTTGACGTCAAAAACTGGTTTTTGACATGACAGTGGTAAAAACCGTGTTTTTACCGGTTTATTCCGTCAAAAACCTATCATTTTCGATTGTCCTCCAATTTATGGTGTAAGTGTAGCATACAATACATTTCTAGATTGATTTTACCTTGTTCTTGTTATTATTATTATTTACAGTTACATTTTTTAAATTTATTTAAAAGAAGATCATTTCCTAAAATGGGAAAGATTTAAAAATACAAGAATAAAAGAAAAGAACAATATTTGTCATAATCTTCACCAATATAGATTCTACTAACTGCAATTAACATTAATATTAAATGATAATAAAAGGTCATTATAATTATTAAATAACATTCAATATACATTTTTAATAAAGTGCATTAAAATTATTTTAGAGATGCAAAAATGTTGTTACATTGTATGAAAATAGATGTTAAGCTAAGACTGGCAGTGAATAAATTTGAATATTCTTAGATAATATTTTAAAATGCATATCTTATATATTTAATAAATGCAATTACGGCGATTTTCATTTGCAGTTCAATAAGTAGAATCTTAAAGTTTTGTTTTCAACAATGTAATAAATTGTACCGAAATTATACACTGTTTAATCTAATACATATAGGTTACAGGATTTCTTCAAAAAATCTAATTTTTTTAGACTATGCCAAATTGCTTAAGATTATTGTAGAGATCTTTTAACAGAGATGTAACACGTATTATTCTAATTCAATTCTTTTTTGTTTTTCGTGGATGTATAAATATACTTTAGAGTCTTTCTGATACTCAATATTTCATGTAAAACAACTTAATATTAAAGATAGAATGAAAAAAAAATGTAAAAACAAACTACTAAAAAAATGGGTTTTTGACAGTTTTTGACATTTTTGACAAGGAGGTTTTTGACATGACGGTAAAAACCATGGTTAAAACCGGTAAAAACCGTCATGCGTCAAAAACTTCCCAACCCTGCTTAAAAAGTTCTATGTATTTACAAAAATGAAAATTTCAATTCAAACATGCAATTCATTAGTTTATTCAATTTTTAGGTGCTTAAATTTTTTTGGTTTTGGTCCTTGAAAGTCCTTAAAAGTCCTTGAATTTCATGTAATGAAATGTGTACGAACCCTGATTTTTAAAACATCATTTTTCTTTATTAAAAAATGGAAAACCTATTCGATTTTCTAGTTTCTTAATAAGAATACTTGCCAGTTTTATGAGTTGCCAAATAAAGTTAAATTCAGAAATGCGTCAGAAAGTTAGCCAGTTTGGATTCGAGAATAGCCTTAATTAATATTTACCTTGAAATAACCTAATAGAACATCGTTCCAGTTAAAAGTTTATAGTGAACTCTCCAGTTTTATATCACCTATACATTTCTGTACCGCGTATGATTGTCAGAAATGTATCAATAAGTAGCCAGTATGTTTCAGAAATGTGTCACTAATATGCAGTTTGGATTTGAGAACAGCCGACTGTTAGGCCCATGTTTATTCGTTTCTAGAAATCATGTTAAAATGGCTAGACAAAAATATTTTCAACAGAATTCTGTTTTGAACTGTATATAGAATGATGAGAAATAAAATATATTATAGCATCAAACTGTGATAAAAAAATTTATATATTCTGGGATTTAAAAGCATACTTAATTGCCAAATAGTTATTGGGCAAAAATGTATCGAAATTCTTGCACGCATAACACCTGCATTCGGACCTCACATATAGGTGTCTGAATTTAAAGAAAAGGGAGTTTTAGAAAGATATAAGAATAGCTTTTCAACGTGCAGCACGGACAAAGATAAAGATATAATGCAAAATTCTCAGGAAAGCCACTTCAATTGAAATAAGCCCAGGTGTATGAAATCTCAGGTGCGCATAACAAGCCCCTGTAAAAGGATAGGCATAACAACGTTCCAAGAAATTACAATTGATAAGGGATGCAAGAATACATAACGCGATCTCACCGAAAGTGGGGACTAATAATTTATAGATAGGGGTGTCCCCCTTTCTTCCCCGAAGGCGCACGTGTCCAGAACCGGGGCGACGCCAGCACGGAAAGGAGAATATGTATTATAATATTAAAGGAGTTATAGCATTTTAGATGATGTCCAATGATTTTGTTCCAAGGCGGGGATTTTAACAAAAGAAAGATAAGCTATCCACTAACACAAAATTAGGGGGGCTAAGAGAGGGCGTAGAAAGACACCGATTGGATCTCAACGTTTTCTATGGGGCGTTTGAGAAAAGGGAAAAAAAAGGTAAAAAAGGGATGAAGAGGAAAAAAGGATTATTATGAGATGGAGTTTTGGGGAGTTTGGAGATAAATTGAATATGATGAGTGAGTGAGCATCGATTAGTTTCGAGTAAAAATATAGTGGTTAGTGGAGAAAGATTTGGACCTTTTCTGGGAGTCTTAAAAAACTTAGTGCCTGGAATGATGACTTCGCTGCTTTACCTAGGATTAACAGGTAAACATTTCGTTATTCACATCATATTTTGATGTTCTTTGATTTTAGTTTAAAGATATCCAAATCACTAATGTTAGGCGTACAGATAGGCATCCTTTAAATTAATATTATATATTTATAACAGAGTTGTACTGCTTTATATTGTAATTATGCTATTTACTCATGTTTAATTCCTTAATAAATACTTGTAACTTAGACATTTATATCTCTGTTTTATTTGTCTATAATTTAATTTGCTACAGGAGGCGGGCTATGCATGGACTCACAGGTTTTAACTTCGCAAACTATACGGCCTCATACTTCATAAATAACTATAAATTAATAATAATAATATTTAACTCTTGCCAATAAAGATAACTTCAATTATCCGATTAAATGAAGTAAATAAATAAAAATATATACAACTGTAGCTCAGCATTATGAAAATGCAGGGAAACCCTCAGACGGTGAAGGGTTTGAGGTTTTTCCAAAAATATTTTCCACCGCCTAACAACATGAAACTTTCTGACATTTTCAGACATAAAAGCATGCAATTGGCACTGGTAGGCACAACTATTGAAAGGAATTCAAATCAAATAGCAATATTTTGATAAATGTATTTCATATTGAATGATAAGCGATTGCTGTCTCATGACAACATTTCTCGGGCTCTTGATAGAAATTTGGTTTAGCAATCCATCCCAAAATGCCAACTTTGACAGTATTTTCTAAATATCTTTTCCCTTTATCGAATGCTGAAAAATGCCATTCAATTTCATAGTTTCTTAATAAAAACATCTGTACATTTTACGCGTTGACGAACAAAATTTAATTCAGGATTGTGTCAAAGTAGCCAATTTAGCTTTCAGAATTAGTCTTAAATAGCTATATAGTAATTATATTCAAATTATGTTAAGGAAAAGAATTCCCTGAAAGTGGGAAATTCTGTCCATATATTAGAGGTTTTGGCTGAATCTTAATATAGGTAATTTAAATTAGGTCTACGAAACTTTTAAAATGCATTATTAATTACAGGGCTGATAATTTCAGATAAGATGGAATTGGCGAAAGAGCATATGAAATGAATGACGTAAAATTATCAGTTATCTTTAGGCAGTTATGAGAATTTTTTAATTACACGACAGGGCAACCAGAATAGCAGTCTTGAAAAATGAGCGAACGAGAATTCAAACACCAAATGTACCTTGAGAGTTTTTGTTTTGAGAATGTGGTTTTGAGAATCTAGCTGTGTTTGTGATTTACCGAGAAAGCTAACCTCAAATATTAAGCAGACAAAGACATTTCTAATGAACGTTGAAAGGAATGAGAATAAAATGCAGACCGAATACAAAGTCCATCTCTTTTCTTTTTCTTTTTTTCTTTTTTTTTTTTTTTTTTTTTGTTGGATATCTAGTGAGGGTGAAAAATAATTTAAAAGAATTATATCTATGTGAGAGCAGTTTTATTGTTAACGGGCATATGTTTAAATATATTTTCTTTTAATGGTAGAAAATTACGGCGAGAACTGTAATAAAAGTTAGGATAAAATAAATAAGTAATTAAACGTTAGTTTAAACTGAAAATTAGAGAAAAGGATTAATTTAAGAAAAATATATGTAATTCCACATCACACCCCGCCTTTTTGGACTTGTCATATGTTACAATGGCAGCATCAGTCATTCAAAATGCAGCAAGTTACTTTTTTAAGAATCTAAGGAAATCTAGGGATATTTTGCTCTGTAATTTAGGGGGGAAAATAAAATCCATCTGAGAACAAAGACTGTTTGACATTGTCTCAGACTACCAAATTTTGAATTGTGTGCACATGATGCGAAAATATGAAACGAATCAAAATACAACCCAAGATTACCACATTATTTAATAAGAAGACCAAAAGTAACTTTGGGGAAACTGGTAAGTTATGTTTTATTATAATTATTATTTTTAAAAACCCCTACTAATTTTTATTTTTTAATATTGCTAATACGTATTATAAAAAAAAAAGGTTTTTTAAAGCTGTTCTCAAATCCAAACTGTGTACTTTCTGGCACAATTTTTAATTCATTTTTGTTCACAAACACATGAGATTGACAGGTGTTTTTATTCGGAAACTATGTAATTGAACGTTTCTGTAAGAAATTGAATGATATTTTAGAAAATTGAATTTATAATTTCTGAAAGTATTGAACTTTTCAGTAAGTAAGAAAATCTTTCAAAAAAAGCTGTCAAAGTTTGTGTTTTGAGCTGAAACATATTATCGAGTGTCAGATAATCCGGAGTCTACTGTAGCATTGTTATGTTTTAAGAAAAGTGTTTCTAGTGTGATATTTGCTTTCAATTCCTTTTAAACGTCAATAAAAATATTGCAACTTAATATTTTTTTATTATTATTAAAGATGCAATATAATTTCGTGATGCTAAAACAATTTTGTTATTATAAGATGGATTAATATATCCATTATTATAGAAATTTAAAAATCATCATATGTAATATTTCTGTTGTCAACATCCCTTTTTTTAAGCAAATACAAAACACAGAACGATACATCAGATACCAAATGAAAGGATCTTGAACAGGCTCCTGACATAGTGCGCTCACATTTTGTTGAAACATGTTTTTTGATTAAAAATTGCTGTTCATGAAAAATTAAATCGGCATTGTTTTCATAAATGAAATGAAAAGTTTTCCTCAAATGAGTGTTGCCACAAAAGTAAAATACCGCATTATGTGATGCTCAATAATGATTATAAAAAAAAAAAAACAGTATAACCGTGGCATACATAATAACAGTATATTATTTACGTAATGCGTAGAATACGTAATAAGTACAACAAGTATAAAATGCGATGCCAACGCACGGGTTTATTTTATATTTATGATTAAAATAGGAAATTGAAATATTTAGAAGAAAAAAAACACCATTGATCGATCGAAGTAAAATTATAGTTAATTAAAATTTAAATCAGCATTGTTTTCATTAAAAAAAAAATGAAAGGTTTTTCTCAGTTTTCCCGAAGCGAGTGATGCCATCCTCTAAATGCAGTTAAAATACTATTGTTAATTTTCTTTCTCCCACGTGCCTTTTGCTAACTTTGATTTTACTGTAACTTTGATGGAATAAATGAGATGATATTCTGGCTTCACAAATGTTGTTTTCAGATATTTTTATCCTTAATTTTTCTTAAAGTTTAAACCTGCATCTAAAACCTATTAGATATTGCTAAGAAAATATTAGACTGCAGTGCGAAATCCTCGCACGGGTCCACTGGTCATATATATTATTTTTGTTGTCAACATCCCTTTTTCTAAGCAAATACAAAACACACAAGACACAAAAATGAACGAGCTATCATTTGAAAGGTTTTTCAATCGGCTTCTGACATAATATACTCCCATTTCGCTAAAACATGATTTTTTAATTAAAAATTGCAGTTAATTAAAAATTAAATCAGCATTGTTTTCATAAATGAAATGAATTTTTTTTTCTCAAATCAATGTTGCCACAAAAATAAAATACCGCATTATATCATGCTCCAACAATGATTATGAAAAAAATAGAAATAAATAGTACAAAAAAATAAAGTGGGACGTCTCTGCACGGGCTTTTTAAGAAAAAGATACCATCGATCGATTGAAGCAGTGGTATTTCACGTGTAGCCTAAAATGTATGCTTTGTTACGTTAAATTAAATTGTATTTTATATTTATTCAATTTATTTTTTTTTTGGTCTCGTGTTTTTCCCGAAGCGAATGTCGTCATGCTCTAATACAGTTAAAATATTATTGTTTTTTTCCCCCGCGCGTGCCTTTTGCTATCTTCAATCAGTTTTTCCTGTAACTTTGATAGAATAAATGAGACGATATTCTGTCTTGACTAATGTTGTTTACAGATATTTTCATCCTTAATTTTTCTTTAGAAGTTTAAACCTGCTTCTACAAAATATTAGATATTGCTAAAAACTAGGCGACAGAGCAAAATCCTCTCATGGGTCAACGGGTAAAACATAATTTGATTTAAGTTTATTAAAATATCATTCATTTCATTGTAATTTAATGAAGAACCTTTCCTTATAACCTTCTTAGCACAAGATAAAATGATATGTAAAATTTCAATTGAAAGTAATAAACAAAATTACCGAAAACTTCTTTCAAACGTTGGTCATCATATTATGTAAACAGAAAAAAAAAAAAAAAATGATGATGATAATAATAAGCAGTTAAAACATGTGTGCCCCCCCAAAATTTCAGGCCACGCTACGCCTATGGCTGCAAGAACATTATTTTAACGAAAATGCATTGCAAATTGTGCCTAAAAATGGACCATAAACAAGCCAGAGTGGATTGAGTTCAAAAGCATATGTCATGTTGGGACAAGTGGCTACCCAATCACCATTCAGCGACGAAATGAAATGAAATGGATTATTGATGGCCTGATGGCTGGATTTTTTTTTTTTCTGTGATCAATTGTTGAAATCTAAGATTTTTTCTTTTTTTTCTTTTAACAATTGGCAAAATTTGCAATTTTTTTCGCCGATTGATTGATGAATTCATATTGTGGTGTGGGATTCCACAAGAAAAAAAACAAAAACAAAATTGTGCTTTTTATGAAAATTTTAAAAAATCGTGGACGAATCACTTGCTTGTGAAAGAAGTAAAGGTAGCAGGTAGCACATAATTTTTTTTTCACTATGCAAGATTTGTGACATCACACATTATTTCTATCCTGTCCCACAAGAAACTCTTGAAATCGAAGGCCTGATGGAAAGTAGTTTCGGAGATGATCAGCAAGAAGTTTTCACTCCTATGTTTCTTGTACCTGGTAATTTTTATTTTGGGAGAAACAAGCATACTTATTTCATAACTGAAGCCTTATTTTTGAGATCAATTGCTTTCTGATTTGAAGAAACTACCATTTTTTTATTGAGTGATTTGAGCAGAAACATAAACTCAGAAATAAGATGTAGACCTAGACATTTATAAAGTCCTTTCAATTATTATTGAATGGATTTTTATGGATACATTTTATGGATAATTTTTCTTCTTCTCTCTTTTTAAAATAGGTATGCGACTATTTTGGCTACTATTTTTGTAAAATACTACTTTTTTTTTTTTTTTTTTGCTGAAGGATTACTAAAGCTACTATTTTCAGAATCATTCGCAGTGGCAGCCTTAAAATGTAAACCAAATGGCTTTTTAAAATTTAGCAGATGTTTTTGCAATCCTGTGGATCCGATTCTGGAGTATTGGTTCCTCATTCTTACTAATCCAGTTTTTAAAAAAAATGTACGTCACAAGCTAAAAATGTAATTACTATCATTTATATATCTTAATTAGATTTTTCAATCACCATAAGATTCCTCAAAATTGATCCATTAGTTATTGAGTTTTTGAGTTGAAAAATTGGTTGATTGATTGATTCTCCAAGTTTTTCCGTTTTATCAAAAACTATTTTAGATATCTGAATGAGACAAACTGCAGATTATGGCCAGAAACATCTGCCCTTGTCCCTTAAAAAGTTAATTGTTTGTTATGCAAACATTCCAAACACTTTTAAAAATGTTTTTTTGGCTATATGTCATCTAAATAGTCAAATGAACTTATAAATGTTTTTTTGAAAATCATAAGACAATAGACAGACACTGCAATTTTGTATTATGTATAAATTATATTTATATTATGTATTGTGTATGTATTATATGCTACGGCTAAAGCAAAAATTAGGGTTAAACCTAGGTTTAACTGGTTAAAATAGGGATTATCAAGGCTTTATGGCTAAAGCCCGAAAAGTTCCCAGCCCTTCCAACTTTAACCGGCTAAACCTGAGTCTAACCAATCCTAGTTGTTTAAAGCCCAAAGAGTTCCCAACGCTTCCACTTTTAGCTGGCTATAACGAGGTCTAACTGGTTCATGAGCAAATCTAGATCATGTTAGCTATGCAGTTGGTTAGTATTGTATCATCCTTTGCCTGTGCATGTTTGTTTTGTAACATGTTAATGAATTTATCTAAAAAATTGAGATTGAAAACGTGTTCAAATCAAGTTTCTATGACATAAATTACTGACTGCTGCTTGAATGAATTTCATGCATTCTAGAGTACAGCAAGTTTCGTGTGTCCAGTGATGTTTTTTTTTTCAATTAATGGGTACGAAGCGCTCGTCTGGTTTACTGGCTAAAACTGGGTCTAATCAGTCCTCCTAGTTTGTTAAAGCCCAAAGTTAAGTTATATATGTTTATAAAGCAATATATTATAAGGTATAGGTGCAAATTCACGGTCACCAGTTGCCCTGTGGCGACTAAATTTTTTGCTGTGGCCACTAACTTTCGGTGTTTAAGTCACTATGTGATTTAAAAGTAATCAATTTCTGGTGGTCCCCAGTCCCCATCGTGAAATGTTGATATTTTTTTTAAAGATTAAGACCAAAACACATAACAAGCATTATTGTTATCTTTTAATAACATTTCAGAATGATCTGTTTAACACAGCAAACTATTAAATATATTCGAATAGCAATGTTATTCGTAACAGTTTGAATCTGATAATTTTATTTTGCATAGACTGTGATTTAAAAAAAAAAAATATATATATAAACAAATGCTTGAAGTGTGTTTTTATTTTTATAGTGCAAAATATTCTCACAAATTCAGATTTTCTTTCATATGTACTTTTGTCTGGCCAAATCAAAATAAGAAATATTGTTTATCTGATATTCCCCGCTATCATGATTGCTTAGCTTATACATATTTTTTTTAAACCATATCTTGCCCAACTTTATCTTCTGACTGTACATGATTTAAGATTTAATTAATATTCAAATTTTGTTGTACATGTGTCTATATTAAATAAATTACTTTGCACTTTGAATTCCTGAGTTTTTTCTTTTTTTAACCCCATATAAACACTATTGTTTTTATACGTTTGTTTTACAATTGTGGCCACTGGACTTTTTGGGTTTAGGAGCCAGTGACTCCTTCCAAATTTTGGGAATCTGCACCTATATTATAAGGTAATACATAAATAAAAGTAAACCATGAATAAAGACATTAATTTATTAATATATTCAAGCAGCGGTCAGTAACTTATGTAGGTTTTGTGCACATAAACCGAAAAAAAAAAAAAAAAAATCACTGGACACAAAAAACTTGCTCTACAGCAATCTCTAGAATGCACAAAATTCATCCAAGCAGCAGTAAGTAACTTATGTATGAGTACTTCGCGTGCATTAACCGAAAATAGAACATCACTGGACATACAAAACTTGCTGTAGCAGTCTTTAGAATGCACTAAATTCATTCAAGCAGCGGTCAGAAACTTATGTATGAGTACTCTTCAGGCTTTAACCGACTAGGATTGGTTAGACCCAGGTTTGGGCAGTTAAAGGTGGAAGCGTTAGGAACTTTCCGGACTTTAACTGACTAGGATTGGTTATGTTTAGCCAGTTAAACTTAGGTTTACCCCTAATTCTTGCTTTAGCTGTAACATATATATAAATATAATACCTTTTGAAATCAAAAGACAACGAACAAGTTTTTTTACTAAATCTGACCAAATCTTTAATTTAAAGATGCAGGGATCATTCTAGAACATAAAAAAGGGCAGGGTGCACATTACATAATAAGGGCAATTTTAGTAAAAAGGGCATTTTTGTAATAAGTGCATATAACAATATACTGGTCGGGAAAAAAGTCTGGCAACAGCTTAAAGTACTCCTTAATTTAAAAATCCAGTAACATTTCTTATTTTTATAATTTCACCGTTTGAAAAGTATTAAAAATAGCAAAATGAAACTTGTTCTCGATTTTTATTGTAAAATTGTTTACTATATTCACAGTCATTTCCCCCTTTTCCTACGGTATTCAAAAACTTCTCTCTCTAAAACTTTTATTCGGCAGATAACTTTTTCCCGGTTTTAGCAAAACTGGTTTTGAAAAAGCAACAAAATAAAAGTTCTAAAGCTACTTCTCAAATTTTTTATAGAACTTATGTAAGTTAACATGTGGTCAAAGGCCAGAATGCCTGATTTAATACTATATTTCACTAGACAAGGTGAAATTAATCAATGACCCTTAGTTACCCTTTATGTCTTGTTCAATGGAAAAAATAATAAATGAAAAAATGAATCACTCAAAGTCAAAGATTAGACATACCAGGGCATTTCACAGAGAAATAAAGAGGGAAAGAGGAGTACTCCTGATGTACCATTACCAGCATTCTAAAAATAAAAGATAAGTAAAGACTTTTTGAAAATACAATGCAAACAAAGCAAGATTCTTCCCAATAAAAAGAGGGTAGAATTCTACCTGGAGAAAGGGCAAGGAGGGTAGAATTCTACCAAGAAAAGGGGCAAGGAGGGTGGGATTTTATCTAAAAAGGGCATGAGGGCAGGCCGCCCTTCTGAAACTCTCTAGAATGATCCCTGAAAGATGGCATGTAATTAATTATTATATAGAATACCTAACTAGAAATCAAAGTCTAACATATTTGAACAATAAATGACCGAAATTTCAAGATCAAGACGACATATATAATAATGATTTATACATTTGTCATAGATAAATTGCAAAACATCATAATGAATGAAATCCATTATGAAATTTCAATATAATAGTTTATATTAAACAAAAACATAGTATAGTAATAGTTTATATTGAACAAGGAACAAAAACATTTATTTAATGACATATGAAGCCAGATAAAATTGAAATAAATATAATCTAAGTATAAATATGAATAGCAAATGGAATATCGATATCAAATAACTATATAAATTAAAAAACCCTAAGTAACATGTGAATGTCTAATCGGCAGTCGGCAGAACACCATATGTCGCTAAAAAAATACATTATTTCATATAATAGACTGGCAAATTTGCCAAGACTTGTCTATTGCTGCCGATACAATGCATTGAAAAAATAAAACTTAATTGAAAGCAAACAAAAACCATTGAAAAATGTACTCACAATTCTACATAACCATGGGAACAAAATAAAAATCTTATGCTTCGAGAGAGAGAGAGAATATGTTCAAAATGAATTTACTCTGATATCTAACTAATTCTGAACAAATAATAAATTTCGAAAATGAAGTCCATCAGCAAAAAAAAAATCACCAGATTGGAATTAAGTTAACACTTAAATACAGGGTATTTTTTTTTAATCTGACACTATTCAGAGCCGCCTGTAGTTCGTTCTAATAACTGGATTGATACAAAATTTTGTGAATAGACTAAGAAAACCATGGGAAAAAAGATTCCAACAAAAAAAAATTAGTTCCAATCACCACCGATAGGGGGAAATGTGGCGCTGTTGTAATTTATGCAATTGAGATTTGCATAAAATACGGGCATTAAATGCAAATGCAAATTTTTACTTACGCAAGCGACAGTAGCGCCAATAGTTTAAGTTATAAATGCATGCGAAAAACACCGAGAAACAATTTCAGCTCAGGTTGAAAATTAATCTCACGTTACCACAGCGCACGTTACTTGTGAATTTCTATTATTGTAACCAGTGCAATGCACCAGCCGCCTTTCTTTTACTTAGAACACGCCATAAACTGCGCAAAGGTCCTATATCCGTTAATGTATTGAAAGCAATGATTCTGAAATTCGAAGAAACAGGCTCGCTAGCACTTCGGTCAGGCAGAGGACGTAAACTGGTGGCAGAAAAAATGATAATGGATGTTTCAACTGCAATCAACGAAAGGGAAAGTGTAAATGATGAATAAAACATGGCATTTTATCCAAATTATTAATTTTGTCTGTTTCTGATGTTTTTTTTTCAATGTACAGTGCCACATTTCCCCCTATCGGCGGTGATTGGAACTAATTTTTTTTTTGTTGGAATCTTTTTTCCCATGGTTTTCTTAGTCCATTCACAAAATTTTGTATAAATCCAGTTATTAGAATGAGCTACAGGCGGCTCTGAATAGCGTCAGTTAAAAAAAAAACACCCTGTATATATATATTTATATAAATATAAACAGATTGACACAAACTGTTGAAATACATCTGCAATAAGCTAACACAATATTGTTTTATTTATATGATAAAGAAACAAAGTAATTAACGTCAGTTACAAAAGATTTATTATCTCTATTTTTATAATAAGCTATTTAGATGAAATCAAAGAAAGAAAGAAATTACCTAACATTGTTTTGTATATATGATTAAGAAACGAGGTAATTAATGTCAGTTACAAAAGAATTGTTATGTTATCTCTATCTATAAAGAGCTATTTAGATGAAATCAAAGAAAGAAATAAATTACATTTAGACAGGCAATCAAAAGAGTATTATGATTTGTAACTGTGTATAAAAGTTAATGCAACAATAAAAATATTTACAGAATACCAGTGCTGGTGATCTAATAAAATTAGAAATATCCTCTTAGATAGATGAGAAAATTAGCTTTTATGAATTTTGTTTATGTATAATGATCATAGTGTTGACAGATAAATTTATTATATATTATTAGAAACTTCAGAAGAAATATTATTTATTATTCAGTAGAAAAAATAATATAATTCAAAACCTACTATATCATATTTTATTCATTATATAATATTTGATTTTTAGACTGAGCAACAGCTGGACTGTGCATTAGATTTGATGCGAAGACTTCCTCCTCAGCAGATTGAAAAGAATTTAAGTGACCTCATAGATTTGGTAATCATTTCATTGTTTTTATACTTTTTTATTTTTAGGGCATTTTGTAAAATAGTAATATATTTTCACAAATATTTTTCTTTTCCACAAGGTTCCAAGTCTGTGTGAAGATTTACTTTCTTCTGTGGATCAGCCATTAAAGATTGCCCGTGATAAAAATGTTGGAAAGGACTACTTATTATGCGACTACAATAGGGATGGAGACTCGTATAGGTTAGTATTATTTGTGATTTGTGTTTAATATTCATTTTTAATAATTAATCTATCTTTATCTTCTTCATTCAAGGAATAAGTAAACCACAAGATATTGTAAAACAAAATATTATATTAACAAAACTTATTTCTTTATCAATGAACTTAGATAAATTTCTGTTATCAAAAATATTGCTTAATAAATTTAATTTTTAATTTTATTTATCCCTTGAACTCCGCACTGGTGCAAATTTGTGCCGACCAAAACGTCAAATGTCGACAATTTTTTAAAAGTATGCTTTTATTAATTTTCATTTTTCATTAACAGAATGAAATTTTTTATAAAAATTAATATCACAGTTCAATTTCTTATTAAATTTGATGTAGGTATCATGCGTTATATTTCAATTTCATTATCTACTATATTGCCAGCAAAGTTATATGCAGTTGAAGTTATAGAATCCCAAATCACACTAATGTAGAGTCACAGGTGCTGAACCGAAGTGTGGGGTGATTATTATTATTAAACCGCAGACCAGGCCCCTACCTGCCGGGCATTATGCCCAGCTTAACGAGTTTGTATACCTGGCCGCGGGGCGAAATTTGCCTAATCTCCTCATAGCGGAGATCCACCTGATTAGCTTCTTGGGTGTTCTTGGCTGCATCGCTATTTCGTGGGGTGATTAAAGAAACAAAGGGAAAAATTCTACAAAAATTAACAAAACTCTTATAAAACAAGCAAATTCAACACCTGATTAAAGTAAACTAATTTTTATATTTGTCTAATTGACATCTTTGTGAGCAGCGAATTCCTAATTCCATAATTTTCTGAAAGGAAAGTGCTCAAATTCTAATTTTCATAGATGGAAGACTCTGAAAATCTTACACATTCATAGTTTTATATAGTCACATGAAACTGATTCAGCACTGAACTTCTTGTATTTGTGATAAGCATGCTGATAATGAGACCTTCTTTTAAAACTGAATTAACTTTATTTCTTAGATTATCTTCTATAATTATTGAATCTGATCAAACATTTTTGGCATCTGTGATGTAACTAACGATGATTGGTGCTGTTATTAATTTTATTTTTCGTATAGTGGAATAGTGGAAAAAGGGTACATTGCTGTTGAAGGAAGCAATAACCCCAATCTTCAAGAGATAGTTCTTTTTGGTCAACGTTAAAGATTAATAATAAAATTTAATAAAATAATTCATCTTACTTTAAAAAGGAGACACACAGCCGTTGAAAAGAAAACGAAGTCATTCTTGCTTTTTTAAATCCAAATTCTTTATTAAAGATCTTTGTAGCATATAGAAGGAAGGCTTTATCCAAATAAATCCAGTTGGCCACTGTACCATGAGAACCGAAAGTCTTTAACTTTAGAAGGACGAAATATTAATTTTTCTGACGGCATTTATCAAGATGCACTCCAAACTTCTTGAGAATACGAAGAAGATATTTCTATTGGCAAGCTCGTTTTAATGAATTATTAACAATTTAAATCATTTAATTTAAAAATCACTGCATCAAATTTAAAAAGGCGTAAAATTTAACTATTAAAAACTTTACTGAACTTAAAGAACAAACTCGGCATGAAAATGCGAATCTCCGTTACCGGAGAACGCACCGATAAAATAAAATTTCCGCGATCTTACATGATCAAATTTTCGAATACTTCTGACACAAAATGCCATTGCACCGATATAAATATGGCCACCACGGGGATCACACAGGTAAAATAAAGAAAGAATTAAATTGATTTGATAATTAATTATTGCCAAATAAAAATAAGAAAACTTTAGATTCCATAGAAACGGCACTTGAACGCCGCGCCGTACATTGTATCGGCGGAAAACAGAACCAAAACATACGATGCAGTAGGCTGCGCACATGCGCAAAAGAGATTGTCGGGCGCTCAGCAAAGCGTGGGTGAGAGGGGGAAACGCTACCAAGAGAGACAGCGTGCTAGCGAGGGAGAAGAATGACAACAGCATACTTAGTAACATAAAAATTACAGAACGGCGAATAAAAATTATGAAATTGTGATATTTCATATCACAGTATCTTGTTTTATTGCAAGTAAAATTTGATTTTACAAAGAGTCAAATCATAGTTGCTTACTGTATTTACTCTAATCTGAGACTCATTTTATTTTTTAGTTGCAAAAATACAGATTTTTGCTTTAAACTCATAAACACAAGAAAATTTGAAAGAACAGAGAAAAAAATAATGAAACAAAGTAAATGTTAATTTTATTTATTCTTCATGTTTATTCAAATTAGCAGTTTTTGCTCCCAGACATCTCTTTGTATACATAATTAGATATTTCAGTTTATGTATTTTCATTGCTTCTTTCGGATATAACTTCTTTGTTGAATTCCTCGAAGATAGTGTCGTGTCATCTTCAGTCCCATCCTTTGTGTTAGAAATGACACACTTGAGAAAAACACGTAACTAAATCATTAGAATAAACTTCCATTCATCTAAAATTCACTGTACTACTATAAAGACTGAAAGTTTTTTAATTCGTTCAGTTTTTGTAAGTTTTGTGCTTTGTGGTGTCAGCCATGAGTAAATAATGCAAGGGAATTGCTGCTTTAAAAAGTCTGTTTATGCATACATTGAACAGCTGAAGTTGGGAATCAGTCCACTGGACACAACAACTAGATCAGCATTACGAATTGTCATCACATTCGATTGTAAGACGTACCCAGTGGATTTTGGAGAGAAAAAAAGTGCATCTTATAAGGCGGGAATGCAGACAAAAGAAACCCTATGTTATCAGATACAAGACAAAATTATATATTTTATGAAAGTGTAAAAATAGGGGTATTGAATGATCCAGGTCTGCCAAAAGTAAAGTGGTGCCTAAGGCAAAAATTAATACTACTTCCCATGAATCTTTAGAGGCTTATCGTAAGTTATGTAAAACAAGAATAAAAAAATATAGAAAATGTTGCCTTCATCTAGTACTATAATGATTTCTAGTTCTGCTTTGTCGCAACTGGTGACAAACATATGACAGAAGTAGTATTTTTATCATAATTTTTTTAAAGGGTCACCTTTGTTATCGAATACAAGAATAATTTGTATTTTAAATTTAAGTTTAAATAGTGTTATTACGGGAAATCTAGGTCTGCTAACATTCAGCTGTAGTTAGACCTTTGCCAGAACAGTTTATAAAGTGTGCGTTCATATCATTTTGCATAGTCATAAAAGGAAACTGCGTCACTCGGAAAGTTTTGTGTTACTTTCTTAACACCAGGGATGATGTGGAATGCTTGTAGAAATCTAGCCCTTAAACTAGGGTTGCACAACCTGTGGCCCGCGGATCAAGTTCACAATCGGATGCGAAAAAATTGCGAATTTCGCCGATTTGGTGCATGAAAGTCGTGATTTTGCCAAATTTCGCCTGTCGAATGCATAAAATACGCAAACTTTGCCGATCGAGCCCATAAAAAGCACGAATTGTGCCGATCGTTTGCATATAAATTGCGAATTTTGCCGATCGGTTGTGTAAAAAACGCAATTTTCGTCGATTAGGAGCGTAAAAATCATGAAATTTGCTGATCGGGTGTGTATAAATTTTTAATTTCGCCGATTGGACGCGTATAACTTGAACATTTTGCCGATCGGGCACGTAAAAATCGCACAATTTGCCGATTGGGCACGTAAGAATCGTAAATTTTGCCAATCGGGAGCGGAAAAATCACAAATTTTGCGATAGGGTGTGTAAAAGTAGCAAATTGCACCAATCGGGCGCATAAAAATCACAAATTTCGCCGATTAGGCGCAAAAATCAGGATTTCTATTGATCGGGTGCATAAAAATCTCAAATTTTGTTGATCGGGTGCATATAAATCGTAAATTTCGCCAATCAGGCATGTAAAAATCGAGATTTTCGCCGATTAGGTGCGTAAAAATTGCATATTTCACCAATCGTGTAAAAATCATGAATTTTACCGATAGGGTGCGTAGAAATTGTGCATTTTGTCGATCGGGGTGTATAAATTGTAAATTTCGCCGATCGGGTGCGTAAAAATTGCGAATTTTGCTGATTGGTCACGTAAAAATTGCGAATTTTGCCGGTCGGGTGCGTATCATTTGTAAATTTTGCCGATCGGGTGCGAAAAATCGCAAATTTCGCTGTTCAGACACGAAATAATCGCAAATTTTGCCGGTCGGATGCGTATCATTTGTAAATTTTGCGATCGGGTGCGAAAAATCGCAAATTTCGCTGTTCAGACGCGAAATAATCGCAAATTCAGCCGATCGGGCGTGTAAAAATCGCAAATTTTGCCGGTCAGGTACGTAAAAATCTCGAATTTTGCCAATCAGGATCATATAAATTGCAAATTTCGCTGATCGGGCGCATAAAAATCGTAAATTTCGTCAATCACTAGGAAAAACGTGTGAATATTGTCAATCGCACAGGAAAAAAAATGTACATTTTTTCCATCCTTGCCAACTGAATTGGGTTATGCTGATTAAGGAGATGGTTGAGTATAGAGGGCTAACCCTCCTTTTAAAATTAGCATTTTTATGAACTTTTAGGCCGATCCTCCCCCTCTTTCCCTGAAACAAAATTTTGTCCACACTACGGATGTTAGCTCTCGACAATCCAGTCATTTTGTGGCTGACCCTCATCTTATGAAGGTTGTGCACCCTAATTGATATCCACATTTTATGACTGAATATGTTAAGAAGTACAATTTATAATAACATGTTTCTCCTCCTCCCCACCTTCATTCATGAAAGCACATTTTTTTTTTCAGCACTGACAACCTTTAAAGCTGAATTTTCTCCTTCAAATAAAGTCAATGAGTGTTTTCACTCTTTGTATTTATAAAAGAGATATAGCTAAGATTATTTTCAAACGTAAACTGTTGATATATCCTTGCCCACAGAACTGAATATGTTGACTGGGAAGGAAAGAACCTAGGGGACTAAAACTACCCTTCCGAAATTGATGTTTTTTTAATCTGATTGTAGATTTAGATACCCCCCTCAACTCCTTGAAACAAAATTCTCTCTGTGCTACTGATGGTGGCCCTCGACAACTCAGTCAATTTTGTAAGTGGCCCTTCACTTTAAAAGGTTGTGCACCCCTACCTTAAACCTTTCATTTTTCGAAAATTAAGTGTGTTAATACACTTTTTCAACTTTTCATTAGAAAACTAGATGAGTTTTTTATCTTTACTACAAATAAAACACTTTTGAATTTTTTATTAATTTGTTCAAAAAATATAAAAAATTTTCTTTTTACATCATAATGTTTTTCTATGGAAATTCAGCCGATTTTCAAATTTTACCGTTTTTCATTGAAAAGAAAATGATGCATATGGATAATTGATTTAAATGTTATATTATGGATGCTAAAATTTCCCAATAAAGTTTTTAAATTACTTTGATTAGTTTGAAATTTTGTCAAAAAATGTCAGACATTCTAAACTATCTGTATATTTTTTGATGAAATTTTGTGCATCTGTTCAAAAAATATAAAACATTTTAACTTTTCAATTTTATATTTTTATTAATGAAAAATAATTATTTTTTCTCTTTTACTTCACTGGTTGCCTACCAACCAACACCTTTTCTCACTGTAGAAATGCAAGATTGTTTTCAGTATTAGATTTCTACAAGCATTTCACATCATCCTTGGTGTCAAGAAAGTGATGCCAAACTTTCCAAATGACATTGTTTTCTTTGATAAAATTGATGCAAAAAGATATGAAAGGTCTAGCTTTTCCATAACCAGACTATTTTAATTTAATTTAAAAATACAAATTATCCTTGTATTCGATAACATAGGTAAACCTTAAAAATAATTACAATAAAAATACTTCTGCCATGTGTTTGAAACAGATTATGATAAGACAGACCAGGATATTATTATACATAGTACTTGATGAAAGCAACATTTTCCATATTTTATTATTGTATTATATAATTTAGGGTAAGCCTGTAAAAGTACACCAGAAGTAGCATTAATTTTTGGTTTAGATGCCACTGCACATTCAGCAGACTTGGATCATTAGATTACCCTTACTCTTACATTAAAAAAAAAAAAAAATCTTATATCTGATAACATAGGGTTTCATACAGTCACCTCCTGGACTGTTTGTTAGATTGGAGTAAATATGGTATTTATTCTTTTTGTCACATTTTTAAATATAAATTAATTAATTGGTTAACTTTGTCTATTTATAATTTTTTCTTTAATGCAACATTAAAAATTAATGATAATTTTATTATATTTCTGCATAAATTACCATTTCTATAAGGTTGCATCATATAGTTATTAAATTAAAGGTACTTTTACTATAAATACTTGTTTGCAAAATCTCAGAATTTAGTTTAAACAATTCTGACATCTTCTGATTAGGAAATTCGTCTTGGGATCGTAGTCCCTCCCTATGTTATTGTGGAATCTTTGTGAGAATTCTTTCACAGTATAGTGTTTTGCAGTGATTTTTTTTTTTTTAATTCGCTGTAGGAGTACTCTGTTTTTCTAGTGCCAATTGTATCATTCACAATCACACATGTGCCTTCTCTTCGCAGTGATGGTAGGCATTGTTCCAATTACATCATGGATGATGTCAGGCTCTTGGCATATCAGACTTCTCTCTTCGACGATTTAGTTTTGATTTTCAGCTTATAATTTTAAAGTTTTCCTGTATTAATTCTTGGTGGCACCATTTTGTTAAAATTTGAGTTTTGATTGTATTTGTCAGTAAGATAAGTTTGAGCTTTTGACCAGTGAGGTAGTGTTGTGCTTAACTGAAAAAAATTACCATTTTAAAATTTTTAACGAAAATGATTACTAACAAGCCCTTTATAAGTAACTCTTTGGGATTGTCTAAGTTATTCTACTAGATTTGATGGCCAAGAGAAAAAACCCTTTACTATAATATGGGTCAATAAAGAAATAATTCTATATTCAATGGGTGTCTTCATTAAAAATTAAGAGTTTCATAAACATTATTTCAAGCATTTGGTAGAAGAGAACTTTTTTACATATTTTCTAAGTTTTGACTTAAAAGAATAAAAGTTTGGGTTATTGTAAGTTCACAATAGGTAATATATGATCAATCTTCATTATTTACGCAAATGATATATATATACACTGAGTGGCCATAAAATTAGAAACATCCTCTAATAACGAGTCTGTTCACCTTTAGCTCTGATCACAGCCAATATTCTTCTTGGCATGGACTCTACGTCTTACGAAGCTGAGAGTTCCTTATGTAAGCAACTCTGCATTATTGTGTCATTCAATGTCACTGTCAGACTGGTTCACTTTCAAAGGGGTGTGTCTAATTTTTTGGCCACTCAGTGTATATATTTATTATATATATATATAAATATTGCAGTGAAACCTGCAGCATAGTGAACGATATATCCGTTCGTGATGGTGAGAAGGTTAAATGGCCAGCAAGAATTGTAGATTTTGCAAACAATTAAACCTTTAATTACATGATATTAAAGGACACAGTACATATTTTTATGCTTTAATTAATAAAATTATAATTATTAATTATAGAGATCATAAAAAATGCACTTTTTTACAATGCAATTTTTGTTTTACACGTTTGGGAAGTTAAGTAGCGTCACCCTCAGATATTTTTTTAATGTTCATAAAAAAAAAAAAAAAACTAAAAATCATGTGCCAAGCATAGATTACGAAACACTTTCTAATACATACATAAAACTGTAACAAAACTTCACCATTAAAGGTTAAAGCAGATATGTAATTAATCAGTTTAGAAAACATAACACCTTTTTAAAAACCCAGTTTTAGCAATTACCTTCCACAGTCAAAAAAGTAGTCAAATTATTTTTGCAGCTCTGTATATGATCTATAGATTTGCATGTATACTACGTAGCATGATAAATTTTAGTTCAGTTAGAAAAATTAGTTTTAGCGATTTTCGTGAATAGATGGAAATGCACTCTAATTCTTACTATATAAAGTTAATTCAGGATTAAAGATTTAATTCAGGTAAAAAACTCATAATAGAATTTAAAATGCACTTCCAGCAATTACCAACCATAAACGGCAATGTATCTTGTTCTTTGCATAGTCCTGTATATGAATTTATTTATATTCCACAAACTTCTATTGGTATTTATACTAATAAAAGAAATATGTATGTGTGTGTGTCCGCGATGGCTTGGAAAATCTACTGCACACAGAGGTCTGAAAATGGAGATGAGGATAGTTCAAGGCAGGTTCTGATGTACCTGAGGGTAAGATTTTTCATTTTTTATTAATTAACTGTGATATTAATTAAAACTCATAATAAACATTGCAAAATGGCTCAGTGGCTGGAATGCTGTTCAGGAGAATCTGAAGCAGGAAAGATCCAAAAGTGCGAGCGCAGCAGCCGAAATTCTATTCCACAGTTTTGAAAGCTGGGAAGAACTTATTGGTCAACAATCCTACTTTTTCTTTTCAGTATTTCATGGCCTGCATTGGCTAGATGAGTAGAAATATGGAAAAGCAAAAAATATACGCAATTTCGACTGTAGTAATATGTTACAAAAATAATTTTAATTCACACCAAAATTCATTATTCAAGTTATGACTCTTGTATTTTAGGATACTAATGGTCTAGATTGAAGTATCAATGAAAAATCTTAAAAAATTATTCCAAAGCAAGTATATATATATATGTTACCTTTTTTTTTTTTTCCCATTTGAATAAATAATACTTCATATATTAGGACTACATATTATAATTTGTAATTTGACACTGCAATATGGTATAGTAAT
Source organism: Maratus michaelseni (assembly GCA_963931845.1). NCBI lineage: Eukaryota > Metazoa > Arthropoda > Arachnida > Araneae > Salticidae > Maratus > Maratus michaelseni. The sequence goes on along the minus strand of OZ007590.1, from coordinate 180,862,721 downwards.
TTCATTGTATATGGTCAGTTTCTTCTGTTTCAATGGTTAATTTTTACAATAAGTTTTCATATATATATCATATATATTATTTCTCCTGTCAACATCCATTTTTCTAAGAAAATATGAAACTCAGAACGACGAATGAGATAGCATATGAAAGGATTTTGAATAGGCTTCTGACATAGCACACTTAACATTTCGTTAAAACAAGTTTTTGATTAAAATTTTCTGATAATTAAAAATTAAATTGGCATTGATTTCATGAAAGAAAGGAAAGGTTTTCCTGAAATTACTGTTGCCACAAAAATAAAATACCACATTATATGATGCTCAGCAATGATTATAAAAAACACTGCATGGGTTTATTTTAAATTTATGATTAAAAAGAAAGTTGAAATTGAAACGTTTAGGTTTATATTTCTATGTCCCATGTTTTTCCCGAGGCGGTTGACGTCATCCTCTAATGCAGTTAAAATACGATTCTTAATTTTTTTTTCTCGCGCGTGCCTTTTGCAATTTTGGATCTGTTTTTACTCGAACTTTAATGAAACAAATTAGATGATATTCTGGCACGGGCCCACTGGTATATACATATAATTAGCATTATTTAAATTAATATAATTCTACTAATATAATGTGGTTTTAAAATTTTAAGTAATGATTAGTTGTTTCAAGGGTTATATTCATATACATAATTAAGTTTTTTATATCATGTTTGTAATATCATGCTTTTTTAGCATTTAAAAAAATATTGCAGAGAAAACATTACAATTTTGCCCTTTTGCTCGGCAGTCAGAGGGTTAATATCTTAATGCAAAGGGGGGGAAAATAAATTTCAATTAAAAAAAAAATCTGATTTTAATTAAAAAATCAAATTTTATTTAATGAAAAACATTTTAAACTTTCTATTATGTATAATGTACTAGTCATCTAAAAATTATGGAAATGTTATTCTAATGTTTATTTAGAATTACTGTTAATTTTTAAAAATAATTACAGATCTCCATGGAGCAATACTTACGATCCACCCTTAGATGATGGTGCCATGCCTTCTGAAAGATTACGGAAATTAGAAATTGATGCTAATGAAGCATTTGATCAATATAGAGAAATGTACTTTGAAGGCGGTGTTTCATCTGTATATTTGTGGGATCTAGAACATGGTTTTGCTGGTGTGATATTAATAAAAAAGGCTGGTGATGGCTCTAAGAAAATTAAAGGATGTTGGGACTCCATTCATGTTGTTGAAGTTCAGGTAAAATTATGATTAATTGATAGAAGGAGAAATATTGAAATGCTTATGATTAATTATTATTCATGATAGAACAAGAAAAAAGTTCTTCCGGCCTGTACTAGGAGGAAAACGTAGCTTCCTATAGCTTAGTATTAAAGTTTTAGCTAATGTTACTCGAAAACACCAAGCTAACATGGAAAGAACCCAATCAGAGAAGATTCGTTAATACTGAATTTGAATAAGAAATTCACCCAATTAGCCAGTTATAGCCAACTTGGCTTCTTTTATGGAGACTTATTTTTGATCACCAAATTTGGCGATATTTCACCAAAGAATTTGACGCTAACAGATGATGATATACAGTTTTAAGTGTATGATTGGGAAAATTATTACAACAATGAAAGATAATAATTTGCAAGAAATCATGTTCATTTAAACTCATAAATTAATCCCTGATTTTTTGTAATATGTTGTCTTGTTTCAAAATGTCAGCCACACTAGAATTTCAAACTGCTCTATATCTCAGCCATCTTTTAAGATAAAGGCAAAACAAAAATGCCCTGGACTCTTTGTATGGAAGCTTAACACTTAGGTAAAAAATTAATTTGAATTTTGAATTTTTTTTTTGTATATTTTTTTTAGCTTTAAATCTTTTAGTGACTGTCATTGTGAAACAAGATGACAGACCAAGTTGGCCAAAAAACTCAGTCGTGACCGTGGTGTGTCCTGCAGACATACTCAGTTACTTTCAAATTGGTTCATAAATAACAGAGTTACAACATGACAAATATCAGAGATATATATAAATAAGCATGAATTATAAAAATTAGGAACGAAAACAAATACATATTCATGTGAACAGCGCTCAGAAGCTGCATAATTGAACACATAAATTAGATATAATCCATCAAAAAATGTATTTGGTCTGAACTAGCACCACCCTCCCCCTCACTAAACAAGATAACACAAAATAAAACTTAAACTAAAAAATTACAACAATAAATTCACAAAAAACTAAACAAAAAACAGGTTGCAGTCTCGTTGGTAGTGGGTTAAATTAAAAAAAGCAGCCAAGCACTCTAAACAGAAACAATATGTATTTGTGACAGTGGGTTTAGGTCAGAACGCTGCATAGTAAAATAAAAATGTACAAAAACATATTTGAAGGCTACATAACAGACGCTCTCCCACCGGACCCTGCGCCAAAATACTAAAAGAATGCTTCACCAGGAACACAACACTAAATGAGCTACAGATGAAATAAATGTCCCTTGAAAAAACACACGCACCACCAACTCAGCCACGTTGCCATTTTAAGAAAAGTAAATAAATAAATAAATAAGTAAACCATAATCCATATTCTAACACCCAATTCAAGTTCGTTCCAGGTCGGATGCAAATAAACACAGCAATCATCATAAAACCATCCTTCTTAAGGCCTTAGGGCTGTTTTATGATGATGGCTGCATGCATTGTAGTTTTGAGATAAATTATCTGAAGTACATTTTTTGTTTTATTCTGTGCTGTAAAGGCTGAAATTATACAATATTTAGAATATTGAGAATGGTGAAAGAAAACACCTGGAGTAAAAATCCCTTAATCCATCAAAGCATGAGAGCAAACAGAGACTCACAAACTCTTTGTTTTATTAATATAGATTACACAACCAGAGCTGTGGAGTTGGAGTTGGGAGATTTTTGGGTAAAAAGAGTGAGTTTGCGTCTCTGAAAACATGCAGACTCACCCTGGCCTTTTGTTGGACTGTTTCCATTTGAAGTGAAATTAAACCAATTATATTTCATTTTAAATTTATAATTTGAATTAGTTTTAGTTTTGGACTATCTATCTATCTACATTATAAAACAAAAATTTTTTCGTCAGTAATGCTGACATCTTATCGACGGTGGCAAAATAAACCTGAGCCGTCATTTTTGCTTTTATTTATTAACTTCTAAATATCGCACAATTTCAATTTTTATACCATCAAATATGGGAAAAAATGTATTTTCAAATGCAATTTGTTTATAAACTGTATCTCAATTTATAAATTTTTATAGATTTTTAAATAATCTTTAAGAATAATTTTTTTAAAAATCTGTCATGTGCAGCCCATTTAAGGAACATTAATCCATTTGCGCTTAAAACAATATGACTAGTTCAGCATTTGTTTTCATATAAAAATGCTTTTTGGTGTTGATAGTAGTCAATCTATACTAATAAAAGAAAGATATCTGTCTGTGTATGCATATGCATTGGCCAGGAAAACTACCACATGTAGAAGTCTGAAAATTTAGATGAGGGTATGGTAGACAAAGGCAGGTCTGAATGTACCCAAGCCACAGATTTTTCATTTTTTAGCCAAGATATTAATTAAAAGCCACAATGAACATCACAAAATGGCATGCTGTTGCAGTTGTCTGGCCCAAAACAATATTTCCCACATTCTTCATACAGAAAAAAGCAAAGAGCAAAAAAAGTTCCTTTTTTTGTTTTTCTTCCTATTTTGAAACTTCCACATCCGTTTTCAATAACATAATACCAAAACAACAACAAAAAACACTTATTCTGGGTACTTTCTTGGTCCTGATGGTGTTATTTGTTTTAAGAAATATTAATCACATCAAAAAACTTTCTGTGAAAAAAAAAGTGCCAAGTTCTTAATGTTTCGGCCGTAAAAAGTACTGATATCTGATGTTCGCCCAAGTTAAAAGTCAAACATCCGAAATCTTTCATTCAAAATGGCTTCCTGCGACTTGGCCGTTAATGCATTCTAGGTTAAAAACATTAGAAGAATGTAATACTGAGAAAAATAAATTAGAATACATAATACACCCTGATTGATGTTAAACATGCCATATCTTTCATTTGAAATAAATAATTACGTCGATAAATCATTTCAAGATTAATGATTGAAAATTATGCATTTAAAAGTAATATCGGAATGCAAATAGGCAAATTCGTATGATGATATTGTAATTAAAAGCTTTGTGATATGTACCATTGAGTTTCAAGAAACATTAGTTTTGATTAACCATCATTTAGTTTTACCATGGTTTAATGACCATTTTGTACGGTCTATTGTCATTAACACGAATTCCAATGAATATTTTTTTCATCAAATTTCACATTGTGTTACATTATATGAGACGTTGAGAACCAGAGTGGACCATTCTCGACAGCTGTGATTTCGAAATTCTGTTTTTTAAAATGTGTATTATATTTTAGTACTTTGTACAACAAAATGCGTAAAATATTCAAAAAAATGTAGTAGACATGTAGATCATTATACATTCTTTAGAATTTGAAAAACCTTCTAAAATGCATTAACGGCCAAGTCGCAGGAAGCCATTTTGAATGAAGGATTTCGGATGTTTGACTTTTAACTTGGGCGAACAACAGATATCAGTACATTTTACGGCCGAAACATTAAGGAGAAATTGGCGCTTTTTTTTTTTACAGACAGTTTTTTGATGGGACATCACTGCTTTTTGTAGGTTTTATCAAATGTATAAAGGATATAAACATAATAAATTTATAAATGTCAAAGAATTTTAAAATTATTTTAATATGCTTTACAAATCTATATTTTTCTTTGTAGTTTACATCAAAATACTAGCTGTCTCAGGCAAACAATATATTCTTTCTTATATGTATGCTAAGCACTTCATCATATTACTTTTATTCATAATTAGCCGAAGTACCTGGTGTTGTTCGAGATTTAAAGAATGTTTGTGTAGAAAAATCAATTTCAAAATTAAACATGTTGTATAGATAACTTCAAAATGTTAAAATATGCCAATATTTCTTTAATCGTGTTTTTATCATGATTCAATACTTCCTCAAACTCGTATGACGCTGTACTCACCTGCTGACATCTTACCTACTTGCTTTCACTATTACTCATATTGATACTCTCTTTGTATGATTCCCAAACATTTGAAAAAGTCCGTTAAACTTCCAATGTGACGTTATATTAATTTTCTTTTTTAATTATCGAATGACGTCATATTAACCTGCTTTCTGTATTTACACATACTCATACTCCTTGTATTATTGAGAAATGTTTGAAAATTTCCGTTATATTACCAATATGACGTCATATTAATCGTTTTTTCCATTGCTGAAACTTTTTATTTTCATTTTTCACGTGGAAATCTTTCAATAGAAAATTAATTATTGTAGAAAGAATTTCATTGTGGATTTTTAATTGTTGGCAACTGCTATAATGAAAAATGTTCAAATTTAATAGGAAAAGAGGGGAAGAGTTCAATATCCTGTGCTGGTAGGTTTGGCGAGTTGTTTTTGGCGATAAATGTTTGATTTGGTTGTTGCGATATTCAGTCTTTGGAGTTTTAACTTAACAACTGGAATTGACCTTATCTACGTGACATCACACCCCTTTTGGGAGCAGTTTGGATTTTTTTTTTGCCAATCGCGCGAACCAGCACAGGATATGGAACTCTTCCCGGAAAAGCTGTTAGATTTTTGGTTTTTTATTATTTCAAAATTAACTTTACATTATTTCGATTCCGGATTACTTTAGTTGCCTCGGCCGTGTTTTAATACACCTACACGTAACATTTCACAATTCTAGCTTTCAAACTGTTGATTTGTATAGAAGTGCAGACAGACAAACAGATTTTCATTTTCATATATTAGATTTACTAGCTCAATCCTTCGCCAAATCGGAAGTTTCTGTTAGAGAAATTCTCTTTGCGATCACTGGCAGCATATCTTATATTTTGTGTTGTTATCCATTTCATCTTTATTGACAATTACCGCTTAATTTACTTAGGAATTTACGCTTCATGTCTGTTTGCATCGTTACACTCTGTAATACGGAGATTTTTAATCCTGTTAAGTAATCTTCTGTAATTTACACTGAAGCGAAGTGGTTCTTGTTAAATGCCTGTTAAGCTATCCATATTTACAGTAAACCATATTGATGCTAATTTTTTTCCCCTTTCATTCTAACATTGGAACGATTAATGAAGATTAGAAAATCTATGGACGCACTACCGTTCTTCCATTAGAAAATCTACCATTATTCTCATCTAATCGTCTTAGATAATATGTCAATATTATCTAAGATATGTCTTGGTTTTAAAATTTTAGCTAAATTTACTCGAAAACCTGAAGCTAAAATGCGAGGAACCCCATTATAGAAGATTCATTCTAACGTACATAATGATAAACTGGATATATGTTATAAAATTATAATAGTCTAGAACTGGCAGTTTCGATGCTTTAATTCTGAAAATTCTATTTCTATAATAAACTTTTAAGAGAGTAAATACTAACAATATAGTAAGAGTAAGTATAATAACAGTACAATATAATAGCAAGAGCAGAGGTCTTGTGTAGTGACGAAAGATTGAAACTTTATTAACATTCGTGCGTTATGCCATTTAATTAACCGCATAATATTAATAGATAATTACTCGCCCTAAAAATTTGCAATGAAAAATAGCCTCTAGCGTCAAATTCTCTCCAAGCTTTGCGACACTTAACGAAATATCGCCAAATTTGGTGACAAAAATACCCTGTTTATGTGGACGTCATAATATGCATATGTATTATATATGTGATGCATATGCATATATATATATATATATATATATATATATATATATATATATATATATATATATATATATATATATATATATGAAGTTTATTAACATCATTAAATTCACTTAAAGAACTAACAACCCACTGGAATTTTGCTAGATTGGCTGAGTGCTATTGCGATTAGAATACCGACATTTATAATAAAATTTATTTTAAGGAAGTAAAAAATAGAAAAACGGACAGATAAATTGATTTGCCTTCCCAACATTTTCGCAAAAGAATATAAAAAAATCATTCTGCTTGAAACCATGTAACACCTTCAAACTCAGGCTAATTTTCTGTAATCAGGCTTTGGCAACCAACTCTGGCATCAAATATGAGCGAGGAAATGATTGTCTATGCAACTATTATTACTTAAATGTTTATCGTACAACAAAAAACACAAATGGTTGCAACAATGCAATTAATTTAATTTGCCAACTGAATGCGTTACGAACTGTATATAGCCAAATCAGCACCCTCTATTTGAAGGGTTTAAAGGCAGAAATTCTATGTTTTCAGACTTTTCTGGTTAATTCTGTGACAAAACCTACTTACTTGTCAAATTTTATGATTCTACGACTGTTAGAAGTACCTTAGTTATTTGATGATCACCAACTTTAGTTATTTGATGATCCCCTGTGAGTCAGTTACAAAAAAGCCCTTTTTCGGAATTTCATATTTCGAAAAATATTAAATACAGAAATAAGAAATATTGGAACCTAGTTCAGTTTGATTATATTAACGTGTGTTAAAAAGGAAAACTTTCTAGCTCTCCCCAAAACGCAGTTATTAGGGTGTGAAAAGTAGGCCGAAATGGTCAGGGAAAAGGTAGCTTACGGCCTGTGCGAACTTGGCGGACGCACTGCCGTGCTCCCAGATATTTACTGTTTCAGAAAAAGAAATTTGAACATTGATTTAATGGGATTTCTTTTTGCATATTTACAAGTCTGTGTCTGCATTCCTGATCGAAACACAATAAAACAAAAAATATCCACTTATTCATAGTGCATTTACATGGCCTTTCTAATGGTGTCTTTGTTTAAAAAATAATAATATTTACCTTTTCAAAAATTTTATTTTCTGAATGCCGATTTAATGTTTTTTGTTTTTTCTGCAGATTTCTGTGTTTTTTTTTTTAAAAATATATATATTTTGAATTGGTTTGTTTAGAGTCCCCTTTATCAGTAGAATTTTTTGATATATTTGCCAAAATGATTTGCAAATTTCGTGATATTTTCTTGCAACCACTTGACAAATTTCACAATACTAGGGAACTCCATCCCTTGCTCTCTAATGCTCACCAACACCCGTGAATTGCAATGCAATTCATATTGAGACAGCTACGCGATACGTGCTCGCTTCACTCGCTCGCCACTATTTGCATCAATTTTAGCCAGAATGCGCACTATCAATAAAGCATTTTAACATATGAAATTTGCAAATAACTTTAATGTATAAAAAAGTAATGGAAAACTTCATTGAAAATGCACTTAGATGGTGCTGCCAATGGGCATAAATAATTTTAACATTATGAAATTTACAAATTTTTGAAATGCAGTATAATAAACTGAAAAAAAAAAAAATCTTTGAAATACATTTTTAGTTGGTGACACTGTCTTCACTCGCTTGATACTTTTTACAGCAACTCTTGTCAGAATGAGTAATATCATAAATCATTTTAACATTTGAAATTTACAAATAATTTTTTTAATGTATAAAAAAGTAATGGAAAACTTCGTTGAAAAGGCAAATAAAAATGCACTTAGATAGTGCTGCCAATGGGCATAAATCATTTTAACATTATGAAATTAAAAAAATTTTTAAACACAAAATAATTATTTTAAAAACATACCTTTTGAAAGAAAATTAATTTAAAACACAAGAGCCAACTTTGCTTGTTCAATACTTTTTGCTGTAAATCTATCCAGAAAGAGTATTATCAAAAATTGTTTAACACATGAAATTTACAAATCTTTTAAATGTATAAAAAAGCAATGGAAAACTTCGTTGAAAATGCAAATAAAAATGCACTTAGATAGTGCTGCCAATGGGCACAAATCATTTTAACATTATTAAATTTACAAATTTTTGAAATGCAATATAATAAACTGAAAAAAAATCTTTGAAACACAAATATTTTTAGTTGGTGATGCAATTCCATCCTGCTTTGCTCGCTCGACACTTTTTGCAGCAACACTTGTCAGACTGAGTAATATCATAAATCATTTTAACATATAAAATTTATAAATAATTTTAATGTATAGCTTCGTTGAAAATGCAAATATAAATGCACTTAGATGTTACTGCCAATCATTTTAACATTATGAAATTTACAAAATTTTCAAATGCAAAATAATTAACTAAAAAGAAAAAAAAAAAAACCCCTTGGAAATAGAATTAATTTAAAACCTCAGTGAAAGCACAGTTAAAAGTATTTTTTGTTGGTGTCACCACTGTAATGGAATCAAAAGACCTCACTCTTGAAAGTCCAAGATATCATCAAGTGCCCATGAGTGAATACTGGCTTTGATAATACTAAACAAATTTTATCAAAAGTTTGGCCCTGTGACTTGTTGATTTTCATCGAGAAAGCTAAGTGGACTGGAAATTGACGACGTTTAAATTTAAATGGCATGTTAGTGTCAGATGGGAAAATTGGAATTCTTGGTATAAAAAATGTCTCATTAGTATTACTGTCAATAGTTGTAACCTCAATTGTATTAATGTTCAATTTGGTAACAATAAGTCGTGTACCATTGCACAAACCTTTGGAGGGTGTGAAATTTCTGAGTAACATTACTATACATCCTGGCTTCAAATGTAGTTTGTATGGTGGCATTCTAGTAGGTGTTAAGGTGTTTAAAAATTCTTCTGGGAACATAAGTTGGTCTTGAGGATTATCAGATACAATACTGTTGATTCTTTCGTATACAACCTGAGACTTACATTCACCGATATCTAAGAGCCAACTTGAAAACTTCTCCTCTTTTTCAAAAGCACACATATTTTGAGTAAGATATAATTTGTGAAATTGAGACCAAAGGGGATGCTTCTTCAAAAAGCTACTAACAGTTAGTAATCTAAAACCTCTCAAAATAACTGGTAACACTTGACGGAAATCGCCTCCCAAGTAAAATTACTTTTCCACCAAATGGTTTGTCATTTTGTGAGATCTTGCAGCAATCTATCAACTGCAATAAATGCATGCACATGTGTCTTTGGTGCTTCATCCCATATAATTAATTTAGTGTTTAACAATAATTTTGCTTCTTGAGTATTAGGTTTCAGATTGCATGCAGGGTTGCATTCTTAGATTTAAAAACTGCCTGCTTCAGTTTATTTATTATACAATTCTGTATAAAACTGTAAGTTTTTTTTAATATTTTTTATATGTAATAATTTGTTTATTATGAGCCGAGAAAATCAAAATGTCACAATAAATTCAATTACGCATCAGCATTAATAACTTTTTTTATAATACAGATACAACAAGAATGAGAGATAAAATACTGTAAAGATCAAAGCAGAAATAAACTTGAAGGTAAAAAAATTAAAAATGCTCGCAAAACTCGAGCCTAGAAACAAAACGCCTCTTTCTAACAAAATGTAAACATTGGCACATTGTGAACAGTGATGTCACAGCCAATCACGGAGTGTTTTCAAGTTACTTGGTTTTCTCTTAACTTTAAACTTAATTTAACAATTATCAAATGATTTTTTTATATTTTTGAAATTTATGAGTCTGGAATTATCAGAAAAATATAAAGTTAATCGATTACTTCATGTGTGCAAATTCCTCATTATCTAGAAACTGTAGATCCATGATTTAATTTTGATCCTTCAAAAGAAAATATAACAGCTTATTGTCCCACAATCTGAAAGTTCTACATCAAATCACCAAAACATACTTCCCTCTTCTTTCTGTGCAGCTCTTTGGACTCATTCCTGTTTGAATACTTCCCCAGCTCCTCTTGTAACACAAGAGTGGCTATCATTGAAATTGAAATACAAACAAAATCTTGATCAGACACATTATTTCTCCATTGCCCAATAGCCAAGCAATGTTCCTCTATTGCCCATTTTAGACACTTTTTCTTTTGAATGGATATTAATCTGAACTACATGACTGAAAATTCCTAATCCATACAGTTCCTGTTAGAGTTCTTTCTGAACTGGATTTACTGGTCATTGTAAGCATTTCCTACAAAGGTTAGAACCAACCACTGTACCATATTATGAATAAAATCTTGTGTGGATAAATATACATTAAAAACCAATGTTTAACACACAATATCAAACTGTAGCACAATGAACAGACGTATGTTTCGTGAGTAACTTGGACTCGCATCATCAGTGTCAGTAAAAACAAAAAATTATATCCCCCCCAAAGACATGAAACGGAGTCAAAATATCCAAATGACATCCAACAATACACTGAAAGCTCATCATGTACGAGCAAACAATAAGACTAGTAAATCTACAGATCAGAGGCCTCAACGTCAGCTCAAAAAATCATTGTTCATTAATCTTACTAATTTTTAACATTATCTGCATTCTGCATAATATTTGACACACTAAAATTCAATCTTTTTAAGTTATTTATACATTTATAAGAATATAAATTTATCGAAAGTTTCGGAAATTTTAGAAGTATCCCCTTAAACACAATGTTATGCAATGATAGGATAAACTACTTGTTACTGTATTTTTTCAGAATAACAATACATTATTTCAGGGGGGCTCTGCCCCCCTGAACCCCTCGTTGTCGCTTTGATATTCTATTCTCAATTTCCAGTAATTGCGCTATTTCATTTCTTGAGTATATGTCTGAATGTATTTGCAATTTTCATTTGATTAGAATAACCATCTCTTTGTACAAGAGATTTTATCCTATCCTTAAAATAATAGTTATATTTCAACTACTAGACATCATATGTTGCTGAAGTTGAATAAGATTTCGTGTATAAAGTATACTTATACAAATTTAAATTCATCTTATTTGACCTATATTCAATTTACGCATTCAACGTTTTTATTATTTTCATTTGGAAAACCGATTTGGTAATCATTTTTTAGTAGTTAAAATAAATTCTCATCTATTTCATTAAAAAAAAAGCATATTAAAAACTTAAAACTCGAAAATTGGCAATTTTTAATAAAACTTCGCGTAAAAATAATGCGATTCACTTGAATTTTCCTTTGTTAATATTCTTTGAAATATAGTTGCTTAGCAACCATTTAATGAAAGAGAGAAAAAAAATGCATCGGAAATTTTTGTAAAAAATGAGAAAATAATTTTGTAAAAAATGATAGAATAAAATGTATTATATTATTAGAGCAGATGTATAAAATTGCACCAAACATTGTACACCTAATTTAAAAAATCTGACGAATGTATTAACAAAATTTCAAATTAATTTGAATAATTTAAGACCTGACTTGATAAATTTTAGCCTTCATAACTTACACATTAAATACATTAATCAAATGCGCCATTTTATTTCAATGGATGAAAATTTTCAAAATCGTCTGAATTCCCATAGGAAAGCATTATGACCTAAAAAGAAATGTTTTATATTTTCCGAACGAATGAACCAAACATAACTAAAAACTATACAGCTAATTCCGGGTACCTCACCAACATACCTACCAAAAAATAAAATTAATCGGATCATTTTTGCGGCAGTTATCGCGGAACAGACAGACAAACAGACAGACAGAAACCAAAAACTTTTCGGGTCTCCACAGTAAGCCTTCACTGACGTTTCGGCAACTAAGCAGCAATGCACTATGACAACAGTAAATCAACCCAGAAAAGTGAGATTTAAGGTACGCTCGAAAAATCGTTGACCAAGGGGTTACCAAATTTATGACTATAAACTGCTTCAAAAAAGTCTAAATCTAAAGGAGTATGAATATAAATTGCTTCAAAAAAGCCTAAATCTAAAGGAGTAACTCTTTTGGATAGTCTATGAAAGAAAATGCTTCAACAAATTCTGCTTTTTCTTTTAAGCTATGCCCATACTTTTGGTCAAAACCAAAAGCAGTCTTTTGCCACTTAGTTACATCACATTTATGATCCACAGTTTAACCTAAAGTACAGGGTGTAGTGGAGGGCATATACATTTAGTGGTATATGCCGTATACCCTCTGGATTTTTTAAAGAAGCTGTGTATAGCTTCTATTTTTCAATGTAAAGCTATAGCATATACTCTTTTATGACTACAGCGCTGGTAAACTATAACCTAAACAGCTTGTAAATGTAATAAAAATTTTGTATTTTATAAACATTCTACAGTGATCATCAAAAAGTTTTATTGTAACTGACAGCAATATAATTCATATCTCTTGTTTTTCAACTTATAAAGCTTTATCCACCTTGTATTGTGCGTTTATATTTGTATTAGTTTGAAATAATGCAATTACAATTACTAATATAATTTTTTAACTTTTAGGAAAAGTCCAGTGGGCGAAGTGCTCATTATAAATTAACGTCTACTGTAATGCTTTGGTTGCAAACAAACAAATCTGGTTCTGGTACCATGAATTTAGGTGGTAGTCTTACTAGACAGGTAAATTCATTGATTTTATTGATTGTATTTTATAGATTGTTACAATGAATCTTATATTTTTATTAAGATTGTACAATAGAATATTGCCTTTTTGTTATGTTTTTCTAAGGCCTACACTTAAAAAAGAAAAGCAGTGGAAAATAGCCCATGTAAAACTTTATTCAGTAAAACCTCTTAATACAGAATCACAAGGAAATAAATATTTCCATTTTTTATATTTTTCTCTGTTTCACTCTCTCTCTTTCTTTTTTTTCATTTTGATCTCATCTTTGTTTTTTGCAGTAAATATAGCCTAAATTATTAACAAGTTTACCCTTAACACCATTTATTATAACTATAATGTATTTTGGCTGGGGCCAAGAAATATCCCATTTAAGGCAAGATTCCATTATTAACAGGTTCTATTTTTGCAGGTTGTACTCTATTTTATTTTACGTATGTTTGTTACCAGTCATTACCATTGTATAAGTATTGTTTCTCAGAAAAACAAAGAAAAAGGCTCAAAATTTAAATTTTGGAAAACTATTTTTACTGGGATGAATCTGTTGTATGTTAAGCAAAAATCAGTTTTTAAAATCTATATATTTAAAACGCTAAGCGATTTCTTTCGACAATCCGTGAGAACAAACTACTGCATCAAATTACACCATTCTTTTTTTTAATGAAAGATATTTGGACACAGATTTGTTATTGTGCATTCGTTTGTTCGAAAATTTAATTAATTAGCTGTAATTTTCAATTAAACTTTTACTTCTGCTTATGACGTCATAAAATCAGGAACTCCTACTTTTGCGAGGCATAGATTCTGTTCTCTGAACTCTGTGGTTCGCCAATCTTTTGACATTAGCTAATATCAACTAGATAATATTTTAACATTGTAATATAAAATCTTAAAAAAAAACTTAATTAGCTAGAATATAATCATAATAAAATATCTAAACGTAAACATATAAATATGAATAACAAATCTCACGTAAAATGTTGCAATTTAAATTATTCCAATTGAAACAAGATTTGGAGAGTTATCCCTGACGCTCAGTTAACATAAAAGTACCTATTTTATTTTATTTATTTATACACATATTCAAATTTATTATAAAACACCAGGTTGCCATACAAACCAAAAATCGTCATTTAGGCGCCCAAAATTAATCCCGGTGCGTCTGCGATTATCTGTACCAATTTAATCCAAATTGTTTTGGTTGCACCACATATTGCAAAATTAATTAAATCCATGATTATTGTTTCTTTCTCGGATTAAAAATAAGAAAATTGGTACTTCTCTATTATCCCGTTGACCACTTTTCATAACAAAAAACTATCGCCAAACTGTAACGCCAAATAAACGGGAGAACGTTGCCATTGGAATATCAAAATAAATAAATAAATTAAATACAAGAATTTAAGTACACGATTGTTATTTTAATTAATGAAATAACTAATAAATCAGTAAAACAATGAAAAATAGACGCAAATGTCGAATTAAAAACCACTTGATAACGTAACAAACACGTGTAATGCTTCTGACATCAAGTAAATCGGACTGCATTTTGGCGTTTAATTTTACAGTTTGGCGATAGTTGTTTGTTATGAAAAGTGGTCGACCGGATAATAGAAAAGTACCAGAAAATTTAATGCTTAACGAAATTCAATTATTTGATCGATCGCAAATTTTGGTTCTTTTCCGTTATACCGATACCATGCCATACATGTAAATGTATGCTTGGCGACAATGGTGTTCGTATAATGGAAAAGTACTCATATTTTTCTTAGTTCGGGTTATACCAAAAACAAACATTTTACAGGTAACAAAAAAATCGCCGAAAATGACTGCTTCATCAGCTGTTATGACAGCAAAGTTGGATAAAATCTAATAACCTGAATTTTACAACGTTTATGCGAAACACCACAGAGAACACGCGCTATTTTTATATAAGTAGGGTATATTTAACCGAATAAGAGAACTAACAACCTTCAATAATATAATGCATGAAAAAGTAAACAAATAAGTGATTTAGCAAATCATAAAAATATGTATTTCTTAATATAACTATAAAATGCAGAAAAATATTCATTATCCCGTCGAAATTCCGTTCATTATCCCGTCGTCCCATTAAGAAAAAAAAAACTATATGCAAATTAGGTACTTTTCGGTTAGCCGGCGCCAGTAACATATATATATATATTTGTATATATATATATATATATATATATATATATATCATATTACGAATATTTACCGTCATATGTTGTAGTTGGAGTAAAGTTGATACTAGAAGTAGGAGCACACATGGTCGCACAATGAAATTAAGAACGGTGGATGTTATTGATGATGTGAAAAATTAGAAGAAGTCGTAATATTTCAGTTGCAGTCTCGATGCGGCCGTAGCGGCAGTAGAATGAAAAAACCAGAGGCGTTTCTCCATGAATCAAATGAACAAGGCTGTTCAATTTCAATCCTTTATTAAATATTTCTCTTGGGCAGTTTCCACCTAACAATAATAGCCGTGCATCGCTACGTCATCAAGGTATAGAGGGTAAGTAATAGAACATCTTAATTATTGTCAAACGAGCAGCCAGGGAGTTGTTGACAAGTGAAAATTCGACTTATTTCTGAGGGAGCACCGCAGGTAGCTGCTTTTTGTTACCTATCGTAATAACACAAATTATGATGTAGAACTTGCACTGAACCAATGAGGAATTAAAGAAGACGCGTCATGCTACGTCACGACCAATGAAAGATAATTAGTAAAGAGTTCGGACAGAGAGGTAGTGGATGAATTTTGTAGTAAAGTGACTTAGAGCGGGAAAATAAAATTCGGAATAAAAATGAAAATGGCTCTCAAAAAACATTCTAAAACCCAGAAATGATCGGGGATCATGATAGAAATTAAGAATAACTAAAAGCTTTATATTTAAGTAAATTTGGACAATTTAGAATTAAATAAAAGGGAATTTAACAGAGTTAACGATAGAGCTAATTTAAGAATAAGGATTTAATGAATATAGAGTAGTAAATTAGAATAAAACAGGAAAAAATTAGAATTGTAAGAATTTGGAATAATTTAACTAAGGAAAAAATGGCGAAAATTTTTTATTATTACATATATATATATATATATATATATATATATATATATATATATATATATATATATATATATATACTTCATTGGCGCCCGGCTAACCGAAAAGTACACCACATAATTCGCCAAACTGTAGCGCCAAATAAACAAACGAAAGAATGTTGCCATTAAATCCCCCCCCCCAAAAAAAAAAAAAAATAATAATAATTAGGAAAAGCCCCATTTACTAAAGTATCATTTATCAGTAAATTTAAACTATAAAATTTATAATATATTAATAAAAACAGAATCAAAAATAATCTTGGATATTTATTTATTTACATTATTTCTCTTAATTATGGAAAAGGAATAATCATCCTGATTATGTAAAGGAATGAAGAAACCATACAAATAAATTACACTTGAAAACATTAAAAATCTCCCTTATCTGCAGATTGATTTATTATTGTAAAAAAAAATTCTTCATATTTACATAAAAATTGATTAGCTTAAAACAATGGATGCGTTTCAGAAGATATGGATTTGAAACAAACAATGATTAAAGAAGACATTTTAAAAATTTTGATCAAAACATTTTAAAACTTTTTTTTTTAACGTCGAATTTCGACGTTGCATTTGGGGAGATGCAATGCACATGCGCATAGGAGCTCATTCGGTTGCAGTATCACAGGGGGGGGGGGGGGGAGATGTGTGCTTTATTTACTATGTTCTTTTATTGTCTGAATATGAGATGAATGTAGGGATATACTATTTGTATGATACTTCATAGGTCCAGGAAATTTTCTTTCTTGCCGTGAGGAATAGGAAAATGTCAAACTGATTTGCATTTTGTTTACGGATTGTTGGTTTGGATGCATCGGAAATAGTACTGTAATTCACTGGGGGAAAAACTTCTAAAATAAAATATTTGAAAGATTTTTTTCATAAACACCCCTTCTTATCCTTACCCCTTCTAAAGAAGCTTATTTTACTAATATTGTTATTGTAATTTTTTTCTGTCAAGTTTTGACAGGTTCCATCTAGTTTTATTTAAATTCTCTTTTTTTCCTCCTCCCTTTCCAGCACCAAGAGTTTAAAATCTAATTTTTAAAAAGAAATTCTGCAGTATTTATTACTTCGTAAAACTTTCTGCGTCCCTGATTCTGTTTTGCTCTTTTCCATCACACAAAATTTCAAACTCTTTTGAATTTGCTAAAACCTCTGTAGTAGTAATAATCAATTATCTAAATCTCCCCCCCCCCCCAAATCAAAATTCACAGCAAAATGGGTGATTTCTAAACATGGGTGAGGGCAAAGTAATTTTTTTTTCTCTTTTTCTTTTGCAGTTTGCTTGTTCTCATCTCTGTTTGTTGAAGTAACTATAGCTTAAATTATTAGCAAGTTTATTAAAATTAAGAAGTTGAGTAGTTTTACTATATGCAAGTTCTAACTTAATTATCTTTATTCAGATACTCATTTTTTTTTTCTTTATTCAAATTAAATTTCATCTTACCAGTAAAGATCTCCTTGATCCATCTATATGCAATTTATTTTTTAATTGCTTGAAAGCCAATGCAAAATATTAAGGATCAGGAAATTCCACTGTTAGTATGACTAATCTTTAATGAAATTTATTTTTTTTTATCAGCAGAGAAAAATTATAGTCAAATGAAAATAATACTAGCAATAAAGTGATCATGAAACATGGATTCTGAAGATTCTTGACTGATTATACTGCATGTTAAAGATTATCAACTTTGTGCAATTTTTTTTTTTGTAAAATTTAATAGTTTTTGATACTAAAACAATTGTTGCAAATGCTTATTAAGCACTTTCACAATTTGTTAATCGTTTTTGTTTGTTTATATCTTTGATAAAAATAATTTGTTTTGAACCAAATTTTAAAAATATCATGTATTAAAATATCTTTTTAGGTTGAAAGTGATTCTAACGTCAATGATTCAAATCCACATATTGCAAATATAGGACGCATGGTAGAGGTAAAGTTGAATACTTTAGTCTTGATGTTTTTTAATTTATATATAATCTGTGTTCAAATCGTTGCTGGTACCTTGGTTCAAGACCACTGAAAAAACAATTTGGTCATGAAAGAAAATACTTTGAACCACTGAGCAACACCTTTTTTTCTTTTTGTGTGCAAAAAGTATATGCTAGCATTACTTAACATTTTGCACTCAACTTTTTTTGTGCAAAGTTTGGGAATTTAAGTGATATTAAAACTGATTGAAACTGAAGGAATTGTATAAATAAAATGTAACTGATTTAATTCTTTGTGTATCCAGATTCACCAAATAATAAAAATTTCCTTACTTGCAGTTTCACTCTTGCTTCAATCATTCAAGAGTAAACCTGACATTCAAATATTGTATTCCATCAGATATAAATGCCATTTTCAGCAGGTGTTACATCTCTAAGTTATTTTATTTTGTATTGTTGTTTTCTTCATCATTGTGTGGTATTCTCCGATCATGTAATGACATCAGTATATTAATTTTGCAGTTAATTTTTTGTATTCTTTACCTTTTATTTTTGTAGTTTTTATATGATTTATTATAATTATAGAATCAACTTAAATTTTAGATATGAACACAATCAGTTAAGTCCATAAAAATTTTCTTCTAGTAACTGTGACAAAAAATATAAAGTAACAACATATAACCAGTGGACCAGTCAGTTTTCATGTTGATTGATTCTTAGAATCATGAAAGTTTTCAATTCTAATGCTATAACCTTTTTGCACACCTGAGCCTCATATGAAGCTCCAAACTTAAATGATAAAACATGGTGTTTTAAAAATGGTTTTCAGACTAAATTTTATTTTGAGCTCTTGAATCTCCAAGCTTCATGGCATAAATCAATCATCTTCTTTAACACATTCTTTAATAGCATTGAAATTGTTTCAATTCAAAGAGCAATTTGGGAGGGTGGGGGGGGGGGGGGATGAGAAAGAGGAATTAAATGTATGTATGTAATATGTTATGCATGATTTTTTTCTGTCTCTTTCTTTCTCATTATAAATATATATATATATATTTTTTAATGCGGTAACTTAAATAGTACATTTAAAAGTGTAAATTTTTAGCATTTTGGATTGAGTATTAAACAAGTTTTGGGAATTTCTCTTGATTCTGATAATTTTAGTTTAGTGTATTTCCTGATGTCAGGAACTTTTAAAATTCGATATCTATATAATAAAAGCACAAGTCATGTGACTGTCATCAACAGTTCCGGGATGCCCACTTCAAAATGAATTGAATTGATTGTGATTTTTACCTTTTTCAAACCACGGAGAAAACTGTAGACTTTAATCGCCTGCAAGGAATAAAATCAGAAAACACCTTTGATGTCATTCACTATGAACCAATGAAATTAGTTTTAGTTTTCGAAGTGTGCCAAACATTGTAAGCTCGCTATTTATTGAATGTGAATCATTTTATTATTATTATTATTTAATGGTATCTGCTCAAAAAATCTTAATTTGCCATTTTTCGAATTGCAATATTTTTAAAGTTATAAATTACATTTTTCATTGACGTCGAAATGAATTTAGCCATTTGGCAGTTACCTGATGATGATGAAGCTGCAATAAAATTGTTTCCGGGCTATGGAATTATACATGAAGTTTTTTTTTTTTTTAGATATGCCGGCTACGGCATTAACAATTTCATGCCTACAGTTTAAATTGAGTTTCATTTTATTATTTTATTGCATAATGTTTATTTCTTCTTTCATTTTAAGTATATACTATTTGAATTGGTTTAATAAGACGGTTTGTGAAAGTCTATAATTTTCCAATGCTTATTTTTTTAAATGATCACTTTTGCACCAACATTGCTATTTTTTTTTTCAAATGTTTTATTTGGTGCCAACTATTATGCTTGGCAACAATGATGTCAGTGTAACAAAACGTGCCGAATTGTTTTTACTGGTGTGAGGGAAAAATGTAGAGAATATTTGCGTTCACTGTTGTCTGGAATTAACAGAAAGGACTTTTCCACGGAAATGAAACAAAAATCCTTTTTATAAAGAAAATATTATGTCTGTATATCTATATATACAAAAGGTTTTATCCTGACTGATTCATCAACGCATAGACGAAACTATTCAAGCTAGAAACTTGAACTCCTGAGTATATAAGATTAAGAAAGGATTTCTTTTAAATTTAGCTCCTAATAGGGAAAGGGGGTTTTAAGGAGTGTCAAATGTTTTTGGTCAGTTCGGCATTATATCAGCAGCAATTTTAGATAGAAGCGTGAAATATAGCATAACAAATCTACTAAAAAATAGTTAAATCCATATTTCAATGATTTTAGAAATTCAACTTTCAAAGTAGTGAAAGGAGATATTGAAGATCCAAAACAAAAGAGTTTTCTGTAATCGTGTCTATAGCCAACTTGTGTGTGTTAGCGTGCGTGGTTTGGTGCAAAACTAACTTTATTCTTGTAACCATTGTTATCACTCTTATAATCTTGAATCTACATTTTTGTTGCCAACCTTGACCATGAACCCGATTATGAAAGATTTGACGAAAAAGAAAACTATTGCTGATTTTTGATTAAATATTATGTGCACAATATTTTTCTTGGGAAATTTTTGATTAGTCTTATTTTTTTTAATTTCCTATTTTATAAATTGTTTTTGCGCTTTTCTACTTTTAGCAATTGGATTTCAATCTGTATACAAAATATAGTACATTTCCTCCTGTTCTAAAAAAAAAAAAAAAATTTTGGGGAGTATGGGTATATTTTTTACATACTTATCGCCATATTTATGGGCTTCAGTATGCACGAGGCTCCGTTATAATAATTGCCGTATAATTGGTTTATAGGTGTGAAATCCACAAAGCTCTGTTAAAATAATAATTGTCATTTTAACCGTTTATGTATGCAAAACGAAACATAATTTATGAAACAGGAAGCAATCAACCCAGTTTTGTTTCTTTCAAGCAATTACATGATTTGGGCTTTTATTATAGAGACTAGTCGGTCTTCACCCATCTAGACGCTCGCTTGATGGACCCAGATGACTTTTGCTGTGTATATGTGATTTTACGACATAAAAAGTAAATTTTATTCATAAGCCCGTCGACAAAAACCCGCTTGGCCCTGCCGGTGTTAATCTTGGGAAAAGAGAGAACTTTTGGTTGAAATAAACAGAAATGGGATAACCTAAAATACATGGCGAGTTTTGTAAATGGGGGTTTTGTGCCTATAAATTGTTAATTGAGTGATAAAAATACTGGGACCTTGTGTCCTTCGCAACCATATATGGTTAATTTGGCGATAACTATAATGGAACTACGTGTATTTCATGCCTTATAAATCATTAAAACTCCAATCCTATAACCAGGATGCTGGATAACGGATCCTATACTGTACATGTTTTAATGAAAATATGCTGAACAGATGTGATTTCAAGTAGAAGAAATTATTTAGCTGTCATATGTTAGCATATGTTTTTCATTAAGCCTAACATGGCGTTTAGCTATAGTCGATTCGCAGACCCCATTGGAACCAGGAACGGTTGGTTGTTAACTAGTTCTTTTTTATTAACAGGGCACCCAATGTTCGCTTTGAGGTCCCAGTGCCCTCACCTTAAAACTAAAAATTCTAACAATAAAACAGCAGATGCTTGTTGAGCAAAAGAAATCAATTAACTAGTGGTCGCACCCGACATGGTTACCAACTCACTCCTACACTTTGATTTTATTATAAAGTCGATTTCTGTACTATACCATAACCATCATTACCATAGAATACACAAAATACTAACCACTAGAAACCAATAATCAGCAACTTAACCTTCCAATTTTTTTTTAACCCTTTTGCAACAAGCATCCTTTACAGAATTTTTAATCTTGTACCACCGGTTTTTCAAAATAGAAATTTTCGTGTAATTGAATCGCGGAAATGCTAGGATTACATAAGGCAAAGCTTACAATATAAATTTACTGGTGGGAATAATCGAGGATTCTGAGCATCTTAAGTGTCATGTATACGTGTCGCTCATCCCCAAGGGGTTAATAAAGTAAGTATATAAATTGACCCATACAACACCAGACCACCCCACCTCCATAATCATTAAAAAAAATTCAGCCGTACATAACTAAATTTACCTTAAGTCCACCAAAAAACACACCCCAATAAAATCACACTGAAATGAATTCTAAAATTTTCAAGACAAACACTTAATTTTGACAGCATATTTGACTTTTCGGCAGATTACCTTAGAATACCAAATGAGAAGTCAATTCAGCCAAGCAATGTAGCGATTATGAAGGTTTATAGTTGGAAATTCTTAAAGTTAAATTAATTTGTAATCGTTGCAAAATAGATTGCATTGAGTACAGTTTTTTTTAGCATAACTCAAAAACTACTTAATTGAATGATATTTTAGATTCGCATATTTGAAGCTTCTAGGAATATATTTCTGTTAAAACAGTTATACAATTCATATTTGATTCGAAAATTTATATATTTTTTAAATTAATTTTTGAAACACATCTGAATTGTAACCTTTAAATTTTTAAGCAGAAATCAATTTATAGAAGCTTCAAATATACAAATCCAAAACTATAACACATTCCATAAAGTAGTTCTTGAGTTATACTTGAAAAACTACCCTCGTTTCTATTTATTTTGCAACGGTTACAAATAAATTTAACATTAGGAGTTCCAAACTTTAAACCAAGGTTAAAAAACATTGTTAAAAATTTTATATTTAAGAAAAATTTAAACTGAATTATTGATATAGTGTGATTTCCCCACATATTTTGTGTATTAAGAACTAACAAAAAACTTGTGTGTTCATTACTACAGAACTGAAAATATAAGAATTAACCAAACCTGTCTGCAGTTTGCCTGTCTGCAAAGTATATAATTAAAAATTGACTGAATTACTTGCAAAAGAAAAAAAGATAATTCTCATTAGTATTTCTCTAATAGTCAATTGATTTTTTATTAATAAGTAAAAATTTAGGATTTTCTAACAGTCACATGTCATGGCTAGTTCTTGATAAATTGTAATATAATTATGCTTAGCTTTAGCGACTTTAGTTTTAAATTAAACAAATTTTAATATCTGATTCTTAGGATTAAAAAGTAGAATATTTTTGTTATAGATCTTGTATTGTTTTACTACATTTAATATAAACCTCATTTTTGCATGAAAAAAAATCAATTGTTTTATGATGGATGTGTTTTAAGTAATGGCAACTGTTTTTTCAATTAATGTAAGTGTGGTGGGAAAGTCTGATATATACAGATGAAAAAAAAATCAGTGTATATAACCATCTGAAGTATGAGCAGTATGAGAGTCATTTGAAGCATCAAGGTTTTATATATGCATAGAAAACAAAACATGGTAAGACATGAGTTCAGAACTGCATTGGGGATAAAGAAAAGAATGGATTGTATCATGCATCTATATATTTAAAACGAAAAGTGCATTGTGCCAAATTCCAACATTATTTTTCCACGAAAAGGGTCTCTTTGTGTGCTTCAACGTTCGGGGAAACCTGTTTGATTATCCCTCACCTATTTAGCCTACGGGGAAACTTTCTATAGTACTGAAAAAGGTTGATAGAAAACGGATGGAGTTGCAACGTATCATTGCATTGAAAGCATAGACCTTCTAATATATTTTTGCTCTGAGGTTGAAAGCTAAATCTTTTTTTTAAAGAACTCCTGTTTTCACTACTTAATATGCATATTTTCCCCCAAAATTTTAAGGAGATCTTGGATGCAGTTATATTTATAACCAATTGAAATGTCAGCGATTTCGGAAGATGAGAACTATTTTTTCATTGCTATGTTGAAGGAGCCGACGCGAAAACAAACAAACAAACAAAAATGCAAGAAGAAAACATTTATTTTACAACTAGATAACAATATTTTTCCAGGAAATTTTTACACAGGCTGTAAAATAGTTTTATTTAACACCAATAAAGATTTAAAAGAGTTCGGACAAAAATAACTTTTTATTTTAACACTAGAACTACTGGAAATTTTACTCAAGTTTTTTAAAACTATTTCACACCAGAAATTTTATTTAAAACTGCTTAACTTATTCATTTAATGCTTTTCTGTGAGTTTTATATTTAATTTATTTTAAAAAGAAATTTCTGGTTCAAATCTGAATATATTCATTTAGTAACCATCAAAATGACGGCTCATGTTAAGTTAGTGTTAAAACTATGAAACAACCCTACATAAAAAAAAACAAGAAAATGAGCACTTTTATCATTAAATATCAATATTTTTTACGAATTTTTCATTTTAAAATATAATTTCACACAAAATTGGGTTAAAGATATAAAATAATAAAAACTTCATTTTAAAAAAAAATTATTATCATGGGCCCGAGCAACACCGGGTGGGAGTCACCTAGTTGAGTGCTTAAAGCAGAGAGAAGGTGGGATAAGGGGTACAATTGCATTGGGTCCCAAGTTTAATGATCCTGTAAAATGCTGATTTTTTATTTTATAAATGATATGTAGGGCATGCAGAGGGCCCATCCCATATTTGTACTGCGACTCATAATTTCTGTGCGTGCCCTTGCTTAAATTTTCCCCTAAGATTGTCTATATATAGCATATTACCAATACTATGGGATCTTTCAAATATGTGATTCATCAGGTATTCTCTCATGCACAATAATTTTATTTTTTCATATGCTCAATATAATAACTTTGCTGTATAGTCTCGTTATACCTTTATTCCCTATCATGGACATACATTTGCAATATGAGTAGACATGAATAAGAGTATTATTTACATTTGAAGGGAGGGGATAGAACACTTATGCCATTGTTTGCTCTCCAACTCTTAATATAAAGTAATTCTTGCTAAATATAGATTTTTTTTGGAGAGAAAATTTGTATTTAATAAGTGTGTGTGTGTGAGAGAGAGAGAGATTTTGAAAGGTTATACTGCTTCTCGATAGGGATTTGAATTTATGTATATTTTTTGTAAGATCAATTGGTCTGCTTTTCTTCATATATTTAATTGACAGATTTATTTATTTATTTTAAGGATATGGAGAATAAAATTAGAAACACTTTGAATGAAATCTATTTTGGAAAGACCAAAGATATAGTAAATGGACTGAGATCTGTGCAATCTCTTTCTGAGCAAAGACAACAGGCTGATCTAAGAAATGACCTTGCTAAAGCATTGCAGAAAAGACAGGCTAAAGGAAGTGATAATTGAAGAGGACTATAAAATTAGCAAAATAAATAAAGAAAAACTTTCATTCTGTATTTGAATGGCTGGTGGCACTCTAATTTTTAAATATTTCCTAAGGTTGAGCAGGATTATATCATTTTTATCATAAATTTTGTTACAATTCTGTGTTGGAATTCTTTTTATACTTTTTGAGCAACAAGCTGCATTTTGAAAATGAATTGTGTGTAATCATTAATATATTTTATGTTATCAAAATTATATGTTTAAAAAAATCATAGTGTAAATTTGTATAATAATCATGTTAAATAATTATCAATATATGTTTTCTGGTATGAATTTCTGTGTTTTGTTCACTCTTTTCAATTTTATTTTATTTATTTCAGTATCTTTATTATATGAAATCTAACCAATCAAATGTCTATGAGCATTAAATAAGTACACTGACCTCCAAAAGTTAAGGTACAACCAGTTTTTTGACACTCACTATTAAAAGAATGAAAATAAAGGTAAAAAATATGGTTTATATGAATAATCAATCATAAGTAACTTCAATAAAATATTATGAAAAAATTATACCCATCTCTATTATTTTAATGTATTGGATACTTATATGTTTGTCTGGAGGAACTTTGAATATCCCACTTTGGGAATTTGTGTGAAATTTTTTTTATGGTTGACGATCTTGAATTGTTGGTACTAAAATAGTGTTGTCCATGTCTAGGAGATGTCATTTACTTGATTTGTTAAGATGGTGGGCAAATCTGATGGATGGAAATGGGGTTATCATAAGCTGGTGCTGCTAAATGTCTTAATGTGTCTCGTACCATGGTCCAAAGGCTCTGAGATCAATTTGAATCCAAAAATTCAGTATCAAGAAGACTTGTTCCACACGGCTCATGGGTTACAACCCCTGTACAAGATCGCTTTCTAGCTCTTTTGGCCCGAAGGAGGAGTATCACTACTGTGGTTCAGCTCATTTCAGATCATCGTGAGACAACAGGGATGACAATACCTGCGATTATAATGCATAGACGTCTTCACAATTAAGGACTCTATGCAAGACGACCTGTTGTGTGTGGCCCTCTTAATCGACAACACAGAAGTGCCCATTTATGTTGGCCAAGAGAGTACGTTACCTGGAACGCACAACAATGGGTTTCTGTACTGTTCACAGACAAGTCCCGGTTTGCTTTGGAGAGTGATTCAGTTCGTTTGCTGATCTGGAGAGAACAAAGCATCAGATTTTATCTATGTAACATTGTTGAAAGACACAGTTATAGAGGGGGTGGAATCATGGTTTGGGCTGGAATCTCTCTTTTGGTCACAGTAATTTTCATGTGTGCCATGGAAGAATTCTGACTTCTGTGAAATATCGGGATGAGATCCTTGCTCTGTTTGTCACACCGTATGGTTGTGCTATTGGGGATGAATTAATCTGAATGGTTGATAATGCCCAATCAAATTGAGCTAGAGTTGTTGATGAATATCTAGAGTATCAAAGTTTGGAGCGAATGGAATGGCCAGCATAATCTTCAGACTTTGATTCTATAGAGCATCTTTGGGACTATCTCAGCAGACAGGTGGCTGCTGTAAGTCCTCCTCCGAAGTCGTTAAATGAGCTGGAACAAGCGTTGTTCCTTGTATGGGAGTTGTTTCCCTTTCCAGTGTCCGACAACTTAATTGACAGTATGGAAAGTCGATGCTATTAATTCATTACAAGTAGGGCCGGGCAACATGCCTTATTAAAATCGGTTTATTTAAATTTTTTTTTTTTACAAAAAACTGCTATTTATTTTTTTATCAAACAGTGGACTTTTGCAAAAAATGCATTTTTTTATTTGTAAATCATGCTTGATGTTAAAATTAAGTAAAATTCGATAAATAACTGTTTAAAGCACAATTCTTTTAAATTTCATTTTTTTATCTCCATTTTTTTTCAAATTGGGCACAAAAGATTGGTTGTACCTTAACTTTTGGGGGCCAGTGTAGTTGCTCAAGGATACAATTATTTATTACAGTACTTAGTATACATTGAACTGCTAAATGTTATGCAATATCTCTCTAATATCGTGTGAAGTCTCCTCAAGGTTGGTGAAGAGCAACAACTTGACATGGCAGGGATGCAAGTCATCAGCTGAAGTTGTGGTGTGATATGTTCAACCATGCTGTCTCACTAGCTGCCCATAATTTCATGGTTGTGTTAGTTGCTAAATCTCATCCACAAACGACGCCTTTGATTATATCCCAGATATGCTCCATAGGCTTCAAGTATGGGCCAAAGGGTGGCCTATGTTGCCAAATCATGCACTATAATTTTCCAGAATACTTCTCAAACCAATCACAAATAATATGGGTCCAGTGACATGGAGCATTATCATCCTGGAACATCCCATCATTGTCATTTATGTAAATGAAATTCATAAAGGGCTACAAATGATCTAAAATCCATAAGAACGACCATTTTTTTGCAGGGAGGATTTTGATGCTGACCAGTGTAATCTGCTACAGATGAAGGATCTCCAGTTGTTTTCTGCTGTCATATCCCATCAATCCCAAATTCTATTGCGCAGTTTTATAAAATATCCTACCGAGTTCCTCATTGTCTGCAGTGTCCCTTGTGAGAGACCTTCCATGAGGTTCTCTCGATACCCTTTATACTATAGAGCAAGGAATCTTAAAAGTTTCAACAAGTTTTGAAATGTTACATACCATGACTCGAAGTTGAACAATCATTTCCCATTCAAACTTTGTTATTATTGATCTTTCATGAGAAGACATCTGTCAATCATATGTGACATTGCCGAAGACAATCCCATTATTTCCAAATCGGTATAAAGCAGAAACAGGAAGTTTGCCATATTTTCCAGCTTTGCGACATTTTGGTGCTATTTATTTATTTTTTTATTATTGCATTTATGGGGGAATATCGTGTCACGGTGGCTAAGATGCTATATAAATTATGTTGCATTGTTTTAAATTACCGTATTTTCCAGGAATAATGCCACAACATTAAACTAGATTTTCCTGGTTTGAAAACAAAAATGCGGCCAATAACTAGGTACAGCTTGTAAATAGCACAAATTTACTGTCAATCTTTATTTTAAAAAAATAATAAATCCTTGATCTTATGTCATATCCATGAAAAGAAAAAAAAAAATATTCCTCACATCATGAAGATAGAGTATATTTTCATAGCACACATTTTCACAAACAAAAACCATAAACCATATGCAAAACACCATTGGCTCACACGTGATGATGTCAAACACATCAGCAACAGCTGTGAACAGCGACTAATGGATAAATCGGCAATCACAGTTCTGGAACGTTACTCAATCATGTGTTAAAAAAAAAAAAATCCATGAAGCAATGGCGCTTTGGCGTTGTACATTGCCATAGACTTGTGGAAGCTAAAAATAAAATGCATGTCATGTAAAGGAAACAAGCTTAAGATTTATTTTAAACTAAAGTCTATTAATTAATTAACATTACATAACACATTTAATAATTGTAATTAATTGCTCTAAACTTGGTATTGCATATCATTTATAATAAATGTAGTGTTATCTTATACTTAGTGTGGTGATATACCCGATGTGGTGTTAAACTAGTTTTCTAGTTTTAAAGAAAAAGGTTACTGTGGCATTATTCCTTGAAAATACAGTATTATGATAATGACTATAATTAAATACTTTTGTTTAAGTATATTTTATTAAAAATTATGTTAATTTTTTTTTTTTTTAATAATTAAAGAAACAATTATATAAAACTATGGCACATAAATTTCTCCCTTTGCTTTTCTGAACTTCCGGACAACAAAGTATTTATATTCTAGATAAAAATTCCATATTTCCTGAAAAAAAAAATCAAATGTTATTTCAAATGTTAAGTGAATCTAAATGTAGAATCTAAAAACTGAAGAAAATTGTGTGTAAAATTTAATTAATTTTAATGTAAAACTTTTATTATGTATTTTTGTTATTATATATTTATCATTTATAGCTTCTTATATATAAAAAATATAACGTTTTTTGAAAGTTTATTTTTTAGCTCTATGGATATGGGCTTCAACAGAACGGGAGGGGCAAGATTTTAGAACAGATGCATCTGTAATCCGCAGTCCAGGGTTGGTTTTTTAAAATTATAAATATAAACATGAAATAAGCTAAATTAATAATTTTTTGTCAGAACTCTTTTTGCAAGATAATTTTTAAACATTAACATAAAAAGTAATACAGAACAATTAAGAAAATCAAAATCAAAACTAAATTTCTATCTGGTATCAGGTTTTCTAAAGTTTTTGCAAGATAAGGGAAAGGTTTTTCAGAATCTTTCTCAAAATACAGACTTTACTAAACATTAGTAACTTCTACAAATTTTTACAATGTATACAGACTAAGAATGCCTTAGTTTTTAATGTAGTAACTGAGCATTAGGGATGCACCAAATAGTGATTTTGGCCGAATACTGAATATTCGGCCCATAAGTAAACCGAATACCGAATATTCGGCTAGCCGAATAGTAACAGTGAGGCCGAATACCGAATATTTGGCTGGCCAAATATTTTTATATTTCAGAGTTTAAAAGTATTAAAAGTTAAATTATAAAAGAATTTTACATAATATTTAACACAGATACTACCAATTTATAAACTAGACCTTTTTATAAGAAACCTGTACATAAAAAAAAACAAAAAATCTGTGCTTTGAGTTATATTTAAAAAAGAGGATAGTCTTAAAACTTTTTTAATTAATAAAGCTTTAAACTTCGTAGCTTCTTCTGTGAACTAAAATAAATTTATAAAATGTTCTTACATTCTATAACAAATACTTTAAAATCAAAGAAATTTTTTGAATGAATTAGAAGAAACATTTTGCAGTGTTTATTTGTCAGGAAGGGACTAAAGTAAAACAATACAATATATTAAAATACTGGCAAATCAGCAAGAATAACTTTCCTGTTCCTTTTGATTTGGCAAGGAAGTTTTTAAATTAACCAGAGAGCAGGTGTCTGGAATGGGCGATCATATTCAGAAATTATAACATACAAGGTGTTCATACATCTTGGAACAAACTTTCTGTGTAGATAATGTGGTCAAGGCAAACATTTTTTGAGCAAGAAACATTATATCAGTCCACTTATTCTATTAAAAATACAACACACTCAATCAAAAACACAGAGGTCACCACAAGCTGAAACTGAATTTTTGTTTAAAATTATAACAACAATGAAGATATTTTAGCGATATTTGCATCGTATTAATTTTGATTGTAGAAAATGTGATGATACTATTGGAAGTGGCTAAATTTTGGCCAGTGACATAGTACAAGTAGTACTGTCAGCTGCACTCTAATAAAGGAATATCTAGCTCAGTGTTGTTTAGATATGAATGGTGGAAATTTCCAGTACTTATTATGATTCACAGAAATCAAAATAACTATGTTGAAAATATAGTTACAATATCTTCAATATTATTAAAGTAACAAATGAAAATTCAAATTTGACCTGGAGTGAGATACACTTTGTTTTTGATTGAATAAGTGTGTTGTGATCCTGGTTTTCTGGACAAAAATTGTCTGTCTTGAATCTTGATTTCGATTATCACCTGAACAGTTCTTTTCCCCATTTTGTTTAGAAACATGATGCTTGCAAAAAAGAAAGAAACCGATTATTTACTAGACAATATTCAGGAACTTGCATTTATTTGTACATAATTCCTTTGAAGGTCATCATTAATGGTTAATTTTCTTAAGTGACACTTTCCAAACACGGAATAAATGATGTAAAAGCATTCTCTTTCATTGAAATATGATTTAATACATTCAATCAAAAACATAGTGTGTTGCCGAAAGCTGAAACTGAATTTTTGTTTAAAACTTTAACAACAATGAAGATATTTTAGCGAAATTTGCATTGTATTAATTTTGCTTGTAGAAAATATGATGATACTACTGGAAGTGGCTGAATTTTGGCCACTGACACAGTATAAGTAGTACTGTTAGCTGCACTCTGAATAAAAGAATATCTAGCTCAGTGTTGTTTAGATATGAATGGTGGAAATTTATAGTATTTATCGTGATTCGCAGAAAGCAAAATAACTATGTTGAAAATTTAGTTACAATATCTTCAATATTATTAAAGTAACAAACGAAAATTCAAATTTGACCTGGAGTGAGATGCACTTTATTTTTGATTGAATAAGTGTATTGCGATTCTGGTTTCCTGGACAAAAATTGTCCGTCTTGATGTCTATTATAACCTGTGAAAGTTTTTTTCCATTTTGCTTAGAAACATGATGTTTGCAAAAAAGCAAGAAACAGATTATTTACTAGACAATATTCAGGAACTTGCATTTATTTGTACATGATTAATTCCTTTGAAGGTCATCATTAATGGTTAATTTTCTTAAGTGACACTTTTCAAACAGGGAATAAATGATGTAAAAGCATTCTCTTTCATTGAAATATGATTTTTTTTAGCCACACACAGGGTGGCTTATTCTTTCAATCTCTATCATTTTTCATGTTTATGGAAAGTCACAGCAATCCATCGTTGCCACAGATTAATCTCGGAAAATGAAACATTTGAAGTTACTTAAAAAATTAATAACTCGAAAAGTATTTGTCACAAAATTGTTTTACAAACTGCTTTAGAATGGTAAAAAATTGTATTTTTCTTGATATAAATTTCAAATCTAATGATTATGTCGTTTTTCAAATATTAGATTTCAAAAATTACAAAACTTCACAATGGAGTACCGTAGCGAAACTTTTACGCGTAAAAAGATAATGATAAAGGCATTGTGGCTCGACGTGTATCCTGTATACTGGCCATAGCATGAGTAACGAATTATTGTAAACTTATTATTCTGTTAAAATATAAAAGTGAATTATGTATATACATTTTTAAAAAATAAAGAAAAACATTTTATCACAAACATCAACAAAATTTTTTCTTCTATTTATTCCCTTATTTAAAGATATCGTTTTATCGTCTGCTGCCATAGCAACATGAATTAAATTTCATTAAAAAAAATTGCTCAGTGGTAGAAAAATATTTTTCTAAATCGAATGGTTATTGAACAACTCAACACTTTAACAGGGGAATTTTTATTTGTTATTTAGATATTTTAAAATTGTTTGTTTTCATTGCGTTTTTATTCTGAGTTACAGCTAGTTTATTTATTTTTTAAATAAAAGCAGTGTGTGGCAATCTATATTCGGCCTTATAGCAGAATTTTCCCCTCTTGTTTTCTAATTATTTTGAATATATTTATTTATTGACAGTTAAAAGTAGAAATTGGGTTTTCAAAAAATATTTAAAAAAAAGTTTTCTTTTAAGTATTTTGCTTGGCCGAATATTTCAATATTCGGCAGGCCGACTAGTTTGATATTCGGCTTAACCGAATATTCGGTAATATGGCCGAATAGGTTAGAAAGGTAAAAAATTGTGTTTTTCTTGATATAAATTTAAAATCTAATGATTATGCCATTTTTCAAATATTGAATTAAAAAAATTACCAAACTTCACAATGAAGTACCATAGCGAAACCTTCATACGTAAAAAGATAATGGGGCTGTTCACGCACGAAGATCAGGTGGCGCACCGGCAAAGGAGACTAAAATATGGAGTGAGTCTATACTTTTGAACAAAAATGAAATATAAAACTAAAATTAAATTAATGAGTTAATATTTAAAAAAACTGTATTAACATCCAGTGTCATCCACTACAAGTTTAAGAAAATGTATTTGAACTTGAGTGGATGAAAAAAAAATAATTTTATTAACGATTGAAAATTTGAACAAGATATATAAATATATAGAGGGTGTGAGGTAATAGTAGGAATTGAAAAATAGTCGCCAGTCGCAACCCTGTATATAGACTAAACATCATGACATTATTGGAAACTCCTGACAAACCGTTACTATGCATTATTATGCTTTTCCATTGTGTTTCTATGTCTGTTTGCTATGCTTTTCCATTGTGTGAAGGAAATAACTCCTTTACATAATTGGAAACCTACTCAGAAATCGGTTGTTTGTTAGAAACAATTCTACCGTGTGCCATCACACTTTTAGAGTCTATATGATAATGCATCCTTTCTTTCAAATATGACATAATTTTAACCTTTATAACCATTCATCCCTTCTGAGATTAGAAACCTACTCAGAAATCGGTTGTTTGTTAGAAACAATTCTACCGTGTGCCATCACACTTTTAGAGTCTATATGATAATGCATCCTTTCTTTCAAATATTTCATAATTTTAACCTTTATAACCATTCATTCCTTCCGAGATTAGAGCGTCATTTAAGCAATTGTTTAAAAAATCCTGAGTTTCATTAAATTTTTATTATAATTAGTTGGGAATTTTGTAATAGCAATTTTCAGAAATATTTTATTTTGTGCATACTAAGGATCTTTAAATAAATAGCAAGAGTATAGTATATTTAGGTGCAGGAATAAGGGTCAGTGAATATAACGTCATCTCTGATACAGTTATAGTAAAATATTTTGTATTCATGGATGAAAATTCATTGTTTTCCGAATGATGTCATTTTCTTCATCAAAAACATTTCGCTTTACAAATTACTTACTATTGATAGATTATTTACTGTAATTTTATTTACACAGATTACTCAGATATTATTATTTCTCAATAAATGGTCTGTGTTCTGCTCTTCTACAGTTAGTGCATAATTAAGTATAATTATTTTAATATATTTATATTTTATGAAAACCATCGAATTTAAGTATGATGCAAGTTTCAGTGATGAAATCACACTTCTGATGAGTGGAATGTAATAAGGCAAATTAATTTTATGTTACTACGGTGGTTGCCAAACAGCAAGTTACAAATTCCGCCTTTTTTTTCGTGAGTCACTTAAGATAAATATGTTTTGACCAGAAGGACCTACGAGAGGCTTTCACACTGCAGTCTTTGAAATTTTTTTCCTGGTATGTTTTAGTAATAATTTTTAATTAACTTTTTTTTAAACAACACATTTTAATGAAATGTGTGTCTGTCAACGATGGCTAGCAAAATCTAGAAGCCTAAAAATTTAGATTTAGTTAGTCCAAGCCCTCTCCTGATCCACCTGAGACTCAGAATTTTAATATTTTAATTATTTATTGAAATATTAATTAAAATCCACAAAGAACTCTCATCAAAAATACACTTTTTTTCTTTGGTTGGTTGGTTGCTTAGTCTTCACAGAAGTAATTAAATAAACCAGAGTAGCGATTCAAAGCTAAGGACTTCTAATGAAAGAGTGTTAATATGGAGTGCAGTTACCAGCATACATGCGTGCTGATGTAGCGCCACCTGCACATAACAAATTACACAGACTATTTGAAACATTTTTCCAGGCATGTTTTTCTTCATGATAATTAGCTGGGTTTAGGCTTTTTTTTTGGCATATATTATTATGATAGAGATTAGGAATGGTCGAATACCGAATATTCGACTAGCCGAATCAGTGAGGCCGAATACCGAATATTTGGCCAATCGAATAGTAACTATTCGGCCGAATATTTTTATATTTCAGAGTTTAAAAGTTGTTTTAATTAATAAAGCTTTAAACTTCATAGCTTCTTCTGTGAATTAAAATAAATTTATAAAATGTTCTTATATTCTATAACAAATACTTTAAAATCAAAGAAATTGTTTGAATGAATTAGAAGAAACATTTTACAGTGATATAGCGTTTATTTGTCAGGAGGGACTAAAATAAAACAATACAATGTATTAAAATCTTGGCAAATCAGGGAGAATAACTTTCCTGCTTCCAAGGAAGTTTTTAAATGAATGAGCATGCATCTGGAATGGGCGACCATATTCAGAGGTTGTAAATATACAGCGTGTTCATACATTTTGGAATAAACTTTGTGCAGATAATGTGGTCAAGGCAAACATTTTTTGAGCAACAAACATTACCTCAATCCACTTATTCCATCAAAAATATAATACATTCAATCAAAAACATAGTGTGTTGCCGAAAGCTGAAACTGAATTTTTGTTTAAAACTTTAACAACAATGAAGATATTTTAGCGAAATTTGCATTGTATTAATTTTGCTTGTAGAAAATATGATGATACTACTACTGGAAGTGGCTGAATTTTGGCCACTGACACAGTATAAGTAGTACTGTTAGCTGCACTCTGAATAAAAGAATATCTAGCTCAGTGTTGTTTAGATATGAATGGTGGAAATTTCCAGTATTTATCGTGATTCGCAGAAATCAAAATAACTATGTTGAAAATTTAGTTACAGTATCTTCAATATTATTAAAGTAACAAATGAGAATTCAAATTTGACCTGGAG
Organism: Maratus michaelseni; assembly: GCA_963931845.1. NCBI lineage: Eukaryota > Metazoa > Arthropoda > Arachnida > Araneae > Salticidae > Maratus > Maratus michaelseni. The sequence continues at coordinate 180,826,715 of OZ007590.1, read as the reverse complement.
TGAGATACACTTTGTTTTTGATTGAATAAGTGTGTTGTGATCCTGGTTTTCTAGACAAAAATTGTCTGTCTTGAATCTTGATTTCTATTATCACCTGCAACAGTTCTTTTCCCCATTTTGTTTAGAAACATGATGCTTGCAAAAAAGAAAGAAACAGATTATTTACTAGACCATATTCAGGAACTTGCATTTATTTGTACATCATTAATTCCTATGAAAGTCATCATTAATGGTTAATTTTCTTAAGTGACACTTTTCAAACAGTGAATAAATAATGTAAATGCATTCTTTTTCATTGAAATATGATTTTATTTCTAATCATTTTGAATATCTTTATTAATTGAGAGTTAAAAGTAGAAATTGTGGGTTAAAAAAAAAAAAAAAGTTTCAAGTGTTTGGTTTGGCCGAATATTTTTACATTCGGCCCAATCGAATATTCGGCAATATGTCCAAATATATACCGAATATTCAGTGCATCCCTAATAGAGATTATTAATACAGAAAACTAACAGATTATTTGTTATATAACATCTGCTCCCCCCCGGTCCCTCTTTCAAGGTTTTTTCTCTAATTATGTTCCGTTTTAATAACTCAGCAACTATCTTTCCGATTTCAACGCAAGTGATTCCAAACTTAATAGTCATCCTCTATAATATAAGTAAACTTATGAGTAGCAGTTGCCACTATTTCCGAATAATAGTTTAAGCCAAATTTGTAATTAAGTTCCTAGCTTAACCTAATGAACAAATTTTTAAAGATGCACAGTGGTCTTCCTAATTAGTCATTTTCTGAAGGACACTTGAACATCCTCTCACCCCAGGCTATTTTTTCTAACTGTGCCTTATTTCAATTATTCGGCTAACACTGTTCCTATCTTCTTCAATCCAGTTCAATTTTGTAGCACGTCTACTATGCAGTGGGACCTGCCTCAGAGGTTTATTTAGAACAGAATGCTCCCCTGGTGGTGAAAGGGGAAATAGGAAGATTTTCCGGAGCGTACGAACATGCTCGGTATATGGTGCAGAAGCCATCGGAGATCCTGGCCAGAATTTCATTTTTTAACAGATTTAAGTTTATTACACAGGCTCGGGCAATGCCGGATGGGTCAGCTAGTTATGAATAAAAATTAGCATCTGTGAATGAGTCCAACAACCAGAAAATAGTTCTTAAAAGGTCATGCTGACTTTAAAAAGAACCAAAAATTGTTTCTGTTTATGAACTTTTAATAATTGTATTATTAATTAATGACTAATGTTTCAAAATCAGTTTAATTCAAAGTGTGTTTGCAGATTATGATATAAAACAAAACTAATTAAATATTATCGAATTATTCTAGTGTTTATACCTAAAATCTTTAATGTAAATTGGCTCTGTTTTCATAATTTATATTTCATTAATCGCTCATTAAGAATTGATAAAAATTTATATTTCCCCCTTTTTTTAATTGCTGAAATGAAATACAGTAAACTCCCTCGAATCCACTTATTCCTAAAATCTGCATTTCGTTTTCAATGTAAATAATGAAATTTACAGTTGAGATGTAGGTGTAAAATTCAAGTTTTTAAAATTTTTTATATCATTCTGTACACATTGCAATATGTAATTCTGGTTAATATGAGTCAACTTATGTTTTCTCATGAAGGAAGTATAAATTTATTTTTGAAAAAAATCAAGATAGTGCTGATATTAGTGGCGATCGCAATATTTTTACCAAATAATTTATGTATTAAGTTTTTTTGGTTATTAAGTACGGCTAAACATGAAATAAAACTTTGTTATATTAAGGTTTTGATGTGAATTATTAGTGTGCATTTATAAGGCGAGTTTTACTGAATAATTCTAGAAAAAATTATCTCATCATCATAATGCATATTTAGTTATGCAATATTAATTATATACTTGACCTAATATTTTGAAAGTTTTTTAAATTTTCTTATTTTACTTTATTGTAAGCATTCATTATAATTTCGAGTGCATTAGTAAATTCAAATTATTGTTAAAAAAAAAAAAATCCACAAAATTTTGAAATCTTCACAATCTTTTGTGGATTTAAGGGAGTCTACTGTATATAATAAAAAATGGTGTTGCTGTCTAAACTTTTAAAAGTTAGGTTGAATTTAGCATGTAGATCAGGATTGACCAATGTCGTGTTCCTTCAAATTATACCCGTTACTAGCTTTCTTCCAAAAGAAAAAAAAATTACTCTGCTCTAACATCATTAATATTTGCATGCTTTTTCATTACAGGCATTTATTTCATTAAGGCTTTTGACTCCTTCCCTTGCAAAATTTTTTGAGGTGGCCTCCCCAGCAGAAAAAAAAAAGCTAAATTTGCTATGATTTATGTTTTTTTTCTTTATCTTTACATAAGGCCTTGCTGTTGTGAGAAATATTTGTATCACTACTACTACTATTGTGAAATTGCATGTTTCCAATCATGTGAATGAGGCACTTTTCATCATTTACCATTAGCTGAGGTGTGCTTCTACTTATTGAAATAATCTCCTTTACAAACAAAATAAACCATATACAAAAATAAAGGCAAAAAACTTCTTAACACCATAAAATTAAGAAATGTGCAAGGCCTTTTGAAAGAACTTTGTCTTTTTCTTCAAGCACAAAGAAGACGTGCTACCACATTGAGGGCAAGAGCAGTATTGCTCCTTCATTTAAAGTGGTGTTAAGAAGTTTAATGCCTTTATTTATGTATTGCACCAGTTTGTTCAACATTTTAATGAAACCATATACATTCATAAAGAAATTTCTACTAATGAAAATGGTACTTTTTTCTGTACATTTATTAAAACTGGATTTATCTTTTTTTATTGTTTTTTGTACACAACTAGGGGGCTCTGCCCCCTGCTCGCTACGCTCACCAACCCCCGTTCTGATTTCACAACCTCTTAAAACCTGGTAATGTATCCTGTTTTAAAAAGATGATGATGATGATATCACGAACGGCGACTTTCTTCTGTAATCTGGTTATAATGCTTTTTCATGTAACTGGTTATAATGCTTTTTCATTTAATTCATCTTTTTAATTTTTAATATTCATGTGTAAACCCGATTTTTATGATGTAATTTTCTTTTTTTTCCTGCTCACTCACCAAATTATACAAATTGACATAATTTTTATTTTAAATAACGAAAAAACAAATAAATTAGTATAACATTAATAAAAATATAAATAAAACGTCGAAATAAAAATAACTTGATGACATAAACACGTGTTGTCAAGTGAATGTGACATTTTCGATCAACCATTATTGGCATTTAATCTTACAAGTACCTAGTAGACCAATCCTCGCTCGGTAATTTTTTTCAACAGGTATTTTTTTTATTTTATTTTTTTGCTAGCTTATTTTAATTACTTTTTTTTTATTCATGGAATTTTCCAATCGATTTTTAACACAATTCCTGATAGGCAAGAATTATATAAATTATGTTGAAAAGTGTTTTGCCGATGACAATACATTTTAATATTTTTACAACTTAATTATAAATTAACCAGAGGACCTGTGCGAGGATTTCGCACTGAAACCTAATATTTTTTAGGTACTTCTCTATTATGCTGTCGACCACTTTTCATAACAAAAAACTATCGCCAAATTGTAAGATTAAACGCCAAAAATGCAGTCCCATTTACTTGATGTCAGAAGCATTATACGTGTTTGTTAAATCAAGTGGTTTTTAATTCGACATTTGCGTGTATTTTTCATTGTTTTACTGGTTTATTAGTTATTTCATTAATTAAAATAACAATTGTGTCCTTAAATTCTTATATTTTATTTATTTATTTTGATATTCCAATGGCAACGTTCTCCCGTTTATTTGGCGATAGTTTTTTGTTATGAAAAGTGGTCGACGGGATAAGAGAAGTACCATTTTTTATCAATATGTAATAGTTATTAGATGCAGGTTTAAACTTCTAAAGATAAAGCAAGGATAAAAATATCTGTAAACAACGTTTAGAGTTGTTAGTCAATCCAGAATATCATCTATTCCATCAAAGTTAGAGTAAAAACTGATCCAAGATTGCTAAAGGCATGCGGGAGAGGGGGGGGGGGGGAAATAATAATAACAATCGTATTTTAACTGCATTAGAGGATGACGTCATCCGCTTTGGGAAAAACATGGGACATAGAAATATAAATCTAAACATTTCAATTTAAATTTCGCTTTTTAATCATAAATATAAAATAAACCCGTGCGGTGTTTTTTATAATAATTGCTGAGCATCATATAATGTGGTATTTAATTTTTTTGGCAACAATATTTTGAGGAAAACCTTTCATTTCATTTAGGAAAACAATGCCGATTTAATTTTTAATTATCAGAAATTTTTAATCGAAAACATGTTTTAACGAAATGTTAAGTGTGCTATGTCAGAAGCGTTTTCAAAATCCTTTCATATGCTATCTCATTCGTCGTTCTGCGTTTCGTATTTTCAGAAAAAAGGGATGTTGACAGGAGAAATAATATATATGATACATTCACTTGAAATTGGTTGTTCTTTTTCAATTAGGCGGTCACAGGTGATAAATCGCCAAATATCTCTGTAACTCGTGCAATTGTATGGGAGTTGAAAAACAACGGATTTAATTATGTGACAGTAAAATGCTCGCCAAAATAGGCCAAAGCGCTGTGAAATGGCAAAAGTCAATATTTTAAAGAGTTAAAAGTAAAAAATAAATTGTTAAAAAAAAGGTAACATACAGAATACGCTTTCATCAATTAATAATTAAATATCAATAAATTTACGATTACACGATGACAAATAAATTTAAAAGAGTAAAAAGATAATTTAAATAATGTTTCTTTCTGATTCTCTTTTGTTGATAAATAAACAGAGCAAAAAGTGTATATTTCAAATAAATTCATTATTTTGAGCTTCCTGGCAAATGTATAAAAAAGAAGTGAATTTTTCATAATAGAGGTCTTTGCCCAGGCCAAATTAATGCATTGTAATAGATATTTTACGTAAAAAATATGAATTCCGCGGTATTTTCAAGATGACCATTGGTTGCTTATAAAAGAGTGTTTTTAAAAAAACTATATTTGATATTTCCGCATTATCCCGTGAACCATTTTCCATAAAATAAACTATCGCCAAAATAATCGCCAGACCCATAACGCCAAATAAACAAATGGGTGAATGTTGGCATTGGAATTTAAAAAAAAAAAAATCGGAAAAGCTGCATTCACTCAAGTGTCAACTATCAATATTTTATTAAAATAAATTTTAAAATGTATTAAGGAAAACAGAAAAAAAATAATATTGGATATTTATTTATTTACAATATTTTTCATAATTATCCCTCTCGACAGGTGAATGTTTGTGACGTCAGTAGAAACTGATCTAATCTATGTAACTATGCATCACTAAATTTTTTCAATTCTTTTACCGCTTTTAAAATTTTGTCGAGGCCGTTTAAAAACACAATTGTTAGTTACAGAGGTTACTACACTCACACAAAAATACTCGCTGGCTTACTTTAGTCTTGTGGGATATATTTGTTTTAATATCTCGTTTGCATTTCAATATTTATGAATATTTTTTTCCTTTATTTCTTTTGGTACATTTTGGTTCGAAAAGCACCCACTTTTTTTGGTACTGGATAGCTAAAGTCGATCTGAACAAAGAACTTGCATTCTTAGTGCTGAGTTCCTTTTAATAGATCAAAATGACCTTTCCCGAATTCGAAACCTAGCTAGATTGATTTCTCGTACTCGAATTAGTATATACAACACGTTTCGTGTAAATCGTTTGAGTATTTTTCCATTTATAACAAAAAACATTTTCAGGGCTGAGTTTGTTTTACCCTGTAAAAACGAATTTTCTTGTATTCGGAACCTAGCTAGATCTTTTTTTCGTGCTCGATTTAGTACAGGGGACAATTTTCGTGAAAATCTTCCACGTCGTTTACGATATCATTCATAATCAGGAAAATCTCTTGCTCGTTTAATATATATGAATAATCGGGAAAATCTCTTGCTCGTTTAATATATATGAATTTGGCGACAGTAATTTGGTCGACAGGATAACTAACAAGAACCAATTGTATATATAGTGTTACGAATATTGTAAATAGCTAGTATTTGTGCTTAAAAATAATGTAAATAGTTCAATTAAGCTCTATTCATAAGCTAATATTAATTTTTGTTGCATTGCAATATCTTAATTTGGTGATTTTTTGTAAGCGAGTAAACGCTATTGGATTTCAATAGGAGTCTATGGAAAATTGGCGAAATATTGGAAATAGCGTCAAGTTGGCGCCACTTTTGGCAGCTAATTTTGGCAATATATCGCCAAGTTGGCGCTAAAATTGGCGACAGACTCGGGTCTCTTACTCTTGGTAACCCCTCTAATAGCGTCCATCCTATCTAAATTCTCTACTTTCATGTTAATTCCCCCTAAGAAAAGTCAGAAAGCTCTGACGAATCAGATACATTTCGAGGTATTAGAAGGATTCATGTGTAAACACAATTTTTATGACGTAATTTTCTTTATTTCCTGCTTTCAACACGTGATTATTTAATTATTATTTTAAACTTTCATTATTGTTTTTAATAGTCTCGCACAAATACATTTTTTATTTGAGATAAAATATAATCATTTGCGCTTTTTTGGCAACAATATAAAAAAGACTTTTTCAATAAAAGATTTTTTACTCGATTTTTAAGGATTTTTTGAGTTTTTATTGTCCGACCGTGATAATTTTTTTAATTTCTGAAAGCTTGTTATATTTCGCGTCTGGTGGTATGATTTTCGAATCCGTAGGATGGCTAGAAAAAAGTAATCGCTCCTCAAAAAACTCCCTAATAAAAAAGCGATGAGACTAACCCGGAATATCTACACAGAATTTGATTGGTCCATTTCGTTTTTGGCTCAGTTCCAAAAAACTTTTTTTTAATATAGAAGGATAAAAAATTGCTTTTAGAACTGATTACAGGCTGGTTACCATTCATGAGATTTTTCAGGAAAAATACCAGTTTTTTTAATAGAAAAATTTGTTGCACAATTAAATAAGGTGAATTTTGCTATAAGAAAATACTGGTATTTTCCCTAAAAAATTGCCTGATCGGTGGCTACCCTGTAATTAGTTCAACTTAAGCTTTTCTTTATTAGTAAAAAAAAAAAAAAAACCTTACAATTCTAAACAAAAACTAAAGGTTGTGTAAATCCTGGTTTCTCAACATTTGGATGGAGATAAGCATGAAGCTATCAATCCACAAACCTGTCAATAATGAGTTTTGAGATTTTTTTTTAAAATCTTTTATAAGACTGTGTTAAATACTGCAGATAAAGTTAATTTTGAATGATATTTCTATGCAAATAAATTTAATATAAATAGAAATGATAACGAATTGCTCTGCAATAAAGAAATTCATCACAATTATACTTTTAATGAGAAGTAAGCCAAAGAAACTTTATTGATATGAACAACTCAATTTGCACATTAACTTTAAACTTTCTTTTTATTTAAATATAGTGCATATAATATAATTACATGCAACTATATAACCAGTATCAGTTTCTGGTTATATGCATCCCTATTTGATCTCAACAACTGCAACTGCTAATAGGTGTATGCCAACCCCTTACATTGCTTGTGTATAATGCCTTTCTACCTGGAAGTTTTAATAGTGCATTAAAGTCGTCAAAAACAATTCTGTCAACAGTAAAACTGTTGTTATATAGAATCACTGATTTAAAATAAAGTGTTTTGGCTAAATGATAGAAATGTTGATAAACATTTATAACTGAAAATCTTTTTGATCATTTGAAAATTTCCTGGAATATTCTAGACATATCTTTTGAAATTTTGTTTGAAACACTTTTGAACTATTAAAAAAAGTAGATTAACAATATCTGTCTCAGATATTTGTGGTAAGTAACTACTCTCCCCCACCTCTGTTCTTATGTTACATGTAGTTTGCCCCCAGAATACCACAATGTTAAAGAAATTTAGGCACAGCTTGATTAAAGGGGTAATGCATTATTGTTGATTTTTCTTATTAACTTGGTCTAGATAAGTTAAACAGTGAATTTATGGACACAAAGTAAAGAGGTAGCTTCTGTTGAGTTTAGGGGCCTTTAGTTTTATTTAAATGTAAGATTTAGCCTTGAAAGATTTCATATAGTTTTGATATCTGATAAAAATTCAGACTTTGTCTCTTGGATTTAGGATATTTTACTTAACAGCATATTAGACAGAGGATATTGTTCTTGTCTAACAAAGAATCCTGTTCCACAAATTTAATGTGCGTAAACATAACTAATATATAATAATGGCCAACTTTCAAACACAAGCCTTCTGGCTAGAAACCCATAATTCTAATCATTAAACAATCACAAACTAGAAAAAAAGAGTTACAAATACGTGCAAGTGTAATTTTATAAAAATAATATTCAGCAGATATTTTAACTCAAACTTTTAATGAAAAGTACCAAGAACATTAATTTACATCAAAACAATTATTTTATATTTAATTAAAAATATATAAATGATGCTTTAGAGCTTATTCTATGTGTATCTTCAAAAATTTACATTAAAAACTTACACAAATACATTAAATATGCTTTGTAATTTGTAACTGATGTACATTTTTACAGTGAAAGAAAGTATGCAAGTCAATTATAACAGTGGTTCCCAAACTATAGGTCACAGGTAATGTTTTGGTGGATCACAGAATGATTGAATAGTTTAAAAAACATACTAATTTTATCTGCTGTGAAAATAACAAAAAATGTTACATCTTTAAAGTAAGTAATTATAAAAAAGTATAGCTAAACAACTTTGTGAGAAAACAGTGTTTAAAACTTTGTGTACAGAGTGACTTGAGGGTAGAATAACATGTTTCAATGCTAATATATACTTTTTTTGTTGGTGCAAAGCAATGTTGTAAATAACAGTAACTTCTACATTATATTTTAAAACATATTAATAAACATATTTTTTCATGCATAGTAAAAGTAGCTGTTTATATTAATACAAGATTAATATTAATGACTATTCACATTTGGAATATCTTATTTAGAATGTTTCTATGTAGTAGCTTTGTTTATGATGCATGTATACTGTTTTTGTGTTATGAAAACTTACACTTTTTTACATGATAGATTATATCAAAACCTACCTACATATTAGGTGGGTCACATAACAATAAAATTGGGAACTGCTGAATTAGAATAACAAACACAAAAGATTATTTTCAATATCATGAACAAAAGATCCAAATTAAGAAATTTCAATTTAATATATATTTTCTATTTTACATTTTATACAATACTGCATGTACAAACAGTATGGTTTTATTTTTAATTTTCATTTGTAAGCCCATCATACAACAATTTTTTTTCTTTAAATGTGCGAGACTTTCTGTAATCCTCCCATTATATACAAACTATATATTACAGATGTATTCCAACAATATACAGAGATTGTTCAAAGATTTTTGAGTACCATTAATAAACATATTTGTTAAAATATATAATGTTATTTTGCAATTTTTAGCATGTTAAAATTAAATGTCATAGCATTATAACAATTCGATAAATAAAAGTGTCAGTATAAGACTACTCATACTGAAATGCCATACTTTTCATATAATTGAGAAATTGTTGTAAAAATAATCCTGACTTAAGGAAAGCCAACTAAAACTGCTACTTGAAAGAAACAGAAATAAAGGTTACTAGTAACAGACAATGCATGTTTGTGCAGTTTTGTTGCAATAGCATATTTCATCTTGAACATTTAAAGAATCATATGAAAAAGACAATAAGAGCATGTTCAGAGTAAATATTTTTTATCAAGATTTATGTCTACTGTGATATTTCAATAAAATTTACATAAAATAATATTTAAACAAAAATACATTCCTTACATGTCTTTTTAGCTCATTTACCCCCCCCCCCCCCCCCTTTCCCTTTTTTAATGTTTTAAAGCATGTCTGAAAGAGTTAACATTTTAGAAAGCTCTCCAATAAATTAAAAATTACCCATATTATGTTTATCAATCCTTAAGAATTACAAGATATTGTGTCTGTTATGATACATTCCATTTATACTTTTAAATTCAATAGTTTTCATTAATTATTTTACTTAAATTAAATATTTAATCCTTATTAATCATTAATTAAAAGTTTTCATATTAATTAACATTTAAATTGATTATTTAATCGTTATTATTTAAACAGTCAATAATTTCTATCTTTTAAAATTAATCTTTTTAACTTTTCTTCTAAGATATTATTATTAATTAAATATAACTTCTAGAATTAAATCACTTTTTAAAAATCAATATCAATAATCACTTGTAAATTAAATTATAATCATGCATTTAAATCTCTGGATAGAGAATTAAAGATTTCCGTTTGTTGACATCGATTCCGGTAAAGTACCGCGATTTTTCTTCTAAGTTAAAATATATAATTTCTACTTTTTAAATATTAATTATTTTTGTTTTAAAATTGATGCAATAGATTAAACATAATTAATGATGCAGTCTGCCAAAATCCTAGCAAGATTCAACGTAAATCGTGGCAGATATGAATTTTTAAACATTTTCTCTAATTTCAATGTTTACTTCGGTTGCTTTCACTATGATGCCTGGCCATTTTGAATCGCATCTTCGTGCGTTCAAAAAACAACAACTTAAGAGGTAATTGTCACCCATTTTGATGTAGGGGTCGTTCGAGCGGACATTCCAAGGTTAAGGGGTGCATTTTTCAGTGGGGAAAAAGGGGAATTCAAATTTGTTCTAGAACATTCGCGTACGTAAGATCTTAATTTCCGCTACTTGTTGCTAGGGAGTAAGTGTTTTCCTTTCGCCAGTATCGTTCGCGTGTAGAGTTGAGTTGTCGCACTAATGCTTTTTAGCAGTTACGGTTGAGTGTTAAGCGGTGCGAAACGAAGAAGAGGAATGTTACGCCTTTTCTGATTGGATAGTTTGGCTGGTGTTTCAGTTAAACTTGGTAGAGTTTGAATTCAAAATTTTTTTAGTGAGTTGCTGCTTTCCGTTGACTTGGGATGTAGGTGCAGGAGAGGATAAAAGGCAGCGTTTGGCCGAAAGGCCAGACTCTATGTAAAATATTTGAGTGAAGACAGATGTGCTGCTGGTGTCTTCAACGTCGTTAATGTTCTGATGGGATTTCGGAGTTTTACTATATTTTTAATCCAGAATATGTCTCTCTAATTAAAAGAGACTATCTTCACCAGCTTCAATTCTTCATAATTCAGCATCAATTCTTCATAACCTAAATGCGATATTCGTATAGATTTCTACAAAATCCGTGCAGATTCCTCTTCATTTAGATATTCAATGTTTTCCGACTTGTATGGATATTCTGCCAGCGATAAAGATGTCATCCGCGTAACATATTAGATTCAGCAGTCTGGTGTGTTTAAAGCTGCTAGAATAATGCCACCAAGCAATGGGAGTGTTCCTACTCATGCTTATTTCTCCAGCTAGATATGTATAAAGTATTTCACCGTTTATAGTAAGTGCTTCTTTTCATCGTTCCGTCGCTTCAGTCCAGATTAATTCTCCAGCTAGATATGAATAAAGTATTTCACCGTTCATAGTAAGTGCTTCTTTTCATCGTTCCGTCGCTTCAGTCCAGATAATGCAGAAAAATGAGTATCTTCTCAAGTGCGATTAAAGATCAATTCTGAATATAACTATAAAATAGAACAATTTCTAATTTAACTTAAATTTTAGCATAGACGATTAATTTTAACGAAGATCCTAGTAATCTCTTTTATCTAGAACATTTAAATTACTAATGTTGAATTGAACTGAGTAGAATATGATGAAGATAGCTTATTTACTTAAATAATTTGTATGTATTTTATTGAAGTGGCCACAGTTAAACTAGATAAAATGTCTTGTGTGAATAAAATCAATTATTTACTTATATTCCTGTCATCAGCTTTATTTGGGTGAGTTGTATTTTCTTATTTTCATTTCAGATCAAAATTCGTGCATATACTCCAGTTTGAGTAATTTTATCATCAGCTACTCTAAATTATATTTTACTGAATAACTTACATTATATTTGAGATTTCAGTATTATTTTTACAGTTTAATTTTGTTTCATTATTGCTAAGTTCTACAATGCAATTATGCTGACCACTATACTTTTTCGTCCTGTATTGAGAATTCGGAACGGAATTTAGAGTAAAAATGTATTCTATTATCGGGCTTAAATTTTGATGTATTCCGATCCTAAAGTGGTTGATATATCAATTTTTGAGCATTTATGAAGAATCTCTCTTTGCTCTATCTCCTGAACCAAAATAACTCATTACAGTGTCTTTGGTTTTAACAATGCTTAGCAATATATATCAATTATTCTTCATAAAATGGCTTACTTAAATTTATTTTTAGCTAGCTCTAAAGCGTCTAAAAAATAAATAATATAAAAGAGTCACTAAATAAGTAAATAAAAAAAATCATAAGCAGATAGTTATCTATACTTAGTACCTTTTGGAATGATGGTACAATTAAGGGAGTATCAACATTAAATTGAATATTACAATGAAAAATTTTATATTTAATGCAATTAATATCAAATTTTTTATAAAGTTATTGGCATACTGAGAAAAATTAAAATATTTGGTATGTCCAGGTCTTATGATTTTGTTTTTATTCTTACACTAAAATGCTATAATCTATTTTAGAAAGATTATTAATTTCCTTTTTTAATAATAGGCAAATTTATTTCTAATTATATGAAGAACATATCTAAGGTCACTATAAATGATAAGGCAAATTATGTGATGAATTAGAATTTTAACAACTATTGTTTTCAGATTCAAAAACTGACTTTTTTTTGATGTAATCAAAAATTGATCAAACATACTTGATGCAGATTTCTAAATAGGTTTTAGTAGTTTGAGTGATCACCATATTTTTAAATATAGGAGACTGAAAATTTTTTCACTACTTTTATTTGTCTTCTTTTTTCTCCCCTCATTGATTTCTGTGTTTCCACTATAGCTTTCTCATATGTTACTAATTCATTGTTTATCAATATGATCATGATCTTTCGTTCAATTAAATAATTTTACAGGATGTTTATAAAGTCTCTGTACATTTATGAGAAACAGGCTCTAAATCCACTTTTTTTTAAAGGTCATCAGATAGAATACATTCAGCAGAAACAATAATAGCTTTTATTTGTGCTTGTTCATGTGAATTAATGAATGGGGGGGCAAGAGGACTTAAACTGCAAATTAAGAAAATGAATGCCAAACAGAGTAGCTATTAAAAACATGGTAAACAAAATCAAGCAAACTAATAGCATAGTGTTAAAGATGAAGATTGTTCAAACAGACCTCTGATAACATCAGATGTTGTGCAAAAAGTACAAGAAAAGGTTATGCGTAACCACAAGTCATCCACATAAAGACTCAGCTGGAATTTTGCTATTCCAAATTCTACAGTTTAGAAAACTCTAGTTATCAGTTACACATACAAGTCTGTCACATCCGAACTAAATATAAGTTTGAAGCGGAAGATTATACAACTTGGTAAGCTATGTATTATCATTTGCTAGGAGCTGCAGAGAATGAGAACTTAATGTGGGTGAAGTCCTCCTGCATTTTTTCAAATGGTAATCCATGTAGATGAGCACAAACAATAACTATAATTTCTTGTGATGAAAGTATTCTATCAGATCCCATGTAAAATAAATTGGATTTAGAACCTATTTCTTAAAAATGTACTGAGACTTTATATAGACACACTGTAATAATTCTTATCTTTGTTTATTTTAGTCCTTGTATCACTCACATAAGGTTATCTTTATTTACCCCTATTCTTGCATAAAACGTTATTTGGATGCTTATAGATGCATGCTTCACTTTAACTTTATTTATTGTGCCTAATAATTATATTACTTTCATTTAATCTTTTTTTATACTACACTGAAAATTAAGAAGTTTTAAATAAAATTCCAACTTGCATTACTTGTGTTTAAAATTCAGTGCAAGAACTTTTTAAAATCATTGTTACAAACATTTTTTAAGCACCTTTCAAATGCACTTTTTATTGCAGCAGCAATAAAAGCAACAGAAAAATATCTTGAGAAACTTTTCACGGACAAAAATTATAGACTCTATTGTATTCAGAATAAGGGGTGGGGAATTAATCAATTTATTAACCACTGAAAAGTGGATTTTCTGACAGGGCGAGTCAGTTGTGAAATTGGGCAAATGAATAAAAATACTTAATTCTCCTAATTGCCACAAGGTAAACATGGCACTAAGTTTTATCGTATATGAAACTTTCCTTTGTTGAATAACTTTCTTAATTTTATACAAAAATTTCAAGAAAATGTTGCTATGAAAATGCATTGTAGTACTGAATTATTTTTGTAGTTGTGTAATTTTTTTTCATAATTTTTGACTAAATATACTGCAATGCTTAAAAGAAAAAAAAAAAAAAAACCCTGCCAGTAAGATTTATTGGAAAATTCCCACCTCTGTTCAGAATACACATTTTAAAGTAATGTCAAACATTAATGAAAGAAAATCTGTTATACTGACTAATTAAAAAATATTATTATTAACAAGCTAGGCTAAATAGTTAATTACATAAATTTTTGAAATTCATGCAAACATAAAATAACCAAAAGTACTTTTCTGATATATAAAGGGACACTTAAACATGCTACTAAAAAGAACTACGTGATAATTTATTTTAAGCTCAAGTTTCACTATCTATATTTAATTACTAAAAAATGTACTCTATTCTACTGATATTAAAATGAATATATGTTAAAGCTTATAAAACTTTTTCTGTTTGTTCATGAGATACATCGCAACATCCATTGGCATAATTCTTGTTAATTTTTTGCTCATCTGTGCTTATATCTTCTTCAGCACTGGATTCAAATTGGTCTTCAGAATTAGCTTCGACATCCTCCATTTCAACTTGATCTTCATCAGAATCTGCCAAATCCTTCTCTTCCAATAAGGGTTTTTCTGATAGCTTATCTGAACAATGTTTCATAGATAACTCAGCAACACTCATCATTGCTTTGGCAAGATCTTCTTGTAGCATCTTGCGTTTGCTTGTACAGATGATTTCACCATCATCAGTATCATTCATTTTTTTATATTTACTCTTTCCTGCCTGATGTTTTGAATTACCTTTATGCCTCAGCTAGAAAGGAAAAAGACTGTATTTAAGAATTTATAATTTCATAAAAGAAGATAAATTATGCACATGAATCACCATAGTTAAAAATTATTAATCCCATTACTACGGCAATATAATTACAATTTAAATATTTTACTTTACAGGCCCCAGTGGCGGCGTTAGGCGTCGGCGATCGCCGACGGCCTCGCGCCTGTGGGGGCCTCGCAAAAAAGTTTTTCAAGTTGTTAAAAATTGTTATATAGTATTTATATCCGTACGAGTGTAGCAGTACGTATCTAGAGTCGTCTGGCAACAGCATGAAATTTAGGCGATTCCACGTGCGATACTTGGGAAATCCCCGAATCGTTAATTCTTTCTACATCATTCAATCATCTGTCACAAAACTCGGAGACTCGCATGCGTAAAACTTCTGGCTATGTTTCTTTTCATTACTAACATAAGTTAAAAATTGTTTATTTGTTTATTTTAAAGAAGTTATTATATTGTTATACATTTATCATAGTGTTGTGATTTATTTCATACTAGCTGTATCCGGTCACGCGTTGCTGTGGCTCAGCCTGGTTAAATGGAAAAGAAAGAAAAGAAAAAGTGCACGTTTCTAATATGTTTAACATCACAATGCTTGCGGGTATACAGTATTTTTTTTTTGTTCTATTGTCTGTGCAGATATAGAGATTGTCTGGTTTGCCGACACTCTAGAATACGCAACATATAAATAATTGTCCATGTGAGAAGCAATCCGTGTCTAGATCTAAAACGAACGATTTTAAAGATTGGTCCTAAGCTTTGTTGATGGCGACTGCAAACGCCAATTGAATTGAGAATTCCAATCCCTTGAATTGAAATGGCATATCCGTTGAAATCATAGGAATGCGAGGAATGAGGACATCTTCACCTTTGAAAGGTCCTGTCAAGATTGCTGCTTCTACGACGTTGCTCACTATTTATGTTTTTACAGCAAGTCTCTTGCCGTTGCAAAGCTTTGGTTGATATTTCGCAACATGATAGTTGGCACGCCGATATTCAGTTGCAGTACCTGAGGTGGCATCCCTGGCAGATCGAGTGAATTCAAAAATTTTGTTGGATAATTAACCGCTTCATCTGCTTCCACAACTCTGTCGGCGGATGTGACTGCCTCGCTTTGAGTGTTATTTGATATTACTGAATAATATTTTAAAGTTCGTAAACGTCTTTGTTCTTGGCCGCAAGCAAGCTCGTTCAGTCAACTGATCGTGATTCTTATAATTGGGAAACACTTTTTCAATTCTTATTTTGACGTCACTAAATTGCAGAAAGTATGAGGCAATGAAATTCGTTCTGAGGTTAGATCAACCGGCACCTTTCCATTTCCAATTTCCTGCAATTGATGTGGAATATCTCAGCTGATCCACTGTTTTGCAGCTGGACATGTATATTAGTTACATGTGGTAGTAGTAACATACATGTAGTTAATTTTAAAGTCTTTACGTGTCGCCACAAATTAGTGTATTTCAGGCAAACTTTTATTTCGTCCGATGGTGCCGATGAGGAATTACAGGTAATGTTTGCCTGAAATCTCCTGCAAGCAATATTAATGTGTTCCCAAATGGTCTGATGTTTCCACGAAAAATCTTGCAATGATGGATCAAGAGCCTAGGGCGATTTTTTTTGCGCCATTGTGCATTCTTCTCAAATAATAAGTTTGCATTTCTGCAATACTTTTCCCAGGCTGGATGCTTTGGAAATATTGCACGTGGTAGTTACAATTAATTATATGTTCAATGGCAATTTCAAAGCGGAATGAGCGGTTCTTCTACATGGTAGCAATGTCGCAGCTATTCCGGTCCACGCAAGAACTCAGGCTATGTCATTTTAGGATCGAATTGTTCCCAGAACCAATCTAATTAGAAACGTTTTACCAGTTCCTCCTGACTCATCTAAGAGGAAGATTTCTCAAATACAGTTATTGACAGTTTGCATTATTTGATTGTAAATGATTTTTTTGTAAAAGCGTTAGCTTAGGAATATTTGATTGCACATACGACAAAAGATTACCCGTGTTGTAATTTAGTTCACAACGAAATTCTACATCGAACGAAGCAGCAGCAGATCGATTCGGTGATGGCATTCCCAATTGATTGAGAACTTTGTGCGCAATTTCTAAGCACAAACCATCAATCATTATCAACGCTTCATTGTAGATTTCTGCTGTGAAATCCATGTTCATATTTGAATTTCAACGGAAAATATCTTCAGCGTTGTGCGATTTATATTTCTCCCATAACTTTCTTGGAGATGAAGGAGAGAATGCGGTCAATATGATTGCAAAAAGCACAAACTAAATAACAAAGAAAAAACAAAAATAAATAAAAAATATAAACGAAATATTTCAGAAAAGTGCACCCCGGGGGCTGAAAGTGGAGGAGGGGGGACGGCAGGTGCATAATATGAAAGAATGGTCCAAGGACTTTCTAATAATATATCATATGATGGATCTCGAAAAAATTAAAAAGTGTACTATCAATTGAAGCTAAATAGCGGCTGGTGTAATAACTATGATGTAATCTTAAAAAAATTTAGTGAGGCGAAAAGCCGTAAAGTTCGTCTATTTTAATTTATAACTTTTTTTCATTATTTGATTAGCAATAATACTTGTGTAGTATACTCATAAAATTAGTGTATAATTATTATTAGTATATAAAGAAGTTGCAATCAGCTGATCAACCATTGTACTTCAATTGGAGGTCAGGGTAATTCCACCAATCAGAGCTGCCTATTTGTAATGTGTGACTTCCAACATGACATCAATTGCAACTGCCCTATAATTCAGCTCATTTAACATTTTCTGACTGGAAAATGAAAGAGGCCTCGCAAAGATGATGTCGCCGACGTCCACGTTTAGTCTAACGCCGCCACTGACAGGCCCTAACCTTAACACAGACAGAATGTAAAATCAGTAGAAATTACATCGTTTGAACAATCATAAATAAATGTTTTTATTTGGCGATTGATAATGAACATTTTCTTTTAACATGACATTTTCACCAGCAGAAACATTCTGCCTTCCTTTGATTAGGATCCTACATTAATAATAACTAGCTGGCTTTGCCCGCAAGCAGGCCCCTAATTTACATCAGGGCCTCGAATCGAACAAAACTCCGGCTTGGGTGCCTGCTGCCTTCGGCACCATATGCCTGACGTGCTATGTACGCACCGGAAAATACCTTAATTTCCACCTTGAATAGTATAAACCTCTCGCCGAATAAACCTCCGGCACTGTATAGCAGGCGTGCTGTGCATCCATTACTTCCACTGCCAGGTGGTGCAATCTGTTCTATACGAACCTCAGGTGCACATACCGGAAAAACCCTTAAATTGCACCTGGAATAGTACACTGCTCAAAACAATTAGGGGAGCAAGCAAAAAAGTAAAGAGAACCGTGCAGAACAGCCATGCGTGGGCATAAAATGGAGAGTAGACGTGCATAAATGTGCAATAAAGAAATAAAGACGCAAAAAAATTTGAAAGGTAGCTTTGATTCTTTGAAACTATGGAAAGAACATGAAAAGCTGGTTTAAGGCAATAATTTGGTTACATGTAAATGTAAAAAAAAAAAAGTATTGTTTAGAAATGATTCAAGATGTTTAATTTGAAGTGTAGTCCCATCGAACAGCTAAGAAGCTGCACACCGGTTTTCCGTGGATTCGATGAGGTTTTCGATAAGACTTTGGGGAATACTGTTCCACTCCTTAAGAATTGCAATCTCCAAGTCCTGGACAGTAAAAGATGTTCTTGTTCTCGCTGTAATGCTTCGTCCGAGTATATCCCAAACATGATCGATTGGATTCAGGTCAGGAAAGCATGCTGGCCATGCCATTCGCTCTATTGTTTCAACTTCAAGCCTGTTTTCCACCAGACGATCTGTATACGATCTGGCATTACATCATGCATAAAAACAAAAGAACCACCATGGCTGCAGCATAAGTTATGACATGAGGTCTCAGTATCTCGTCTGCATAGCATTGAGCCGTCAAAGTGACATCCTTAATGATATGCAGGTACGTATGTCCACCTATGCTGATTCCAACCAATACCATCAACCCGCCTCATCTGTAATGTGATCTTTCACGAACGAATGTTAGGTTATTTCAATCGCCCCTTACCCTCCATACCAAAACACATTGGGTGTCACACTCCAGAGTGAATTGGGACTCGTCTGTAAACAGCACTTGACTCCAATCATGCTGCCTCCAATCTTGATTTTCAGCAGCCCACCTTCTTCGGACCACAGGGTGGTAAGGGGTCAACAAAATACAGACCATTGGCCTACATGCATAAGGACCACCCTGATGATTCCTATGCTGGACTGTTTGGCTGGACACCCTTCGTCCTGTTACCAAGAAAAACTGTCTTTGCAGCTGAGTAGTATTGCCTGTTCTGTTTTAACAAGCTGTTAACAGGATATATCGGCCATCAGTTGCTGTGGTAGCACATGGACGACCGACCTTGCCCTCGTAGATGTCTAACATATCCTGTTTCTTGGAATCGATTCCACAGATTTGCAATGACATTTCTTGAACTCCAGCAACATCCGCTACACTTCTTTGTGTTTGCTTGGATTCAAGTCTCCCGCTAACAGGCCAAGCCATGATCTCGGTAAATCACTTTGTTGGGACAGTCACGTTTTCTTAAAACAAAAGCTGAGCAATTGAATTTCAAAACTGATACAGAGAAACAGATGTTTCTGCGAAATCCCGATTTCTGCACTTATCGCCTTTTTCTGGTTTTTGACGTCATAAACTTTGATTTACATATAAAGTTTTATTTTTCTGCTTTCTGTCTATGCTTTAAATTATAGATGTTTTAATTTAAGTTGGTTTAAGTATTTGCTTAATTTCGTTAAAACCATCTGCTCCCCTAATTGTTTTGAGCAGTGTATAAACCTCTGCACATACACCGGAAAAACCCTTAAATTGCACTTGGAATAGTATAAACCTCTCACCAAATGAACCTCTGGCTCGGATCCCCGCTGCCTGCAGCACTGTATAGCACTCGTGCCGTGCACATGCTTCAAAATCCATTAGTTCCACCTTCCACCAAAAGAGGGTGCAATCGGTTCTATATGAACATAACTGAAATCGTCAAGGCTATCGATGTCGAGTCGAATGAGCCACACCCCGTCGCGATACGGCTCATAGCACCAGAGATACAAAATCGCCCACTGGCAGTGAAACTCTGAACTAAAATCAGTAAGTTCTGTCGATATTGAGTCGAATGAGTCAAACAGCGTCGTGATCGGATCCATACAATCCCAGATAATTTGAAATGAAATAGTAAAATCTTTAGCTATTTATTTCTTTTTCTATACAAAAATCAGGATTTTGCTAAAATAAAAAATTATGGGCCGAATTCGAAATTTATTTTGAAGTACTGAAATCCCAGGCCACTATAAACAAGGATGCATACTTTCCAGATACAAAAATCTTCTATTTTTAAAAATATTATAGAGCATATAAAAATTCCTATCATTTTCAAATACATCATTATATCTACTCATCTTTTTCTTCAGAAAGTGATGTGATGTCTGATACAGAATTCGTGCAATTAACAGAACGCAAGCAAATCTTTTGCAGCCGTAGTTTAAAATTTAAACCATAGCTTTATGAAGAACGAATAATAGTGACACATGTAAAACTGTATTAAAAATTATGGAAAGGTAAAATTTTCTGCACTACATACTATAGGACAAAATTAGCACTCGCCAATCGGCGAGTAATACTGAAAATTTGGCGATTGATTTTATTGCCACCACTGGTCAAATTTAATAGTCACACTCGCCAATTGCAGTGATTGAATGGAAAAATATTTTTTTTTCCTGCTGTCGCTCGACAAATTTCGAAACCATTTGGCCGAATTTCATGATTTTTTCCCTGACATTATTTGACGGATTGAGATTTTTATTCTCGAAGCCATTCGACAATATTCGAAAATTTTTTACCCCGAAACCAGTTGATGAATTTTGCGATTTTTCCACTATCGATTAATGAATTTTGCGACTTTTCCGCTATCGATTGACGAATTTCACGATTTATCAACTATCGATTAACGAATTTCATGATTTATCAACTATCGATTAACAAATTTCACGATTTTTTCCATGAACGAACAAATGACGCACTTCCTTTTCACTGATGTTCGACAAATTTTGCACTTTATTTCCGCTGCCGTTCGACGAATTTTGCAATTCTATTCCGCGATTGTTAGACAAAATTAATTTTTTTCCTGCAATGACCGATTTCTTTCCCGAGACCATTTGACAAATGTCACGATTTTTTTTCTGACACCATTTGACGAATTTTGCTGTTTATTCCACAACTGTTTGACAAATTTTGCAAATTTTTTATCAAGTATTTGTAAATTTGATATTGGCCAGTGGTGAAAAACACTGGCGAGTAAAAAAAATCCATATACTGGGCAGTGGCCAGTGAGTAAAAAAGTTAATTTTTACCTATACTACATGCTATTTAGACAGGTAAAACACTAACCTAACGGATTGAATGAAACATGTTAAATGTAATATCCGTTCTTCTTGGAATTTCAAAGTTTGCATTACATTTCAGTGTCGTTAGTTAAGAACACCGAGGTAGTTTAGTTTACATGAATGGGAAAAATTCATTTTTTCTGTGAACTATAAGTGGAATCTGTACAAAATGCATTTTGGGGCTCCCTTAAAATGTGGCCTGGAGCATGTGCCCCTGTGATAATCAAGCCCTGAGTAAGAATCTGGGAATTTAATCTCATCAACAGCGGAATTAAAAGCCTGTGAAAATTACTTAATTTTGTCGCAAGTTCAGAAAACATCTTAAATTCATGGACATAAATACATATTTAAAAATTATATCACTCTTTTTGTAATACATTAAGTTTATCCATGGAAATAAAGCAATTTATTTATCTATTTTTTCATATGGGGATTTAATCCTTGTCCAGGTAGAAAATAAAAGTGAAAAGTACAACATTTTAACAACTTAAGCAAAATGTTTCAGTTTTATTAATGGAAATGCCAGAACTCAAAAATCAATTTTAAAACTTTTTTTTTTTTTTTTTTTTTTTTTTAAATTAGTCATTTTTACAGAATGTACAGTTCCACCTTTGCAAGATTAAGACTCGTATATAGATATATTTTCTATTTTACAATGAACAAAATTGCATAATGCTAATTAGGATATATTGTGAAAATATAAATCAATATTTAAAATTATTTTTTGAGAGAGTAAATTATCCATTATTGTTAAAATAATTCTTTCATGAAGTACTTAAAAACTTTGTATTTCTCCAAGGAATTATTCATATTCCTTAAAGGAATATGGAAATTTAATAATTAGTACACTGAGTGACACCATATTAAAAAAAAAAGTTTTGGGCTGCTATTTTGTTAAAATATTATTAACGTTTCAAAAATGTCCCGTAATGTAATATAAAATATTTGTTTTGTAATAGTACATAATATTCTATGTTTACATGTTGTGGAGGCATAATATAGCACAATCACAATATACATAAAAAGGGATTCTTTTGGCTTTTCTACTAGTCTGCTCGATATCAAATAATGAAATTATAAATAAAATTAAAATATTAAATAATAAAATGAATAATACAGCAAAAAAAGCTGATTTTTTACGGAAAGACAAATATGGCTTTTAGTTACAATAATGAATGTGTAAAAAACCCCTTATAAAATTCTGTAGAATATAATTATATCAAAATAAATAAATAAAAATAGGAAAATAGCTAAACTTAATAAACAGAACTAGAAACAAACAAAAATAGAGCAAACTTAATAAAAAAAACTAGAATGAAACAAAAATAGAGCAAACTTAATAAAAAGAACTAGAATCAAACAAAAATAGAGCAAAATTAATAAACAGAACTAGAATCAAACAAAAACAGAGCAAACTTATTTACTTTGATCTGCAGGTGAAGTTCCAACCTTCTATATAGCCATGCATTTTTTCATATAAAAGCTCAATCAAAAATTAGCCAAAAGCATAAAACATGAGCTTTTTCTGAAACATGCATAATACAAATTAAAGATTTAAAACAATAAATAAAAATGTAACTTTTTAAAATAAGATTTTATTAAGGGGTCATAAGACTATAAGAACAATATTTTTTGAGTGTTTAAAAAAATACCACATATTTTTTCCCTATAATTATGCTAGTTATAAGTAAAAAAGTGGTCCAGTTCTGTGTAAGAAATGATTAAAAAATACTTTATAGTAATTTATAAAAAAATTAAATTATTTATAAAATTGCATGCAAGAGATCATTTGAACTGCTAAATATTTTTACATAAAAATTTCACACACAATAGATTGTATCTATATTTCAAGACTTAACCTGAATTTGTATATATTTTAGTAAAATTTCTATTTTTAGAATAAAGTTGGAAAGTACTTACTGCATATATAAATTTATATTTTTAATTTACAGTTTATTTTATTTTTTTGGGAGGAGGGAGGGAGTAATTGGAAAAGTAAACAAATTTAAGATTTCTTAAAATATAATCTAAAAGGCTGTGATAATTTCATGTAAAAATAATTAGTAACTCAAGTGATATTTTATGTGCAACTTATAAAACAAAATTTTGAGATAAATCACTTTAAAATGTTCTTTTAATTACTGTTTATAAACAACATTAATACATTTTTAGTCACAACCATCATAATAAAAGATAATTTTTATGCAGCTTTTTTAAATGCTTTCTTTCATGCATATTTTCCTAAAAAAAAAAAAATAAAAAAAATCACATTTTTGAAAGATTTAACAGTTCTAGGTCTCCTTTAAGGCTGGTCCAAAATCCAAAATGGCTACTTTCCGACACATTTACAGAATTATTTTTATTCTTAAATGTACGGAAATTGAAAGTATACATTCAGAAACTAAGAAATTGAATAGCATTTTTCATTTTTTAATAAGGCAAAGGATCATACAGAAAATGGTGCCAAAGTTGACATTTTGAACCGATTTTTGAGGCATGACCATCAGAGAAATGTCTTCATCGAAACAATTCCTTACATATCATGATATAATACAGTCGAACCTCGTTAACACGAAATTGGAGGGACTGGGAATTTTTTTTGTGTTATCCGAAATTTCGTGTTAACCGTCATAATAGTGGCGCCATCTATGTTAGATATAATAACTAAGTAAATTAACCTACAAATATATCCCTGCTCAAAAAATCATAAATTAATAAGAAATAGTAAATTTCATTAACAAATTATCGTTTTTTAGGCAATAATAATTTATTTATATGCTAATCATATTTTTAAATAGTCCGTTATTGACTTTAGCTTCAATTTTTGTAGAGTACTTTTTTTAGGAACGTATGGACCTAATCTAATTTGTCCAAAGCTCGGGAAGTATCCTCTTGATGCATAAGGAAACGTTGTACAGTTTTCAATTCAGCGGTAGATTCATTTATTGACACTAAACTTTTCCGTTCTGTGTCAATTTCTTCTTCCTTGTCTGACACTTCAATGTTGTCGTCTTTATTTTTCAGCAATTATTTCTTCATCTGTCGTCACATCTGAAGTCAGCACATCTTCATCTATGCAAATGTACTTGGAAAAACAATGTGTAAGAAAGAATTTACCGATTTTGGCTACATATCTTTCTGCAGACAAGTCTATGACGCTATTTAAATCTTGTCAGTCATCCGTTAGAAAATATGAAATTGCTCTCACCAAGAGCATCAGCAAAAGCCTCTGCTTCATCTTGCAAAACTGCAAAAGTTAAAACAATGTTCTGGCTTATTGCCTCTTTTATCCACCGCAAGAGAGCAATTTCAATTTATTCATTCTTTCTTCTACACATTCGTTTTCTTACTGGTTTGAATTAACTCACAGCATAAACCGCTTCAATCCTTTCGCGATTCTTTAAAATTGTAGAAGAATTGTAGGTATCCCATACTTCGCCGCATTTTGTGATTTTTTCAGCACTTTATCGCTAACTTCGTTTAATTTTTTTGCTTGGTTTCTTAAGATACTGCTTGCTGTTTTCGACTCATCTTTCCCAGAATTCTACAGAGCAACTGTGAACAGCGTTTCCATTATGTTAGTTAGGTAGTGAAGTAGAGATAGTCACTTCTTTCACTCACAGATAAAAGAATTCAGACCTCCGGTTTATAGTTTATGTTACTGTCAATACAGTCAACCGAGTAATGACAATCACTTTCAAAAAAAGAAATTCCTTCCTCAAACTTTCATTGTGACTAATCTATTGCTCATATGGTTAATGTGGGAACACTTGCACATATCAGACATCAAAGAAAAGCAGGGATTATTCAGGAATTCAGTATTTCAGAATTTTCTGAAACCCTTTTTCACTTTAAATCGTTTTCAAACCATGAGAAAATTACACTTTTAATAAGAGTATGTGACATTTAAGTTTGAAATATCGAAAACATTGCATAAGGAATCATGTTTTGACTTTGAAGCGAAAAAAAAAAAAATTCGCCTTAAGCGGGATTTTCCGAAATTCTATTTCGTGTTAAATGAATTAATTAACATTAATTTTCAGACTCATCTGACGGGACCTGAAAATTATTTGGTATTAAGCGAAATTTCGCGTTAAGCGATTTCGTGTTAACGAGGTTCGACTGTATATCTATTAGAAAATGAAAAATACTATTAAATTCCAAATTACCTCACTAGACATGCCTGTAAATTTAATGTATCTATATTAATAAAAGAAAGTTTTTGTCTGTGTGTGTGTCTGTTTATTGGCGATGGCTAAGGACATCACACATAGAGGTCTGAAAATTTGGATAAGGATAGACTTAGACAGGTCCCAATGAACCTGAGATTCAGATTTTTAATAATTAACCAAAATATTAATTAAAACCTCTCTTCAAATGCTAATGAACAAACTTTGATTGTCTTCAGTTCACTGGCATAATGATTGCTTCTACGCATGCCAGAAGAAAATGTGGAACTTCCAACTTCATACAGAAAGAAAAGAAAATCTATTTACCACTAAAAATGGGGATTGTGTTTCCCAGGTTCGACTTTTTCTCTTCCTTCCAACATTAGTCAATTGTGCATGAACAAAATCAATCACATGAGCAATGCATTGGGAACTTATATTGACGTCTTTATTACCAAAGTTTACTACACTATGACGACAGGAGTGATTTTGTCTTTTATCAACTTTTTGTGTGTGTGTGTGTTTAATGGCAAAAAAAAAAAAAAAAAAGAAATAGTAATGATTATTGTTCTGTCTTTTTAAACAAGAACTGAGATTTTGTTAATGCGATCCATGCACCGATTTTCTCTCATTAGACTTGGGCCGGGATGGATTTATTTTTTCCTCAGCAGATTCGGGCAGGTCATTTTTATTGTCCTTTTTTTTTTTTTTTTTTTTTTTTTTACTCTCATTAGACTGGGTTCGTTCCCAAGCCTGAACTTAATTTTTCTAGGCAGACTTCGATGGGACTGAACCTGGGCAATGCTAGGTGGATTTGCTAGTTTCTGTATAAAAACGAGTCTGTAAATGTACCTAATATGTTTGTATAGTTGAGTGGGAAAACAAAAAAAAATTGTTTGAGAAAAGCTGTAAGGTATTATAAATCCACACAACTTAAAAAAAAAAAATTACAATGAAGAAAAAAAGTAACTTACAAAAATTGAATGAAATATATTGTTATGAATTTTGTATATATCTGTAAATATTCCATTTGTTTAAATTTATTTTATTTTATTATTGTGAAAATTGCAGTATTATTAATGTATTTCCTATTGAGCATCATGTAACTCAATGCTAAAGGCCTCAGATGGTTTGCAAGGAAAACAACCTTACACCCTCATCTTTATAATGGAAGTCTATGGTAAAATCGCCAAGGAATGGGTTTATCGCCAAGTTGGCGATGGTTTTGGCGACATATCGTCAAGTTGGCGACGGATTTGGCGACTTTTTGTGCAACCACCCCCCCTTATACCTGTACATTGGGATCCTTTCTCGCTTAGGTTCTCTATCGAAAGTTAAAGCACTTTCTGGTAATTTCTAGCATCTGAAGGCTCTGGAAAATTCTACAGTTATCTTTAAAGCCTATATAAGGGACCTCCACCAGTTCAGTTCAGTTAGTTGTCTGTCTGTCAACTGCGATTGAATTCATACGAGAGGCTTTGCATTGAGAACTGTGTTTCTCGGATTGATTTTGTCGTTGATACGTCGTATTGAACGCATTGTTTCTGTGTGAAATTTTGCTGTGCTTTTATTGGATTTGAAGATTACTGAATATCTTGTAATTTTCAGAAGATATTGGTGTTCGTATTGCACTGTTTATAGTGAATAAAGCCTTTTGATTGTTCTTATATATTGGCATCAGTCCTTTCGAACCCCGAGCTCACAACATTTGGTGTCAGGAGTGGGGTTGAATGCCGATTACCAGAGCAATGGAAGCGCAACTGACTAAATTATTGGAGAAATTAGGAGAGATGGATGAGAAAATGACTGCCAACCTTGGCGAGTTAAAAGATGAAATGAAGAAGGAAATGTCAGCGATGGATGAGAAAATGACTGCAAATCTTGGCGAGATGGATGAGAAAATGACTGCCAACCTTGGCGACTTAAAAGATGAAATGAAGAAGGATATGTCAACCAACCTCGGAGAGTTGAAAGACTTAATAGAGGATAAAATAACATCTTTAAATGACAGAATTGACGGCGTGGAAAACAAAGTTGAAGGAAGATTTCAACAAATAGAAGGAAAAGTAGAAGAAATTCAAAGGACAGCCAATACTGTAGAAGAAAGAGTAGAAGAAAAAGTTCAAAAGATCGCCAAG
This sequence comes from Maratus michaelseni, assembly GCA_963931845.1. Classification (NCBI taxonomy): domain Eukaryota; kingdom Metazoa; phylum Arthropoda; class Arachnida; order Araneae; family Salticidae; genus Maratus; species Maratus michaelseni. The sequence goes on along the minus strand of OZ007590.1, from coordinate 180,798,719 downwards.
ACCGTCGAAGAAAGGAGTGAGAGTGTAGAAAACGAGTTGGAAAATGTGAAGAAACAAAAGATAACTGCCGAAAACTATCCCGAAGATGTCAAGTATCAAGCTATGCTTCCTCGGGCCTCTATTAAATTCTCGACCTATGACGGAAAATCCTCATGGCCAGTTTTTAAGACACAATTTGGGATCGTAGTGGACGCCAATGGATGGGATTCCCAGACAAAAGCTTGCCAGTTAGCTGCTTCTCTACGAGCTGATGCTGCCGACGTCTTACAGACTTTGCCTGCAAATGAACCGCTGGATTTTGAAACGCTCGTCAGTGCCTTAGAATTGCGCTTTGGCGAGAAATGCATGAAGGAATATAGCAGACTCCAGCTCAAATCTCGACAGCAGAAATCCACTGAATCCCTGCAAGATCTTGCTACGGATGTCGAGAGACTTTCCCATCTTGCTTATCCTGACTGTCCGACTGAAATTAGAGAAAGCTTAGCTCTACAGCATTTTATTGATGGTGTGCGTGACTCTCAGATCCAGAAAGCACTCCGGATTGCAGATCTCAATGATTTAAAAGGGGCTTTGGTTTACGCTCTGAAATTCGAGGCAGCCCAGCAAGCTACTAGGAAAGATCGACACTTTGTGCGAGCAGCCAACCTGCCTGAGACGTCGGATAGAGCTGTGGAGTGCTTACAGCAGCAGATGAATGACATAATGAGAAAGATGAACTCCTTAATGGCCAACAAACCTTACAGGAAGATCAAGTGCTGGAAATGCGGTGGAGAAGGCCATATCCAAATCGACTGCCCAAGACGACCCAGCACCGAAGGTAATAGCTCACCCGCTAATGGAGGAGCAAGAAAACTGATTATTGACCATCTTGCGGGGCGGAGGTTTCCAGATCTTAAGAAGCCTAATTTTCAAGTATGTGAAATTTCTGCAAGAAGTTGCGGCGAGAACGGAGTTTTTCTAGTCGAAAGTGTGAATGATTTGCCCTGTAATATGATCATCGATACAGGAGCCAATGTGACCATCATTCGGAAAGATCTAGCTCAGCGGCTGAAAGAAAAACTCTCCTGGACTCCGCCACGTGTAATCCTTCAAACTGTGACAGGAGATAAGATCGACATATTTGGAAGAATGACACTGAAAATAAAGTTTGGGAACGCCGCTTACCATCATACGGTCTATGTGGCCGATATTTCAGACCCTTTCATACTCGGACTGGACTTTTTAAAAGAGCATGGATTTACACTGGATTTTAAGAAGAATGAGTTACGCTCTGCTCAAGAAGATGTCACTATTTTCAAACTTGGAAATGAGTCCGGGTCTATTCAACGGATCACAGCCAAGGCAGATGTTATCATCCCTCCTCGGACCGAAATGATGATACCTGGATTAACTGAGAACGAAAGTAGTGTTCAATGTGGCTTGGTTGGATATCCTGAGAAGAGCCCAAAAGGAGTGCTAATAGCATCAGCGCTGGTAGATCTGTCGAGAGATGTGATACCTGTGAGGATGGCGAATGTAAGTGAAAAATCTAGAATTATCCAGAAGGGTGAAGTGCTTGCAACCTGTGCTCCAGTCACCTGTGTTTGCAAAGACCCGAGCTTGACGTTGTCGGAGCCGTCTACAAGTTTAACACCTGAAATTGGACGAAATGAGAATTTATCTCCTGAGCAGAGACATGCCGCAGAAAGACTGTTCCAGGAATTTAAGGATGTGTTTTCACAAAACGAGAATGATATAGGTCGCACTTCTCTGACACGTCATAGAATCGATACTGCCGACCATCCACAGATTAAACAGCATCCAAGACACTTGCCGTTCGCAAAACAAGAAGAGGTTTCTAAGCTCTTACGAGAGATGCAGGATAGTGACATCATCGAACCGTCATCAAGTCCGTGGGCCTCTCCCATCGTGTTGGTCCGAAAGAAAGATGGCTCCACAAGATTTTGTGTGGATTATCGTAAACTTAATGATATCACGAAGGACAGCTATCCTCTACCAAGAATAGACGACACGCTAGATACTCTTTCAGGACATAAATGGTTTTCACACTGGATTTGAAGAGTGGATATTGGCAAGTAGAGATCCATCCTGATGACAAAGAGAAGACCGCATTTACTACTGGACAAGGACTTTGGCAATTTAAAGTTATGCCGTTCGGGCTCTGCAATGCTCCAGCAACGTTCGAGCGCCCCATGGAGACAGTGTTAAAAGGTCTGACTTTTGAAGCTTGTCTCATCTACCTAGATGACGTCATCATTGGTGGCCGCACGTTTGAAGAACATCTAGAGAATATTCGAAAAGTGTTAACGAAACTAAGAGCGGCGAATTTAAAGCTGAACCCTTTGAAATGCAAGTTCTTCCAACGAGAAGTAAACTATTTAGGACACATCATCTCAGCTGAAGGTGTTCGAACAGATCCTGAAAAACTGTCTGCAGTAAAGCACTGGAAACGTCCGGAAAATGTCCATCAGTTGCGAAGCTTTCTGGGACTATGCACTTATTACAGAAAGTTTGTACAGGGGTTCTCCAACATCGCAAGACCCTTGCATAGGCTCACTGAAAGCAAACAGAAGTTTCTATGGACACAAGAATGCGACAATTCATTCCAGCGGCTGAAAGAAGCTCTCACATCCTCTCCAGTCCTTACCTATCCAGACCCCGACAAACAATTCATTGTGGACACGGATGCCAGTCAGGAAAGTGTCGGCGCTGTACTTTCCCAAGAAATAGATGGCCAAGAACGAGTCGTAGCATACTGGAGCAAATGTTTATCAAAACCAGAGCGGAATTATTGCGTCACTCGTAAGGAGTTATTAGCTATAGTGAAAGCCATAGAACACTTCCATCACTATCTCTATGGCAGGAAATCTCTGCTTCGTACTGACCCATCCCTAACATGGCTGATGAATTTTAAGAACCCAGAGGGCCAAGTAGCCAGATGGATACAACGACTCCAGGAATACGACTTTGACATCAGGCATCGCAAAGGCTCATCGCATGGAAACGCCGATGCCCTATCAAGAAGACCGTGTCCCGAGAGCTGTCGCTATTGTTCCAGAGCGGAGAGCAAGTATAATCCCGAATATGTCATACGCCAGACGAAGACTTCACTATTGACGCCACCAGATCCCTGGAGTGATGAGAAGATTCGAGAAGATCAAATGGCAGACTCTGAGATCAAACCAATCTTGGAGTTATTAGAATCTTCTAGCACGAAGCCCAGTTGGAAAGACATCTCGACTTACAGTCCTACGACGAAGCAATATTGGGCTCTTTGGAACTCTCTCCACGTCAGGAATGGTGTCCTGTTCCGAAAATTCGAATCGGAAGATGGGAAGACATCTCGGTGGCAGTTGGTACTTCCTCGATCCCGAATCCCAGAGGTCCTCAAGGAATTACATGGCAGTCCCACTGGTGGCCATTTTGGAGTCATGAAAACATTACACAGAGTCCGAGAGCGCTTCTTCTGGGGAAAAGCGAGAGCTGACGTCGAACAATGGTGCAAATCTTGCGATGCATTTGCAGCTCGGAAAGGACCAAAGAAACGTAGCCGAGGAAGACTACATCTCTACAATGTAGGAGCACCTTTTGAACGCATCGCCCTTGACATCCTAGGTCCTCTGCCAAGAAGTGCTGATGGCAACAAATACCTCCTTGTTGTCATGGACTATTTCACGAAATGGCCTGAAGTCTATGCCATCCCTGATCAAGAAAGCTTCTACGGTTGCGGATGCCTTGGTACACCAGTGGATATCAAGGTATGGAGTCCCCCTTCAAATGCATTCTGACCAGGGGAGAAATTTCATCTCTGCTGTGATTGAGGGTCTCTGTCAACTTCTCGGAATGGACAAAACTAGGACGACGCCGTTACATCCACATTCGGATGGCATGGTTGAGAGGTTTAATCGTACCATCCTCAACAACCTCTCACTGCTAGTCTCAAGAAACCAACAAGACTGGGACCAAAAACTTCCCTTGTTTCTTCTCGCCTATCGCAGCGCCGTCCATGAAACAACCGGCTATTCCCCGTCTCAGATGCTTTTCGGTCGTGATCTTAGTCTACCTTGTGATCTGATTTTTGGTCGCCCTCCAGATGCGCCTTCATCGCCAGAGGGATACGTGCAGAATCTCCAGGCACGATTTGAAGACGTCCACAACTTGGCTCGAGAGCGGATCAATATACAGACGGAGAAGATGAAGACCAGGTACGACACGAAAGCCACGGGACATCAATTCAAAGAAGGTGACAAGGTTTGGTTTTATAATCCGACTCGACACAAAGGACTTTCTCCCAAACTGCAATCACACTGGGACGGTCCTTATACAGTCCTAAACAGACTGAACAATGTCGTAATTCGGATCCGAAAGTCACCAAGTTCGAAGCCTAGAGTCGTTCATTACGACAGGCTGGCTCCATACTATGGCCGTAGTACTTAGTTCATTAATTGTAAATAGTGTAATGTAAATAAGGTAAATTAGTATGACCATGGTCTTGTATATAAATTAATGTAATTATTTATTTTGCTTAGCATTATCATTATTATTGTTATTATTATTTAAATACTTGTATGTAATAATGTCTATGCTTTAATTTTATTTTATTTTTAAATAAGTGTATATTTTGTATAATTCAGCATTATGAATGTGTTTTGAATAGTATAGCATTTGTTGGTAACGGGTTTGCTTTCCGATCAAAGGTTGAACTGCCCGGGACGTGCAGTCCTTGAGAGGGGGGCAATGTTATGAATTTTGTATATATCTGTAAATATTCCATTTGTTTAAATTTATTTTATTTTATTATTGTGAAAATTGCAGTATTATTAATGTATTTCCTATTGAGCATCATGTAACTCAATGCTAAAGGCCTCAGATGGTTTGCAAGGAAGACAACCTTACACCCTCATCTTTATAATGGAAGTCTATGGTAAAATCGCCAAGGAATGGGTTTATCGCGAAGTTGGCGATGGTTTTGGCGACTTATTTTTGTCGCCAAATTTGGCGACTTTTTGTGCAACCACCCCCCCCTTATACCTGTACATTGGGATCCTTTCTCGCTTAGGTTCTCTATCGAAAGTTAAAGCACTTTCTGGTAATTTCTAGCATCTGAAGGCTCTGGAAAATTCTACAGTTATCTTTAAAGCCTATATAAGGGACCTCCACCAGTTCAGTTCAGTTAGTTGTCTGTCTGTCAACTGTGATTGAATTCATACGAGAGGCTTTGCATTGAGAACTGTGTTTCTCGGATTGATTTTGTCGTTGATACGTCGTATTGAACGCATTGTTTCTGTGTGAAATTTTGCTGTGCTTTTATTGGATTTGAAGATTACTGAATATCTTGTAATTTTCAGAAGATATTGGTGTTCGTATTGCACTGTTTATAGTGAATAAAGCCTTTTGATTGTTCTTATATATTGGCATCAGTCCTTTCGAACCCCGAGCTCTTTCCTCAGCAGATTCGGGCAGGTCATTTTTATTGTCTTTTTTTTTTTTTTTTTTACTCTCATTAGACTGGGTTTGTTCCCAAGCCTGAACTTAATTTTTCTAGGCAGACTTCGATGGGACTGAACCTGGGCAATGCTAGGTGGATTTGCTAGTTTCTGTATAAAAACGAGTCTGTAAATGTACCTAATATGTTTGTATAGTTGAGTGGGAAAACAAAAAAAAATTGTTTGAGAAAAGCTGTAAGGTATTATAAATCCACACAACTTAAAAAAAAAAAAATTACAATGAAGAAAAAAAGTAACTTACAAAAATTGAATGAAATATATATGTTTAACTATGCACATTTACAAATATTGTTGATTTATAATGCTTCATTTCATAACAAAAATAAATCCTTGGATAAACATTTTAAATCAATAAATATTAAAATAACATCGATGAAGAACTATGCAAATAACTTTATACATACTCTCACATCAGAATTATCACTTTGAGTGACACTTTTATCCATTCCAGAGAGACAGGCACTCATTGCACCCATGTGTTTCATGATTCTATTCATGGCTTCTTCTGTTTCTTCTAGTTTCTTTTTTAATTTATAAATTTCATAATCTTCTGCAGATATGAAAAAAAAAACATACAGAAAAAATATTAACTATACAGATAGAGCAATTTCTTTGATAAAGGAATGTATCCTAGAAAATTTAGCTTCAGAAGTTCAGATTAAAGGAATTATAGTATAGAAACAAAATCTATCTTGAATTTAAATTTTCTCTAACAGGTTATGCCACAATTAACTCAGTAGTTTTTTCTTAAAACTTTTGAACAAGTTCTTTTATATTAACAAATTTTATTGTAAAATAAAATTTAAAATGTTCAAATTATTTACAAATCTTTCTCATTCACATGTACGACCATTTGAAGCCTTGACTTAAATGAACAAATTGCCTTTAATCACGGTTCAGACTGGCAAACAATTTTCTTAAGCATTTTAGCTTTTACCAATGTTTCTTAGCTTTTTCTTTGGAGGAGAAGGGGGGATTATGACAATGAGGAATTTGCACACATGGGGAAATTGATCATATTTATATTTTTCTGATAATTCGACATCCACAGTTTTCAAAAACGCAAAAAAATAAATCAATAATTAAATAATTAATTGTAAAAGTAAGCTAAAATCATGTAACTCCAAATCGGGGCGTGACTTACTATGATGTCACAGTTCACGACATGCCAATGTTTACATTCTGCTAGCAAGTGGCAATCGTATTCTCTTGACATCCAAATTTTTTTCTACTTGGATTTTCATAATAATTCATCATCATCTCATTCTGATTGTTGATTTTTTTTCTAATTTCGTACTTATTTTTACGAATTATGTCTCATACCCGGATTTAGCAAAGGACAATCGGACAATCTGCCAAGAATAGATAGGATGGGTATGTTTTCTTTCTTTCATATATTTATTTGTAATATATATATATTTTTTATTTAACTAAAATAATTGATTACAGATTCAATTAAATTATCTTGGATAAAATTGCATGCTTGGTAGCTTTTATCCCTTATACGAGACGTAAGGTTTTTTTTTGTTTATAATTTCATATGTAGATTATTATAATAGATTTTTTTTTTTAATTCCTTGTATAATAATTTTAGAAGCTGTTTGAAAAAATTCTCGTGAAGTGCGAAAATTTTCAAGAAGTCTCCTGGAAAATATTTCTTTTAAACAAAAATAATTATTTTTAACTAACAAGTATATATTAGTTCAAATTATTTATCTATAACAAATGGATAAACATACGCAATATTTTAACAGAAAATTCCTTCTTCTATGATTTTATTCTTTAAACAAACCATGAAGTGTAGTAGTAAATCTGAAATTTAAGAAAAACTACTTTTTTTTATTCTTTAAAAGATATTTAAAAAAAAAAAAAGATTTGAATCATACATACACTATTTGAGGTATAAGAACATTTGATTTTATATTCGGTAGATGGCGCTACTAAATACCAAATATTCACAGTAACGCCTTGAAATAGCTCATTTTATAATCTCTTTTAAGACGTGACAAAATATGTTTTCGAAATAAATCCTTTTTTTAAAAACCTAGTCCTTAACTTAATAAAAATGTACACTTACACAATCAAATTTTTATTTACTTCCTAAATTAAAAACTAACATATTTGTGTGTGTCATTTCTTAGACGTTTCTATGCTTTACCTATTTAATCATCAATAAAACAGGATTATTGCTTATGAATCTTTATAGATACAATATACCTATGAAATCTACTACAGTGTTTTTGTTTTGATTTTAAATACGAATGAGCAGTGCTCATTCGTATTTAAAACAAAACAAAAACATTCATATTTATAATGTGCTCATTGAGCACATTATAAATATGAATGCTTTTTTCCCCTTTGAGTAACTGTTTATTCAATCAATTAATGTTCTAAAATAGTAATATTTAAACAAAATCAAATGTGAAAGTCACTGAAAAATGATCTTCACAACACCAAAGAGATGATGCATTAGATAAATTAGGATTTTTCTTGTCATCTCTCTTCATAGCATTAGTCCATGTTTTTCTTATGGCAGGGTCTTTTGGAAAGCTGAAAAACAACTTTTCACAAGAAGTACTGGTTGTATTAGTGCAGAGTGGCACAATACAGTATTTATAATAGGACTTTGTGGTGTCAGTCAAACTAATTTTCGAAACAGTAATATTTAAAAGTAACAAGTTGAAAAGCGACGTATGTAAACAATGACTATGTCGTTTGTTGCCGTGAACTGTGACGTCAGATGTATTACGCAGCACTTTTGGGATACGGTAAATAGTGCGATATTAAAACAATCATAAATTGATAATAAAAGCTCAAAAAAAAAAAAAAAAAAAAAAAAAAAAGTAGGTTATCTTTCTTATTTTTTCATGTTCTATTGTTTGGTGATAAAATTAGAAAACGTGCAAACTCTCCATTCTTATTTTTAAGTTGGCCAATTTGCGAAATGGCCGATTTTGGGCTTTGGCTGTAACATATAAATTTTTCGAATAAAGCAGTAGTAGAAAATGATAAACTAATTAAAAACTGCAATAAAAATTTTATAACATTAGATTTGATAAATATGGTGTATTGTCCAGATTTTTATTTCACTTAGCTATTAGCTGATTTGAAATTATATTCTTTAAAAATCAATTCTTTTTATGCTGCAACCAGCATTACTTACACAAACACTAATTTACTATTTGTGAAAACAAGAAACAAATTACTTATTCTTATGTAACAAATTACTTTTCTTAAAGTTATGTAACAAAAATGCTAATCATATGCAGAAAATTACTAAAACATTCATAAAGTTCAGCTAAATATATTTTTATCAATAATTTAATTTCTCATTTTAAATGAACATGACTATATTTTAAAAGTTACTTTTTATAGTTTTAAATGATTTGATTAAGAAAATAAGAACTAATTCTTAAATTGTTAAAACTTTACATCTTGAATAAAAACAATGAAATTACAACTGACTTACTTGAATCCAAATCGTGAGCTGATGAAAAAAAATCAAACTAAGATTAAAGCACAGAAATATATACACATATATGTATTCTTTCTACAACAAAGAGTTAAAAAAAAAAAATAGATGCAACTGTCTAAAACAGTTTTGTTACAAATTAATACTTTACTAACACAATTTCAATCCATCATTGCTCTTATTTATATTTTTTTAGATAGTTATTTTTATATTTTATTCTAGAATTTGAAATATCATCAAAGTCATGCTAAAAATGCTAAACAAATAATTTTATAGCTTTTAACACAAGACTGTATAAAAATTAGGGATGTAGCAAATATTCGGTATTCAGCCATACTACCGAATATCAAAATATTCAGTCTGCCAAATATTCGGCCAAACTGAATATCGAAAAAAAAACTTATTATTATTTTTAAAACCCAGGCCTAGAAGTGACATTTAAAAAAAAAATGTTATAGGAAATATAAGAATTAAAAAAATATATATATAGGAATTTTTATACGAGTATAAATACTTTAAAATCACATGATAAAATGCATTAAATACATAATATTATAGTGCATACAATATCGACACATTAACATACAATGCTTAACATACTTTTTTTTCGGCCCAGACCTTTCCATGACTCTTTCGGAAATATTTGCAAATTCCCTGACTTTTCCTATACATTTTTTAATTTCAATGACTTTCCCTGACTACTTTGAAATTCCCTGACTTTCCATGTCGCTGGGAACCCTGTAAGTTTATATCACGAATATGTTTAAAAGTAATCATAAGAGTTTTGAAAAGTCAATTATTGTAAACCTGGGAGCTCTTAATATTAACACCTTACTAATAGAATATAGTCATCATTTGCAATAGATTTCAAAACTTATAATTTAATATCTTATCAATTTAATTACTATAAGCAATCAATTTCTTAGAAAAAATATCCATTCAAATTAAAAAAGATCAAAATACAATTACAAGCAACCTAAACAGCACAATTTACTCAGCAAGCAAGAATGCTATATTTATAGGTGCGAAAAGTTTATTATTATTTCAATTTATTGGAGAGTTCATTGAAGTTGTATATTGATTAAAAAAATACATATATGTGGCTTTTATAAAAGCAGAATGGATGATAAGAAAGATAAAATAAAAAACTATGTGCTTGATAAATGAACAAATCATCTTTAAGGAAAAAATTATGCAGCAGAACTTATTTTTGATTTTTTCCCTTCAGCTTCAGCAAGTTTTTCAGCTGAAATTCATTTAATAATATCAGACTCAATCATTGAAAAAGCAGTTCCTACTCTTTTCTTTTTAAAGTTTTGTTTAAGTCCTTTTTGTGATTGTTCCTTGCCTTTGTTTAATAAGGCTTATACAGTATTTCAATGATTTTACAGAATTTTTTTTACTTCTTTTTATAGCTTCACTTTACATATTTTTCCAATGCTTTTAATTCCCACTGGACACATTTTCCTGCATCTGTTGTATAATGCTTCTTATTGTTTCCCTTTTTCTTCTTTATTTATAGAAAAATATTTAGTTATAGAGTTCAGTAATTTTTCTCTAACAGCAATTAGAGATGATACAAGCTTAGATCGAGAACAAGCCTGAAATGGTCTTGATTTTTATACCAGTGTTTGAGCTCAGGCTCAGAGTGAAAATTTTATTTATTCACAAACTGAAAATAGAAGAAAAAATATATTTAAAAAAAAAACAAGACTGCAGCATAAGATTATGAAAGTGTTTTACAATCTTTAAAATCAGTTTGAAAGGGAACTGAATTGTTGTTGATGGGATAAAATGAGAAATATTCTGAAGTCTTTGCACGGCCAGTGTTGCTACCACAAAGAAACCATGGAATATCCTGTATTTCTGTGAATTCATTTTTCCGAATTGCTGGAAAGCAGAACTTGTTTCTTTCTGCCATAGTTAGATACTTTGAAAAAATAAGAATTGTGACATTTTTCAGATTTCTGCCAGTGGTTGGGTTTAAATAACAAAATTGGTATTTTAAATAGATTTTCTGGGACATGAAAATCACAAAATGTTGTATTAAGGAGGTATATGGAATTAATTCTAAGAAAAGTTTTTTAAATGAGAAAATTATTTTTGAAACATTTTTAAAATGTTATTAACAATTTCCTACTGTGCATTTTCGGTATCGGCTCTGATGATACAAAAATTTTCAAGCCCAGATTTTAAATCATCATAGTTGGGTCCGAAAAAAGAGACCAAACTCATTTCCAATAGGAATGTCTAAAATGCTTTCATGATTATGAACAATATTTTTCACTAGTCTTAGCTAACAATTGTTTTTCTTCTAAACTTTTCTGAAACAATATAAAAAAAAAAAAAAAAAAAAAGTCAATTTCTACTTAGGTCAAAAAGAATTTTTTTCCAGCGATCTACACGCTTCGCCACTGACAGTATTTATTCCTAAATTTATATCCTGCTAAATATCTTATATAAGAGAAATTTTTCTCTCTCATATAAAACTAAAATTAATTAATTAAATTTAATTAATGAATTAATATTTGAAAAAAAAAAAACATCACAAATGTCATCCACTACAAGTTTAAAAAAATGTATTTGAACCTGAGTGGATGAATAAAAAGTATTTTATTAACGATTGAAAATTTGAACAAGATATGTAAATATATATAGGGAGAGTGTGAACTAATAGTAGGAAGGAATATATGTATATCACTGTACAAAAAATTCTTTGAAAAAAAAAACAAAAAAAAAACAGAAATTGTACTGGCAATCGGGACGCCAGTACTATTTCCGTATTTTAGCGGAAAAAAAAATCCATAAATTCCAGGAAATTTTCCGCGATTTCTGAAATATCCATTTTTAAATTTCCGTTTTATAACATATCTTCTGTATTTTTTAGAAATTTTTATAATATTAAAATAAACATTATAGGACCAAAAAAGTGACTTCTCAAGAACAACCTTCTATACAACCTAGATATATTTCTGCTCTTTCTTTTTTCGTATTTCTGAGTGAGTTTTGTGTAAATAACAAAACCTTGCCAAGATGAGAATCAAACCCACAATCTTCCGTATACTAAACTGGAAGTCCCGACCACTACACCATGACTAGATATTCCGCTGTCTTAAGCATTGCTACTTATTTTAGTCGCTTTTTATAATTCAAAAACTAAAATTAATTAAATTAAATTAATTAATTAATATTTGAAAAAACTGTATTAACATCAAGTGTCATCCACTACAAGTTTTAAAAAATGTATTTGAACTTGAGTGGATGAATAAAAAATATTTTATTAACGATTGAAAATTTGAACAAGATATATAAATATATATAGGGAGAGTGTGAACTAACAGTAGGAATTGAAAAAGAAAAGGCATTTACAGAGAATCTTGCTCAACATATTCATTACTGTGAGATAATGACAAAGAAGATTTTATTGTACAAGTAATTTTAGTTGACCTGAAACACTTAAATACAAACCAGAGGCAAAACCCAATGTAGTGTAATACCATTTATCCAAAGTGGGAGCAACTAGTTTTTCCAGAAAAATAGTTGGGAATCAAAGCAACACTCATTTGACAAGATTTGTAAATTATATATATATAACTGTACCATTGTTTTCTATTTCAAATTATTAGATTAACCAGATTAAGAATCAGACACAATCAAGATTAAAGATTAACCAGATTATGGGAATCCCTTATAAGTTATAAACAATAATTCTGTACAAAAACACCAAATGAATCAAAATGGTTCCATTTCAAATCTTAGATGTTGACATCAAGTTATGCCATGCATGTGTTGTTGTATCAAACAGTCCACATGTCAAACTGACATTGTAAGGCACTTTTTTCTGGAAACATTATAAAATTAATTGATTGAAAATATGATTCTGGATAATTGGTTTCCAGATAAATGGTTCCAAACTGTAGTACCATATTTTAATGAAATTATGGATAAAAGAAAAATCTATGAGGAAACAGCTTTTGCAGCTAGCTACAATACTAACTCTAAAGCGATTTTATGAAGGAGACAAACAATCAATGAAGAAAAATGAATATATATGTTTATTCTTATAAAAGTATAAATATAGCTTTCCAATCTGAAACAATATAATTTGGCCTTTCTTCTGTAAAAGCAAGTATATATATTCGAACCTGATCAGCACAAAACCCCAAAAAAAAAATTAAAAAAAAAATTGCCAACTTGAGGCATAGCAAAAGAAAAAGAAATTAAAGCAAATACATGGGTCAGATTAGACTCAGGTAAAACCAGGTTACCCAATCCAATGCAGGATTCAAGGCAGAGTTTTTCCGATGTAAACTAATTGGGCTACTTCACATTTTTGTAGTAGTTCTACTCTTATGTGTGTTCTTTCTGATTTCATTAATTTCAAAATGACTATCCTTGATCAAATTCCAATATCTAAACCCTTCAGTTTTAAGACAACTACATACCTCTTTCAAAAATTATAGGGAAAAAAAAAATAGGAATTATAGGAAATATAGGTTTTTAAAAATTTATAGGAGTTATAGGAAATATAGGAGTGCTGCTAGGCCTGAAAACCTTATACAACTTTTACTTTTAACTGTCAATTAATAAAGATATTCAGAATAATTAAGAAAAAGAATAATTAAAAATAAATCTTTCTTTCACATTATTTATTTGCCAAACGAAATGTCTGTTTAATTTATGATTAATGCATATTTGGTACAGCATCTATTTGACAAAAATTTAGAAATATTTTTCTGCTCAAAATTACATTTTTCAATACAAAGAAAATAATTCCCACCTTCACTTTCAGATACTGGCATATCAGTTGTCTCTGGATGAATTTTTTCTGATTTATCTTCAGTTGGACTTTCGCTAGGTGGTTGATCGCACATGAACTTTCTGTATTGAGGATCCATATGGAAATCTTTAATCATGGGTTTCTTTTCATTTTCTTGAGGCTTTTTAAAAACAAGCTAAAACAACATTTAAATTATAAATATCTGAGTTTTAATAAAATTAAACATTCAATTTAATTAAAAATAGAATTAGGCAAAATAGTAATATATTTGTTTTAGAAAACCAAGTAAAATATAGTAACAAATTTAAATTGTAGAAATATATTTACCTTTAAAACAGTGTATAAAAAGAATACTATGATTCCTACAGTATAAATAGGCATGATAATACTCATAGCACCACCTGATTTAGGCTGGCTTTTGGGTGGCTGTCGCACTTGAGGATGAGGGAAAGGCTGATTAAAGAAAAAAAAGAAAGAAATCCATAAACAATTAGCATATTAATGCCACAAAAATAACAGAGCAAATAATCTAATATTAAAAGTAAACTTTTTAAAATAAATCTGAAAGATACTTCCACATGACTGCTCACTAACCATATTCTAAGTTAGAGTTTGCTTAAGACAACTTTAATTTTGGTTCTCCTTCCAGCTACCTACCCAATTTTTTTTTTTAAAACTTAAATCTCTTCTTCAAATTTTGAACAAGAATATACAAGACTTGCAATTTCTCCTAAAATACAAAAGCTCACTTTTCAATTATTTTTGCAAACACAATAAAAACAGGAAAGAAAAATCATGCATCAAACATAGATTATGAAACTTTCCAACACATTCATAATATTGTAACAAAACTTTATCATTTAATAAGGTGAAAGATGATATTTAAATAAACAATTTGGAAAATGCATAAAACATCAAACCCAATTCCATTACCATCTATAGTCAGAAAAAATATCTGAATTCTTTTGTGCAGCCCTGTATATGATCTATAGATTTGTATACATACTACATAGTTAGTTTACTAAATCTTAGTTCAGTTAGTAAACTCATAACACAGTTGAAAATTCCCCTTCAGCAATTTACGTTAATAAAGGAAAATATACTCTAATTTTTTTTCTGCAGCTTTATATATGATCTATAGAATTTATACACACCAAGTAATATGCAAAAAATTAGTTAAATTTAAAAATAGAAAACAGTTATTGCTCATAGACAGTATTTAATAAAATTTTTTTATGTCTCTTTAAATGAAGGATAAATGTTATGCACACCATATTCCATAGAAAGCATCTTTTAGCGCATCTCAGTGATGTATATCAATTTCAATATGTTTGAAATAGTGTAACATTATTAAAATGCACTGCAAATGATTTTTCCCTCATAGACCATAATGTAACAGATTTTTTTTGAGTGCCCCTGCAAATAAACTATGAAATAAACCCTGTAAATATCAGGGTTGCAAATAAGCCGGCTAAAATTAATAAAAGCCAGGCCAGCGGCTTTTTATTGGTTTTAACCGGCTTTTTTTGGCCGAAATTGGCCTTTTTTGGTCAAAATTGGCTTTTATATATTGAAGCAATTTATTTATAAACTGTAGATTTTTAAGTATTTTTTAACTAATTTAAAAGACATTTTATTGAGTTAGAATTTAATAACTTAATTTTTCAATAATGAAGACATTAATATTGGAATAACACATAGCAGACTGGTGATTTGAGTCAGAATTGTAAAAATGTTACCTAAATTTTAACAAGGCATACTCAGTGCTTAACTATTGCTATATTTTTTTTAAATAAAAGCTTTTTTTCATTATTATTAATTTAATTTAATTTTTTTTCAGTTTTACTTCTTTAAATAATTAAATAGGACAACAGTTGTTTAATTACAAAACAATTAAACTTGCATGTTTAATTACATATTTTATGAATCAACTAATTTTAAAAGCTATTAACCCGCTAGTAGAAAAAATGCAACATGACAGTGGGCACTGCAGATTTTGGAAGATTTTTGAAGATTAATCTAATAGCTTAAAAAATACTGTACTTAAAAAAAAAGGCTAAATTTTACTTTGTCTCTGGATTACTGTAATCTTCTTACTGTATTTTTTTGTAATTGAAAATTTTGCTTATTTAATGGGTTACTATTCCTTCTTGCAGTAGTAGACATTGTTGTGTCATAGATAAATTTTGTTTTGCTGCAGATTGATACACAAACACAAATTAGTTACTGGGGATAATGATATGCAAGTTTTAACATTTCTCATATCTTTAAAATTATACATACAGCAATTTAATAAAAACACCATTTTCCACTGTTAAAAACAGTAATATGAATAACATTTGCTTTTCATTTCAACAAGTTTTATTTATTTATTTTTTAACTGTTCTCTTTTTTTATACACTTACATCTACTAAAACCTCCTCAAATATTATATATTCTTCCTAATTCCTCTTTCAACATTGATCATTCCATAAATTAATCTCATCATATGGACTTATCTGGCATGAGTTTTGTAACTGCTTAGTAGAAAAAAAAAACTTATTAAAATATATTTTTATAAGACATTCGAATAGTGATTACTAACTAAATATGGATGCTCTCAAGTATTATATATGCTAATTTCATTTATTAAAAAGTTTTAAACCACAACAATTTTAAAAGTAAAAAGCAGTATATGTAAGAATTTTTCATTTTTGATGGTGATGTTTTGTTATTGTTTAATTAAATATAATCTTTAAAATGTATCGTATATGTCGAGCTATGTAATACAGAATTTCAAAACATCACCTTGCAGTCTAATTTAATATATTCTTTTCAACGAGTACATAAATTTTTTAGAAGGAAATATTTTTTATTGCATTAAAATAAATTAATGCAAATTTAATGTGAATTAGCTGTAAAACACTTTTTTTTAATAAAAGCCAGCATTTTTCAATTAAAGCCGGCTTTTTTTAAGTGGTTAAAACCAAAAAAAGCCGGCCGGCTTTTTCTGGCCTGGCTAAAAGCCGGCAACCCTGGTAAATATACATTTTCAATACCGAACATGTCATAGTAATCCTCAGTAACACATATCAATTACATGGTAATCAGATTATATTTACGAGAGTTAGAGTACATACTGACAGAAAAGCACCAGGCAACCAGAAAAACTGAATTCATAAACACTTTCAACCAATGTTGGAAAGCGTTAAAAACGAATAAATATTTATTCATCATTTGCTTACAAAACCCTTGTTGTATTTTATATAAGTTTCATAAATTTTATTACAAAGCACATAACAACCCACTTTCCTCTTAATTATACATCAAACACATCTCTCAGCTCAAAACATTTTTACATTATATAATGGTACTATAAAATTTATAAGAATGATGTACCAATAATTATTTATATTGTCTACTTACTCTTCCTTCTCTCATATGAAACTTATCTTCTACATCACTAGCCATAGAATTTCGTAGACGTGGATTCATTGCTCCTGGATGAAGATGGGGTGGTCTATCCATATCTCGAAAAGCTGTAATTGTCAAAAGTATATTAAGAAAACGAATAGTTTATATTTTGACAAAAAACTTATTGCAAATCAGGGTTGGTATGATTTAAATCAGCTGATTTAAAAAAAAATCATTTGATTTAAATCAATTTTTTTTTTTTAAATGTTGGAATTAGTCAGCAGAGAAATAAGAAGTAGGTGTAAATAAGAAGCAGGTGTTTTTCTGGTATTTCGAGGATTGCTATCAGAAAGAATGTGGCAGGTGCAGGTTAAGTCCAGGTCAAAGAATATTTACTCCGTAAAGAAGTTTCATTCCCATAGGCGTAATGTAAACGCATCCAGTCAAGTCAGTGAAACGAACAGTAATGCGCGATAGACAACTTTACAGGGGAGTAGCGCAAACCAACCGGTGGTTTTAACTTTTTTTTTTTTCCCCCGATCATTTTGCTTTTCGTCATTTTTTATTCTGTTATTCTAAATTACGGAGATAATTACTCCATTTAAGTAGGAACCCCTTTCAAAACATCAGATAATATTTACAATTTAAATTTGAATGCTTAAATAGCTAAAATATTTCGAAAAAAAAAAAAAAACGGGTATTTTTTTTTTTTTAAATCAGCCAATAATATATATCACAAAACAATATTAATGTGTGAAAGCTTAATGTTTTTTAGAAATGAGGGAAATTATATATATATTTTTAAAACAAGGCTTTTGTAAATCTATATTTGATTATTAGTAGATATTGTGAATATACTAATTTCACACATATTTAAAAGGAAATACAACAAAAAAATAATTTGTATAAGTACCGTTTTGAAATTATTTCTAACATTATTAAAACCTTTCTCCGACTTTTTAAAAAGATATATTTGTAAAATTCCACTATTATTAAAATTTTAGTTTTTTTTGTGTCAGTTGGAATAATATTTTGCATTTTTTTTCCCTATTCTTAAGTTGTATTAAAGTAACTGATTATTTACAACTCAATTGAAAAAATAATTACACCACTGCAAATTTTTTGTTAGTACCAATCAGTAACTAGAATATAGTATTTTCTTAACTATATAATTATTTCTTATGTTATTTTTATAAATTATAAATATTATTTATTCTTTTTTAGTTATTTATTATAAAAAACTGCTCCATGTATTGTAAAAACATAAAACCACAATAATTAAAAATAGAATTCTAAAAAAATCAAATAAATCCGATTTAAATAAAAAAAATCTGATTTTTTTGATTTTTTAAAAAAAATTATGATTTTTTTCCAAACCTGTTGCAAATTATGTAACTCAAAACGGTAATATAAGAAGAGAAATTTCAGGAATATAAATGGTGAATTAAATACTTTTCCAAAATGAAAGTGGAGAGAGGGGGGGGGGAGAGAAAAATTATGAAATTTGAAGGCTTGTTAAGTATCTATGAGGGAAAAAAAATTCTTATTGTACAGAATTTTTAACATTTATTGAAATTAACACTTAAAAAAAAAAAATAATAATTACATAAATTACAGATTTCAGGAATGATTCTGTACTTCTGTAATTCTTTGTCCTAGAACACAGATACTAAGTCTGGATCCTATTTTACAAAGGCTTCATATTTGTTTGAAGTGAGTTAATTTCAGTGTATTAATATAAATTATGTCTCAATGTAAGATTACTAAATATTTTATTCCTTTCAACAAGAAAATCATGCAACGCAGAGGACACATCACAATTTCTGTTTTGCCTAATTTACAGGTATAAATATTTAACTTTATAACAATGTATGCTTAATGAGAGAAAGACCAACAAATCAGATAATAAATATTCAAGGAGAAGTTCTGCTGAAAAAAAAAAAAAAAATTGAACTTTTAAAATGTCTAGAATATGCTAACAAAACCATTTGTTGTTCCCCCAAATATTTAAGTCATGAAAAAGCCTGATCAAAAATTTTAAACATATTTTACTTGAAATAAGTTTTTAAAAAAAATCTGTGTTGGTTATCATGCTTAAATTTTTTAAGCTATCAACGTTTTTTTTTTCGCAAATTAAACTATATACATTTTTAATTGCAAGACAAACCTTTAAAAAATTTCAATTTTTAATAGTTTTGATTTTTTAAAATCTTTTGAAAATGAACAAGAAAGAAAAATCGTGCGCCAAGCATAGATTATGAAACACTTTCCAACACACTCAGAATACTGTAAAAAAATTTCACTCTTTGGTGAAAGATGTCTAAGTAAGTAATTTGGAAAATCCTCAATACATTTGAAAACACAATTTTTTCAGAAAAAACTAGCAAGTTGGATAGATGTCAGAATTCTTTTGTGCAGCCCTGTATATGATGTTTTATATTTGTTTATATACTATATATGCAAAATTTTAGTTCGGTTAGGAAACACAACACAATTTAAAATTCCCCTTCAGAAATTACCATTAATGAGCAGGAATGCACTCTAATTGTTTTGTGCAGCCCTGTATTCTGTAGAATATATACACACCAAGTAATAGGTAAAAAATTAGTTAAATTTAAAAACATATACAGTTGATGCTCATTATAATGGCAGGGCTGCCACTGCCTAATGACACTGAAAATAGTAGCTTTAGTAGCCTACAAAGAAAGAAATAGTAGCCAAAATAGTAGCATTTGTACAAAAATAGTAGCCAAAATAGTCGCATACTTACCTAAAAAAAAGGACAATATTAAAAAGTTTCCATAATAACTGAAGGGTCTATATGAATGTCCACATCTTATTTCAGTGTTTATGCTTCTGCCCAAGTCACTTTTTATACTTTTATTATAAAAAAAATACACATTTCTATAAAAATGATTATGATATGAATGAAAAAATGCTACGAATTGTGTAAACAGTTCTGAACTCTCCTTAATAAATATAGACGCCAACATTGTAAAAACTGCATCAGGAGTAAAATAGTTACATTTCAGGAGTTTTGGACATCCATCAGGAGTAAAATTTAAGCAATTCAGGAGTCGTTTCAGGAGTCATACGAGTGTTTTGAAGATATACTTTTTTAATAGTTCGGCGTCATTTCGAAGATCAATAATGATAAATAAACTAATTTTGCAAAATTTTTGTGAAAATGAACTTGGTAAACAAAATAAAGAATAAAATAAGAGTCCTCAGCTTTGAAAGATAAACTAGGAATCTGTGAAGGAAAATTGATTCCACGGGGTTTTGAAGTTTTTTCTGAATATATGAAAAAAAAAAAATTCTGAAAAAAAATTCGCCGTTTTTTTAAGATCTTTTGACCAAATTTGCCGTTTTTTCAAAATCCTTGGACGAAATTTGCCGTTTTCTCGAAATCCATCTATGAAATTTACCGTTTTTTCGATATCCTTCGACGAAATTTGCCGTTTTTTGGCAATCTTTCAACAAAATTTGCTGTTTTTTCGAGATCCTTCGACGAAATTTACCGTTTTTTCGAGATCCTTCGACAAAATTTGTCGTTTTTTGGCGATCTTTCGACGAAATTTGCCGTTTTTTCGCGATCCTTCGGCAAAATTAGCCGTTTTTTCGCAATCCGATGACGAAATTTGCCGTTTCTTCGACGAAATTGGACGTTTTTCCGTTATCCTTCGACGAAATTAGCAGTTTTTTCCACGATCCTTTGACGAAGTTGGCGTTTTTCTCCGTGGCCCTTCGGCGAAATTCGCATTTTTCCGTGATTTCGCCGAAAAACGCGAAAAAATTCGCCGAATTTCTGCCGAAAATGCAGTTTTTTTACGGCCTTTTCACGAAATTCACGTGTTTTCACGGTCCTTTGACTAAATTTGCGTTTTTTTCGCAATCTGTCAACGAAATTAGCCATTTTACGCGATCTTTTAATGAATTAATTTCGCGTTTTTTTCACGATCATTCAACGAAATTCCCCGTTTTTTTACGATTCTTTGACGAAGTTTGCCGTTTTTCGTGATCCTTCGACAGAATTCGTCATTTTTTAACGATCCTTTGACGAAGTTTGCCGTTTTTCGCAATCCTTCGACAAAGTTTGGCGTTTTTTTCGCAATCCTACGGCGAAATTTGCCGTTTTTTCGGATTATTCGGCAAAATGATTTCCCGATTCTTCGAAGAATTTACGCGTGTAAAAATTGCACGTCGCATGGGATGCGTAAGAACTATTTTTTTGCGTCCCAATTCCAATTTTTCGCGTAATTTACGCGCTATAGCGCGTCCGCGGCATCGCTGTAAAAGACGCAATTTCCGTATTTTCAACGTTATTTCCGTACTACCGTATTTTACCACGCATTTCCGGAGTTGTTGGCATCTATGTATACTAGACACCAAGCTTTTCTGGGCTCCAAAACCACCTACCACCAAACGTGATTTCCACCTACTAAGCCAAACTAGTTTTTCTCCGACCAAAATCTGCTTGGAATTTCCGTATTCCTGCCGAAACTTGAACATTCCCTGGAATTCAGAAACGATCCCATCAGCACAGCACCTGCCTCCCCTAATTTGCAAATAGAAGCAACCGCTTGCGTACGTACGGAAGGAGGAAACAGCCAGGCAGGTGACCGAGTGCGTTTGGGAAGATGACTTTACAGGCGCTTTGAGGGAGAAAAAAAAGATCGATTCTTCATTAAAAATAGTCGCTGGAACCTGAAAAAAGTCGCCTTTTTTTGCGTTTTAGTTGAAATAGTCGCTTTTTAAGGGTTTTTGGCCTATAATAGTCGCCATAGTCGCCTGATGCTGAAAATAGTCGCTTTTAGTCCCATTTTAGTCGCAAATGGCAGCCCTGTAATGGGCACCCATTATAGCAACCATTCCATTATAACGACCAATGCAAAATGTCCCGAAATATACCTCCTTTATGCTATGTTATTTTTACATCCAATATAACGACCGTCCAGCGGCTTATTTCCCAATACAGCGACCGAATAGACAATTGTACTGCCAATGTGCCAATTTTCAGATTACGAAGTCTATAACAGTGGAATATTTTCCGTCCACCGTCACATCTGTTCTTCAGCCTCTCGATCAAGGCATCATCCTAAGTTTCAAATGCAATTACAGGAAATTACCTTTCAGAAGAATTGTTTCTGCACTAGACGAAGACAAAATTTATAAAGTGGATATTCTTTCAGCATTACACCTTTCCAAAGCAGCATGGAATGCAGTTACAGAGGAAACCATTAAAAATTGCTTTCGTCAGGCTGGTTTTGAAGTGCAATCCGAACCTGTAAAATTGACCGATGGAATGTTAGATAATAATCAGCGAATCAATGACAAAAGTTATGAAAAAATGACATAATTTCTCGCTATTCTTTCTATACAAGAAGAAATAGTCATCAGATGAAGAAAGTATACCGTCACCACCGATACATAATGTGAAAAGTGTTTCAAATGCTATTGACATTTAAAACATTTTTTTGAAAGACAAGAAAACACAGAAATTTATTTATCACCTCTAACTGAGATGGAAAATATCAAATGCACAAAAAACAATTTTGAATTATTTTTATGGAAAAAAAATGTTAATACGTAAGTAGCTTTTTTTTAGTGATTTCACTTTAATTTAAAATTTTATTTTAGAAATACGTAATTATTCTCTTAAATCGATTTTTTTTAATTGATACTAGACACAGAGTTTCCCCCATATTTAAAAAGGGGCAGGGTGCTGCTGGTTAGAAAAGGGTACTTTTTTTTATTCTTAAGGGCACTTTTTTTAATTGTTAGATATATTCTTTTGGTTTTTAAAGCCACTTTCGATATTTAAAAGTCAAGGCACTTTTTTAAAGACAACATTGAGTCAGTTTTTACTATGAAAGCAAATTTTTTAATGCAAAAAGAAGAAAGGGCACTTTTTTTAATGAGGGGCAAGAAGGGTGCTAATTATTTTACTGGAGGGGGCAAGAAGGGTGCTAATTCTTTTTATGAAGGGCAAGAAGGGTGCTATTTTGTAAACCAAAGAGCAGGTAGGGTGCAGCACCCTTCTGAAACTCTGGAATAATGAAACAAAAACAAAAGAAAGTAACTTACTCTGCAGTATCTTTTTTAACCCTTTTAGTGCAGAATATTTTTGGGGGGTTAATGCCCTGTGCGTAATATTTTGACCAAAAAAGCGACATTATTTATCTGATTACCGGGCAGAATTTTCCGGTACTAATTGATTTTCCCAAAGGGACACAACTTTCCGAACGACCCAATACAAAACTAAAAATCATATCTTATGGTTATACGAAAAGCACGCTACAGGTTTTGGTTATAGCCAAATTACTGCACTACGCAGGCGCAATATATCATCACTGCTAAGCCCATGACGCACTACTGTGAGCACAATACACGCTGTGAACGCCTAGGTGACTTTTGTCGACGCTTAATGTAGTCTACAGCACCCAACTCCTAGATGTCTACATTAGTCGACTCCCACACTAAAAAGGTTAAACTCCCAGTTACGTGTATGTAATCCAAACACTTTCAATTATAAACAGTACTGCCATCTGAAGATTTAAAAAAAAAAAAAAAAAACCTTTGATATCTGAAATGACTATATATCCCCATCCCATGTAATTTCCCTCCCTCCTCCTGCTTCCACACTTGGCTGTTCAGTTTTTGGAAAAGATGTCACAACTCACAAAGGTATACTTTTTCTACAATTTAATTGCCAAAAAAAAAAAAAAAAAAAAAAAAAAAAAAAAAACAATTTTGGAAGCAAATTAAGATGTTAACTTTTCATTTTTGTTAATGCTGGTACAGAAAAATGAGTTTAGCAGCTTTATCAGTTCCTAGTTCCTAAGCAATTCATAATTTTCGAATGTACTAAACCAAAAGAAGAAAAAAATCGTTCTACTGAAGCAAATGAAACTATCACAGTCAAAAGTTGGTTGATTATGAATTCTATAAGTTTGTAGTATCAGCCTTTTCAATAACTGTAACACATGCCTTCCACCATTCCAGGGATCACTCTAGAGAGTTTCAGAAGGGCGGCCTACCTCATTCCTTTTTTAGATAAAATCCCATCCTCCTTGCCCTTTTTCCAGGTAGAATTCTACCCTCCTTGCCCTTTTTGCAGGTAGTTTTCTACCCTCCTTTTATTCCTGGGTAGAATCTTGTCTTGTTTGCATTGTACTTTCAAAAATTCTTTACCAATCTTTTATTTTTAAAATGCTAGTATGGTACATTTAGGAGTATACTCTTCTTTCCCTTTCTATTTCTCTGTGAAATGCCCTGGTATGTCTAATCTTTGACTTTGAGTGATTCATCTTTCCATTTATCATTTTTTTTTTTTTCATTGAACAAGCCATAAAGGGTAACTAAGGTTCATTAATTATTTTCACCTTCTCTAGTGTAATATAGTATTGGATCAGGCATTCTGGCTTTTGACCACATGATAACTTACATCAGGGGTGATTGTGAGTTCATGAAAAAATACCTGAAATTTTAGCAAGAAAACATTTTTGAATGAGAGTGGGGGAAGGGAACATACAATTTATTGCAGTTAGGTCAAATTATGAAAAATGTGAAGTTTAATTATGTTTAGCAATCATATGAAATTGATATTTTAGACTTATTTTATGAATTTAACTATCAGAAAAAAACAGAAGTTTGGTACTGAAAATGAAAAAAATACCTGAATTCAGGTATATAACCTGAACACAATCACTCCTGTTACATATTAAGTTCTATAAAAAAAATTGAGAAGTAGCTTTAGAACTTTTATTCTGTAGCTTTTCAAAACCACTTTTGCTAAAATCGGTAAAAAGTTATCCAGTGAATAAAAGTTTTAGAGAGAGAGAGAGGTTTTTGAATATCGTAGGAAAAAGTGAAAATGACCGTGAATATAAGTAAACAATTTTACAATAAAAATCAAGAACATAAGTTTCATTTTGCTATTTTTAATACTTTTCAAACGGTGAAGTTATGGAAATTAGAAAAGTTATTGGATTTTTTAAATTAAAGAGTACTTTAAGCTGTTGCCAGATTTCTTTCCCCACCAGTATATTGGGATATGCGCCTATTACAAAAATGCCCTTTTTATGAAATGATGTGCCCTTTTCAATGAAATTGCCCTTATTATGTAATGTGCACCCTGCCCTTTTTTATGTTCTAGAATGATCCCTGCCATTCTAAAGGACTAAGTTCTTTCACTACATTAGATTCAAACGAAAATTCATTGAATAGGTGAGTTTTGCTACAAACTAGGCATCACCAAAGTAGAGGATTTCTCTTTAGCAAACAATAATGCTGACATTTTCTCAGAGCATGCTAATTTCTCTCCTGCTTAATGGTGATCCAAAAGATGAGATAAAAAATGTGTTCGTGTTTTGCTCAATGCTTGCTTGTAATAAGCATTGAAAGCTTTTACACATACTTCATTGAATGCTATTTTTTTTCTCCAGATCGTTCCATAAATGAACTGTATTGGAATATTGAACCATTTATTATTTACGTGTGCAAAAGGACATAATGAGATCTCTACATAAATATCAATAAAAATACTTTTGAATGACCTATATTTATTTATTCTAACGATTTCCATATCTTCGCAGAAACCAGAAAGTATCCATGTTTTTGTATTAAAAAATGTACATAAGATTTAGATATTTTTTAATAGCTAAAGCTAAATATATGCATTAATCTTTTAACATTTTTCAACTGAGATCCTCGATTTTTAAATTTGGATTTTTATTTTAAAGTGTGATATTTGATTTAAATATAATTCAGAAAGCATGGATTTGGAGTTCTCAGTCACTCCCACTCTTTGAATTTACAGTGTATTTTTGTCAAAACATAAATATTTATTACAAAATATCTTGACATAATTTTGAAATAAATAATTAAAAAAAAAAAGGATTTAAATCAATGATCTTTTTTAAAAAATCAGTTGATTTTAATCATGATTTAAATCAACGAACACTGGTCATAAACATACATAGATCTGTTTTATGCTGAATCAGTCGCTGTGATAATTTGAGAATGCTAACAATAAAGTTCCTTAAAAATTTTTCAACTGTTTATGGGAAGAGAAAAATAAAGGAGTTCTCCGAATTTTTTCGGTTAGTTAAATGCTGGATAATCGAGCTTTTACATGTTTATTAATTCGTTTATGTGGATTTCTCAGTGAAAAGAAAATGTCTCTAATGTAGCGGTACACTTTAAAAGAGATGACACAATGATGTTATCTAAAATTTGTTAACAAATCAAATTTGAATTATACAATGTTTACTTCGAGAAAAGCATTGGAACTTTTTAATTACTGAATCGTTTGCCATAGCGCACACGTTATCTGGGAAGAGGAAAAAGCCCCTTCCAGGTTGCTGCATTTTAGCTTGCCGCTTGGCTTCTTGGTGCAAGAAAAATTGTCTAAAGCTTGGTGTAACCTCTTTCTAGGATTTTACCCAAATTTCCTTTAATGAGACTTCCATTGGGTACAAAAAGTAGAATAATTTTACTGATAATTGATGCTAAGATCTTGCCATATTTGTTTGAATTAATACTTTTGTTAATAATTTAAATTGATTAATTACAATTTTTATTATTTCTATAATTATTAATTAAAGTTGTAATTACACATCAGTTTCAAGGTAAAATAGATAGGCTACATTATATTTCTTAACATTTTCTAAAGGAGGTTTAATTATTTAAGAAAGCTACGATTCTTGGAAGCTATTCTTAACACCGAGAGAATAATAAAAAAAAAAAAACATGAAATCTGATTTTAATAATAAAAAAAAAAATCAGATTTTTGATTTAAAAAAAAAAAACCTAATTATTTTCTTCAATAGAAAACACTACTAAAAATACGTAGTACTGTAATTAAATAATTTACATTAAATTATCACAGATACATGCCAATTACGTTTAAACATCAGTATGAAGTGGTATTTAAACTAACATAAGAAGAGTAAATAACAAAAACTTACAATTATCGCCGTCTACTTTAGGTGAAGTCATGGCAAAAGCAGTTTGCATCATAGGATAAAATATTTTTGGCCACAGTATGGCAAAACAGCCAACAACAATGGCCAATACGACTAAACTTTTGCCTGTTCCAAAATCTTGATTAGCCATTTAAAGCTAAAAAGAACTTTAATTTTTGACACTAAATATTTCAATCGAAGAAAAAATCAACATCTTTGCCATTGCAACAGCATCAACAAACGCATGCCTACTTCAGTAAACTTCTACTGATCATGCGCCTTGTCATGCGCATTCAGATCAAAAGCGATTCAAGCACCATCTAGTGGAGAAAAGATGTAAGTTTTCGCTTGTTTTAAATTCAGCAGTAATCAGACAAATCGACCAATCATTTGAGTGTATTTCGCCTACATAAAAAATTTCGCAACTCACCAATTTATAGAGAAATTTGCGAAAAATCAGGAAATTAGAAGAAACAAGACAACTAAACTTAATTCTCAATTTATTTTGTATCTGTTTATTTTTATTTAAAGGGAACATGGCTCCTTCCACGAGTCGGTCACGCTCTAAACAATCTATTACACTTTTCGGTGCTCTGAGTAAATTAAACTATCGGACTTTATATAAAGATGCGAAAATAATTTTAACAAATCCAGATTACTCATGGTTTATTGGACTTTTGCTTCTATTTCTCGAAATTGTTGTTACATTATTTGTTGTAATAAAAGTACCATGTAAGTTAAAATGATTAAAGAATTAATAGTATTATTTTCTGAGTTTTAAATTTTTTCTTATTGAAATTACATGCGTACAGATGTTTCTTGACCGCAAAATCTTGGTCATATATTTCGTCCTAAATTGAATAAAATTGAAGTAACTATTGTTATCGATATTATATTTATTTTGATTTATTATATTTAAAAAGGATGAAATCTCATTTTTGATTTTTTTTTATATATTAATAGGAAAATTATCATCACATTCTAAATGCTTGCAGGGTGTCTACAGACTCCTTAAACTCATCAGAAACTCTTTTGAACTAAAAAAAAAGTTTCTAAGAAATACTTAGAAATATTTAAATTTAAATAGACAAAATAGTACTCCTTAAATTATCATGAAACAAAATTTAGCAGCTTCAATGTTTTAATTGAAATGTACAAGAGTAGAAAATGGAGAGTTATATCTTGCATATCATTTTAACAATATCATCTTTCTTAAGTATTGTGTGGCATAAAAGAGATTCGCCTTTAAAGGAAGTAAAAAAAAAAAAAATCATGTATGCAAAGGTTGATTAAATTGATTGCTATAATTCCGAGGGAAAGAAAAGGTTAAGTTACCATATTTTTTTTTTTTTTTTTTTTGTATATGGTCTGTTGATTTTTCCTTCAGAATTTACTTTAAAAGTCTAGGTGCATGTGATACTTGACGAGTATTTGAGATTTGACTGGCCTCTGTATATATGACCATTGGTCACTGCATAGTGCATACTATATTTGGCTGGCAGTTTTATATTCAAAATTTTGAAACCAGTAATGCTGTGCAAATTCAGTACACTAACTATTAGATTGTTATAGAATATGATTTGTTTGAAATGCTTTTCTCCTGTTTTTTTCCCTCTCCAAACGTAATATTAAAAATTAAGGTGTGCATGTTACATGAGGGCACAACATACAGGGAAAAAAAAAAAATTGGACATCATAGAATTTGTGTAGATGTCTTGGATTTTTACTTCTCAAATCTGTATGAACCCTGTGCGTGTCTTTAAATTTCTTATTGCCCCTGCAAAAGTAATCAATGCCTAATTTTTGCCTTACATACCCCATTGTCATTCAAATAAAATGTCAGCATGGAGAACATTTACCTTTGTATGGTTAATAATATAGTTTCATTTTTGTTTATTAGGGATGCAGGAGATATTCAGAAAATATGTGATATCCGACTGATTTTTCAATATCCGAAATACCATCGGATGTCTGACTTCTCTGCTGGATATCCGGCTCTCTACTACATAAGTTCTTAAGTTCTGTCGGTACTTTTATGTTAGCCGGGTGCCAATGATATTATATACCTTTTTTTACATAATTTTATATACACACACATATATATATATATCACTGGCACCCGACTAACATAAAAGTACTGTTCTATCAATAATATGCATAGGACAGGATGGCAAATTGTATTTGAACATCCTTGATAAAAGTGACACATAAAACTGATGGATACATTTTTTAAACTGATATGTCTTATCATCAGGGCTTAATTTACGCTGGAGCCCACCGGAGCTTATAAACACTGAGCTCCGGAGCCCAGTACAGAACTGAACTTCCGAAAATGAATCCTAAATTATCCTTTTCTTTCCCTCCTATCTCCATTCTTTTGTATTAAAATGCTTATAAGTGATGTAATGTTTTGTTCACGTAAGAGATGGAAATGAAACAGGCTCGATTTTTATATCAGTCTTCGTGTTTTGGCAGGCTCAAGCTCAATCTGTCTTAAATTCAAACTTTTATTTATTTCCATTTCAAGTAATTTTAATGCTATTTTGATCAGAATAAAGAGTAAGCAGAAATAGCCTTTTTCTATTCTGCATAGATGCGAATTATTCATTTTTTGTGTGAACACTATTTCCTAATCAAACTGAGCTTATTTAATTGCAGAATTCTGCGATTAATTAACATTAAGATTAGGCAAAGGTTTCTATTTAAAAGTAGTAATAACTAAAAAGTGTAGTAGTTCATAGCTAAGTATTCACAGATAGATGTATTTAAAATTTTTATTTTGCTAAATAAAACAATGCTTTTATTATGCAATTTTATGTCAGATTTTAAAAAATCAGTACAGCATTAAAAACAATTAAAATTTAATTGCTTTAAGATTCCAAGTTCTTATAAAAATAAAAAAAAGAATCAAGAAAATTTTAAATCATGTAAAATAAATTTTTATAAACTCTTTACTCAAATCATAGTGGAGATTGTAAATAGTAGATTAAAAACTTTTTTTTTTTTCCTTCAGAGAGTAAGTAAAACCACAACTACAATTTTAAGAGCAATTAATTAAGATTCCCTTCATCAGAGAATAAGACAGCTAATTAATTGCTTTGGAAAATATTGTTGTGGTTATACTTACTCTCTGAAGGATTTTTTCTTTCTTTTTTTTGTTTTGTTTTAATCTACTGCATAGTTTTAAATAAAAAGAAAATGACAATTTTTCAGATTTAATTTAAGTCCACAAAATCTGTATTTTAAAAAAAATATATTCATTAATGTTTTCTTCTTAGTACTATTACTACATACAGTTAAAAATATTCTATTGTGATTTCCTTTGGAGTTTTAAACCACAACCAATGAGAACAACAATTTTGGTTTGAAACCAGAACTAAAAACCATTGCTTTTATTTCAACCAATCAAAACAGAAGTTTTGGTTCGAAATCAGAACTAAAACCATTGCTTTAGTTTCATCAGGAGTTTCAAATGGAATGCTTTTCATTTCATGATCTTTTCTGAGATGTGTGTGATTCATACTCTGATGCTTTAAAAAGAAACAGTTGTTAAATACTAATTTGAGTCACTAAAATATGGCTAATCTTAAATCAACAATTTCCACATTTCAAATCTTTCTTTTTTTAACCTGTCAGTACACTCGCTGGGATAAAATCTACCCCAGCTCACAACTATTACTTAAAAATGTGCGAAAATCGTTCGTGATCATTCTGAGCTTTATAGTACCTTTCAAGCTGAAAGATATCAAGATGTGACCAAAAAGAATTTACCTCTGGTTGTGAGATTTTCCATTCTTTTGTTATAAAATGTCACGTTGCAGGAAATTTACCCCACGCGTGTTATAACGTAACCCATAATGATAGGAAAATGTTTATGTAAAAAAATATAGTGTGCAAATAATAATATAATTTTTCTTTTAAATGTTAGCAACTCTTGCACATACAGTTTCTATATCAGTTTTATATTTTGTTGTATTTTAGGTAGCTTTCAATACAAAAAAGTATAAAGCTACCTATTGCAGCCGTTCGGAGGAAAGCAATTCCGGAAAATTTTGATATATTTTCACCGATCATGACCCCCAGACCCCAAAACCACCCTCCGTTCAAATGTTGATATATATATATCTGACCTATGTCATACGATAACGCCCATATTTATAAATTGGTTTTGATGAAACTAATTGTGTGTATTAAGGTCACTAATGTCTCGACCGAGTTCGTTGGCCAGCTTGGTCTGCCATTTTGTTTCAAGATGGCGGCCATTTAAAAATTTAAAACTAAAATAAATATACAAAAAAGTTAAAAATTTAAATTTATTTTTTGCTTAAGTGTTAGGCCTTGATACAAGGATTCCGGAGTATTTTTTGTTTTACCTCTATCTTAAAAAACGGCTGAGATACAGCAGTTTGAAATTCTAAGGTGACAGACATTTTGAAACAAAACAGCACATTAACGCGATTACTCGCAAATTATTTTCTTTCATTGTTGTAATAATTTTCCCAATCATACGCATAAAACTATATATTCATATCCGTTAGCGCCAAATTCTCGCCAAAATTGGCAACATTTGGCGAAATATCGCCAAATTTGGCGACCAAAATAAGTCTTTATAAATGAAGCCAATTTGGCTATTGCTCAATAATTTGGCGAATTTCTTATTCAAATTCACTATTAACGAATCTTTTGTAAACGTTTCTTTGCATTTTAACTTGCTGTTTTCGTGTAACATTAGCTAAAATTTTAAAACGAAGACATAGGAAAGCTACCTTTTCCTCCCGGTACAGGCCGGAAGGACTTTTTATGGCTGAATTTGGATTGTAAAAGCTTTGTATGTAATGATATGCAGAAAAAAATCTTAGTGCTAGATTTTTAAATATAAAAAAACCTCTTATTTTAAGTTAAATTATGTTCTTTATTGATTTACAGTTTATTTCAAAATATAGATTTTTGCTTATAATCAAACCAGGGGAAAATTGACACAAGAAAACCCATTGGGGTAAAATTTATCCCACGCGTGTAGTAACGTAATGGAAAGGGGCGCGTGTGCTGACGGATTAATGATGTAAATAAGATAAAAAAATGGATTATGATGAAAATTAATTAAACTGAAGGTGATATGGGGAAAAAAATTGATGAGCATGATCCAAGAAAAAATTTAATATGGAACAAAATCTTGCAGCAGAAATTCACAAAGATACATGGGATTGTTTTTCATAGTTTGTTGTTAATGAAAGTAATGAAGATGAAGATAACATGACAATAGTAGAAAGCAATGTGAAAAGAGAAGAATTGAAAAAATATATCAGTATTCCTCTTATTAAAAGAAGTGAAAAGCCAATTGAATGGTGGAAATATCATATTGAAAAAGGGACAGCTTTGGCATTCGCCTGCAGTCTGCCTTCTTGTTTTTTAAATCAAAACATATTTACATAATAAGATCACTAATTATAATTAAAATATCGATAAAATGCTTAAGTGATTCAATCCAGCATCGATGAAATGTTACATAATCACATAAGATCACTAATTATAATTAAAATATCGATAAAATGCTTAAGTGATTACAGATTAATCACTTAAGCATTTTATCTATATTTCAAAACATGTTTGTTTTGTTTCTCATTTCCAAAATAATTTTCCTCCATATTTACTTATTATAAACACGTTATTTAATTTTATTGACTAATTTATTTATATTTAATAATAAAAGATAAAATGTTTTTATTTAAAAAACAAGAGGGCTGATCGCGGGAGAATTGCAAAGCTTAGCCTTGAAGAATTTCCAAGAATA
Organism: Maratus michaelseni; assembly: GCA_963931845.1. Lineage (NCBI taxonomy): Eukaryota > Metazoa > Arthropoda > Arachnida > Araneae > Salticidae > Maratus > Maratus michaelseni. Next base: position 180,765,808 of record OZ007590.1, on the reverse strand, counting down.
AAGCCTTTTGTATTAAAATATTTATCTGCTTCAATAAGTTCAGTAACTTAAGAATGTTTGTTTAGCGCAGCAAAGGATAAAAGGAATCGTTTGGTCCCAAACAATGCCAAAATACTTTTCTTTATAATGCAAAATATGAAATATAATAAGTTCAATACCCATGAGTAAAAGGTAACTCTCAAAAGTTTAAAGATTTGCCAGCTTTCCTAATATTGATATTTGAGCTCTTTTTAATAAATTTAAGAATTTATGTTTACATATTTTAGAAAATTGTACCTTTACTTTCAGATTGTAAAATAAAATTTTAAGTTGTTTATTAAAGTATGACTTTATTAATTTTCTTTCTTTCTTTTAAGTTAAACAATTAAACAGACCTATTTTCATTTTTTACTACTCACTAGAGCAGAGGTTCTCAAACTTTTTCAGTCACAAAGCACTTTTGAAATTGGAAATTCAACACAGAACACTAAATTTTATCTCGCAGCTATATACTGTATTTAGTAAATAGAACGATAAAATAGTATTGACAATACAAAATAGTTTAGTTTTTTAAGCTTTCATGACATTAGATTTCACTGTTAATTTTTTTTTTCTGTATTAATTTCCCATTGCAGACAGAAAACACATACATGAAAAAAAAATTGAAAATAAATTTAGGGCAAATATTGCAGATTCACAATTTGTTATTTTATTAATTTGTCATTATTACATTTGTTAAAAATTTTTACTTGGTTTTGTGAAACAGAAATTTAGTGAGAAGTATGAGGCTGTTTTGATTTGCACAATGAAATTATATCTGGCTGAATTTTGGATAGTTGCAACTGAATATCTTGCTCTGCATTGAGATGTGATCTGTATTTTGTTTTAGTAGTGGGGTATGCGGAGAATCATGTTTCACATAAATAACTGGTTGCAAAGGGCAGGAGAATAAGTTTTGTTTCATCTGATAGGATTTTAAATTCATTTTTTAGCAAACCAAAAATCTGAAATTGATTTCTCAGTTGCAAACGTTGACCTTATCGCTGTATCTGATGTCAAATCAAGATAGTATATATATTCCTGTGATGTCAGAGAGGTTGGTTTTTTGGATATAGAGTATGGTGTTAGAACCCAAACGTTTTCTTTTATGTTTTCATGCAATCCTTTTGCAAAATAAGAGTTCAAAGTTTCAATCAAACAAAAGAGATGAACTTCAAATTCATTTAAGATATCTTCAGGAATGTCTGATTCAAGTTCTTCTCCAAATCCTTTTGTTAGTGGAAAACAATCCAGGCTTCTGTTTTTGATTGGCTCTACTCAATACTTCAGTTTTTATTAAAATTCTCCCACTTTATCAATAGCATCAAAAACAGTTATTGCTTTTCCTTGAAGTTAGAGACATTATAAAAATATCTGCCAAATATGCCAATTTCATTAGCCAACCATCATCACATAACTTCTGTCCCAAAGAAAAATCGTTGTCGCTCATCAAGATTCTAACTTCATTCCTTAGTTCAAAGAGACACATTAAACTTTTACTATGGGAGAGCCACCTTATTTCTGTGTGAATGTTATTATTAAATGTTATTTTTTAATACAATGTTACCTTGTAGACTACTTAATTATCCCCTTCGTGTCACAATTCCATGGAGATGCAAAAACAGATTCACATTTTTTTTCTGTAACATGAAACTATAGCAATTAGCTCTGCATGCAGTTGTATAAAAAACTTCCTTAAGAAAAAAGACTTAGAAGAAAAAGGGAGGATGGAGTAAATTTGTCCCTCCGCCCCATCCTCATAAATGTAACCCCTTTTGAGTTGTAACATCTTTCTTGTGGCACAGTTTGTCAAATTCCAGGCACTTCTCAAAATAGTATAAACAGAAATATGGATTTAGCTTAATCACAATGTTTTAACTACGAGTAGTAGCTTTGAAAAAACTATTAAGAATTAAAGTATTTTGTATATTCTGCACACTTTAGTTCTCAGCATCTTGGGCAATTGACTGACCTCGCCCCTGTAAGGCCATTATTTATTATATTCATTGACATTTCATTTATTCATTTTTTATATACATGTATTATATATTTTTTAAACATTTAAACCAATGATTCTACCTATATTGATCAGCTGTCACAAGGGTCGATCCAGGCAAAATATAAGGCCTATTTAGGACCCCTCCACAACAATCTACAGTTGAACCTCGAAAATCCAGATTTTGGAGGTTGTTAAAAAATATTTTCCCGCAGTCTGCCATTTTGTTTCTTAAATGATATCAATATAAAGGTAACATCTGGCTATAAGATTTTATTTATTTGGAACAGCTTGCGTCAAAGTATTTATGAAATAGTATATATTTTGATTATTGCATGTCTTTTAGCCAGATGTTACCTTTATTTTGATATCGTTTGAGAAACAAAATGGCGACTGCGGGCTAATACGCATGCTGTTCCTAGTAAAATAGGAATAATTCACTAAATACTCATGCTGAAATTAAATATACATATCAAAACACAATAAAAATATAGTACACAATAGACACTTCCTAAAATTATTTATATTCATTAAAAAATACTCAAAAATGGCAAAACTGACAAAGTATTTTTAAGTTGATTTTTTTTTTAAACATTTCAGTTATTGATTTCAGAATCTCCTAGTGACGAAAATTTTTTTTTTTAAAAATGCATGTTTTAAAAACATTTCTTGCTCAGAATTTACTCTTTCCTTTTATTCATCATAAGATTATTACAAAAAAAGAAAGAAAAATTCACGAATCGAACTAGAGTGAAGAAAAAAGAAACTCTTGTTATCTCTTTTCTTTTCTGCATTCAAAGCTCTTTTGAAAGTAACAAAATTGACAGTACCAAGTGTGTTATCTGTTAGTTGAGTCAAGTGATAACAAATTTGCACGTTTTTTTTTTTTTTAGTTATAAGTACGCACTTGAGAGATTTTATTAGAATTATAAGAAGCTTCCAGTCATCAGCATATCAGGTTGAGTACGTTCTCATGGGTTAATAAAGAGTGCAAAATTCTCTAGTAGGGGAACTCTATGTCTGTTTTTCTAATGCCGTTTTTTAACATGCCAGCTTTTGTAATAATTAAACTCTTTAATTAATGGTCAGGTGGTATAAAAATATACCAGAATAAGTCCATATAGATTTATTTAGTGTTCATTTAAAAGAATTTAATTGCATTCCATGAGAAATATGGAAATTACAGCTATTCTACTTTTAAAATTAATAAAACGGAAATCGGAAAAATGTACGGATTTTAGAGATGTCCGGATTTTCAAGGTTCAACTGTATTAAATAAAATCGGTCCCTGCACAAAATTCCTTTTAATAAAATAAGTCCCTTCACAAAATTCCTTATAATAAAAAAGGCCCTTCACAAAATTTCATTCCATAAAAACTTATATTATTTATTATTTTGTTAGGTCTTAAAATATGTATTTATAAACAACTAAGTCCACCAGAAAGAAAAACGTTAGCAAAAGGATTTAAAAAGTTTTTGTTAATAAATGCTTTGTTCAAATTTGAGTACTAAATTTTAGCTTTTGTTACAAAATTTTATTTTTCACAAAAATAACTTTTTTACTTTTCACAAAATGGGCCCTAAGAAAAAACCCTGCATCGACCCCTGTGTCAGTAAGAATCATGTGATGGTATACTCTGTCACTATGGTGGTCATAAAGATAATCTTTAACATATTTGTAATAAAAAAATGTATTAAATGTATTTTGTTATAGGTTAGAAAAATAAAATAAGGCCCTGTATTTTTTTTTATAAAATAATTTACTTCAAAAATAAGTATCTTAATTCACACATTTCTGGAATGTTGTTTTGTTTCCGGAATCCTCCGAAGTGTAGCAGTGTAAAAGTGCATTATTTTTTCTAAGCCTGAAGGCATATAATTTGATGGTATTGTTTCTGTTTTAATATCCTGAAAGTATCAATAGCTCTAAGATTTGCAACCTATCCTACATTAAAAACAAAGTTCATTTTCTATCAGTTGTAAAACCCATGAATGGGATGTGGGACCATATTCATGGGTTTTCACATCTGATTTTTAAACTAAACTTTTTACAAAAGTATATGAAATACTAATAACTATTTTATTTTAGATACTGAAATTGACTGGAAAGCTTATATGCAAGAAGTAGAGGGAGTTTTAAATGGCACATTTGATTATAAGCACTTAAAAGGGGATACTGGGCCTCTGGTGTAAGTTTATTTTTTTATAATAGAATTTCCTTTAATCTTTCCAAAAAATTTCTAAAAGTTTTTTATTTCTACTTTTGAAAATATTTTGAAATTTCTAATGTACAATTTCTTACCATATTATTAATTTAAACTTTTCACTTTATCTCCAGTTTTGAATTAAGTGGTAGTTAAAGGTATATATAGAAAAAAAACCTCCAATTTAATATATAAAATGATTAAAATGAGCAATAACTTCTTAATAAGATTTTTTTGTGCAACAATTTTTACTATTTATTTAATTAGTTTTAATGTTAATCAGGTAAACATTAACTAAACAAGTGTGATTGCTTGATGATTTAAATAATTTACATGCATTTTCAGTGTAATTGATACTAGACACAGAGTTTCCCCCCATATTTAAAAAGGGGCAGGGTGCTGCTGGTGAGAAAAGGGTACTTTTTTTATTCTTAAGGGCACTTTGAATTTTTGAAGGCACTTCAGATTCTTAAGGGCACTTTTTTTAATTGTTAGATATATTCTTTTGGTTTTTAAAGCCACTTTTGATATTTCAAAGTCAAAACACTCTTTTTAAGACAACATTGAGTCAGTTTTTACTATGAAAGCAATTTTTTTAATGCAAAAGGAAGAAAGGGCACTTTTTTTACTGAGGGCAAGAAGGGTGCTAATTATTTTACTGAAGGGGGGCAAGAAAGGTGCTAATTCTTTTTATGAGGGGCAAGAAGGGTGCTATTTTGTAAGCCAAAGGGCAGACAGGGTGCAGCACCCTTGTAAAACTGTCTGGGGGAAACCCTGCTTGACATATTATTATTGTCATTAATATTTTCCTAGATAATAATAGGAAAATAACTTTCATATTGCATCATCATGTTAAATAAAAATTTTGTCCTCTTAGGTACCCAGCTGGTTTTGTATATGTTTATTCAGTTTTGTATTATCTGACTGAAGAAGGAACAAATATTTTCATCGCTCAGTGTATATTTGCTTTATTATACTTTGCTACACTGTATTTCGTGTTTAGACTGTATATAAGATCTAATATAGTAAGTATATTATTTATTAAATCAATCTGTTGTATCAATTGGGTATTTTTCTTCAATCATGTCATTTAAATTTTTCTCTAATGTTATTTAGTTTCAAGTGTTACTAGTTTTAGTGTTTTACAGTTGAAATTTAATTACTTAACACATGTTTCTGTATTATATGCTTTATCATTTTCCTTTATTAGCCACACACAGGGTGGCTTATTCTTTCAATCTCTATCATTTTTCATGTTTATGAAAAGTCACAGCAATCCATCGTTGCCACAGATTAATCTCGGAAAATGAAACATTTGAAGTTACTTAAAAAATTAATAACTCGAAAAGTATTTGTCACAAAATTGTTTTACAAACTGCGTTAGAATGGTAAAAAATTGTATTTTTCTTGATATAAATTTCAAATCTAATGATTATGTCGTTTTTCAAATATTAGATTTCAAAAATTACAAAACTTCACAATGGAGTACCGTAGTGAAACTTTTACGCGTAAAAAGATAATGATAAAGGCATTGTGGCTCGACGTGTATCTTGTATACTGGCCATAGAATGAGTAACGAATTATAGTAAACTTATTATTCTGTTAAAATATAAAAGTGAATTATGTATATACATTTTTTTAAAAAAGAAAGAAAAACATTTTATCACAAACATCAACAAAATTTTTTCTTCTATTTATTCCCTTATTCCAAAGATATCGTTTTATCGTCTGCTGCCATAGCAACATGAATTAAATTTCATTAAAAAAAATTGCTCAGTGGTAAAAGAATATTTTTCTAAATCGAATGGTTATTGAACAACTCAACACTTTAACAGGGGAATTTTTATTTGTTATTTAGATATTTTTAAATTGTTTGTTGTCATTGCGTTTTTATTCTGAGTTACAGCTAGTTTATTTATTTTTTAAATAAAAGCCGTGTGTGGCAATCTATATTCGGCCTTATAGCAGAATTTTCCCCTCTTGTTTTTAATTTTCCCTCAATCATCCAACTGAAATTAGAATGAAGTTACTTCAAAATGACATGTTGAAAAGTCAATTGCAGAAAATTTACATCAACTGTAAAACAGTTACAGCAAAACAACTTTTTACAAAGCTCGTTGTAGGAAATTTTTTAAAAAAAAGTATAAAATGTTAAATTCTTGTAAAGATTTCCTCCCTTTTAAAAGCTGTTATATACTGGGTGAACCAAAAATTTGTTAAAACTTAAAAAATTCATAAAAAAGGAAGAAATTATGATAAAGAAGTGTGGTGTGCAAGAAAGGGCTCACAAAGTAGTCAGATTATTTTTAGCTGCAAAAAAATTTTTATTTAAAAATGTCACTGGTAGAGGGAGCTGAGATGACCTGAAACACAATGAACAGACAACAGTACGCTCCCCATCCATTTATTCTTGCAATAACAATTATTCAACATGACCTTCAGAACATTGTATGACACAACTAAGGCGACTCACAACGCCTGTTACAGCTGAATGCAACACGTTGGTATGAATTGCAGAAACTCTTCGTTCAAATAGAACAACTTCACCAACAACGTTTGATCGGGCAATGATAACATTCTGAAAGCGAATGAGAAATTCTCGTGTATCCCGGTCTTTTATTGCAGGATTAATTTGCATAATTCTGCTGAATCTCTCGCATGTTATCCATCTACAGGGGACTTTTTTAACTAAAAATTTTTTTCCACTAAAAAAATCTGACTACCTTGTGAGCTCTTTCTTGCAAACCGCACTTCTTTATCATAATTTCTTCCTTTTTTATGAATTTTAAAGTCTTAAAGAACTTTTGGTTCACTCGGTTTATATATTATATTTGCAAATCATAATTATTGTTCAGGTATGAAAAGAAGCAAAGATTAACCTTTACTGATCAGACTTCAAAAATCAGTCAGGGATTTTTTGTTAGCTGATATAAATAGCAACCAATGTCCTGGGGAAAAGATACAATTACTTTGAATAAGCATAAATGAATAAAAGAAAACTGAATGATACTTTGATAAACACTGTGCAACAAATATGTTTCAGAAACAAATATCAAAATAGAATACTCAACTTTTTGTAGAATAAAGCCATTTTATTTAATTAATCCTAATGTTAATAAAAGAGATACCTGTAACAAACATTGTTTCGAAACTTTCAGAACTGTATCGAATAACATTCTGTCATTTTGCTTTTGTTAAAACTGTCAAAATATGTAGATAAAATGTTATAAAATAAATTCTTTGCAGAAATATGAAATTTTAAAACATTAGGTGTTTAAATAAAATGTATAATGTGTATGATAATTTTACATGTCATTACCATGCTCATATTTGTCATTACCATGATCATACCTGTTATTACCATGCCACAATAGAAAACAAACTAATTAATTAAAGACATGAATCAGGTAAACAATTTCTGCTGATATCTTTCTCATAATACTAGACATACAAACATTCCATTAGCACACACACACACAAAAAAAAAAAAAAAAAATAAATAAAAATGGAGGAGGGATTAAAAACAACAACAACAATTTTTTTTTCAAAGCTAAATTTTCTTTTTATCTGAGAAAAACCAATATACAAATAGATATTTATTTACTAATTAGTAAATATATTAGTTATACAGTAAAAGCGTAGCACCAAAGCATTTTCTGTTGATCAGGGTTCCATAGGGATTTTTGGGTAACCGGGAGGCTTCCATCTTTTATTCTATCAGATGACACTACTTACCCTTCTCACTCCCCCACAGTAAGATAACACATTTGTGCCTGCAGGTGCTGCAAGAGTCCATATTCTATGGAATTTCCCTTTCCTGTTTACATGTGTTTTAATTTCTTCCAAAATTGATTTACGAAGACACAAGGACCAGCTCAATGCATTGAAAAGAGCTGATAATGGAGAGACACTGAAGAATATTTGTTCTGACTATGCTTGCGGTCTGGATTAAAAATCGTGACAAAATTGAGCAATGGTGTACGAAGATCACAACAAAACTAGCAGAAGCACGATGAAACTGAATGAAAATTTGAAATTACTAGATGATGCTCTTTTTTTTATGGTTAACTCAAGTATGCGAGAAAAGGGTCGCCACTAAGTGGACCTATTCTTCAAGAAAAGGCAAAATATTTAAACAAAGAAATGGCTGGAGATTCGCAATTTACAGCCAGCTTGAAGTGGTTAGATCGATGGAAGAGACATCACGGCATTCGTCAGATCGGTATTTGTGGTGAAAAACTTTCTGCAGGTTTTTTGCAAGTAAAGTGTTTCCAGGTGAAGTTTTCTGAAATTATTGAGAACGAAAACTTAAGTCCTGAACAAATCTACAATTGTGATGAAACAGGCTTGAATTATAAAATGTTGCAGAGTCCACGTTGGCTTCTGGTGCAGAGAAAACGGCTCTGGGCCAAGCAAAGAGTAACACTTTTGGTTTCTCATAAGCTCCCACTTGTGTTAATTGGACAATAGGCCAAGCTTAGAGCGTTCAAGAATCTCAGCATGAGATCTTTTCCAGTAAAATACCGGTCACAGAAAAAATCATAGATGACGTGTGACATTTTCAGTGAATGGTTTCTGAAAGAATTTGTTGCAGGTGTTAAGTACTTTTTGAAAAAAATGAAACTTCCTCAAAAGGCTCTTCTTTTGTTGGATAATGCACCATCACACCCAGCAGAAAGTGACCTTGTGAAGGATGGGATTAAAATGATTTTCTTGCCTCCGAATGTGACTTTTCTAATCCAACCAATGGACCCAGGTGTTATTGAGAACATTAAGAGGCATTACAGGAAAAAGCTGATACAGTTTTTGATTGAAGGATTGGCTGATAGAGCAGAATTTATTCAACATTTGAAACTTGTAGATATTAAGAAAGTTGGTTACTGGGTAGCTTCTTCATGGGATGAAGTTCAAAGTAAAACGTTAGTGAAATCTTGTTGCGGAAACTGATGTCATTGGAATTGGGACAGAAATGATGACAAAACTAACATCAAAATATTTTGGACATGTTCAAGCAGCTTCCCAGGGAAATATCAAAAAGTGAGGTTGAGGCCTGGCTTGGTCCAACCACTAATGAGCAAGATTTGACAGATGCGGAAATAGTTGCTGCTGTGAATCGAGGAGATGTTTTTGCTGAAGAAGAAGAGCTTGAAAATACGATAATTACACACAGTGAGGCTACTAAGATCCTAGATGTGGCACTTCAATATATTGAAGTGCAAGAAGATGCAAGACTTTGTTTATTTATAAGAACATGCTTGTTTAAAAATAAAAATTTTCATTAAAAAAAAGTTCTAAGGTCTTTTGGTTAAGCTGATTTTCAGATAACCAGGATTCTACTGTAGATACAATGGTTTGCAAAAGCGATCAGACACTTAAAAAGCACAGAATTATTGACTAATTAAAAGATGTTAAAAGAATTTATATAGATTCCCACTGTCTGATAAATCATCCAAGGAATTCATTCCATTTTTTTTTCAAAGAATGGAATGTGAAGAATTGCTTTTGTGAAATTCTTTTACCTAAGCATTTTTGGACACTTTTTTTGTTTAAAAAAAAATGACCAAATTCTTCTTTTCCCAAATGATAGAGAAAGAATATATTTGTTTCTGAACCATTTTAACATAGACTCATCAATTCAATAAAGAAAACCAGTCAGAGAATTCACTCAAATTACAACCCATACAAAAATAGATAATTCCAAGTATTCAGGAAAAACACTTCTAAATGTTTTATGAATGTTGCTTTTAATAAGTCAACACTTTAAATATGTTGTTATAAAAATTTAGTACTTTCTAATTGCTATATTAGAATTTATGTTTAGGTTAATGTTTTTGTGTAAATATCTACATAAAGCAAATTTAAATAAATGTAATTTTATGATAACTCTTAATATTTGTGTATTATAAATTCAGTTATGAAAATTGATCATAATTACATGCGACTTGCACCATTACATATCTTTTTCATATATATGTAAACTGATTGTCATAAAATTGTAATGTAAAAGATGTAAGATCTACTGATTTAACTGAATTTCTAACATTTGTAACATGAATTTTTTTTTATAACAGATGGCTCTGATTGTTCAGTAAATATTGGTTTCTAGGTCAGGTTTTACTGCTTTTCTTGTATGCGGGAAAAAGAGAAAATTCCAATTTGCTTGCTCGTTGTATCATGCATCGTGAATAATACTTATTTTCAATTTTCATTTAAAATAAAAGACCAATGTGTGACCGTGAGCACCTCATAACAGAAGATAAGTGTCATATTGGATCAGATAGGGAATAGATAGTTTTGCTGTAAATAAAAATTAGCAAAAATTGATATAACAATACTTGTAGCCGCTTTGACAGCTGATTTGAATTTATATAATCCAATTGAATATAAAATTGTTATCAATAATATGTTTATTTTCAGACACAATTTGGCAGAAAAAAACAATGGTGAAATGGCAGATAAAATTTACTGATTTTTGGATTTATTCATATTTCATGTGATTTTTGGGTTTATTATGTGTATGTAATAATAAAATAAAGTTTTATTTTGCAGGTGCCACCATATGCATTGATATTTATGTGTTGTACTTCATATAGGATACACTCCATTTTTGTTCTCAGACTTTTTAATGATCCTGTAGCAATTTTCTTCTTTTTCTGTGCTTTAAATTGTTTTTGTAATGAAAAATGGCTAACAGGAAGCATATTTTACAGGTATTTATAATTAATATAATTTTACTAATATTTCCTATCACTTAGTTGACAGTTCTAATCATTTCACTGCATTTACGTACAGTCCCAGCAGCAGAATTTTTTTCTGCAGTCTGCAACACAAGTAGAAACTTTAAAAACAATCTGCAGAATATAAGGACAAACGCCCTCTTTCCAATCCCTCTCATTACGTATTACGTTACATGCACTCTAACTCTCCCAAGTATTTGTGATTAACATAAAAGGAAAGTACTTTTTTAAAAATAATTTAACTTTGTCCTCAGAATTTTGAACACCATCATACATTGTCTGAAAAATCTTTCATAAAACTTGTCACAAAATTTCTGTGAAGTTAGAAAACACAATAACAGTAAAAATAACATATGAACACCAATTTTTGAAAAGATTGATATAATGTGATAATATCAAAAATTATATATAGATGTGATAATATCAAATCAAATGTTACTTAAAGTGAAATAAAAACAAGAATAAGATAATTAAGTATTTTTTAAATAAAAACAAGGTAAACAATTTGATTCATTTTCTAAGAAATGTGCAATGACTTTTGAAGTTACAGATTTGTTAAAAACATTAGCAGAAGAAATATGCTTAAAGTTTCTTAAATATGATAATCCATATTTTTGAATTAGTGCTGTCTCTAAAATTTTTCTAGAATTTTTGTATTCTGGTGGAGGACTATTTAACACTGCAAATGCTCTCGTATCAGTTCTGCCTACTTCCTCCATATTTCCATCCATTGCTGTTGGTTTTTTCACCATTATGTCACTTATCAATAAGCCCCAGCTCTCACAAACAGCTTCTGAAATTGGGACTGATATTGCAAATGTTAAAAATCTCATGATCCCAAGGTATTTGGACTTCAGCTCTAAAATTGCCAATTTTAAGAGAGCTCTGGGATCATATGTTGAGTGGAATTTCTGGTTTCATCTATTTTTGATGTGAACCAGCTGCACATCTGTTTATATTCAAACCAAAGGTCTTGTTTGTAATAATCAAATGTGCTATAGCAAAGAAAAATACTAATATAGTCATTAAAAGATTCAAAACAGAACCCTTTATTGTTAGAAGTTTGTTCAACTAAAACATCTGCTTTAGGATATTGTAACTCACTTAATAATGGACGTTTCATGATCGCATGCCTTGAGTTTTCTCTGTGAATTATTTATAGTTTAAAGGGAATCGGAGCTTCGTCAATCATATGTGGTGCGGATCATATTACTATGGCACATGGCAAATAATTTCTGGCAAACTTTTTTTTTTTTTTTTAATTTTAACAGTTGGAAAATAGTCTTTAGACCTTGTCAAGAGTCTGCAACATGCATCGCAGCATTGCGCCGATTCTGCACCTGGACATACAGTCTGAAGTATTTAAGTAATACTAGGAGGCTATGTCTCCTACAAGCTATGCTCGCCAACCCTTTTCCAGACCCCACAGCCTCTAAAAATACACTAATTTGCTCAGTTTAAAAAAGATTACCCAGTTATGGAAGATTGAATGATATTATCGCAAACAGTGGCGATCTTCTGTAATCTGGTTGTCATGCATTTTCCTGTGACTGAGGTATTTTTTTGTTCCCATGGCCGCATTCATTGGTGTCATGACAGCTGACAGCTGTTTTTGTAATTGATAAGTAAGATCAATTACACATTTGAAAATCATCTTGTATAAAATAGTTAAGTAAAAAATGTCTCGCTGTCTCTCTGACTTTTATAACGATGTTATGGATAATATTTTTCCTCTGAGTTCGAGGCTACAAAAATTCATCTGCTAGTGAATAACATTCAGAACCACGCTTTTGAAAAGCACTGTGTTTCAACAAAATTTTATGTTTAAATTGAGTTTTAGATATTTTCAGGAACAGAAGAATATATGAATTCTTTTCTTTATTTTAATGCAACTTTATGTATATTTTTAATGTAATTTATAAAATGAAAATTGTTTATTTTAATTAATAAGTACTATATATTAATTTTCTAATAAATTTTAATAGTAATTCATACAAAACAAATCTGAAGTATTTTATGCATGCATTTACCTGTATTTATGCTGCATTGAGTGGTGAAATATATAAACAAATGCGCTAGTTGCTACTTTTATGCTATGTGATTCCCAATGTGATGTTACATGAATATTGTCCTTTAGAAAATCGTTTTAAGTGTATTTTTTTAATATATGATGTAATTTTCACCATTAAATGTTTTTGCATGTAATAATTTTAATTATTTTAGGCTTTCTTTCTTTTTTAATATTCTTGTGTAAATATATTTTTCAATTAAGTGTTTGAAAATATTATTATTTAGACTTTTTAAAATTGGCATCAATACATAAAATAGTAAATTTCAAAATATGAATTAAATCTCTATTAAGATAATGGAAATTTGAAACAAATTGAGGAAAAAAAAAAAAAAAAACCTAAAAAAATTAGACAAATTAAAAAAAAAGGATTGGACATTGCACAACACAACCTAGTCCCATATATGCTTGCAAAAGATGATTAAATTGCTATGCATAATTTTTTATCCTATAAATTTTTTTAACTGAACTACTTTGATCAATTTCTACATTAAGTAGCACTTAAAATAATTCTTCTATTTAAAAACTGCCTGCTTCAACGTGTTTATCATACATTTTGCTATAAAATGTATGATGCCACAAAGAAATTTTTATTTGTACATCTTTATTTAATTGTAGACTATGGGTGAAATTAAGGTGATTCAATTCAACCTCTATATCTCACTTATACGAAACACCTAGATTAATGTAAAATAAATAGAATATTTAAGTGTAGTCGAATAAAAAGTTCATGTTGCTTTGTAAACATGCGTCAAAGGGTTTTTAATGAGCTAATGTTAACTAAATCTCACCAAAATAATTAAAACTTGTTTGTTTCCAATATGAGAAGTTTTTTTTTTGTTCAGTACTTCTTTATTATTGGTGAGATAGAGAAAATGGTTTTGACAAGAAAAGGAAATTTTTCACGGGTATTTTCTGGTATTCTATTCATTGTTTCATACAACAAGCAATTTTTTCAGTATGTCTACAATTTATTTAATATACAGAAGCTGTTTCCGAAATGTCAGTTGAGGCTCATTGTGGAGACCAGAAAAGTCTGTTTGTCTGTCTGTTCTGCGATAACTGCTGTAACAAGTGGGTAAGTGTGATCCAAGTTCGCACAAAGGGTTTCGTTTAATATTCCTTTCAAAACACTTTACCCTTTCTTTAAAAAATCCAAATAAATTTCATTTTCTAAAAAAAAAAACTGTCTATTTTTCTCGGTTTTTCGAATATCTGAACCGACCCGATAGCGGGTGAAGCCCACTATTATATTCTGTCATAATAATATCTGTCATGTGGACTAAATGCGATATTAAAAAAAAATAATTTCAAAATTAAACATGTTGTACACCTTCAAAATGTTAAAATATGCGAATATTTCCATAATCGGGTTTTTATCATGATTCAATACGTTCCTCAAACTCATATATTTACTATTCTCTATTACTCATATTCATACTCGCTTTGTATTATACTGAAACATTTGAAAAATCCGTTAAACTTGCGATATGACGTCAGATTTTCTTTTTAATTCTCTAATCACGTGCAATTAATCTGCTTTGTGTACATGCACACATACTCATACTCCTTGTATTATTGAGAAATCTTTCTGTTTTATTACCACTATGACATCAATCATTTTTATTTCATATTAATCTTTTTTTTTCAATTGGTGAAACTTTTTATTTCATTTTTATATTTCACATGGAAATCGTCTGATAGAAAATTAATTATTGTAGATAGAATTTCATCATGGATTTTTAATTTTTGGCATCTGCTATAAGGAAAAATGTTCAAATTTAATAAGAAAAGGCTGTTAGAATTTTGGTTTTTTATCTCTATTTATTAAAATAATACGAATTTTTCAAATTTTAATATTTTCAGCTCTTCGCAGCTGATATTCTGATTTATACACAAAGTTTCAACTCTGTAAGTTACACAGTTTTCGAGAATGGCTCTGTGACAGACAGACAACGGAGTGGGAGCAATAGGGTTTCGTGAGATGAACGAAACCCTAAAAATGATCCGATTAGGTTGATTTTTGGTAGATATGTTGGCAAGGTACCCGGAATTAGCTGTATAGTTTTTAGTTACATTTGGTTCATTCGTTCGAAAAATATAGAACATTTCTTTTTAGGTTATAATGCTTTTCAATGATACGTCAGACGATTTTTTAAATTTTAAGTCATCAAAAAGAAAATATCGCATTGGGATAATTGTAAATGCTAAGTTACGGATGCCAAATTTATGAAATGAAGATCTTAATTTAATCCAATCGCTTTGAAAATTTGCCAATATATTTAGTAGAATTTCAAAATTAATTGTATAAATTATTGGGAACTTTTATATATTAATTTGAAAGATATGAAACATTTTAATTTCTCATTTTTTACAAAAATTTCCAATGCATTTTTTTTCTCCCTTTCATTAAATGGTTGCTAAACAACTATATTTCAAAGAATATCAACAAAAGAAAATTCAAGTGAATCACATTATTTTGACGTGAAATTTTATTAACAAAATAGCTAATTTTCAGGTGATTTAAGTTTTTAATGTGTTTTTTTTTTTAATGAAATAGATGAGAATTCATTTTAACTACTTACCAAATCGGTTTTCCAGATGAAAATAATAAAAACGCTGAATGTGTAAATTGAATATAGGTCACATAAGAGGAATTTACATTTGTATAATTATATTTTATACACGAAATTTTATTCAATTTCAGCAACATATGATGTTTAGTGGTTGAAATATAAGTATTCTTTTAATGATAGGATAAAATCACTTGTACAAAGAGATGGTTATTCTAATGAAATTAAAATAGTAAATACATTCAGACATATACTCAAGAAATGAAATGGCACAATTATTGGAAATTGAGAATACAAAATTAAAGCAACAGCAAGGGGTTCAGGGGGGGGGGAGTAATGTATTGTTATTCTGAAAAAATACAGTTATAAGTAGGTTATCCTATCATTGCATAACATTGTGTTTAATGCGATACTTCTAAAATTTCTGGAACTTTTTGATAAATTTTATATTCTTATAAATGTATAAATAACTTAAAATATTGAATTTTAGGATATCAGATATTATGCAGATAATGTTAAAAATTAGTGAGATTAATGAACAAAGATTTGTAGAGCTGACGTTGAGGCCTCTGATCTGTAGATTTACTAATCAATTTGTTATTACATACAAATAGAAGTAATTTATCTAATACATCTAATCATAAGCAATTTTTTTATTACATACATAAACAAGTATAATAGTTCATCAGTATTGTTTTCGTAGCTGTTTATATTATTTGTCAGCAAATCTCCTTTCTTAAGCCCGAATTCTGCCAAGTTTTTTAAAAAAGCACTAAGGCTAAGAAGTACTTTTTTAAATATTAAATTATAAATGTTTATTTTATTAAATTCTATGATTTATGAAGCGATTAAAAAAATAAATTCAGTTTTAAAATTGATTTTAAAACAATATATTTGTTAATAGTATCGTAAAAAATAAAATCAAACATATTTTTTATGTTTTGTTGGTAAAATCTTAGGTACTTTCCACTATAAGGGCCTAACCGACCCAAACCTGAAAATTTAAGTTAACCCGAAACCCGTAAAAAAAAAAAAATCCATTTAACCGTAACCCAATCTGGACCCAACAAAATAAATTTCTTCGTCTCGCAACCTGACTCAAACCTAAAAATTTAAGTTAACCCAAAACCTGACCTGAACGGACAAAAAAACTCCATCGAACCGTATCTGGATCTGAACCCGACAAAATAAATTCTTTCGTCTCATAGCCTGACCCAAACCTAAAAATTTAAGTTAACCCAAAATCCGACCTGAACTCGACAAAAAAAATCCATCGAACCATAAACTGATCCGAACCCGACAAAATAAATTCCTTCATCTCACAACCTGACCCGAACCTGAAAATTTAAGTTAACCTGAAACCCGACAAAAAAAATCCATCCAACCGTAACTCGATCCAAACCCGACAAATAAATTCCTTCATCTCGCAACCTGATCCAAACCTGAAAATTTAAGTTAACCCAAATTCCAACCCGAACTTGACAAAAATAAAAAAATGCATTGAACCGTAAACCGGTCCGAACCCAACAAAATAAATTCCTTCGTCTCGCAACCTGACCCAAACCTGAAAATTTAAGTTAACCCGACCTGAACTTGACAGAAAGAATCCATCGAACCGTAACTCAATCCGAACCCGTCAAATTAAATTCCTTTGTCTCGCAATCTGACCTGAGTCTGAAAATTTAAGTTCACCGAAAACCCGAACCTGGCAAAAAAATCCATTGAACTGTAAACTGATCCGAACCTGACAAAATAAATCCCTTCGTCTTGCAACCCGAGCCAAAGCTGACCAAAAAATCCATTGAACTGTAACCTGATCCGATTGCAACAAAATAAATTCCTTTCTCTCGCAACCCGACCCAAACCTAAAATTTTAAGTTAACCCAAAACCCAACCCAAACCCAACAAATAATTCCAGCGAACCGAAATCCGATCCGAAGACGATAAAATAAATTCCTTTGTCTCGCAACCCGGTCTGAACACGAAAATTGAAGTTAATACAAAATCAGACCCGAATCCAGCAAACAATTCCATTGAACCGAAATCTGATCCAAAGATGCTAAAATAAATTCCTTTGTCTCGCAACCCGACCCAAAGCTGACAAAAAAAAATCCATCAACCCACAATCCGATCTGAACCCGACAAAATAAATTCCTTCGTCTTGCAACCCGACCCAAACCTGAAAATTGAAGTTAATTCAAAACCGACAAAATAAATTCTTCGAACTGGAATCCGATCCGAAGATGACAAAATTGTTTCCATTGACATGCAACCTGAACCAAACCAGAAAATTGAAGTTAGCCCAAAGTCCAACTCGAACTCGACAAAACAAATCCATCAAACCAAATCAAATTGCAGTTAGATGGATTTTTTGTCAGGTTTGGGTCGTGTTTCAGCGTTTCAGGTTAACTTAAAATTTCATGTTCAGATTGGGTTGAATGTCGACTAAAGTTATTCCTTCGTGTGCGGTTTGGGTTGCGTTTCAATGAAATTTTTTGTCTGGTTCGGGTTAACTTAAATGTTCAAGTTAGGATCGGGTTATGGTTTGATTGTTTTGTCTAGTTCAGGTCAGGTTTTGGGTTAACTTCAATATTCAGTTCGGGTTGGGTCGGGTTGTGTTGCGAGATGAAGGAATTTATTTTGTTGTGTTCAGATTAGGTTATGGTTCGATTTTTTTTTTTTTGTTGTTGTTGAGTTCAGGTCGGGTTGCGAGACGAAAGAATTTATTTTATCTTCGGATCGGATTTCGGTTCGATGGAATTGTTTCTCGGGTTCGGGTCGGGTTGCAAGATGAAGGAATGTATTTATTCGGTTGCAGATCGGGTTAGAGTTCTATGGATTTTTTTTGTTGAGTTTCAGGTTAACTTAAATGTTCAGGTTTTGATCGGGCACAACGATAGAAATTATTTTGTCATGTTCAGGTCATGTTTCAGTTAACTTTAATTTTCAGGTTCGGGTGGTGCATGTTGACGGAAATAATTTTGTTGTCTTCAGATCAGATTGCGGTTCAATAGAATTTTTTGTCCGGGTTGGGTTTTGGGTTAACATAAATTTTCAGGTTCGAATCAGTTTGTGTGATGAAGGAATTTATTTTGTCGGGTTCGGATCAGATTACGGTTCAATTTTTTCTTTTGTCATGTTCAGATTAACTTAAATTTTCCTGTTCCGGTTGGATTGCATGTCGACTAGAATTATTTTGTCTTTTTCAGATCAAGTTACGGCTCAATGGAATTTTTCTCTCGGGTTCGTGTTGGATTTCGGGTTGACTTTGAATGGAATTTTCAGGTACGGGTTAGGTACAACACGATATTTGAACTGAGCTGGTCATTTTCTAAATAGTCTAAAATTTCATAGTTTCATTTTCAAGAAGACTAGATACTGCTATGAAAATGAAATGAGTGCCAGAAATATCTATTGACTGTTTAATCCCCGTTATCATGATTCATGATCAAATTTCCTGCCAATTGTTCGATAAATTTAGGAGTTACTACTTTTGCACTATCTGTGTGAGAATCAATTTTAGAGCATCGATACAAGAATTTGAGAATTGATTATTTTTTTATCAATGTTGTTTTATACAGTATCAATGTTTATCGATTCTCAAATTTTTCAGAATCGCCCAACAGTAATTTATTCCCCCTTTTTAGGTGCGTTCGTAATTATATAAATATGTAGCACCTATAGTCTTCGTCTGGTCCGTCCGTCTGTCTGCATATAACAGTGCAAACACTACCCAAACAAATGGTTTGAAAATTAATATATATTATCGTTGTAGAATTTTGGTGTGTCATTTCAAATTTTATGAAAATCGAATCGAAACTTAAAAAGATATTAATAAAAGTTTTCTTTATTCTATTAAATCCTATCGTACGTAATCTATATAATAAAGCGCAAGTTATGTGACTGAGAAAAACAAATACGGCAAACCACTTCTTTTTTCATATGCCAGATGGCCATTTTTATTCAAAATTATTTTTTTGAATAAAATTGCATAAAAGTTAAATTTTTAGAAAGATCGTTGAAAAAAATTGTTTGTTTGAGAGATGAGTTACATTTAAAAATGTATAGATTCTGAGATAACTTCAGTAGAAATTAGGTTAACAGCCGAATATCTCAATCCATTAGAATAAATAAACACAGGAGATTCGTTCATTATGAGTCATAAAAATATTAAACCATGGATGTAATCATTCGTAAATCAAGTCTCCATGGTGAATTTTACAGTGCTGTCTGGTGTAGAAAAAAAAAATTCGCATTTGTAAACATGACATACGTAATAATAAAAAAAAAGGCATGCTCATTTCGCGCATAGCAGACGATATAATTCTTTTCACTGAAAGAAGAAGGATGATTTTTTTTTTACATTGTGAAACTAGTTATAAAATGAACGCCCTCCTATGTCACGTTTAACGTACAATTTCCAACTTGTTTCATTCTAGTGTAACACAACTTTCATACTGCATTGTTTACACTTTGAGACTTTTCTCAGAAATAACACACTAACAGTTGATGTAAATAGATGCTTATACACAACAAACTTTTGTAGTGGACATGCAAGTTCCACAAATTACAAAATAAATTTGATTATTATGCGTGCAGTATGGCTATTTTCAGTACTTCTCATTAACAAAATGTAATGCATGAAAAACTTGAAAAATATAATCTTGAAAGAATATCATTATTGATAAGGATAATATTTTATATGAATCAGTTTTTTTTGTAGGTGGAAGGAGGGGGGGGGGGTTGAATACATTTTGCTAATTGTGCTGAAATTCATCATATAAAAGAAATAGTGATGACAGTCAATTGGTAATAATGTTTCTTATTATATGGTATGCTGCATAAATTATGCTTTGAGGAGAATTAATATGTAAGCTAACTTTAAGAATAAGATGGAGGCTGTTCTACAATTTGTCATAGGTCCCAGTACATTTAGCAACGTCACTGATGAAAGTGGGAAAATTCTGCACAGCTTATTTGTTTTTAAAAATATATCATATCATTGACAGTTGATAAATTTATACAGTTTTGTGTCAAAAAATCATATTTGAGAATTCTTCTTGTTGATAAATTAAACAACGCTAGTCAATTTAAACAATTCATTAGCACTAGGTACTTTCTTAAAATTTTATAATTATTTTTGTGCTCTTTTCAAGTTTGCAATGTGAAAGATTTTTTTTTTTTTAAACTACATTTATGTAGATAAATTATATAATTATTTCATTTGGTGACTATGATTTATTAGAAAGATGATTCGAGTTTTGTTAATTTATTATTTTGAATGCTGTATTATTACAATTATATAACTTGGATTTTTTTTTTTTTTTTTTCAGTTTTGCTGTTTCTATAAAAATGAATATCTTGTTGTTTGCTCCAGGCCTTCTTTTCATTATGTTACATTTCATAGGAGTCCGTAACGCCTTGTCTTGCATTTTCATTTGTGGAGTAGTTCAGGTTAGCCTCAAATGTCATAAATTGTTTATGCTTCATTTTGAGCAAACTATTTTAAGTTGTTGTCTCATTTAGGCAAATTGTTTGTTTTTGATTGAAATGCATCTGAAAAGTTGTAATGTGTATTGATAATTTATCAGTCATTTGATTCTAAGAAGTGTGTGTGTAATTTAATGTGAATTATAAATAGTGCTTAATTTATGTTGGAGCTGAACACCGGTACTTCTATGTTTTTAGTGAATATACCCAAAATATTAGCCATAACCAACTGGAGCTCTTAAATATTGTATACTGAAGCCTAAAGCCCGAAGCCCACCATAACAGCACTTCTGAAAAAACAAAGCCCCAAGACTAAATTATCATTTCCCTTCCCTCCAATTCTTATTCCTTCACACTCTTTCTTTATTCAACACCTTACTTCCTTAACATGAAACCATTAACGTTAATGTTTATTAGATTTGGCCCTTCTATTAACAAATTTGAGCTAGGGTAATATGTCCTTTCATGGCTAACAAGTGGCCATCACAGTGCAATTGACAGTCAATTAAAAAAATAAAAAAATAAAAATCATGATACGTTAGTTATGGAGGATATTTTTCAT
Source organism: Maratus michaelseni (assembly GCA_963931845.1). NCBI lineage: Eukaryota > Metazoa > Arthropoda > Arachnida > Araneae > Salticidae > Maratus > Maratus michaelseni. The sequence goes on along the minus strand of OZ007590.1, from coordinate 180,744,160 downwards.
TAAAGTGGCAATTTATGCAAACTTAGAATCTCATTACCATTAAGGAAAGTTTTATTTTCACATTAGTTTATATATATATATATATATATATATATATATATATATATATATATATATATATATATATATATATATATATATATATATTAAAAAAATATTTAAATTTTTCTTTTGCTGAAGAAAATTTTTTCCAACGTTTTCAAAATAATTTATGAAATACAAATATACATGTGGAGGGATGGAGATACTCTACGGGACTGTGCATAGATAATGTTATCAATTTATTGAGGAGGGGGATGTCTGGCACTTGATATTGTAAGATATCTGTAAGGGGAGGGTAGAATTTTGTCTTTTGATATTGTTATCATTTCATTTTTGATCCAAACAAAATGTTTTCATTTTTTGTAACTTTTTTTTTTTTTTTGTCAAAATAATCTTATTTTTTCTTTAGTCTGTTTATTATTCTTTTTTTTATAAAAGTACAGAGTTATTATTAAAGCCTTTAAATGATAAAATTATTTCATTCCAAAATATGGAATACCCCAATGTTCGGCATTCTTATTATTCTGCCATATGTGCATATAATTTGGTGTTGGAGAAACAAAGTGTGAAAAATGTTTGAAAACTTGAAATGATATTTGTTGTGTTTACTAATAAAGAAAAGAGAAAGATTGTTGTCCACCTGTTTTGTTAATAAGGAGTTCTGCTTTACCCACTTCCTCTTCAGGTGACAAGTGCAAAAAGTTGTTACATTATGTAAAAAAAAAGCTATTATTAAGTACTTTCAAATAGTAGCTATCTCTTTTAGGTGTTATTTGATGTAAAGTAATTTCATGTATAATAGTGATATTTTATTGACTTTTTCTTTTTAGTTGAGTCAGTAAAGTATTGGAATAATAAATGTATAACCATATCTGTATATCACTGCATACATATAAAAAGAAAACAAGTTGGAAATTGTACGTCAAACGTGATGAACGAGGTGCGTTCGTACTATAGCTAGTTATATAAATATTCAGATCGTGATGATTTTTAATTCTGTGAAATGAATTATATCATCTACAGATTAATTTCTGTAATAAAATAAGTATCTCGGTCGCTTGACGATTAAACCCCGGAAGCTCCTATAACAAGAAAGCACCGATTTAAAAAAAAAAAATTTCAAATTTTTTAATAAATATTTTTATAAATAACATCTGAAGTTTTGGTTCGATTTTCATAAAATTTGAAATGTCTTGACAAAATTCTGCAAAGATAATATATCTTAAATTTCAAATCATTTGGTTGGGTAGTTTTTGCGCTGTTATATGCGGACAGATGGACGGACCAGACGACGACTATAGGTGCTACGTATTTATATAATTAAGAACACACCTAAAATTAAAAGAATTTTTAGATATTGATAACATTATTATTAAGGGGGGGGAGGGGGTGTCAAGAAATGATAATATATGATAGCGTAAAAGAGGGAGAGGAGGTCCAAAATTACCAAAAAGTTGATAACACTATATTATGTATGGCTCCTATGGTGGTTAGTACTGCAGAATATTAGGGCTTCGGTACTTCTTTTTCTTAGAAATCAAGCCCTGATTATAAATGATCATCAAGAAAATCTTCTATTGGCCTTTTTTCAGTTGGTATAAGTGTCTAAAATATATATATTATTGTGCTATGTGGGACTTATATTTAATTAATTTTATAGTTTTTTGTTTAAGTTTTTGTTAGCCTAAAAGAAGCTATAGTCATAAAAAAAATATAGCTTTCATAAATGTTAGCAAATATTTCTGTCATCATTCACTCTGTAGCATATAAAGGTTCTCCAAAGTTTGAGAAGTATTTATTTTTAAATTCGTCATATTACTGATTAAATTTATTTCTTGCTTTTTTTTATGTTACTTTTAAATATCTCATTCGTCTAAAAAATATGACAAATGTTGGAGTGTTAAACAAATTTATGGAACTAATTATAATATCTTATTATTATATTAGTTTTGTATTGCATGTTTTCATTGTATTTGTTTTGCTATTTCTAAAATTATATTTTTCAAAGGATTACTTGTGCATTTACAGTGAATTGAATTGTAAAATTGCTACACTAAATTTTCTCTCTCTAAGGGTATTGGGACATTTTGTCTGTTATCTCCAAACACAATCAATCCACTTTATGCATTATTCTACATTCTATTTGATATGACGTACTCTGATTCTTCCAAATCACTCACAATTTTTTTCCCATGTTAAAATCTATTGTTAGTGGAATATAGTGTACTTTTAAGATTTTGATCCAACCCAAGTTACAGAATATAGGTAAAAACTATTTAAAAAAATTTTTTTTTTGGGGTGTGCAGGGTGGGGTAATTGAAAACTCTAATAGATTTTGTACATTTAATACATTTTTTTAGATAGTCCACTAACACCATGAAAAAGCATTTTATATGAAAAATATCAATTATGCATTTTATATTTTATATTTTATGAAAATGGACAAATCTATCTTTAATATTCAAATATAGTGAAACTTCTGAATAGCGGACCCTCGAGATCATTGAGCAGAGTCCTACATCAGGTTTTTTTTTTTTTTTTTTTTTTTTTTTTTCCTAGCTTGGGACGATTAATTTTTTTTCTGCATGTTGGGTTCACCCTAGAATAATTCTTCCGAGTCATATTTAGGTTTTATGCAAGTTTGAACAAAAATGATGTTTCAGATAAAAATAAATACATATTTGAATATGAATGAGTATATATTCAATTTACTGCATGAGAAAAAGTAAAACATATATAAGAATTGTAATTATAGATTATTCTTTCTTTACAGTGCAGTTAAGAACAATTTTTCTCTTTTTCTCAGAATATGAAAAACATTGTCAACATTTCGTTTATGATACACACAAAAGCACATGTATCACATTTGTGACTCAGTGCGTTAAAAAATTATAAAACCCCTTAGATTTTGAAAATTATGAAGTAAATAAAGGTTCTAATTATAGTTTAAACACATGTGATATCAAAATACAACATATTTATTATAATTAGTTTGCAATAATTTTGAATAATGCAATAAATAAGTATGTTAACAAAAATATAAGCAATGATTGAAAAATACACTGTTAACAAATTATAAGACCACTTGTCTAAAAACAAAAATAATATGTAAATTAACACAACATTGGTCCTCCATTTTTCCTTTTAACCTTGAACACTCTGTTTTTCATAGAAGTGACTAGGTGATTAAGTACAAATTCAAAAATATTGTGCCATTCTTTTACAATGGCTACATCTAGTTAATTGGCAGATAAAAACTGTTATTATTAGCATAAACTTTGCGACTTAATACACCCCAAAGATTTTCCATAGGGTTCAAGTCTGGACTTCAAATTGGCCATGACAAAATATGAATTTTTTCTTTTTTAAACCATTGTTGGGTGGATTTAGACACATGGCCAGAAGCATTGTCCTGCTGAAACATCTAGTTAGCACCACCTAAAAAGGTCCAAACGGTATCAAATGATCATATAACATAGCCTGATATTGCATAAAGTTCATACATTCCGAAATTCGGGTTAAATCGCATAATCCATCATGACTAAAAACTCCCCAAACCATTACTGATCCTCCTGCCATTTGTCGACTGAAGCATTGTTTCGGTTCTTTCAAATCATGCCAATAGTATTTATAACCATCCGGACCATCAAGATACATTTTTTTTCATCTGAAAATATCATTTGTTTCCATTTTTTGTCCCATGACAATAAATTTTTAGCACATTTTAGTCTTTCTTCTTTATGAATGATGTTTCATTAACCTTGTTTTTTTCAACAGTTTCATACATTTTGCATTACTATTTGATTTCAGACTCTTCCAAACTGTTACGTGTGAGGTTCGTTTGCTGAAACAGTTAGAAATTTTCCGAGTTGAAAGACCTTTTTGAGTTGATAATCGAAATATTTGTTGATCATCTCGTGCTGTCAAAATCCTTTTTCTTCCAGATTGTTTAATTTTATTTGAATCCTTTTTCCTAATTATTTCATTGTGAATGGCAGTTTTAGAACGCTTTATTACCGAGCTATTTCTCATTCAAGATTTACCAGCACCCTTATAAAACCAAATTTTTCTTACTTCGGTCGCAGACAACTCTTTACCCTGCGGCATCTTCAAATATATCGTAATTAACACTATCTAAACCTGCACCTTTGATTCTCAGGAATACTTTCACGATATACAAATGAATACCTTTTATAATGATTCTGATGTGACGTATAATATGCTGATTTCCTCAGGTGGTCTTATAATTTCTTAACAGTCTTATTTATGTTTTAAAAAAATTAGAAGATTTTAATAAAATGTAACTTAAAATTTAATGTAGCAATTATAACAGAAAACGTTCTACGATCAATTTTAAATACACACCCAAAAAATTTGCATATTGTGTCTTCTTCATCAGAAGTGCACCAATTTGTTAGTGATCTTATAATTTCTTAACGTACTCTAGTTTATGCACATATACACATGCTATGTGTGCATAGATTTGCAGGTGTCCACTATTCCAAAGTTTAAGAGTGCAAATATATAAGTGTTAGGAATTGAAAAAGTATTCGCTAAATAGAGGTGTCTGCTTTTCGGGAGTGTCCATTAAGGAGGTCTTATTGTATATATATTTTTAATCTGAAAAAATACTCTGAACATTTTTTTAAAAAAGCGGGTCAACCCAAACCTGACCTGCAAGAGTCATAACCCAACCTGAAACTGACCTGAACCCGACCCACAACAAAAAAGTAGAAGTCAACCTAGACCGCAACAAAAAATTTAGTATCAAACTTATCTGATCTGAAACACGGGTCGGGTGCAGATAAAAATGGATAACTCGACCTGATGCAGGACTCTAGTGTAGATATACATGGATGCTAAATTATCATCAAGTTTAGCAATACCTTGCTAAATATTGCCAAATTTAGCACGGAAATAAGACAAACTTGCTAATTTAGCCAATTATTGAATAACTGGTTAATTTGGTAAAGTTTTTACTCAATTCTGATATTTTTTTTAATGGAAGTTTCCTTATTCGGGGTTCATGCCAAACTGCTACCTTTTAGCTGTCGTGTTTTGCTTTAAATTAACTCATTCTTGTAATCAATGTTATACAGGGTCTTGTACCATTTTTGTAGCAAACATTGAATTTTTTACTGAATTATAGTTTTTCTTGTGTTATTTTTATATATTTTTTAATCTTTACAATATTATATACAATGACATTAACTTCAAACTCTCATTATTACCAACCTTGATTATGCTTGATGCGAACTCTTGGTGTTGACTCAGATTATAGAGATTTTGCCCCAAAATTTAATGAAAGAACTTTCTTCCGATATCTTTAAATTAAATTATGAATTCTAAATAAATTGCAAATTTTCACACTGTTTTCATCATGTGTATATGATTCCTTCTAAGACTTTCAGCATATAAAATGGGAGAAAATTTCTTATTTAATATATATATATTATTTTTCACCTGTGATACTTTATGTGGGTTTTATCTAATACATTATAAAGTTATTGCAACAAAGGTAAGGCATATTGTGGAATACAACAAAGTTGGAATATGTCAAATGCACTGTTCCCAATAAAGAATTATTTCTGCAACCTTATAATCTTTTCCATAAAATTAGACTTATGATGGATATTTTTAGAGAAATTAAAAAAACAAAACAAAAAATCTCATATATTAAAGATGTTTAATGAGAGAAAAAAAACTCACTAAGATATATGTTTCATTCTGATGTTTAATGCAAATTTGTTAATAGTGAAGTTTCAGTGATTATTTTTTTTAAAACAAAATATTTTGTAAATGCAACAAAATTGATATCATGAGTAAAGGTTGATCTCTACTTTAAATTGATTATTTATTACATAATAGTTCATGAAAATTAGTAATTGATGCATATTTTTTTAGATTCAGAAATGTGTTTGATTATTTTATTTATTTAAATTTAGGATAAAGATTTATTTTATATTTTTTTGACATATTTTTAGGTTCTTCTTGGTCTTCCATTTTTAATAGCTAATCCATTAAATTATATTGCTGGTGCCTTCAATCTTGGGAGAGTGTTTTTGTATGAGTGGACTGTAAATTGGAGATTTGTACCTGAAGATATTTTTGTTAGCAGATCATTCCACATTTCTTTGTTATTCTTTCATCTCCTCATTCTAGCATTATTTGCTTACATATGGATAAAGTAAGTTTTCTTTTTCTTCCTTTAACTTATAAAAAGATCTATTTTAGGGTTAAACAAAACTGCATTGTTATTTTTTTTTCTTTCTGCATAACATTAATTTTTATTTTTCTTAAAAATTTTCTATGTAAGAAGAAAGGAAGTTAGAAGAATATATATAGACTTGCAATATCTATTTAATGCAATTTGTATAATATAAATATATTTCATCATGATTTTATGCTATAATACTACAGTAGATAGATCGAATAATCTGCTAAAAATTTTAAAGATGTTGTTTATTTAATTTTTTAAAAATGTTATTAAAAATATATACTTGAGGAAGGCTAATTTCTTTTCTTCATTTTGATAAATTTGCTTATTAAATTAGAAAAAAATATTTTTTATATAGTTATATTTATGTTTATAATGAAGGTTAGTCTTAATTGTGTTTATAATGAAGCTTAGTCTTTATTATATTTATAATGAAGTTTATAACAAGGTTTACAGTCCTCATGATGAAATCAAATTAGGATGTCATAAGAGGAAAATAATCTTTATCTATATTCTGCTCTCTGTTGTTATAATTTTTATTCCTCAGCAAATTTGGCTTTTTCAGCCATTTTTTTCAGTAATTATTCATCAAAATTCTTATCTGGAAAATAAGCTAACTATTCCTAACAGTAACTTTTATTTTGCATAGTTAGTATTTAGTTTTAAAGAAAATTCTTCTGTGATTAAAAAAAAATATATAAAAAATAAAAATGTCTGGACAGAAATAATTGCAAAATATTATGAAATGACACACAATTTATTCACAGTTTTGAATTTTAAGAAATTCAACATTTTTACAATATAATAATACAATTTAAAATTTACTATTTTCATTGAAATGCATTTTCATACTTTTCAAACATAAAGTTTGCTGAATGATAAAAATGTCTTGTTTAATATACTCTGTAATATATATATATATAGGTTGTGTGTTTCATGAATTTTTTTACTGTGTTTAAAAAAGTTTAAAACAGTCTATAAGAAATACAAGTGTTTTCATGTTTTAAAACTCCTATGAAATATCTGTTACCCAATTTATATGTAAAACATGTTACTTGCTGAAGTATTTCTTTCTTGTTCAAGCATTGTGGAATTGTGGTATGAAATGAATACTGTGAATGTATGAATGAATAACCAGCTTAGAATTTTGCACAATTTTGTATGCTAAGTTGCTATCAGATTCAACATTCTTTATGCTCAACCAACTTTTAAGCTGATTTTAATTTCCCATTTCTCTACGTACAAACCAAAAGAAAGGATACAATTGTTACAAAAGTTATAGAAGAAAACGATTATTAGTTAATTTTTATTGCTTTTTCATTGGTGCAAATAAACTTCTCGACTACTGCTGTCTTCACTGATTTCTGCTATTATTCAATAAGAACTCTTTTTTTTTTAGGTTCTATTGGGATGTTATGTTTTATATTTTAAAGAGGCCTTTTATTGCTTACTGGATTAATTAATATACATTCTTGCTCATGGTTCTACTTCACAATTTCTGTGCTAGATTTCACTGCATCAGTCATATTGCAAAATGACATTGTAAAATAACTACCTCTAATGAGGTTATCGGAGAAGAGATTGACCATATCAATATTTTTTTATGAATAGAAGGTAAAAAATTGTGCATAATCTTGATTACTCCCACAGTTGGTGTTCAGAAAATCAGTTTAAAGGGTTGGCTTAAAAATTGCCCGAAAAGGTGTTTAATGTAATAACTTTATTTATTGTTATGGACATGGGTATAAAATTACTTATTGCTGTAATTTTATAACAGATAATTGTGATTATCCATCACAAACAAAATGGATTAGTTTAATTGCTGTTGAAGATGAATGTTGTAATTTATAAACAAAATAATAATAATTTTTTTAATAAGAAAGCTTATGTAAAAAGGCAATGGTGCAAAGAATGTTTTGTGGGAAACTTTGAATATTTTGTTAAAAATGTGTTTTAAATTTAAAAATAAATCATCTTAAAAAAAAAAGATATATGGGTATTTATATTGAAAAACAAAATCGATCTCATTTGGATTATATATTTTATTTTAGGAATTATGGTCTAGGAGCATCATCACCCACATGCAAAGAATTTGATGCATTAAACATCGATAGTATCCTTTATTAATAACACACAATTAATCATGTGTAATTTTTCAGAATAAATAAATATATGAAATCAATTATTTTGTTTTAAAAATATCTTAGAAATGACAAAGAAATTGATTTCTGATATATATATATATATATATATATATATATGTGTGTGTATTTTTTATCCTTGACTTGCTGTTTTAGAAGATTTTATTTTTGCATGATGCAAAAATATTTATAAAATTCTATGTATTTCATTAAACCAAAAATATTATACTTTAGAAATATTGTATGAATATATTACCTTTTGTTGTATACGCTAATGAAAGCATTTTTAAGTAATGAATTTAATACATGCATTTAATTTAATGATACAATTTTACTATATTGATTTGATACTGTATTTCCCTATAAATAAGACCTGAATGGAAAATAAATCCTAGCATTATTTTACAGTATTTCTTGTAACAATATTTCTTATCCCCTATTCTGAAACCAAGCCCATCTCCCTATCTTAAAATAATTGTTTTCTACAATATTATTGTGACTTTCAAAATGCATACCATCATGATGAGGCATTTAAATGTATTTAATTTCAAGTAAAGATTTTAAAACTCAATTTTTGTCCAGAAAATAGCATGAATTAAAGCATAGAAAATCTGCTTTTGTCCTTAAGTTTGTTTCCATTGTGTGAATTAAAGTTTTCTTTAAACACAACATCATTTTTGTGGGCAACAAAAGACTCCATTGTGCCCATGGGTGAATAAAATGAAAATTCATCTTTGAAAATCTATGTTAGTTTTAATAATGTAACTAAAAGCTCATATATATTATCACCTTTTGTGAGTGTGTGCATTTTTTTTGGGAAGATGATCATATTTCAAGAAATTTATTTTCTTTTAAAGCTTTAAATTGAAATTTTGCTGACATTTTTATCTTATAAAAGAAAAGAGACTGTATGTTAAAATAAAGCAGTGCTGTGAATAATTATTTTTAAGTGGAACCAAAGACTGTGGAACAAAAGAGAACTTAAAATGTTCAATTACATATAATTTTTTACGAAATAATAAAACTTATATCCTGGTAAAAATGTCCAGTAATTAACTAGTGTTGAAAAAGGAACAAAAACAAAATCCATTGGTACAATGAAAAATTTAAAAATGCAGCAGGAATGCCTAATTCCATGTATCAAACATGAAATCTTTGTTCATTTCAATTTCTTGAAAAAGAAAGAGGTAATGAAAAAATTGCTATAAACTATGAGAATGATAAGTTTTATACTTTTTTATGTTTGCGAATAATCAAAACTCAAGAATGTTAGAATCATAAATGTTAAGAGATTGCTATATTTCAAATTTATCTTTCCATAATTTATTAAACTGTGAAAGTCTTATTTGTATTTAAAGTTTTATTTATTTTTATCTGAAAGTATTACATTCAAGAAAAATGAGCTATTTGTGTGTGCATAATACCAGATATATTCATAATTATTATAAGCTTATTGTAAAAGCAAATAAAATGTATCCAGTTTCTTGTCATATTTTTGTTAAATTAAAACTTTGTATACACATATGTCATGATATTAAATTTTTCAATGTTGTATGTTGTTATGATACATAACATTTCGTTACTTAATTTAATGCATATTCACTAATATATTTAATTAAAATTAAAGTAATTATTTAATCGTATTTAATCAACAATCAAAATATTTTCAGTCTTAAAAAAAAATCATCTTTTAAAATAATCCTTTAAAATATCTGTATTCCTAATTAAATTACTTTCTGTATTTAAACTGCTTTCTAACATTGATAATCATTGTAAGATTTAAATAAAAACATTTATTTTAAGTTTGTTTATAAAAATATAAAACCTTTCATTTCCTTTTTACATCGTGTAACGACGATATTTTCTAAGTACAAAATATACTTTTTACTTTTTTAAAATCTTAATCTTTTTTATTTTATATTTTATTCAAAAGATTAAACATTTTTTTCTATGTATTCTTCCAAAATTTTAGCTCATTTCGCTTTTTTATCTAGGCAGATATACATTTTCTTACTTTTCCATTTTCAAATCACCGCTCTTGGCTTCGTATCTAGCCATATTGTTTTGGGATTATTTTGATGCGATAACAACAATTTGAAGTAACATCGACGACCATTTTGAATTTAGGTCAGTTACGCATGCGAGTCAAGGTCGCAGAGAAGTCCTTCAAAGAGGGAAGAGGAGGCGGAATTTCTTTCCAGAAAGATTGAGGTGCTGGTGGATGTTCGTTCATTCCACTTTGCTCGGGGTTGAGAAGTTTCTTCCTGTATCTCCACTAGACGACGGTCGCAGTTAAACAGGTTACGGGGAAGAAGATGCAGTTCTACTGTTTGCTTATTGGCTCTTTTGGCTTCTGGTGACAATTGCAACCGACTTACTTTCAAATTTTTAAATCAGTCTAAAAGCAACGGCAGTGAGTGAAGGTGTGTAGTATAAAGGGCGTTGGGCTTCCTGGCCTGGCTCAGTTGGTGAAATTCATTTGAAATGTATAAACTTCTCTTTTCCTTTTATTAAGTTTCAATGAGAAATATCTTCAAAGTGATTATTACAATGTACTTGACAAGCAAGTCCTACAAATTATTTGATTTCAGGAAAGTAGTAGTTGAATCTTTTCATGCTAGACATGTAGAAGATGATTGGTGTTGCTGATACTCCTAGATGCAGCTGAAATATCTATGACTTCATAAATTCTCAAAACTAAATGTACTCATCTTCTTATTAAATTTACTTCTTTTTATAACTTCAAAAAATTCTCAAGACATCGTTTTCATCTACAAACTAAATCTACGTCATTTTATAACTTTCTTAAAAAAAAAAAAAAAATCTCAAGACTTCGATTTCCTCTTCAAACTAAATTGATATCTTTTTATAACTACATAAGATAAGATTACAAGACTAATTGTGATCATCCCCAAAATGATACTCCATCGTTTTTTAGCTTGTAGAATGTCAAGATACAAAACCCGAGTCTAAATCTCTATGCTATATTAATTCTCAAGCCTTTTTCAGACATAAAATTGACTTTTTTTCAACTTCAAGTAATCAAAAAATTATTCTCAAGATAAACTTTCAGAACTTTCTCAGGTTAAGAAACGAAACTTCGTAAAATCAGAATTTAAATATTTATACACAGAAAACGCTTCACATTTTAACTTATTTTTTTAGGACTACTTCAAGATATCAAACAATCACTGTACCTTATTTTTCGAATATTAAAGTGAACTGATCTGCAGCAAAATTTTGATAATTATAAATGGAAACATAAAAAAATTCTTTTCTTTTGTAATTACATATAATATCACTAATATTTCTAAGAGGAGCTCCATCTTTGAAAATTCAGTTATGTTATTTTGAATAAAATCTATTTATGCCGATACAAGTTTCATCTATTTTCGTCACTGTTGTCTGGGTGAATGTAATTTTTATTTTATTTTACAGGATATCAAATAGTGAAGTTTTTATTCTATTTTTACAGGATATTACAGATATAAAAATATTTAACTAACGTCTATTATCAGAAAAATAATATTACTGAATATTAGATAGCATGAATGAATCTAAAATAAGTATAATATTTTAACTTTAACGATTTTTTAGAAATTCTCAATTTTTAAATTAAAGCCTAACTTTTAACATTTTTCTTATTTTAAATTAAAATTCATTTTTCTTTTTGTGATGTTAAATGACTATACGATTATGATCAGTGTTGATTTGCTGGAGTAGGTTTGGGAACGAATATCTTTCTTGACTAAGTTAGATCTTTATTGATATAGTCTGATTTTATTGATTCCAACTTCTGGTTTAATTCATTTAATTTTTATTTGCTCTTTTTCTGATTCCAACAAATCGGTACATATATATATATATTTGTGTGTGTGTGTGTGTTTATTTTCTTTCGACTGTTTATGGTGAACAAAATCTGTTGCCAAACAATGTGATTTAACATTAATAGTGCATAAGTGGGATTTCATGTTTGTTGTCAATTGCGATGCTGCATGTCACACATGATGTACATATTCTATTTTTATTTATTTTGTGGATAAGCCAGTTAAGTTTTTGCTATAAAATCTATAAATTAACTACTTTTTCTCTGTTTTTCTCTCTTATTTTGAAAAAAAAAAAAAAAAAAAAAAGATCTTCTATCTGTGAAACAGGATGTAGTGAAATATTCTAAAGATTACAGAATTCTGCCATAAAAAAAAAGTTGCATCAGTGGCTCGATATGGACTTTATCTAAAAACTGACAAACACTGGTGATATATGAAAATTTGAGACAAGCTGATACATTAAAAAAATGAACATGGTTCAAAAATTGAATTTATAACTGCACTAAGGTTCACTTGATCAGAAGAATGAACACTGATTAAATGGAAAAAAGAGCATTATGTTACATCTGTTACTTGTATTTTCTCATTTTCTGACTAAATAAAGAGCAACCTGTTCCTTCAAACTCGAGTTAAATTGAACTGTTTGGTGACAAATTTTGTTTAATATTCACACAGTTTACTGAAATCTTTAAGCATTTGACTTGTCAAAAATTAATCCATGTGACATAAAAAGAGGAAACAACTTATGATACTATTTTGATGTCATGCTAGCCATTATTGGAGATGTATCACATTTTTTGGCGACAGATTATTTTTATGGTTGATTGGAAAATAAACATGCACCATATTTTTTTAATAAATAGTTACCATTTTCCATAATGCAATTTTAGATATTTTATTTATAATGTTTTCATCGAATCTCATTGGAATTGCTTTTAGCCGATCTCTTCATTATCAGTTTTATGTGTGGTACTTTTTTACATTGCCTCATCTTTTGTGGTCAACCAGTTACAATGTAATTTTAAAGTATGTATTGAGTTCTATTACTTCAAGTTTTTACTTTCATTTCATATTTTGTACAGTTGTCATAAATTTTTATAACATTATTTATGTTAGACAACTTTGTCTTTTGTGTGTTAATTATAATTATCTTAATTTAAACATGTAGTTAATACAAAATTGTTTTATTTAATACATACATATAAGTTGCGTGTAAATGTTGCATTAAATATCACTTATTGTATGGCCATATTTATGTTTTAAATATTGATTTTATAATATTTGCAATTAGCAACATGTAATTAATAATAATTAAGTCAACATTGCCATCTAAATAAATGTTAATAATATCAAATTAATATAAAAAATCAATTACCAAAAAGGGCCTTTTTAAAAAAAATTATAAATTTCAAGAATAATTTTTTTAGATACTTCTATTTAATTATAGAAGAAAGTTTATAATTATGTTCATTCATAGTATGTGTTCTAACCCATTTGTTCATTTAGATTACTTAACATGAATAATGGCAAGTCAAAGTGTTGAGGGTCAATGATGGCGTGTATTATATTAACATGAATTTCCGTTTTGAATAGTTGTAAAGTTTTGCTTACTTGTGTTTACTTTTCTTCTTTTTTTTATATCAAGATATCAGTGTTTGTGGAATTTGTCACTTATATGGCAGCCAGTATTTAGGATAAACAAAGATTTTTAACATTGATGAAATATTCATGTGGAACATGGCCTTCTCTAAACACCTGAGATTTAGTTCTAATTAAAATTACTGAGATTTGTCTAAACAGTACAAATTAAATTATGCATTCATGAAATTTTAAATGTTGGTACCAATGGTCACGTTTTGTTTGCTATTCAGCGTATATAAATTGTTATAAATTATAAGCTATCTGATTAAGCAAAATTAGTTTTAAAATCTACTAGTTATTTTGACATTTTTAAAGAATCCTTTCATTGTTATTTAGTTAAAAATTACTTTTATGACAGAAGTAAAATACTTTGTTTAATAACACCATATAAATTAGTAATTCCATTTATAAGATATAGAAAATTGATTATTGATTTCTAATTCAAAATCTATTATTTTTTTTTTTCCGTTTTAATGTTTTAAAAATTACGTTACATTTCATTATATTTTCTATACTTAAGTGGCACTGTTCTTGTTGAAATAAATATAAAAGCTATTATTTATGCTTTATTCACAAATTGCCTGTTAATTTCTAATATATATATTCAAATTCATTTTTCATTATTTTTTAAAGTTAACAAATTTAACATTCATTGCATCTAATTATTTTTATCTGAAGTTTAGAAAGTAATGTCGATCTCTCTATTCACTTTTCTCTAAATTAGGCATGAAAGTTTCTGCGTTTTAATAGAAATCTGTTTTTTTTCAATGCCTTTCTGGCTGCGTTTGAGATTTATGCAAATCCATTGAAAAATCATGACCGAATAACTTATACTGTACGTTCGTTATGCCAACTTATGCACAGGCATTAATATTGTGATAATTTTCTATTTATGTGGCATTCAGCTTTTATTTATTTATTTTATTATTATTTTTTTTAATCCAGCTTGTACTTTTATGCCTGTTAAATTACAGGAAAATTGGTTTTGATATAAGTTTTTGAAGATTGAATGGGTAATCCTGTTTAAATGTAATTTTTATTCTTGGATAATAAAAAGGAGATTTTTATTTACAGTTGCAATTCAATTTTTATAAGTACATAATTAAATACGATGCTGTTCTTGGTGTGAAGTGTTGCTAAAAAAGGCTACTTTTATCATCTCAGAGATTTTGCAATATGAAGCTTATCCAGAATCTTAATCTATAAGGACATTTTATCCATAATTATTCATTCTAATGCAAAACATTAACTTTCTCATCTCAATTGTTTATTAGTGAATATGATCAAGTTTTCCTATGCTAGTAAAGGCTTTGATGGAGATACCTCTCTTTGCTGAATCAGTGACAACTTGCATTCTATCCCTTTCATATTTGTGCTGAGAGGGTAATCTTGATTCCTTCTTCAATTCTAACTTCAAAATCATTAATAGTTCGTTAGTCTGAGACCACTAAAAATTTGATTGGACCTTGAAGGGAAAAAAATTCGGTTCAATGATAAAAATGAACTGTTTTTTCTTTCTGAGGAAGAAATATGTTAACATTAAATGATATTTTTGATTTAATTCCTTTGACATCTGTTGGCATTGAAAGAGGGTTTTGAAATTTAGGCGATATTAAAAGTGAAATCAGATAAAGAAAGAAACTGTAACACTGATTTAATGTAGATATATCTGGATACACCTGATATTAGAAATTTCAATATCATACATGCAATTATATTTTGCCTTCAATCAAACGAGAGATCAAAGTAGATTATAGTCAAACTTTAATATTCTATGCTGCAATGATTCAGATGAAAATCAATGCAAATATCAGCAGCAATGCAGCACTAATTATTTATTTTGTATTTTTGTTTCTTTTTGATTTATTATATTTTTGATTTATTATTATTATTTTTATTTAATACTAGTTTAAAATGAAAGTGATTGGAAAATCAGAAGCTACAACAAGGTATCACCTCAAAAGCAAGAAATCCCTCTTTAATCCCCCTCTATCTTCCCAGTCAATTCATTCTTATCCGTATCATTTTAAGCAAAATGAAATGCATATTCAAAATTCTTTTACAAATATTATTAAAGTTTGTTAGATGCAGGGCAGTATTATATATGTAGTGATTTATTACTTTACAAAATATAATTACTTTTTTATTTCCTAGGTTATGCATATTAGGATGCATAGAATTATGCTGGAATACTTATCCTTCTACAGTACTTAGTAGTTCTGTTTTACATATTTGCCATTTTCTCATTTTGTTCAATCTTTCACGCCGTGGTTTATATGCCATTAGAAAAAAAGCTCAAAATGCCCAACAAGAAGAAATAAAAAACAGATGATGAAAAGAAAAAATAGAATGATGATTTTTTACTGTTCCTGTTCCTAAAGTAGTTAGAATGATAATATATTAATAAGTTATTTCTGTTTTCTGGAGTGTGATTATTTTTCAAGATTATTTTTTTTAATTGTTATTATTCCCTTTTAATATTGGAATGAAATTATTACACTGTAATAATTTGTACATCTTTTAATGGACTTTGTTAAAACATATCAGAATAAAAGCTTATATAAAAAGAAAATGGAGTACAATTAATTAGAATTAATTTGATATCTAATTTTTGTGTTTTTACTACAGCTTCTGTGAAATTGGTTTATAATGTATAATTCCTGAATCAAGGATCCATTTCTTAAGATAATAAAAGGAGTATAATAAATTAGTATCCAATTCATATTTATTTATTTCAATTCCAGTAAAACTCGAGATTCATAATCGACCAGATCCTTTTACTGTTTTTTGACTAGTTTGTTCCAGTATATAACTGTAGTTAAACAAGTATTGAATAAAGTACATCTAGTACAGTCCATCAAACTGATGGTATTTAAAATACATTTTATTTGTTATGCTAAATTATTTCAAAATTAACAAAAATGAACTGTCACTTTTTTTAAAAAGGTTTAATTTTTATTTCTAAACATTAACACAAGGTTTTTTTCTGGGACAATAACAACAAACACACTGTTAGCCCGGCGGTGAACAAACAAAACTAGTCGTTGGGGGCCACCGTAATACTTACCCATCATGGATATGCATAATATGAAATATGAAAATAAAACATGTGTAAACTATTTATAAAATGCATTGCAATTCGAATAAAATCATGGCTTGATGACGTCATAAACTTTAATTGCTCTGTTCCTGAATTTTGTAAAAGAAACATCCTTATAACTCCAAAAGTGATAATCATATTAACTAACGGTTTACTGCGTCGGATTAAGCGTCATCTCATTTCCAATAAAAATTTATCTTTAAGTTGAAATTTGAATGAAATACAGGGTCATGAAAAATCGAAGAATGTGGAAAATAGGATTACAAATATCTCGGCAACTCATTATCCGATTGACTTCATTCTTTATGAAAAATTTATGTTTTATTATTGTCTTTTATATTCACTTCTTAAAATAGACAATTTTGAAAATTTTTATATACCTTTTATCAGAATGAATATTTCGAGAGTCCAATAAAAATAGTTCCGGATAATTGAGGTTACTGAAATTTAATAAGCTTCTTCCCATTATTACAAACTAAGTAAATACCAATTTTCAAGTCGCTATCTCAATTTGTTCGGGAGATAGAGCGTTTACAGACACACACACAAACAGACGGACAGCAATTTTTTTGTCTAAAAATTTATTTTCGGAATCTCCAATGTCTGAAATGTGTAAATCCGTAAAAAAAAAAATTTCGATTTTCAAAACGATTACAAGACTTACCCTATACTATTTATGATGGGTAAGTAATAATGGAAAACAAATACTGGCAGTTTAACTTGCATGAAAATACTAAGGGGGCTCTACTGTATTCCTTGTTTGCTGATACTCACCAATGGCCATAAATATTCTTTAAGCAATGCTGTTCCAGCTAAATTGTACATATTACCAAGGATCTTGATCAGAATGTGCATAAATCATTTCTGCAATGGAAAATAACCTTGATCTCTGTGCAGATTCACAGAAAATTACATCATTTTGATAAAACCATAGTAATTTTTTTTTACATATTTTCTGTTGGCTTATAATCAACATCATTTTCATTTCTGAAATCTTTTTTTTTTTTAAGTATACAATTTTAGTTCTTCTTTATTGCAAAGAATTGTGAAATTCATTCACAAAATCGAATACTTATCATGATTACAAAGAAATGATGTAAATTTCAGAAATGGTTTATTTCACACATACCAAAATATTTTTAAATAAATTGTAGGCATTCAGTCTCAAATATCTTTAAATAAATAGTAGGTATTCAGTCTCAAATATATTTAAATAAATAGTAGGTGTTCAGTCTCTTTACAGGCAAAAATAAATGAATATGATGTCCTATTGACACAATTGTAGTAAAATATTTTATTTTCTGGAATGAAAATGCATGTTTTCTTTTGAGAATATCATTTTCACATCTAGAATTATTCTGCTTTTTCAAGATTAGGGTGTTATTTAATGTAAATATGTTAAAATGTTTGAATCTTATGAAAGCTTTTTTTCTTTGAAATATGGCATCATTTACAATGATGGAAGCATGCTTCTGATTAATGAATGACTGATCAGTCAAACTGCGTTTTATGTTACAGATGACAAATTATATCATAAGTTCACACTATCATAGCAAATTATTTTATTCTCATGGGTGAAAATTAATCTTTTTTTCCCTCAAATAATGTCATTTTCAAAACAGGAGCCAATCTGCCCGTCCAAGATTAGAGTATTGGTCATTTTTTTTTAAACAACTTATTTCTAAATTTAAAGAAAATTATTTGAAGTATTTACAATTCTAAAGATCTATATCAGATAACTTATTTAAAACAATGCAGCAGAAAACATTAATTTAGTTAACCATTTTAATTAATTTTAAAATATTGTTGCCTATGAATTTTTAAATAAAAAATTAGTTTTTCAAGTAAAATTTGTTGTATAGTTGTTTGTCATAAATCATATATAATATGATACTGGTACCAATTGATTGGTAATAACATCTGCTATTAAATGTTATGCACAGTTTAGGGGTTAGGGCCTAAGTATTAAAAGTTCTACCAACTTTCATTTTTGAAATGGTAACACCTGCTTTTTGCAGTATATACGAATTTCTTGGACCAAATCATCCCTGAAAAACTAATAGTGTATGCAGTTTTTCTTAAATTTTCATATAATTAGGAGACGTCAAAAATTCGAGAATGCTAATATTAAATCTACTTGACATTAATTCATATCTTTTCAAAAAGTCATCAAATTGAATTAAAATTTTTTATTATTATTTTTTTTAATGCAATGCAACAAATCGACTGAAACATAACCTAGGTTTTGATTCAAAAACATATTTTTTGTTATAATGATGACCATCCATTTATAACATTTAATAGTCAGTTGATTGGTACCAGTATCATTTTATTACTATTATTTGTGATAATATTTAATGATGAGGGATGTACAATTTCTTTTCTGAAGCTGTACATAATTTCATATGCACAAATAATATTTTACAAACTTTTTTTTTGTTGTTGTTGTTAAATGTATAGTAGTAATATTTTAAGAAATATAACTTTTCATCAGCTTTCCAATTTTAGATCAGACATACTTATGTAGATTAAATATTTTACATAATTTTACGTAAACAGTTCTTGTAATTTTCAGTAATATTTTTAGTAACAGTTCATAACTTGTAAAATACTTTAATTTATTTCTAACAAGTACCATATCTATATATATAAAAGCCGTTCTTGGTATGTATGTATGTATGTTCCTTATACAAATCTACAGTTTTTGTCCTATTGGAACGAAACTTTATGTACATATACTTTAGAACACGAGTAAAATTACTGTCAACTTAAAAAATTTCTCAGATCATTATTTACCACTTTTTTCAAACATTTTCTATAGTTTATCATTACAGAAATCTATTTTTTCCCCTCAATTTCTAATTCAATTTCTTTCCCGTTGCCATTCAAAGGATCTGCGTATGGGCAATCTATATATATAAAAGCCGTTCTTGGTATGTATGTATGTTCCTTATACAAATCTACAGTTTTTGTCCTATTGGAACGAAACTTTATGTACATATACTTTAGAACACAAGTAAAATTACTGTCAACTTAAAAAATTTCTCAGATCATTATTTACCACTTTTTTCAAACATTTTCTATAGTTTATCATTACAGAAATCTATTTTTTCCCCTCAATTTCTAATTCAATTTCTTTCCCGTTGCCATTCAAAGGATCTGCGTATGGGCAATCTATATATATAAAAGCCGTTCTTGGTATGTATGTATGTTCCTTATACAAATCTACAGTTTTTGTCCTATTGGAACGAAACTTTATGTACATATACTTTAGAACACGAGTAAAATTACTGTCAACTTAAAAAATTTCTCAGATCATTATTTACCACTTTTTTCAAATATTTTCTATAGTTTATCATTACAGAAATCTATTTTTTCCCCTCAATTTCTAATTCAATTTCTTTCCCGTTGCCATTCAAAGGATCTGCGTATGGGCAATATTTTTATAAACCAATTTCAGATTAACTCGCTATAATTTGAAATCTGAAAGTGACGTCAATTTTGTCAGTTGTAATTTTTTTCGCATATTACAAAGATTACTATAAGAGCTTTAAACGGCATAGTACTTATATTTAAATGAGTTTGGAGAAAAATAAATAACTTAGCTCTTCATTTTACAAAGGTAAATTGTTTCCACTGGTTTGTTAATATTAAAGTAATTTTTTTAAGAAATAAAAACATTTTTTTTGCGCATTCAAACTTCATGATTAAATTTATTCAACATAATCAAAAATCGTCTGTCAAATATTGACATTTAGCCATCATTACATCGTAACTTTTTTCAGCTTGAGCTTCAACCAAGGAGGCATATTTAAATTCCTTGGATGTAGGTGGACAGTAGATGTCCTATTAATAAAAATTGAATTTAAAGAAAACAATATAGTGTTTTCCATTATTTTTTCTACAAAAATGGGTGTTAAAACAAATGGGATTAAAAGTAAAATGGTTTATCGGATACTTTTTTAAATATAAAACGTTTATTTTAATTTAAAAAAATAACATATTTTTTATAAGTTCGGCAACGTGGTGACATTTTCATCTCACCAGCTTCGAAATTATTATCCAATTCTTAAGAGAACACTATATTTTTGAAAAAAAAATGTTTTGCATCAAAAATCACATAATATCAAAACGCAATTTTCGCAAATTCTGTTTAAATTACATTGTAAATATAATTTCGGAGTTAAATTTAGTATTTAAGAATATTGTTTAAAATTTTTCTATGAGTACAGTTGTATTAAATTTCTTTAATCGCTTTCATGTTTTAAATACAAATGAGCATGTGACGTCACGCACTCAAGTAAAGTAGTTTTTCTCAATTAACTGTAGACAAAAAGTAACAGAGTTAGTAATTCATAATTTATTATTTCCTACACAATGCATTTTAACTATTTGAAAATTACGAGAAACTTGGCGAAACTTCAAAACGTTTTGCCTACGTTAAGTTGACAAACATGCACATTCTCTATAAATATAAATGCATATTTGTACATGATTCATGAAGTGAAAGAATTTGTTTTAACTAGACACGTATCGGTTCAGTGGAAAATCTACCCCGGTGAAAGTGTCGTCATATTTTAAATCATGTGCCGGTTTTCATTCACAAAATATTAGTATTTTATAGCAATTACACAAAGTAGCGTAATTTCCACAGAATGTATTGGTCGCCAAAGTATAAGTTTAACATCCTTTTACCGTACAATTTTCCAGAATATTAAGTTACTTTAAAATTACTTTAAAATCCATAAAACATCCGTAAATTGAGATACGCTTTTCAAATGACTAACATTGAGAGTACATTTATTTTATTAGACCGCATAAAAATTGAATGTGCTATGTTTAGAAATAAATGTCTTTACTTTATACAGATAAAATAAGTTAATCTTTCGTAATTGGATTGGACACAGATTTAAAAATATACATGCTTTTAAAACTACTTTAAAATCCATAAAAAATCCGTAAATTGAGATAAACTTTTCAAACTACATTTGAAAGTGCATTTTTTTTCTAATTGATAGTTTATAAAATGAAATTATGCGATATTTAGTAGTTACAAATATGCAGTACATAAGCAAAATTTAATGGTTAGGTCATTGCTACCGTCAATAGCATGTTGACATTATTCAGGGATATGTTTTTGTTTTATAATATAGATAGATGCTATATAAAAGAGAATTTCGCAAAATGTTACGACATTTGGTAATTTTTTTCATTGTCAGGAAAATCGCATATTTTTATATTGTATGCGCAAAGAAAACGCACATTCTCATTTATAAAGCTAATAAATTTTACTATGGTTAAGTTAAAGTAACGTTTTTTTAAAAAATTGTCTTTTTTATTGATTTATAATTGAGTATGCGCAAATCATATTGTTGTCATTGTTATTGTCGTATAACTGTATTTTAATTTATGTTACCCCGGGCAAAGCCGGGTGATTCTGCTAGTTAATAATAAATGTGTGGAACATTTCATTGCTAAATCTGTATTCCAATGAAACTAGGTTTTATATTTATCGCAAAGTGTTCCCAGTATTGTTTAAGTTGTGAAACATAAAGTTTGGTCTAAATTGAGAAAGTTCACCAAATTCATGCTCCCTCCCCTCACCTCTGATAAAAAAACTTTGTGTTCTGAGCAGAGCCGTCCTTAGGGGTGTGCGGGAGGTGTGGCCGCACAGGCCCTCGCGCCCGAAATAACAATGCTTAATACAAATAGCTAAATACTTATTATTAGCTTTGTTGTGAAAATTTATTTCATAATAAAATTTGTATGTGTAAACATGCTATTTATAAAATGTAAAATATTTTATCAATAAAATATTCGGGCAAGTAATAGACGCTCGAGAAGAGAATAGTTTTTTGTAGCTTATATTCAATCTATAGGCATTGTTGTACTCTAGCCTAGGCAATACACGTAGAATAAATCTAGACAAGTGCATCAACAGAATGTGAATTGTTAAGTGATCGGTGCTGATGATAATTCTGACAAACTGCTTGCTATTATTTTAATGACTGTGTGTAATGTAACAACACTGATTCGCTTTCCTTTTTGTACAATTAAGTTTATCTTTTTATTATATACAAATATGATGTTCCTCACCCCACGCATATGTATGTCTTATAGAGTAAACACGACAGTGAGGGGGGGGGGGGGCAAGGAGATTAAACCCCGTTTCCCAGACCACAGGACTAAACTGAAGATTTAAACTCTTCAAAAGTTATGAAAGGTTAAGTTTTTAAAGATTCCTAAAGAAAAGAAAAGTTTGGGAAATGTTGATTTTGACTCAGATTTTCCCCTATTTTAAAATTCTTTTATTAAATTAAAAATATTAACATGTTTAATATTTGCTAATTAAATGAAAAACGTTAAACAGGTTACGATGACTGATAGAGTAATTTAATAGACCAATTTTTTCACTACAAATTTATTTATTTTTAATAGAAATTTCTACCACAGGCGACTATTTTTTATTAAATTTTATATGTAGTACTTTAAAAAAAATAACCTTTGTATTACACGTCTATGACAATTTCAAGAGGAATCTATTTTTTTTTTTGTAAATGGTAGTACAAACCAAATGTAAAAATATCCGATAGTGGCAGCCCTGCTATCGGTCCGTGGAACGCATATGTCTCTCCATATTCAAATACATGCATATTTTAGCCATTATTTAAAATTTTTGCTTATGTTTAAATCATCAGAAATGAATTAACTTTCTTCTCCATCAAATTTTTTTAATAATTGCTTGATTTTTGCATAATGTTCATTGGCATTTGACTGATCACTGATCGCCTGCTCATAAATGCCACATTAGAGGTCTGCATGGGCCAAACTTTCAGACCGAGATCCACACTGATCCAGAGGAAACTATCCAAACACGGTATAAAAGTTAACAGCTCAGTCCCGGCCTGAGCTGAGCAAAAATCATTAAAATCAGACCCAATCCAACCCAATATCTACAGAAATTTAAAATATTTGTTAGCCAGTATTATCCTACAATTAAAATTCCTTAAAATAGTATTGCATACATATTTTAGCAAACATTTTAAAGTATAGAATTTTTTAGATTATATGTCCGAAAGCCATGTTCTATAGAATTACAATATTAAATATCTCATAAGACTTCCAATTGAAGACTCATTTAAATTATTATTATTATTATTAAACCGCAGACCAGGCCCCTACCTGCCGGGCATTATGCCCAGCTTAACGAGTTTAGCGACCTGGCCGCGGGGCGAAATTCGCCTAATCTCCTCATAGCGGAGATCCACCTGATTAGCTTCTTGGGTGTCCTTGGCTGCAATGCTATAAATAGTTTACAAGGAAAGAAAAGGATGACTAAAAAAAGTCATAATTTTGAAGCACTCTATGAAGAAATTATCCCAAAAGGGAAGAAAAATAGATTTTTAAAAATATTTCTTTTTAATTTATTGAGCCAAGATAAATTTCTACAGATTTCGTTAACAAATGAACAAAAATGTAAAAAAAAAAAAAATAAAGAGACAGAAAGAGAACACCCTTATACTTTTTAATGACCAAATTATGAGGAGAAGAGATGGGAGGGGTACCTTACGATTTAGAATTTTGTCTTTCCGAATAGGAATATAAATAATGAATTAAAGGTATATGTCTGCATATTAAAATGTGCGCCAACTTAAAATTTTAAAATGGTAACACCCACTTTTGATATCATATATATTTTTTTAATTAAGGCAGCCGAAAGAAAGTATTGTTTAGATACTTTCTCTTAAATCTCCATAGAATTATAAAAGAAAACAAGTTATGAGATTATCTATAAATTTAGAAAAATAAAAATATCTTACAAGGAGATGTTTTGAGAACATTCAATTAGTTCCCAGAAAAATTATATAGAATTTTTTAGTGTACACCAAACTCACTTTATATGTTAAATACCATAATATATATATTTTTTCTGGTTAATCTTTATTTATTTTTTCTGTGAATGGTTCGATGATAACAGGAGCCAGTCTCATTAGGCCATCAAAAAGTAAAATTTGTCTTTATTTCAAAAACTAATGATTGGAATGAGTTGTAAATACCCATGTTTTTTGCAATTATGGTTCGTTTTCTGTGCAAATTAATGTCAATCATAATTCAAGATTTTTTTAAATATGAGTTTATCCTCGTCCGATTAAGTATTATGAAAGAAAATTGTCCAAGTCTGTATAAATCTCTACTCTACTAAAACATACTACTCCCCCTCCCCAAAAATGCATAATCCTGGTGCACCACTGTGTGTGTATGTCATGCAAGCTTTTTCAAAAGGCGATTGCGTTGTGGCAAGAAGTGTTGCCAATTTAGTGGATATTTTTATTCAACATATTTAGCAGAATTTCAGAATAGTTATCTTTACTTTATTTAATCAGGGATGGTCTGTCATTAAATTAAAAAAAGAGCTAAATGATCAATATTGGTGCGAATTTGAGGCATTAACTATAGTTTGGAAGTGAAGGGCCTCACAAAAGTTCTTGCACCCGGCCTCGTTTTCGCTAAGGACGGCTCTGGTTCTGAGCTCCAAAGATGAGGACCTTAATTAAATCTCAATGAGAAAAATCTAAAAAATAGAACAATTCAAATTCTAAAAATAGAAAAACAATTATCATTTTGTTATCCCCTACAATTTAACATTGTTTTTCGTATTTTCCGATTTTTTTTACATTTTTCGTTTTTTTCTGTATTTTGAAATTGTCATTTCGGTTTCTCGGATAGAAAAAAAAAAAGTTTTCAGAATACCTTTCCGGTTCTAACGATATGTTTTGTTTAAAAATATTATATTAATATTTACTATTTAAAGTGCTCTATTAAATTTTTTCCATTTTATTTTTTCATTTTAAAATTCATTCCATTTTCCCAGATGAAAAAAAAAGAAATTCTTTGGGGTAATTTTTCAGTTCTAACGGTATCTTTGGTTTAAAAAGAAATATTATTATAATATTTACTATTTCTAAATAAATAAATAAATAAATAAAATAAAAAATAAATAAATCCGGAAGTCGTTTTACGACACCACCAAAGATTTCTTTTCTTTTCTTTTCCCCTCAGTGTTTTCTTAGATATCATTTCACCTCTTAAAGAGCTTTCGGGACAGGTTGTCAATACGGGAAGATATTAATTCGCGTTTTAAAAGAGTGAGGGGTGGGACATGTTTTTTATTATTTAGATTTTATCAGAAACTTTGTTGTCAGAAGTAAAAGTTAAATTTGATTTTTATCTTCATTTTTCGAAGCAGTAAAAGATGACATCACCATATAATATAAATGCGAAATTCTTTTAAAAATTCCGCCTAAATAATGAATCTCCCCTGAGAAGAATGCAGGGCTGCTACACCATCTAGAAAACCTGGAAAAGTTAGGGAATCCCAATATTTTACCCAAAAATCTGGAGTAAGGGATTTAATAAAATTTAATGGTGATCACATAATAAATGCAAGCTGTGTCCCATGATGGGTGAGTAAAATCTCCCGGTTTTAGCTATCGTAAATTCCAGTTTTTCTTTTCTTTAGAAATTTTGTCTAAATCACTCTGCTTCTGAAATTTCCACTTCCTACTTTTGCCACACAGTTTTTTAAATTCATTAAATACTTTTTTAAAACTTTTCTGCAATACTTGTTATTTTTAAGTGACAGTTAATATAACTTATAAATCATTTCAAATCTCTTCAACCCCACTCAAAAATATCTGCGCCTCCTCACCCTTTGCCTAAATTTGGACTTAAGTGCGCTTGTGGCTTGTGATAGTTGCTGAAGTGAACTATGGTTTGGTAATATATATATATATATATATATATTGTATAGTTTTTTTTTTTTTTTACAGTTTGGAGAAAATCTTATTTGAAAGTTTGTAACTATCTTAAATTATTAAGGTATGCAATTCTTATTATAGTGCTAAAAGCAAGGTTTTTTTGGGTTGGGAGGGGGGGGGGGGGGGGGGGGGCGGAAGCATAAGTTAAATTTTCATTCGATTTTACCTGTAGTTTGAAAATTTTAGTATTTTCTGCAATATTGCTTTACCCCCAGCGTGTCCAGCGCATAAAACACAGTTAGAATGAATTAAAAAAAAAATATATATATATCTGGAAAAGTCAGAGAATTTTATTCTTCTATATGAGTAGCAACCCCGAAAATGTCTAAATTCAACACTTTTTTTTTTAGGTATATTAGCTGCGTGGCAACCCGATGTGTTGCTTTTCAATTGCATGAGATCATTCGATTCTTTGGGGGAGAATGGAATCTAACTTTATTGTAAATTTAGAAGGCAATTATAATATTAATTTTATTAAATGCAATTTTTTAAATAATAAATTATATTTACAATTTAAGTCAAAAGCTTTCTCAATAAAAATGTGCATTCTCCATAACTTTGTTTGCTAAAAGTTTTTTTGTTCTTCCAAGATTTGGCTTCTAATTTCGGAGCTGATGGAAATGACATCATTTGGGTGAACTTATACAAAAATGACTTTGTTTTGACGAATTTATTCAAATTTTATGTTTATGAATTAAAATAAATGCTTAGAAAAGTGTAATTTTTCTCGCTAAAACATTTTGCTTTGAATGCCCTTGTGAAAAAATCTGTTTTTCTTCTTTAAATTATTTTTTTCTAAATAAGGAACAGCAATTCTCTAGTTAAATGCAAGGCTATTAATTTAGTTTTTGTGTTACCTCCTTGGTTGAATGTAAATTAAAAAAAATTACAATAATTTCTTGTCAATTCGACGATGGACTTTTTTTTTTCTTTTTAAGATAAATTGATTCCTGCAGCTTAAATATGTGAACATAAGTTTTTATTTCTTCAAATTTTATTGAAAATGTAATTTAATCACTATATTGTTTTCGCCATTTGCTCAAATTAAATATATATATATATCAATTTGATTGACAAAATGACATCAATAAATAATAATCCCTATTCATTTCTTTTCCCCCTTTCTTATCCACTAAAGCGTTTACATAAATGAAGCCATTTGGACGAATTTATTCAAAATATTTCCAGTTTATAAACTGAAATAAAGCTAAGAAAATTATATTTTTCTCGCTAAACCATTTCAGCTTTAAGCGCCTTTGTGAAAAGCTTTAATCGCCATCTGTGAGATATAATTACTTGAAGAACTGTGCTTTTTCCTTATATTCATTTCTTGTAGATAGGGGACAATAAAATCTTTACTTAAATGCAAGGAGCTCAAAAGTGTTTTTGTTTAACCTCCTTGGATGAAGGTAAAACCGAAAAAAGCTACTATGGAATTATTTTATTTATGTCAATGTTCAAGATGACAGACGATTTTTGGCTTTTTAAAATAAACTGATTCCTGAAGATCGAATATGTGAAAATAAGTTTTTATTTCTTCAAATTTTCTTGAAAAATATAATTCAATCACAATATTGTTTTCACTATATATTCAAATAAAAGATATTTTTAATTTAAATTCGGAAATAACAAAAAATAAATAAATAAATAAATAAATAAAAATAATCTAACAATCCCTATCGTTTTCCCTTCTCTCTCTTTTAGCCACAAAAATTGAGTAATTTAGTTGCCATCATTACAATGTCATAAAAAAAATAATATCTCAAAAACTAATTGAAATTTTAAAATTCTAAGACCACTTTTGACATCTTCGTATCAATGCAGATAATTGGTTTTAATTTGATCGCCCAACGTTCCATATTCTAGGAGGAATAGCTGTGAAATATTCGAAAACATATATTAGTTTAATCAGTAGTTTCATGAAATCGTTTCATTAGGATTTCATATATACCAATGGACCCGTGCGAGGATTTCGCACTGCAGTCTAATAGTTTTTAAATGCTGGTTTAAACTTCTAAAGAAAAATTATGGATAAAAATATCTGTAAACAACATTAGTCAAGCGAGAATATAATCTCATTTATTCCATCAAGGTTACAGTAAAATATACTGAACAAAAGTTAGCTTCGATCGATCGATGGTGTTTTTTTTCTTCTAATTTTTCTTCAATTTCAATTTAGCTTTTAATTATAAGTGTAAAATAAACTCGCACGAAGTAATCCCACTTTATCTTTTTTGTACTTTTTTTTTTTTTATAATTATTGCTGAGCACGATATGATGCGGTATTTTATTTTTGTGGCAACATTGATTTGAGAAAAATCTTTACATTTCATTTATGAAAACAATACTGATTTAAATTTTAATTAACTGCAATTTTTAATAAATAATAATAATAAAACGTGTTTTAGTTAAATGTGAGTGTACTATGTCAGAAGCCGGTTCCAAAACCTTTCGAACGATACCTCATTCATCGTTCTGTGTTTTATAAATGCATAGAAAAAGGGATATTGACAACAGAAACAATATATATGATGATAGGGTATATTTAAGGTTATTATCCCGAGCCCTGGCGATGTCGACCGGGTCAGCTACTATTTAATAACACAAAACAAATATAAATGATCTATACATACGTCAATTCAGGAATCAGTTCTTGAATGAATCAGTAGAATGAAATCGAACTTGATGCATCATTATTAAATTGAATATCCATTGAAACTTTTTACTAAAACTGACGGTTACTTTCTTGAAGCTAACGTTAGAAGCCATATAATGTTTTGAAGCCTTATAACGTTAACGATATATCAAACAATTAGTTGCAAGTATAATCTATGCCAATGCCTTTCATTGGTTTCTAAATGTATTTTCATCAGTCAAAATTAAAATATCCACAATCCACATATTAAATTTTGTTTTTACACATTTGTACTTTATTGGTCAATGGTACATTACAGAATATATATATATATATATATATATATATACATATATATATATATATACATATATATATATATATATATATATATATATATTAGTGTGAATGAAACATTGCCACTAAAAAGTTTTTCAGCTTTTTTAAACAAATCTAATTTTTGAAAGTTATGTAATATGTTTTTACTTTAATAAAAAAATTACATTTAAAAAGAGAATGAAAGAAATTTCTAAAAAAAAAGTTATTAATATATAATTCTCTTTGTAATTATGATTAATAAAAAACAAAACTGGTCTGGTTGATGAAAAAGTTCTGAAGTTTATTACAAGAATGAAATTATCTCTCTATATTAAAAAAAAGTCCTTCCGGCCTGTACCGGGAGGAAAAGGTAGCTTTCCTATATCTACGTTTTAAAATTTTAGCTAATGTTACACGAAAACAGCAAGCTAAAATGCAAAGAAACGTTTACAAAAGATTCGTTAATACTGAATTTGAATAAGAAATTCGTCAAATTATTGAGCAATAGCCAAATTGGCTTCATTTATAAAGACTTATTTTGATCGCCAAATTTCGCGATATTTCGCCAAATGTCGCCAATTTTGCCAATTTTGTCGCCAATGTCGCCAATTTTGGCGCTAACGGATATGAATATATAGTTTTATGAGTATGATTGGGAAAATTATTACAACAATGAAAGAAAATAATTTGCGAGTAATCGCGTTAATGTGCTGTTTTGTTTCAAAATGTCAGCCACCCTAGAATTTCAAACTGCTCTATCTCAGCCATTTTTTAAGATAGAGGTAAACCAAAAAAAGCTCTGGAATCCTTGTATCAAGGCCTAACACGTACTTAAAAAATAAATTTGAATTTTTAACTTTTTTGTATAGTTATTTTAGATTTTAAGTTAATTTAAATCTTTAAGTGGCCGCCATCTTGAAACAAGATGGCGGACCAAGCTGGCCAACGAACTCGGTCGAGACATTGGTGACCTTAATACACACAATTAGTTTCATCAAAATCGATTCATAAATACGGGCGTTATCGTATGACATAGGTCAGATATATATATATATATATTATATATATATATGGATATATCTATATATATAAATCAACATTTGGACGGAGGGTGGTTTTGGGGTCTGCGGGTCATGATCGGTGAAAATATATCGAAATTTTCCGGAACTGCTTTCCTCCGAACGGCTGCAATAGGTAGCTTTATACTTTTTTGTATTGAAAGCTACCTAAAAGTAACCACCGCCGCTGTCAATTAAGATTTTGTGCCTTGAAGTCTTTCTGGACTAATATCCAGAAAACTATTGGAAATAAAAATTTAAAAATTGGTGGTTTTATAAAGAAATGTTCGATAAACACGCTGAAGTAGACAGTTTTTAAATCGAAAATTATTTTAAGAGATATTTAAAATCAAAGTTGGTCAAAACAGTTTACTTATAAAAGTTTTATAGAAACGAAAACTATGCACAGGAATTTAAACATAATTTGTAAGGATATAGTTGACAAGGTTGGGGTGTGCAGACTGCAATTATTTTTTCAATTTGACTCATTTTTTGAGGTTATATTTCAATTTTTTAATTCAAAATTTTCATTATTTTGACGAAGATTTATTTCATATTTCATAAATTCCATTATTTGAATCGTTGCCAATTTGTAAAATAGCGCACGTAATAATAGTCCCTTTCAATTAAGAAATGTATTTACACGAGACTTAAAAACAGGAATAAAACTTTAAAATAATAATTAAATGATCACGTGTTAAAAGCAATAAATGTAGAAAATGACGGAATAAAAAATATGCTTGAGCGTGAATATTAAAAAGAGAAATAATTAAATTATTCCGCGTTTTCAAGGCATTAAGTAGAGTAAGATTGATTTATTTCGACAAAATATTTTATCTATTATTGCAAATTTTAAAACAGCGTAATTAATAATATTTCCCTTCGATTAAAAGTATATTTTTACGTTTAATAATTACGTTTAAATCAACGAAATAACTAATAAATTGGTAAAATATAATTAAAAATACAGATAAACGTTGAATTAAAGATCACTCGATGACATAACTATCACGCGTAACGCATCTGGTATCAATTGAATGTGACGCCACAGATATGCACTTTTGGCTTTAAATCCTATATTTTGGCGACAGTTCTTTTCTTTTATAGAAAGCAGTAGTCGGGATAATGGAGTAATACCCAATTTTCTATTAGCATCGTTATAAAATTTCGCGATGCAATGACATTGCTTACTTAACCATTTTGCACAAGTTGATTTTCAAATGTTTAATTAACCTTATTTTATCAACAGTTGTTAGCTGTCTCGACAGCAGTTGATTCGACTTTAAAATCCCTTGGTCAAAGGAAAATGAATGGAAACCCGATTATAGCAGATATTACAGCGAGCAGCCGATTACACAAGGCCGATTATAGCAGCCGATTACAGCAGGTCGTTTAATTATAATTCAATCTTCCGCAATCGTTTTAAGGTTGATCAAATCAGAGTGTTTTTACAGTTTGTGGTGTCAGAACGGGGGTTGGCGATCGTAGCTCGTAGGGGGCAGAGCCCCCTAGTAAAGAAAAAAATTGAAACCATATTTTGTTGAAAGTTATCCTTACAAATGTATTAGTAATTGTCTTTTTCTGCTGTGATTTATTTGAAATTTGTTTAATTCTTCCCTTCTAAATCTGATTCTACAATTATATCTCAATGAATACATTAACAATGCTAATCTATTTACACTATCCCCTTTCAATTTTGCTCTCAAATATACTTTAAGGCCCTGTAGTGTAGAAAAAGACCCCCCCATTATCACACGTTGTAATAGGCAAAATTATTAAAATGTGTAACAGCACATTGGAATTTGGATAAAATCTATCCGATGCACACACACAACTATCTGAAATCAAGCTTTTTTCTTTTCTTTTCTTTTCTTTTCTTTTCTTTTCTTTTCTTTTCTTTCTTTCTTTTTTTTTCTTTTTTTTTTTTTTTTGAATGAAACGACAATTTTTTAATGTATTTTTGCTATGACCTTACTCTCTCTCATATTTTCTGAATATGAACGACTATTACATTTTCGGAATTAAAACGCCTCTTTAGTTTGTTGCAAGGCTAATGAAACTTCTGGAATGTTGTTATACGATGTCGAAAAAAAGTTTATTTTTTTCTTTAATATTATTTAACTTCATAAGAAAAACAAATTAACTTTCATTACAAAATATTACAACAAGGTGGTCAGCTGACCGTATGATCCCGTTCTGGATACGCACCTGTATTTGATTATTTGTCTGTTTGATAGTTTTATAATGTATATGCATGGTGATTACAGGCAAAATTGTTAAAATCATAGCCCGTTTATGTGCGTGGTGAGATAAGAGGAATATTTCCAATTTGATTTTCTCTCCAGTATATTGAAATACAGCGCAGTAAATCCAAAAGACAGAGTCATCCAAAATTTCGAAGAATCAAATTTTATTTAATTTCATTATTTTCCGAAGCAATAAAAGATGCCACCATGCAATGTAAATGGGAAATTCTTTACGTAAACATTTATAACGCATGTTACTTTTTCTTTTCCTAAAGTAACATGAAATTGGACGAAATGGAAATATGATGTTTAAACGAACTACTAATTTTCCTAACACACACACAAATAAAAAAAAAGAAAAGCTCCATTACTGATCATGAAATTATGACAATGTGTAAAATTCTCGAGTTCAAAAATGAAGCAACACTTATTATTACATTTATTTACGTGCGGCGTAAAACTTTAATAATTTAAGTATTCTTTCTCAAAATTGTCAAAAATAATTTTATATTTTTCAGTAATATTTTTCTATTACAGTTTTTTTTAAATTGTATTTCTAGTTTTGAAATATTTTTCTTTTATGAAAAAAAAAATATATATAGTAGGAAATTTGTATTCAATTAATTTTTTTCTAATATATTTACTTTTTTACCTATCATATTCGTTATTTATGTTAGTTTCTATAACAGTATTAAATTTATTCGTTTATTGTTCTTTTAAAGTTTAATAGATGGCAGCACCATGTATATTCTATACCAAATTTAAAAAATTTGGAATTACCGAACTCCAAACAATTTCGATTTTCCCTGTTCTTTTATACTATCGATGCGATTCAATTACATAATTTACGCCTGCCGCTTATATTCCACACCTCCTACTTCTAAAAGAAATTTCCATGGAAAACAGTTTCGCATTAAGCTCGGTTCTTGAACACAATTCATTCGAAAAAAAAAAAAAAAAAAAAATGTTTTAGAAGTGAAATTTTCGATAAGAAATAATAAAAGTACGATTAATTGGTTTCCATCTCCCCTACTTATTCTTTGTATTTGCATATTTTAAACAATGCACTATACAATAAAATATATATAAAAAAACACATTACAATATTATACATTACATGAAACAATGACCGGTTTTGTAACATAACCAATTTAATAAAAAATAACAACATACGTACCGTACACACAGGTCCGCACCAAGGGTGGTGCGGGCCGTGCCCCGGCACCAGGGCCAAGCACTTCACAGCGCGGCATAGGCACCTTCAGTTACCACTTTAAATGCTCCGGGGATCGATAGAAATATGTACAAAATGTAAATTCTTATTTTTATGACAAATGCAAATTGTCACATCTATACAGGATATAGTCAGCGCAAACTTTCTTCAATTTAAAACACTGCATGATAATTTTCTTCGGCTGTAATGAGATGCTGATTTAGTGAAATGTTTAAACTAAAAAAAATTGCTAAGCACAGCGCTGATAGACAGAATAGCTGATTATTGGATTTTGTATGAATTAGCATAATGTCGGCGCAACTTTCTGTCAATTTGTTTCATAGAGTTTGATTAGCACGCTACATACTTTGTTTCTAGTTTGCGGAGATAGTTTTATTAGGTATAAACTAGGGGGCTCTGCCCCCTGCTCGCTACGCTCACCAACCCCCGTTCTAATTTCACAGCCTCTTAAAACCTGGTAATATGTATTCTCTTTTAAAAAGATGATGATGATATCACGAACGGCGACTTTCTTCTGTAATCAGGTTATAATGCTTTTTCATTTAACTGGTGATAATGCTTTTTCATTTAATTCATCTTTTTTATTTTTAATATTCATGTGTAAACACAATTTTTATGACGTAATTTGCTTTATTTCCTGGTTTCAACACGTGATCATTTAATTATTATTTTAAACTTTCATTATTGTTTTTAATAGTCTCGCGCAAATACATTTTTTATTTGAGATAAAACATAATCCTTTGCGCTTATTTAGAAATTGGCAACAATATAAAAAAAATGACTTTTTCAATAAAAGATTTTTTACTCGATTTTTAAGGATTTTTTGATTTTTTATTGTCCGACCGTGATAATTTTTTTAATTTCTGAAAGCTTGTTATATTTCGCGTCTGGTGGTATGATTTTCGAATCCGTAGGATGGCTAGAAAAAAAAAAGTAATAGCTCCTCAAAAAAGTCCCTAGTAAAAAAGCGATGAGAACAACCCGGAATATCTACGCAGAATTTGACTGGTCCATTTCGTTTTTGGCTCAGTTCTAGATTACTTTTTTTTTAATATAGAAGGAAGATTAAATTGCATTGAAAATTGCAGAATTATCCCTTTAAAATTTTCTGATTTTATTTAAATTTTAAATTAAAACTAGCCAACTTTCGATTTTCTTTCTTTCTTTAAGTCTGAAAACGAGAGACGAAACAGAAATTAAATTAACAAGCATTTAATAATAATAATAATAAAGTTATTGAGAATAATCGTAACCAAAATAGTTGCCATTTCGTATCTGCCAAACCTTCTAATTACAATTGTGACAACCTTCTAATTAATCCAGACAAATAAAGATGTTTTAAAACAGAAAACTTATTTAATAAGATATGTCTTAGTCTTGCTTCTATTTGGTGTTTATTTGATTTTATATATACACACACATATATATATATAGATATTTTCGCCATTTACCCATTTTTTCAAGTTTTTTAGCAAAATAATTGATTCAACTTATATGTTTTATTTTATACTAAGAATTGATAATTATATGAGTTTTTAAAATAATATGAATGGTTTAAAAATGTTTTTTTTTTTTAAAAAATAAATAATGATTTAACTTAAATCATCTAATTTTTTTGTTTAATAAACTTCATCTTAATTCAATGATCTTGAGTCTATTTTTTTTTTTTTTTTAATTTTTAGCCTACAGATTCATTTTAAATGCGATAATTTTTAACTCCCTAAATTATTAAATAAAAATTTATTTACAAAATGCTATTATGAAATATGAAAATTAAAAATTTAAAGTTTCCATGCTTAAAACTTTTTGGAACCTTCCAGAAAAAAAAAACTTCCAAAAAACCCGGTATATTTCAAAGGATAAACCCAGTTTTTCCCACCCTTTGTAGCAAACACTATGTGAAAGTGATAACCAATAATAATCACAATTCTTGCTTTGACGTCCCCTGATTCGTTAACTTTCTGTATCGAATGAACTTTTATGCAAAAGTCGGTATAGTAAATATTTTTTTTTGTTGTACAGAATATAATATCATGCACTTGTAGACTCTTAAACAAATTTCAATAAAAATATAAATCAGCTTTAGGTAGGTACATTTTTACTGTTTAAAAATAAACTTAATAAACTTATTTTTATCTTTTAATAATACTTGCATTTTGAAAGAATAGACTATATAACATGCAAATAAAGAAATTATAATCAATTGTGGTACAGAATGTTTTGTCTTATTTTCTTTTCCGGTGTAACAAAATTTCTATTTATCTTACCTAAATAATTGAAAAAAAATGTTCTATCTTCTAAATGCTTTAAGAGCAAGAAATACCCGCAAAAGAACGTAACATAATACATTTCAAGGAACAGTGACTTAGAAAGACAAAAAATCTAATTTAATGTAAACGGGCTAGCAATCTTTTGTTTTATTGGATATGTGATATTTAAAGTAACTGACAGTAAGCATCATGTTTCAGGTCGTGATTTGTTTAGAGAATTTATTTTAACTCTTAAAGCCTTTAGGATTCATTTGAGTTCGCGGGGCACCAAAAAATCAATTTAGGAAGGAAGATCATAAGGAAATTAAGATTTCAGATATACCGATAATACAATGGTTATACAGGGTGTCCTAAAACACTTTAATTTTTAATTTGTTGGAGATAAGTAGGCAAAGTAAATTGCAAAATTGTACAATATAAGGTAAGAAATAAGATTGCGTTAATGAAATAGTCCTGCCATTGATTTTTAAAAACTTTAATTGAAAAAAATATATACGACCACCCTCGACAAAATTGGTCAGTTAAAAAAAAAAATATTTTACTGCAACAAGATCAATACAAAAAACTGCATACCTGTATCTTTAAAATTGAATGAGCTATGCTCGATTGAAAATTAACAATTGTGCATGGGACCATGTATCAAATCAGAAATGGAAGTGTGTGAAACATTGTAAGGAGTAGTAAACGCGAAAGATAATACTTATGTAATTGACTTTAAACAAAAGATAATTGATTTAATTCTAAATTTTTATTTGCAAAATATTAGAGGCGAAGAACTCTAAAATATTTACAGAGGTATTATTAAAAGAGCTTAGTTAAATAATGAAGTTTGGGGAAAATATTTTAAAAATGTTTAGTCAGTTACTTATATTTTAATTGCGTTTCTAAAATTTTATACTACTTTTTTATCTTTTTATGATCATTGTTTGTGTAATGATTTATTTCGATACATTTTGTGATTCAATTTTATCACACATGTTAACATATTTTTGATCTGAAGCATACTATCGCCAATTTTCGTATGATTCCTATTTCCACAGAAGAAATAACATTTTAAATGACACGAAAAATGCCGATACCTAACTTGGTTTTATTAAAATAAATTATACCTTGCTTGCATATGTTATTTTTATTAGTAAATGTGGATCTGCTTTGTAATGCCACAATTTTGCACGAAAGTAGTGAGTATTTAAGTCGGTGATTGGATATCGAAAACTTACATTTCAAAGCTTCTAACTAACATATTTTTATATGAAAGCTATCGTTTCATACTAAATCGAGAACTGTCTACACTTTTGTAATGGTCTTTTTTTTGCCATTTCTCATAGTTTTCAAGTAGGGTCGAAAAATTAAAAATTCACCCATAGGGGCGCTGAAGTCATTCTCATATGATAACGCGTAGTTGTTTTACCATAGATATTGACACGCGTTCTTGAAATCTAACTTTATCTGTTCAAAAATTATTTGAGTGTTTCCTGACTTTAATTTGCACCCTGTATGTATATAAACATATAAGTAGAAAAAATGAAGATATATGTAAGTATGGAAATAAAGTATTGAGCATTTAGAAGAAACGTAGTGTACAAGTTAAAAAGCATTTATTAATCTTATTCACTCTGGCGCATAAAGAAAGGCTGCAAACGAGGTAGTTCTTCCCCCGCCTTGAGTCTCTTTATTTGCCTGTAGAACAAGTTTTTCCTTCAGTGAACTGTTTTTGTGTGGATGCCTGAATTACGTGTGTCGTTTTCTTTCAGTTTATTTAAAAAAATAGTTTGAAAAATAAGTTAAGAAACAATCACACTTATAGATAACTTTTATGTTATTTTGTTGGAGGAACGATCATTGTTTGGACAATTTGATCGAAAGATATGATAAAGCAAATTACTTCTCTCAGATTCTCATAAAATAATAAACATCAGTACGTAATCAATAAATTACATTAATATTGCGTTGTAGAAGCGAGTATAGAAAGGTAATGGAAAAATCAATGCATCATCAATCATTTAAGACAAACGTTTCGTCAAAGAGACCTAATAATATGGTTGCAGTACTGGTTTTCCCGATTAACAAGCTTTTTCTTGATACCAGTTTTCAAAAGGTCCTGATGGGAAACTTTTATCGCTTCGATTCCATTTCCGTAGCTAAAATTGGGATGATCCATTAGATTGATGATGATAAATGCTACGATTCAAACTGATATGATTCAAAGTCATCCGATTCAAACTAATCTTCATTTTATTTTACCGCAGAAATCTGCGATTAAATAAGGCAACGATTACTATTATGAAATAGTGACTAAAAAAAGTCATAGAAGTTGGCAATTATGTATTTATTTCTAAATTCAGGAATAAATGGGGATTTTGTTCTCTTGTTCTTATGTATATTTCAATTAAATAAATAAGCAAATCAGAGTGATCGTTGTTTGGGAAAAAAATATTTTATTTATACACCAAATCGTACTAAATAGTATACTTTTCTATTTGCGGTCATATGATTAGCTGTGGTTGAAATAAGTATACATGAAATATCGGTACATTTAGTTTTAAACATCATCTATTCAAGTTAAAAAAAAAAAAAAAAAGAAGTTTTAATTTTAATGAGAAACTGGCATGAATCATCGTATATATTATTTCTGTTGTCAACATCTCTTTTTCTAAACAAATAAAAAACGCAGAACGATAAATGAGATACCATATGAAAGGATTTTGAAGCGGTTTCTTACATAGTACACTCACATTTCGTTAAAACATGTATTTTGATTAAAAATTGCATGTAATTAAAAATTAAATTGGTAAATGAAATGAAAGGTTTTCCTCAAATTAATGTTGCCACAAAAATAAAATACCACAGCAATGATTTAAAAAAAATGTTCAATAAAGATAAAGTGGGACATAGTTGCTGCACGGTTTATTTTATATTTATGATTAAAAAGCAAAATTTACATTCAAATGCTCAATTTATTTTTCTTTATACCATGTTTTTTTTTTCTTTCTCCCTAAATAGATGATGTTACCCTCTAGTGCAGTTAAAATACAGGTGATATTTTTTTTCAATTTTTTTTCTTTCTTTCTTTTTCTTTTCTTTTCTTTTCTTTTTGGGTCAGTTTTTACTGTAAATTTGATGGAATAAATTAGACGATATTCTGGCTTGAGTAATGTTGTTTGCAGATATTTTTAGTCCTTATTTTTTTTTAGAAGTTTAAACCTGCATCTAAAAAAATATTAGATATTTGCTAAATGATCTTAGACTGCAGTGCGAAATCTTCGTACGGGTCCACTGGAAATGATATAATAATCTCCATTATTTTTTCTTTTCTCTCTGTTTTCATCACAGCGGAATAACAGAATTGAATCACTTGAATTTATTACCGAAGTTTCACCAAAAATAAAAATAAATTCTTTCATTTCAAATTTCGAAATTTCCCAAGCTATTATTTTAGGTCCTTGTTAATAGTTAATATTCGATTTAGCTCGCAATTTGTTATATACTCCAAGGAATGGATCTAAAATTCATACATACATACATAAATTCAGATTTTAATAATAAAGATCGCAAAAAAAGATTTCAAGGAAAAAAAAAAACAATTTACGCGTAAAATGCGAATTAAGTCAGAGCATCAGATAAAAGAAAGATTTGCAAAAGGGAACATAAACTAGGGTGCACCTCAATACCATATATCAATTTCGTTGCTATTGAAATGATAAATAATTAAAATTTATTTTAATCAGTTATTGTACATACACAGTAATATATTCGACGTCTTTTGTGTCGCTCTATAAAATAACTATAAATGTTGCACATACAGTCTTCAGTGTGAAACATACTGTAAGTGACCATAACATTATATTTAAATAGTTTTATTTTTATAACTGATGTCCACATTATAAAATTTGCGTGTGATAAAAAAAGCATTTTAAAAATCGTTATAAAAATTTCTTCATGTTTAGTTAATGATTTTATGTATCTATGTATGTTAAAAAATTGTGAGATGTAGTTCTAGGATAGAGATATATTACAAATAAATATCCTCTAATCATTCGTCATATTTTCTTTCCAAAAATACACAAAAAGAAAACAAATCGATCAATTTTGTAAAATATGTGCTCTAGCAAAAGTTTTATTTAAGCATAAATTATTCAGTTTGGTCGATGATAAAAGAGATAGCTCCATAATTTCATTTAAAAAAAAAAAAAAAAAAGCGTTATTTTAAGTTTTAGACTAGATTGACAATCTTCCATTTTACTTTTGTAAATCTTTGCAAAAAATATTTTTTAAACGAATTAAATTTTGTTGAGAATATTAGCAATTCAAACTGTTTAGCAACACGAGAAAATTTTCCCCAATCGAGTAAATATCTCCGTGTTTGAAATATTAAACAAACTTCATTTCAGTAATATTAAAATTTAGTTATTTTGAAGCGGCAGAATTAAGTGAAAGTTTAAACAAAGTGATGACATGAAAAGTGGATTGGAAGTAATCAAATTAATCTCGAATTTCGTAGTGTAATTTTTTTTTTCTGTGTTGCTGTTTATTATTTTAAGAATTATTTTACCGGCAGTCGAGGTCCTTGAAAAGGTTAACTCTTAAAGCTCAAATTAAAATGGGCCTGTCTGTAAATATTGATGTTAGTCATAATTTATTTAAAGCATACATTTTTATGGACTTGTAAAAAATCAAAATATCTCGAAGAAATTGCACCGCAGTATTATAAATTTAATCTCCGGCAAATGATTTACTTAACTTTGATGATATCCTTTTTTTAAGAAAAAAAATAATGCATACAAAAAATTGAAAGCGATGTACCGCACGAAAAATCACCTGAAATAGGAATTAAAATGTGTTCGGGGGCTGTGTCAAAATTGAGTAGCACAATCTTCAAATTGCGCGAAGTTGTGGCTAAACATGTTGAAACACTACTGTAACAACAATTTGTTAACAACAGTAACAATATTGCTGAGGAAATCCATAAATATATAGTTTACTTGCAATACTTAGTGTGCATGAAGTAGCAAAAATATATTTTCAAATTTTATCTTAAGTATGATCTCTTATAGTTGTCGATTTTACTTATCTACCGATAACTTGACAACTAATGGTCCAAAAAAAGAGAAAATTTATATTGGAATATTTTAGGTAGCTTTCAATACAAAAAAGTCCTTTCGGCCTGTACCGGGAGGAAAAGGTAGCTTTCCTATATCTTCGTTTTAAAATTTTAGCTAATGTTACACGAAAACAGCAAGCTAAAATGCAAAGAAACGTTTACAAAAGATTCGTTAATACTGAATTTGAATAAGAAATTCGCCAAATTATTGAGCAATAGCCAAATTGGCTTCATTTATGAAGACTTATTTTGATCGCCAAATTTGGCGATATTTCGCCAAATGTCGCCAATTTTGCCAATTGTGTCGCCATTGTCGCCAATTTTGGCGTTAACGGATATGAATATATAGTTTTATGCGTATGATTGGGAAAATTATTACAACAATGAAAGAAAATAATTTGCGAGTAATCGCGTTAATGTGCTGTTTTGTTTCAAAATGTCAGCCACCCTAGAATTTCAAACTGCTCTATCTCAGCCATTTTTTAAGATAGAGGTAAACCAAAAAAAGCTCTGGAATCCTTGTATCAAGGACTAACACGTAATTAAAAAATAAATTTGAATTTGAAATTTTTTGTATATTTATTTTAGATTTTAAGTTATTTTACATCTTTAAATGGCCGCCATCTTGAAACAAGATGGCGGACCAAGCTGGCCAACGAACTCGGTCGAGACATTAGTGACCTTAATACACACAATTAGTTTCATCAAAATCGATTCATAATTACGGGCGTTATCGTATGACATAGGTCAGATATATATATATATATATATATATATATATATATGGATATATCTATATATATAAATCAACATTTGGACGGAGGGTGGTTTTGGGGTCTGGGGGTCATGATCGGTGAAAATATATCGAAATTTTCCGGAACTGCTTTCCTCCGAACGGCTGCAATAGGTAACTTTATACTTTTTTGTATTGAAAGCTACCTAAAAGTATAAAGCTACCTATTGCAGCCGTTCGGAGGAAAGCAGTTCCGGAAAATTTCGATATATTTTCACCGATCATGACCCCCAGACCCCAAAACCACCCTCCGTCCAAATGTTGATTTATATATATAGATATATCCATATATATATATATATATATATATATATATATATATATATATATATATATATATATCTGACCTATGTCATACGATAACGCCCGTAATTATGAATCGATTTTGATGAAACTAATTGTGTGTATTAAGGTCACTAATGTCTCGACCGAGTTCGTTGGCCAGCTTGGTCCGCCATCTTGTTTCAAGATGGCGGCCATTTAAAGATGTAAAATAACTTAAAATCTAAAATAAATATACAAAAAATTTAAAAATTCAAATTTATTTTTTAATTACGTGTTAGGCCTTGATACAAGGATTCCAGAGCTTTTTTTGGTTTACCTCTATCTTAAAAAATGGCTAAGATAGAGCAGTTTGAAATTCTAGGGTGGCTGACATTTTGAAACAAAACAGCACATTAACGCGATTACTCGCAAATTATTTTCTTTCATTGTTGTAATAATTTTCCCAATCATACGCATAAAACTATATATTCATATCCGTTAACGCCAAAATTGGCGACATTGGCGACAAAATTGGCAAAATTGGGCGATATTTGGCGAAATATCGCCAAATTTGGCGATCAAAATAAGTCTTCATAAATGAAGCCAATTTGGCTATTGCTCAATAATTTGGCGAATTTCTTATTCAAATTCAGTATTAACGAATCTTTTGTAAACGTTTCTTTGCATTTTAGCTTGCTGTTTTCGTGTAACATTAGCTAAAATTTTAAAACGAAGATATAGGAAAGCTACCTTTTCCTCCCGGTACAGGCCGGAAGGACTTTTTAACCATTTAATGGTTTCCAATAACCATTAAATGGTTATTGAAATGTTTATAACCATTTTAAATGGTTTTTACGATTTTAAAAAATGGTAAAAATGTTTTAAACCATTTTACATAATGGTTAAAAATTAATTAACCATTAATGTGAGATTCTAATGTGACGAAAATTCATTCAATTTTAATTCATGCAAGAATAAAAGGAAAAGTGCAGTTTTAATTCGTAAAAGAGACTTCATAAATATATGTGATTTCATTTTGTCATAAGGAGTCATCTACATATTAAAATTAAACCAAAATCTCACTAGTTTAATACTATTATTTTATTATATATCCTGTATGTTATATGTTTCATTTAAAGCTCTTATATAGATCCGCCCAAAATAATTCGAATACATTACCACTATTGGCTGAAATGCTTTTTAGTGATGTTTTTAGGTGACGTTTATAAATTTGGCGAAATTTTTATTATTGTTATAAAATGTAAGGAAATAACAGCTTCCCCGTATACGTACTACTGTTGCTGTAAAATAATGTTGCAGATATTTATGAAAAACAAATATAAGGTACGGATATACCGGCCAACTTTGAAGATTTCGTAATAATTTTCTTGCAACGTTCAGAAGTGTTTTATAATTTATATGCATAATGCACGATTTTTCTTTCTTGTTCAAATCTTTCCCCCTTTTTTCCTCTTGAAATCACGTCATGTACTTTTTACCGCCTTTTCGCCCCCCCCCCCCCTTTTGATTGTTTTAGTTTCCTATTAAAATGTAGAAGGAGATTTTTCACAAGGAAAAGAAAAGAAGAAAAACGTAAATCATGGTAAAAATGACTAAAAACAGATTTTGTTTTTCATGTGACAATTTGCTAGAGGAATTATTTAAGTATTTATCCTATTTCGACTTTGTATTTTCACATGATCGATCAGCTTGTTAAAACAGTTTTAAAAAGAAAACTACATAATTAGTCCTATTTTCTAAAAGCTTTTATTGGTGATTATTTGGTTGTATTGTTTTAGCAGAGGCAGTTACGAAACAAAACACGTTTATTTATAGACTTTTTAAACTTATTTACAGATTGCGATATCCCCAAGTGTAAGCTTTTAC
Source organism: Maratus michaelseni (assembly GCA_963931845.1). Taxonomy (NCBI): domain Eukaryota; kingdom Metazoa; phylum Arthropoda; class Arachnida; order Araneae; family Salticidae; genus Maratus; species Maratus michaelseni. The sequence goes on along the minus strand of OZ007590.1, from coordinate 180,699,568 downwards.
ACCTTTTCCTAAAAAGTCATTCTAGTGTCTCATTACGTTGAAGCTTTAATTATTGTAAATAATTAGCATTCATTAGGTATTAGCTTTTTTAGTCACCCTTCTCCAATTTTATGGAGTTAATCTACAGGATGATAAATGTATTTTGAATAATAAATGACTGTCATTTATTCCCCCTTCTTTTTAGTAACTGAATAATTAACATCTATGACTCTTACACACAAAATGTCTACTTAATTTGCTATAAAATTTTATTAAATATTAATTTTGACAGGATTTTTATTTGTTTACTGCCAGAATTATCATACATTAATCATCTTTGCGTCATGTGCACAAACTTTATTCATTTTTAATGGATTTTAGTATGGGTTTTGTCATGAATAAATTAAGGCTATTGCTTTAAAGGCTATATTTTCACGTAAGATTTTGTTTATCGAAGGCTTACACAAACCATGTTATATGTAATGGTTAATTAAATAAAATGTTTTTGTTTCATTTAAAATTGATGATAGAAAATAAAGTAAAAGGCTTTAGTAACATTACTAATCATTCCGAATGCATTTAGTGTTATAAAAAGTGTAATGCATCGAAACTATTCGCCGAAATAGCACTTAATCTTCTTGATTAGATGCCATCGTAATTTTAGTTTCTGTTTAACGTGAGACTGTCAGTTTTTTTTACGGGTTCCGGCACATTGTGTGGAACTAATATGCGTGGAACTCGATTACAGAAGATTCATCCCCAGTTCTCGTCAATATTGAATTTGAATGAGAATTTCGCCAAATTACTCAGCTATAGCCAAGTTGGCTTCATTTATGGCAACCTATTTTTGTCGCCAAATTTGGCAATATCTCACCAAGTGTCGCCAAATTTGGAGATAATTTGGCACTGGTGGATATGAATATATAAAATAATAGAGCATTTAAAGTTTATGACGTCATCAAGCCACTATTTTATTCGATATGCAATGCATTTTATAAATAGTGTGCACATGTTTATGAATATCCATGATAGGTAAGTATTACGGTGGCCCCCAACGACTAGTTTCATTAAGCTGTTACGCCAGAGAAGTTTGACGTCACTTAAATGGCTGCATTTCTGGAACAGTTTTGCAAAATCTGAGGAAAGGCTTTCATATGAATTCCCTCAACTTCTGATTCAGTGTTGAAATTTTTTTTGTAAGTCGGTATTTTTTCAGTATAAGGGTCTTGACAAGATAGAGAAATGACCTCGGCGAGAGAAGAAAATTTGGCACTATATTTTCTGGCAACTCATTCTCATTTTCACATACACAAGTAATCATCATATATATTATTTCTGATGTCATCATCCTTTTTGCTATGCACATATAAAACATATACAACGATGAATGAGGTAGCATTCGAAAAGTTTTTGAACAGACTTCTGGCATAGTACACTCACATTTCGTTAAAACGCGTTGTTTGATTTAATATATAAGTTAATTAAAAATTAATGCTAAAACGTACCAGGGAATAACCTCAAAGATTGCACTGCGAATGCTTCGCACGGGTCCTTCTGGTTTATCTATATTTTGATTGTTTTACTTGTGGTGTCTGTGGGTGTGTTTGTGTGTATGTATCGCGACAACTGCCGCAAAAAGCATTCGATTAGCTTGTAATTCGTTAGGTATGTTGTTTGTGGTAACCAGAATTAGGTTATAGTTTTTGGTTAAATTTAGTTAATCCGCTCGAAAAATATAGAACATTTTCTTTTCGGCCATAATGCTTTTACATGCGACTTGAGACGATTCTCAATGATTTAAATGCTTAATTATGAATGCTGGAATTTCTCAGTGGGGGGGGGGGGGGTCTTAAATTACTCCGATTAGAGTGAAATTGTATCGATGCCTATGTCAGACATTCTACTTTATCTATATGTTTTTAGATGGCATTTTGCTCATATGTTCGAAAAATATAAAGCATTGAACTGTTCAATTTTATATTTTTATTATCATAAGTAATTATTTTTTTCTCTTTAAATCTACAAGTTGCCTAGTAACTTTAATTCATAACTTGTCAGAAAAAGAAAATTTATTAAACTAATGCACTCATTGTGACTTTTTCGATTACGAAAGATTTGGAAAAACAAGTTTAAATAAAATATAAAATTGCTAATCTTGCGTAATCGATTAAACGGACAAAGTTATTGCCAAACATGGACGATGTTAGTAACAATGTAATAGTTTAAAATGAATGTAGAAACTATTACAAAACTATCACAAAAGTGCAAATCATACTTGCTAAAAAACTCCATTTGGCAATGGACCTGATTACGGAAGATTATGCAATAGGTTTAAATATCTGCATACAAAAGTGAATACGTTGAACTAAATTGCAAATGAACATTTTAGTGTATCACTGACAGTAAATTAGTTTTGTCAAGCTTTGTACAAGAAAGCTGAAGTATATAACGATACAAAATGTTTGAAATGCTTCCATGATCAAAAAGTATCCTTCCTGTTGCCAGTGGTTTGTCCCGATTTGGTGGAGGATGCAGAAACTACAGAGAAAATATCATGTAAAAATGCGCAGTGTACATTAACCCATTAATGCCGGTTGGTATGAAAACATACCATTTAAGTGATACGAAACTTTTAAATATGAACACCAGTATCTTAGTAAAAAAAATTCCTTTTATCAAATGTAAATCTATCAGAGATTCAATCAGTTAAAATAACATTATTGGAAAACTGGTGTCAACTGGTATCGAAGTATTTAAAGAAGTGTAAAATAAGTCTTCGTTAATGGGTTGAAGGGTGATCAAGGTGGTCACCACAAGAGAATATTTAAATTAAAATTCCAACATTTTATTTCCAAATATGCAATTTTTTTAGGGTGATTTTAGCGTGTTTCTTGTATCGAAATAAATTTGGATTTATATTTATATAAAAGTTCTTTTCTAATTACTCTATAATAACTACCAAAAGTACCTTTTTTAAACAAAAATTATAAAAACGTTGGATTTCTAAATTAGGTATAAATCTCGTAAGGGGAAATTGCGTTTTTATATGTATTTTGTTACATGAGATTTTATGCAATTTGTGGAATAAATGCAGTTGTTTCGTGATTGACAGGTGTGTCTGTATTTTAGTAGGGTAGGATAAATTCTCCGGTACAACTGTTTTAGTAGTAAAATACAGTTAAAAATGTACTCGTAGCTATACTAGAAACTTGAAATAGCACAATTATTGGCAATTGCAAACATAAGTTGAATGAAACAACGGGGGAAATGTACATTTTTATTCTAAAGAATTCGAACAATAAGCAATTGAAGAGCATAATTGCATGGAATCATGTTTAATATAACAGTTCTTAAAAATTAGATTTTCTGAACTTTTCGGAACTCTTATATGCTTAGAAACAATACAAATAATCTAACATTATTAAATCGCGGATTTCAGGAGGTTAGATATTGTGTGAAGTGAGATGAAAATTAAGATATCTTGCAAAATTGATGTTGAGGCTCCTGATCTGAAGATTTACTAGTTTATTTTACTTGTTTTACTTTAATTCTACAAGAATAAGAATATATCCTTCCATGAACGTGTTTTTGAATTTTTTATTTATTACTATTTATTTTTTATTTATTAACCCGCCCGGCGTAGCCCGGGCCCGAGATAATTACAATCTCAGAGAAAGGCGTTAACCCTCTCCCTTCCCATATCCGCAAATATAACGAATAATTTGTTCAAGAAAACCACCGTCACCTACATTAACGCTATCATTAAAAAAAGAATTGAATTTTTTCTAATAATTAGAACATAAAGAAGACGCTACGCTAAAATAGCCGGCAGATGACACCCCTTCCCGACCTCAATTTCAAATCTATATCTTAATTAGTTACCTAAATTTTTGTTAATTAGTAAAAATTGGCAATTATTTCCTTTCATTTTCGCAAACTAAATGGAGGGATCGGCCAGAGAAACAGATCTCTTTGTAGTTCAGTGTTTAATGAAAGCAGATCTCTGTCTGAAACTTTTTCGGATTGTTTTCACTGGCGCCGGCAGATTTTTGGCAGTTTTTTGCATAAATTAAGAAAAATTACCGACCAAATTTTTCAAAAATCACATAGTCGGATGCAGAATTTTTTTTTTTACATATGCTCAGAAAGTTTCAAATTGATATCTCAATTAATTTTCTTAAAATTCGTTAATTAGTAAAATAATTTCGAATTCGTTCATTTCCGCTTGCAAATCCAATGCACCTGTTCTTTTCTTTAGCCATTTTGATTTAAAAGATGTCATTTTAGAAGCGATGGTTAATGAGAGTCTAATTAATATCTTGGGTAATTATCAAAATATTAAAATTCTGAGACTCACGTTCACGTGGCCAGACCTTGGACTACCCACACCTAAATTTTCAGACTTCTAGGTGGGCTAGATTTTGCTAGCTATCGCAGACAAACACACACACACACAGAGAGAGAGAGAGAGAGAGAGAGAGCGAAACTTTCTTTTATTAATATAGATTTAGTTTATTTATTTTACTTGAACATGAATAAGAATCTGCTCTTGTATGAATGTGTACATGCCCTTTTTAATTATTTGTTTCATTTGAACAGAAATAAGAATATGCCCTTCTATGAATGTGTAGATGACTTTTTATTTATTTGTGTTACTTGTACATAAATAAGAATATGTCCTTCTATGAACGTGTAGGTGCCCTTTTTAATTTTTTGTTTCATTTGAACAGGAATAGGAATATGCTATTCTATGAATCTGTAGATGCCCATCTTATTAATTTATTTTTTATATGATTAAGAATATGCCCTTCCATGTATGTGTGTAGATCCCTTTTTTATTTACTTGTTTTACTTGTACTTGAAGACGAATATGCCCTTCTATAAATTTGAAGATATTTATTTGTTTATTTGTACAGAAATAAAGATATGCCCTTTTATGAATGTGTAAATGTCCTTTTTATTTATTTGTTTTACTTGTATAGAAATAAGTATATGCCCTTTTTATTCATTTCTTTTGCTTTTACAAGAATAAGAAAGAATATGCCCTTCTAATTATGTGTAAATGTCATTTTTATCTATTTGCATTACTTGTATAAGATTAAAAATACGCCCTTCTATAAATTTGTAGATGCCCTTTTCATTTATTTCTTTTACTTGTGCACGAATAAGAATATGCACTTTCATTAACGTGTAGATGCCATTTTTTCTTTATTTGTTTTATTTGTGTGGTTTGCCTTCTTTGTAATTCTTGCACATTTCTTTCCCATATTATTCTATTTCCTTCTTTTTTTCTCTCCAGATTATTCATTTTCCTCACTTTCGAAAGTCTTGGCTTCTGGTTTTTATTACAGTCTTTCTTTCTTTGAGAAACGTGGGCTGCGCGCCCTGGGTTAGACCGCTGATTTCTGATATTAGTTCTACTATAATTTTTACATTCTTACAGTTTGTTTCATCCCTTTTTATATTCTTAATATTTAACATCTTCCTTTAGTATGATTTTCAGCATCTCAATCAAATCATTAAAAACCACTAAAGTTGTAGCTGATCTCTTTTACTCAAATTCTTCTAGTATGGATTCTGATTCCGACTTTTATGACTTATCTGATGAGTCATCGGTCTTTTTTGTTTCAGAATCATCCGACTTTTCTTGCTTTTTCTGCTGAGTCACTTGTTTTTTATGAAAAATCACCATTTTTTTATTAACACTAAGATGACCAAAATGTGTCTCTCCAAGTCAAGATTATTCCATTAGCAATAACAGAAAGACTCAAATTCTACAGCCCAGGAAGAATCTATTACAATCGGAGAAATGGTAGACAACGGCAAAAAAGGACATTTCAAAGGACACCAGTCTTACAAAACAATCCACCATCAAGATTAAGGTTAAGGACCTTAAGAAAATACTAATAGCAATTCAAGAAAATGATACAACTACTAAGAATATAATTCAGATTCTGGAACACTCTCTCCGAGCTGAGGAACTGCAACTAATTGAATGTAGGAAGATTATTAGCAACTTAATGTCCCTAAGGCTCAGGATATCCAAGCTTGTTAAGGTCTTGCACACCACTTCCACACAGATACAGCAGATGGATAAATTACTTTTATAGCAGCTTCTTCTCAACATACATAAAATTTGGTAACTATTTTAATTAACCCTTACCCATTTAAAACTACTAACCACTTGCAAGTAGAAGTGCCACTGCTTAATACATCTGCGAAAAATCCACCATATAATAGTACCACATCAGAAAACATTCCTCATAATTCTCAGCAGTCTGCTATCCTAAATTCAAATGGTACTATCCAACAGCTACAAACCAGCAACTTATAATAACAAATGCATTATCATAGTTAAATGTAACAGCTCCCAAAGACTGCCGAGTAAGGAATATACAGTTCTATAGTCGCACAAAATATTTCAACGACCGCAGTTGTGGTGGCTATCTCCTCGATGAGATCAAGTGTAGAAATTATCTGCAATCTGACACTGACGCTGAGACTTTAACGAGTGATCTACAAAGCGATCAAATACTTAATAAATTTATTTCCTTGTGATAAAGTTCCCTTGAAGAAGGCTATCCTTTTGGGTGTGCCGGAGACAATAAATTCTAACTAAATTTGTGCTTCCTTGGATAATTTGTATAACTTTAGCCCTGACGAATTTAGCTGGATGCAGGACAGAGAAACTCCGGGAGACACTAATGGTCTACACCCTTTCGGATGATCTTAGTCTTTCTTAAGCAGTCGGGAGCCATGTACTGACGAATCCCGTCCTCCGCTATGCAGGTGTTCCGCAGGTAATGGGGGCTCTCCTCAGCAGCCGCGATTTTCAAGTGCGCTCAACCATAAGGTGTGAGCGATAGAGAGTCCCTAAAGGTCGATCTTAGTGCTTGGCTGGAAGGGGGTTATTCGGGAAAAAAACTGGCGAACTGAGACAGGACGATACCTACAAATTTCATCCGTAAGCAAGAGGGAAGTGAGAGCGTACCCTCGAAGCAGGATCTTCTGTGCGGTTCCATAGTGTCGTCGAGCTGTACGTGAGGCGGCATGTCACAACACTTAGTATGTGCAAATACCATTGAAATATGACATGGAGGTGACCTGCCTAGGCTGTAATCGTGAGCGCACCTTTAAAGTCGTAGAAAAGGGGTTGGCCTTCTCCTTTCAGCTAAAGCGCGGTGCGGCTTGTAGGAACCACCAGTTTGCGCATAAGAGAAGAGTCCCCATTCCATAGAGCGAATATTTAAAAAGAATGTGCCAGGGGCTTCACGGTCAAGCCATGCGCGGATTGTAACTCGCGATTCCTGGCATGTGCGGAGCAGTGTCACTCGGTCTAATTCGAACTTCCGGGTTTCAACCAGCCCAGTGTGTATATCCTATGTCGGACTCTGAGCCGTTGGGTGGACTAATCAAATGACTAATCACCTGAGATCCCTCCTCATTCTTCTCGAACCATTTTGTGGTCCTCGACAAAAGAAAGAGGAGATTCAACAAAATAACTGTGAGTTTCCCCAACGGTCAACGGCTCCCGCTCTTGAACTCTGAACTTTAGAAATGCTAAGAAAGTCCTAAAAAGATGAAAGAGATCGCTTTACCACTTCAGAGATAGTGCCAAGTTAGACCGCTATCTGTTTGGACCTTAAATCCCCAGTGGGGGAGTGTCTATGCGCTTGGGAGGTAGTTTATGCGTCTTTCGGAATCACTAGCGGTGCCTTATTTTCCTTCATACGTCCACCTGCAATGGAAAGGATGCTTTGCATCAGGAACTAGCTGCCGGGAGGTACAGTTCGCGTGTTTGAGGTAAGTATGAAGAGTGGCCTTTCTAGGCCGCAGCATTTGTGACGGCGTGTCTATGCGCTCTGGATTAACATTTTCCCATTTCTCCGGGCTCACTTGCGGAATCTTCATTTTCCATTCAATGTTGAAGGGCATGTGGTCGCCGCTATAGATTTGCATATCTGGATACCTTGGTTTAGCAAGCGTTTCCAGGGTTTCGGCTTCGAGTCCGGAGCTGTTGTTTGGTAGCCGGTTCACTCGGGGTTCTTGAAGGTAATTGGAGACGTAACACGAACCATGTGGCAATAGCCTTTTTTCCAAGATGTTACTGTCGTAGCAACTAAACTTCCAAAGGTTTTGGGGTGCAGCGAGTGATGTTGCTTAACTGCGTATGGCGGCGCTGCCCAACGTTTGATCGGAAGTAAGTATCTTGACGTGTCTCTATGGAAACTCTGTGCTTTTGGCATTTGCTCTTAATGTCTCTACAGAACATACAAAGTGAGATGATTGAGATATGCTTGCGTCAGAAAATGTACTGGTAGATGCTGGCGTGATCAGAAGGGGACACAGAAGGGGAGATGCGATGAAGTTGAGGGGACGCACGACCAAGGTCTTATTCTGCAGGGTTTAGCAGCGAATGATCAATATTTTAATATGTAATTCCGGAGTTTAATTTTTTTGTAATTACAGCGATGTAAATAGTTGTTTTCAATATAGCCAAGTATTCATACTAGTTAGTGTCATGTATTTTAGTCTGGAATTTGTTTTTTAGTCTATATTATTTATTACCCTTGATTTAGTTCACATAAGATTTGAAAACGAACCAATGCATTAATTGAGCAACATCCCCTAAAAATATAAATATCCATAATCAACCAATTATTTAAAACATTTTTCAGCCGTCCGGTCTTTCCATTTGGCATATCTATGTTTTTATTTTCTTCTATATACATAAGAAGAAAGTATTGGAAACGACAAATATTTCGAGTGATTTCATTTTTGATGGATATACACATTCCGATATGTCCTGCATACTAAGTAAATTCTGCATTACGGACGTTCCTAGTATACGTTCCTAGTCCGAATACCGGACATCTCTAGTTAGTGAACACTTTTTCAATCCCCAATACATGTATATTTGTGTGATTTTACTTCTGAATAGCGGCCAAATATTCCGTGGTTTTGAGGTGTTTACTATTCAGAGGTTTCACTGTATTTGACTATTTTTACTTTCTTCTACAGAAAAAAGCATAATAATGAATAGCCGTAAAAAAAAGTGTTTTTAATTTAACATTCAAACAATATTTATCTCCCAAGTAATTCAAATTAGTTGTACAAAAACTACAGTCTTTGAAGTACTTTGTCCTAAACTTGTAATGAAAAAATAGTTAGAGGAAATAACTCTTTCATCAAATTAAACTATGTGTATTTATGAAATAATTACCACCTTGGCATAATTAAACAACAAGTAAGAATGTTCCCAAACTAAAATCATGGGTTTTATCCTTCAAACAATACAATCTTCATTATAATTTTTATTCCAAAATTGACTGTCATCACATAACTTTTAGTGACTCTTCTGTGCATGATGGAATTTTAAAGCTTTAATACCCTTTAAATACTTTTATTTAATGGAGAAATTAGCATTTAAATTAAGAGTAATTGCTATTTGATCTGAAATTTTAATTATATTTCCGGTGATGAGTAAATATTTTATTTGTATAATTAAGATTTATTATTGGGATTATGGCTGAGGATCTTTTGGAAATGGCCCTAATTAAGGGATATATTCAAAATTTTATTGATAAATTTAAGATGTTTATCGTTTCGGATATACTATCCGACTGTTTTGAATAAAGAGTAATTATGATATTATGCTGAATATGTTTTTAGTGTCAGATAACCAATTAAATATATTGTCATTTTGCTGTCGCCTGTCACTGTAATATCTACCCATTTACATTTGCCCTGTTGTAAGATCAAATAACAAATTAATGCTTTTCTCATTATTGGCAGAAGTGACATTTATGTATAACAAGTTTTGGAAATTACAATTGTTACTTTACTTATTATTTTCCTTTGTTTTTTGCTGTACGTTTTTTATATACCCTAAGGGTTAACTGTTTGAAGTTTTGAAATTCAAAGGATAGTGATGGGGTTTTCAGGTTTTACAATAAACTGAATCAGTCTGACAGAAGTTCAAAGATCATTATTAATCTACTTAAACAAGTAATTTTTTGAAAAAAAAAACCCCCTTACTTCAAGGGTTTGTTTTTCACCTCCGTGTTTTTGTGATATCTTTGTATTGTTATCCAAAATAAAGTCCTGAACGGATCGTTTTATAATCGACCCTGACCACAGTGGGGCGTTTTGATGATCTAGGTGGACAAAATTCATTTTTACGATATTCTCAGAATTTAACAAGACCGCATATTCCGATAGCTGAATGTTTCTTTTGTCGAGATCCGTACGATTTTAGTCGAAAAAATTCGTGGTGTCGATTAATTACGACCTTAAAGAAGGCGTTTGCGTAATTGGTTTGAGGGTGTTTCAACGGTTGCATTTATTTCCCTAAGTTTGAAAGCACGTACTAACTAATATGTTTAATGTAAAAGCAAGAGTTTACTGGAAACATATTACATATTTGTCAAGGTAAGATTTAACCTACTGTTGTTTGAAAAGAAGCGCTATTAAACCGGTTAAAGTGCTTTTTTAAGAAATTGTATTTTTGGATGATTCATGTTGTTGTTTACAAACTTTATCTTGACTTTTAATACATTATTAAGCATTATTAAGCAAAAATATTTTTTTTAAGTAAAAGTGTCATTCCTAAAGTATTGGAAATTTAAGAAAACTCCTGCGAAAGATTGCGAATCGTAAAGTTTTTATCAATAAACCAGCTTTATATTAACTTTCAGTGTATGTATTATATTTAGTGAAAATTTTGCAAGTCAATTTTAAACCGTTTTTAATTATCCGATTAATCTGAAACTTTGAATTCATGTGTAGTTTTAATGATAATACAATATTATTATCATTTGACGAGCGTAGAAGTTATACTGTTTCTACAGGGTTACACAAAAGTTTAGTTTAAATCTTGCAAGTTAATTTTAAACCCCTTCAATTATTCGATTAATCGAAACTTTCAATACATATGTAGTTTAAATGACAATACAGTATTATTGTAATTTAAGGAAAATAGAAGTTATACTGTATCTACAGGGCTACACGAAAGTTTAGTTTAAATCTTGCAAATCAATTTTAATCCCCTTATAATTATCGGATTGAGCTGAAACTTAGCTTACATCTCTATTTTACATGCTAATTTAATTATATTATAATTTAAGGAACGTAGTAATTATGCATTTTTTACAGGGACACACAAAAGATTGTGGAAATATTGTTAAACACAAATTTTTATTCAATTTCAACAAAATTAATCTAGATTATTGAGATGCACAATACCATCATATAAAGTGAAAATAAAGTGAGCAGCAGCTATATTTCTCTTAAGGACCACACAAATAATAATTCGGATGCATCACCGTCTATAAGCAAATATTTTATTTCAAATTCAATAAAATTTATATAGATTATGGATTTACACAACAGCATTTTTTCAACTGAAAATAATTTGCGTATAGCATATATATTTTTTACAGAGTCACACAAAACATAAAAGCTCATTTTTAAAAATATGTTTTTATTTTTAAACTTTTATTTTTTCAGGATGACTACACAAATTTATCGACAATCTGTTGTTGACTTATGGGTTTCCAACCCAAAGGAAAGCAAATTCGAAGCTGTCCTTTCATTTTTATTGGAAAAACTGGGGAATCCTCAGTTAACTGAAGACACTTTTAAGAACCTGAAATCACGCGTCCGGACATTTTGTTTTCAAATTCAACAAACATGGTATAAATCGGAAAGAAATAGACAATGTTTTTATCAATACAATTCTGCCTGGTTTCAAGGAACCTTTCACTTACCAGATTGCGTTATTCAAGCAATAGAAAACGAAAAAGTCTTAAATAAAAGCCACCCTGATAGATCAGTGAAACCTTATTATTATTATTTTAATTATTATTTAATCATTAAGTTACATTAACTTAGAGTGTAAATATGTATGTTTTGTTCAAATCGTGCTAGTCAATTTTAAACCTCTTTTAAACCACTTTTATTAAATAATAATAATAATAATAATATAAATAATAATATCAATAATATAAATAATTAAATAAACCAAATATCACTGTTACCAATTAACCAATAAACCAATAAACCAATTATCACTGTTTGAGCAGTTTACTAATGATACATTCAAAAAATCAGCAAAATCTAATTAAATTCCAACGCAATAATTTTGTCCACCTAGATCGTCAAAACGCCCCACTGTGCGGACTCGAAAATATTATTGGAAATCAACTCGAAACTTGACTCGAATCCTAACCACTTCAACCTGAAACCGACCCGAAACGAAAGAAAATTAATCTAAATTTTTTTGCAGTTATGAAACAAAACAAAAGGAACGCTATAATTGTATCTTAATATCAATTTTACCTTTTAGATAACAAAATGAATATATATATATATATATATATACATATATAATTATAATATCTTTGAATTAAAAAAAAAAACATATCAAGTTCTTGTAACATTCTAATTAAATCTCCTAAGAGATAATTAGTAATAAAGTGTAGACAGAATACCACATAGTTAATAAATTAACAAGTGCAATCATAATATTACCATAGCATTTGCTTCAATGGTAATTGGCCAAAAATACTGAAAATATGAAAAATATTTAAAAAAAGAGAGAGAGAGAAAAAAATATAATAAACCATAAAATGTTAATAATTTGAAGTTGATATCAAGTGAATCCAAATGGATTTTGAAATGAAATATGAACTAAATATAATGGAAAATTGGATAACAAGAGATTTAAATTAGAATTGGATATGAAAAAACACGTGTAGATATAATCATCAGCCTGGATGTATCCACACGTGTTTTAAAAATAATACAGTATTTCATAAATATATTGGCATTTATGCTAAGATCAGTATATTCATCCAGGTATACTGTATTATTACCAGAAAACAATTGGAAATAAAAAACTTGTAAAGAATAGATAAAATATCTTACTCACAATAATTATCAAAAATTCCTTAAACATCACAAGGTCTACATTTATACCAATACGACCACATGGCGCACATCATGAAATATCATAATCTTGATGAGTTGTGTTTTTGTATATGTTATGTTTACAGTTATTTTAATACAATGCATATTTTATAGACTTTTTATAACTGATCATTAGTATCACTTAATATACAGGTGATCGGCAGACGCACATTCACCATGACTATATAAAGTGTAAACAATGTTCAACCATCTTAATAATAGTCCTTATATGTTTTAATTGTATTATTTGCTATATCATTTAGTATATTTTATCGCACACTAAAAAATAAATAAATTATTACATAAAATATTTATATTTATATGATGTAATAAATGTTATTTAAAAGAGTTGATAATTGAATTTATCAAAAAAATAGGATAACCATAAAGTTTTGCTTGATTTCGTATAAATCTAATATTTTTGTTTTTATTTATATCTCAGCATAGATATTTTATACGATGAAGGTAATTGATTATTGTATTTTTATAAACTGATTTATGTAAACATGAAGCAAAATTGGTAAAAATATTTACTTTAAATGGAAAGTCAAATCTTTTATCATAAATATCAAATATTAATTTATAATTATCATTAATATTAATTTTTAAGTCAAGAAAATTTATATTATTATTAATCAAATCATTTTCGCTTAATGTAAGCTGATTAGGATAAAAATTGAGTGGTGATGTGCAATTTTTATCATTGAAAAAAAAATGATAATGTCATCAATATAGAGATAAAATACATAATCATTGTTCGGACCAATATTTCTTTCATAATAATATAAGTAAAGGTCAGAGAGAATACTAGAAGCGGTCCCACCCTGCGGTACTCCCTGGCATTGTTTATAAATAATATTGTCATATATGATGTAATTATTATGCAATGTAAAGTTTAATAAAGCTTTAAAAAAATTTACGGAAATATGATCTTTTAATTTTAATTGAGATTTAAATTCTTTAAATAATATACACATTGTTTTATGTAAGTCTTTTATATCAATGTTATTAAATAAATCATTAAAATCCAATGTTTTTATGAATTTTACCGGATTGATATTATGTATTTTATTAATAAGCTGAAAACTGTTTTTTAGGCAATGTTGGTTATTATGTTTTATCGTTATATCATATATCTGCTTTAAAATATTAAGAAGTAAATTGCTTGCATTATTATTATATGTGTTACACCCGATGGTAACTGTGCGAAATTTAATTGGATTTTTATGAAATTTTGGAATTATAACAAGATAAGGATAATTTAAATTATTACATTTAATTTTTAGTAATTTGTGATAATTTAATAATTTTCTATTATTAATTTCAATATTTAATTTAGTTTTATTAAAAATATTACTTGTGTTAATTGCATTGTGAATTAACACTTTATAGTACTCTTTACAAATAATAGCATAATTATTTGGAGATTTATCTACATAAGTAATTATAAATTTGCTTTGTAGTTCTGATATATGTTTATTTATGTTTTTAAAAGCTGCATGTGTAATATGTTGATAATTTTTTATAATTTCATTTTTAAATTTATCTATTACAGAAAATCTCCATTCACTAAAATACTCGATAGGTTTATAGTAATCAATAGCAATTTTATATATAAATAAATCAATATATTGAATAAACTGCAATATTATGGATTTGATTTTACACATGTATGGAAGGCGAAATTTTGTGCCATTACGCATTAAGTTTTGTAAAATAGGTTGTTCTACAATATTAAGATCACCAGTAATAATATGACCATGTGTTGTATTTATGTACTTTTGAAATTTTGGGTCATTACAATAACAAGGGTAATTATTTGAAGAGACCAATTGTTTTGCAAAAGAATTGTAATTAAAAATTTTACGTCCAATTGTGCGTTTATATTTATATGTCTTGTGAATAGTAAAATTTTTTATTGGAAAATTATTAGTTGTGTTGTTTATGACATTGTGTAAATTGATATTATTAAATACATGATTGGAAAAATTTATAATTAGTTGTGTATTATTAGTTTTATATTTAGGTTTATTAGAAAGACTTGTATTTAATAGGTTTGCTCTATAATGAAGAATATCATAAACGATATCACAAAAATGTGGAGAATATTGATTCTTTTTAAATACTTTGAAATATTGGTTCAAATATTTCTTTTTAATACTAAAAATATGTTTTCTTATAGCAAAACATATATATACAGGGTGAATCTAAACTCTTGTGCAAAATTTTAAGGGGTGATAGTACACATCAAGACAAACAATATTAAATGGGAAACTAAGGGTACCAAACGTCTTCCGAAGGAGATAGGCGCCATTAAAATTTAGGGTCCTAAATTTCAAATGATTATAAAAAACGGAAAAAATGGTCGATTCGTTTGCGGTTTTCGATAAAACTATTCTTTATGTCAGTATTTGCTTAAAAATAAATTTTAAAGATAAAGTTCAAAAAATGCCGATAGAGGGCGCTTTAGACTTTGGAGTAACGAAAAACTATATTTTACCGTTATTTTTTGTATATCATTAAATGCTTTCAAAAGCTTAGACTTAAACTTAAATTTTGAGCTCAAAATCTGAATTGTTGGGAGTGATTAAGTAGCGCAAACTGAACTGCGTCCAGGAGTTGAAATTTGAAACACCTCCCTCCCCCCCACCACTCCTGCACCCAGTTCAGTTATTCCCGATCTTGGTGTCGTAGACCAGGCAGAAACAGTATGAGTTGTAATTTTCCAACTGGACGAAAAATGTCCGGGCCAGGATTCGAAACTGGGATCTCTTGAAGCTGCCATGCTTTACCAACTGAGCTATCCCGGTTGAATCTGGAGGGTATAATTCATCCAGTTCATGCCGGGATAGCTCATTTGGTAGAGCATGGCAGCTTCAGCCAAGAGATCGCAGGTTCGAATCCTGGTCCGGACATTTTTCGTGCAGTTGGAAAATGACAACTCATATGATTTCTTTACCAATTTGAATAATTATGTTAAAATTAATCCAGGCAGAAACTACTACCCTTTACACGTAAAATAAACGATAGAGTAATGACAAAATTAAATAGAAAATTTATTCATAACAGACATGAGCAATTTCTCCGCGCAAAATAAAAAGAAACAATTTGATATATGCATGTAGTGCGCAATATGAATGAAGGTTGACACGTAGAAAATGGTACACGCATGATGTTCGTGAGGAATCACAAAAACTGCTCGAAAGAGTGCCCACCAGCAACGATGCAGGCCTCACGCCGCCGGCGTAGGGAGTTGCGAACATTAGTAGTACCCAAGGCATCTCCCGGATATCGCCTGCTACGACGGCAATGCTCGCAACCAGGTCCTCGTCGGAGTCGACGGTAAAAAATAGTTGTTCATTACTCCAAAGTCTGAAGCGCCCTCTATCGGCATTTTTGAACTTTATCTTTAAAATTTATTTTTAAAATTAATTTTTTGTTTAATTATGTCATCCCTCTATCGTTTATTTTACGTATAGGGGGTAGTAGTTTCTGCCTGGTCTAAGACACCAAGATCGGGAATAACTGAACTGTGTTCAGGGGGGTTCAAATTTCAACTCCTGAACACAGTTCAGTTTGCGCTACTTAACCACTCCCAACGATTCAGATTTTGAGCTCAAAATTTAAGTCTAAGCTTTTGAAAGCATTTAATCAAATACAAAAGATAACGGTAAAAAATAGTTGTTCGTTACTCCAAAAGTCTAAAGCGCCCTCTGTAGACATTTTAAAACTTTTTCTTAAATTTTTTTTTAAAGAAAATACTGACATAAAGAATAATTTTAGCGAAAACCGCAAACGAATCGACCAATTTTTCCGTTTTTTATAATTATTTGAAATTTTGGACCCTAAACTTTAATGAGGCCTATCTCCTTCGGAAGACGTTTGGGACCCTTAGTTTCCTATTTAATATTGTTTGTCTTGATGTGTACTATCACCCCTTAAAGTTTTGCCAAGAGTTTAGATTCACCCTGTATATATATATATATATATGGTGCAATATGTTATCTATCGCCGACCTTTTATTTCTGAGCCGTTGGTCGTAGACATATAGTTCCAATTACAAATCGTTTCAAATGAGGTATATATTCATGTTGTGGCATCGTTTAAAATAAAAAATCAATTTTATAAAAATTACGAAATCTAGCTTTTTATATGGTCCCCCAATCCCCTATAGTTATATTTAGTAAAAGTTTACACATATCATAATAGATATAACACAAAAAGCTTGACTTCTGTACTACAAAAATTGACACAGTTATTAAATTTCAAAGTTTGAGATTTTTGCACATGATTTTGACTTTTATTGAGGGATCAGTTAAAAAATGAATTAAAGTAATTCGAGATCGAAATCAGGGTGCAATGCCCGTTTTACGGCGAAACCACTTTTAGCCGGTATCGTCAAATCGGGGTATCACCAAAGAGGGTTATTTCATGTAAAAATTTGAGCTAACTTTTAGGGGTCGAACAACATTCAAAAAGCAAAGTAGGTAGAATCGACACCTAGAAAATAAAACATACTCGCTAAGAACTAGATAAATGGCAGCGGAATGCAAACGACCAGCCGAGCTATAACGAGCATGAAAATCGGGATTATGCATATTACAATAGTACCGCAGCGCCACACGTTCGGGATAAAGCACGAGCCATCTAATAGGACATGCTAGCCAGCGCTGAGATCGTGATGGCAGGCTACACATACACGCAATATACCGAAATGATACTTATTTATATTTATGGTGAATGTCAAAGGAATGCCAGAGCGACTGCGAGGGTTTATTCAGAACGTTTTTCTAAGGATTCACATCCAACGCATGAAACTATAACTGATGCATTACACTGTCTTAGAGAGACCGGCTCTGTTGCACCACGGCCCAGAACAAGTAGATGGGCAAGGTGTAATGATCGAGTGACACCGGAGGAGGTGCTGGCATTCGCCCTTTTAAATCCACAACTTATCACAGTAGAAATAAGTGAGGCATGTGGATACACGCGTCAGCATGTCTCGCATTTGTTACATGCACATGGTGTGCATCCATACCATCCGACACTGGTGCAAGCATTGATGCTGGGTGACCACGCACGACGATTTGATTATTGTAATTTCATGCTCAATAAATTAGAGGAAAATCCATCCTTCGTTTGTGACATTCTGTGGACAGATGAGTCAACGTTTACACGGGGTGGCATTGTGAACGTGCACAATGCGTATTACTGGTCTCTGGAAAACCCCCACATCGCCGGCACAGTACGACACCAGGTACGCTGGTCAAAGAACGTGTGATGCGGTATATGGGGAACCCAGATTGTTGGACACAGCTTCTACGATGGGACCTTAACGGGAGATTTTTACCTGCTTCTGCTACAAAACATGGAACGTGACTGGTATGAAGAGCTGCCTCTCCGACATGCATGCCGGATGTGGTTTCAACATGATGGGTCCCTTCCGCATAAAGCATTAAACGTCCATGCGTGTCTGTCCGCCGAATTCAGTCAACAGATCATTGGATATCGTAGTCTGGTAGAGTGGCCACCGCGTTCACCGGACTTGACTCCAATGGACTTCTACCTCAGGGGTTACATCAAGGCACAGGTGCCTAATTCTCGGGTTGATCTGAAGCAGCGCATCATCATTGCTTGTCGCACAGTTACACCTGCTATGCTCCAACGTGTCCAGTACTCAGTACTGTCACACATTCAATTGTGCATTGCCAGCAATGGAGAACACTTTGAACAGTATTTCTAGTAGATTCTGGCGTTTGATGTATTCATTTTTTATAATAGACCGTTTTCTGATATGATAATAAATTGATATTTATTTTTCTGTTTAATTTCAGTATTTCATTCTTCACTTTGTATACTACCCCTAAAAGTCAGCTCAAATTTTTAGATGAAATAAACTTCTTTGGTGATACATGATAAAGGTGATTTAGTCGTAATAAACACCCTGATTTTGATCTCGAATTACTTTAATTCAATTTTTATTTGATTCCCCAATGAAAGACAAAATCATGTACAAAAATCTCAAACTTTGAAATTTAATAACCGTGTCAATTTTTGCAGTACCGAAGTCAAACTTTTTGTGTTATATCTGTTATGATATGTGTAAACTTTTACTAATTACAACTATAGGGCTTGGGAGACCGAATAAAAAGTTAGATTTCGTAATTTTTATAAATTGATTTTTTACTTTAAACAATGCCACAACATGAATATTTACTTCATTTGAAACGCTTTCGTAATTGGAACTATATGTCTACGACCAACGGTTGAGAATTTAAAGATCGGCGATAGATAACATATTTTGTACTGTATATACCAATTTATATTAAAATACAGGGTGTCTCAAAAGGTCGTTTACAAACTTAACATGCTGGTCTGTCATATCATGATGAACAAGATTTACATAGGAACTTGTGCTCGAAAATGCAAACTGCGACCGCTAGAGGGCGATGAGTGCAGGTGTGGAGGGAAAGAAAGAAAGAATATCGAAGGAGGTATTAATATGACTTTTATTAAAGAACATGTTTTAATTTACAGAAGATGTTCAAAGTTCCTTCCATTCGCCGCAATGCATGCTTCACAACGTCAACGCCTGGATTCACGGACCCGTTCAAAATGGGCAGGTGTGTCATAGACACGTGTCGCCGCTTCCACGATCCTGGCGACGAGATCCATATCCGAAGTTACAGGCGTCTCTTACACCATGGACTTCATGTGTCCCCACAGATAGAAATCCAGGGAAATCAGGTCTGGGATCGCTGTGACCATGCGACTGGTCCACCTCTGCAAATCCAGCGATTAGGATATGTCCTATCGAGGTATTCTTGCACAGTGTGGATTTCCATCCGCGTCGCCATATACGTAATGCATATCGGCCAATTCTGCGTTACTAAACCGATTCATCATTCTCCTGCAACGTCCTCGCCTAAAATGATTCGCTTTCCACTCTCCCGTAAGCCTGCGCTCATCGCCCTCTAGCGGCCGCAGTTTGTATTTTCGAACACAAGTTCCTATGTGAATCTTGTTTATCATGATATGACAGACCAGCATGTTAAGTTTGTAAACAACCTTTTGAGATACCCTGTATATATTTAAATATATTTAAAACAACATTGTGGACTTTCTTAAGAAGAAAAGTGTTACCAAACCCGACCAGCAACACGAATCCGAAACAATTAGAGTCAACCTAACCCATAACGAAACAAAATTATTGCTAATCCGAAACGACCGCAAAATAACTATATTCATTAGATTTCAGGAAATGATTTATTTGTTAAATTTCAGTAAACCTTTAACTTTTGTTATTTATAGCTACTTTGAATTTTTTTAAATTTAAAAGTATTTCCTCCCAAAATTAAAATTAACAAGCGGGAAAAATTCTACCTTACGGCAGAATATAGATTGTCTACCCACGGCTTTTATCGTTGAGATTTTTTTCAACCAAGTCTAACTCGTCGAAAAAAAAAAAAAAAAAAAAAAAAAAGAACGTTTTTGTTAGCATAAGCCAGCTTCTCGTGGTTCACGGGATCTTTTTGAATAAGTTCGCACTTCTTTTCTTTGTAAACATTTCTTTTTCAAATTCCTCCTTCGTGAAAATGTGATTGTCGACGTTCAAAGATAATATCAATTCAAACCATTGCAGTTCGGCCGAAGACAACGTGACAAATAGAGTCGGGATTCCTAACTGTTGTATTGCGGAATACACACGTTTCTTCTCGTTGTCCCAATGAGCAGGTGCATTTTTTATGTTTTTGAGTAATTTGTAGCCGTCGTCGTGCTGAATGAGGTCGTTCACAAAGCTTTCATCGAGCAAATTTTCGGCCGTGAGTCTCCCATTTAGTGATTTCTTTTTCCGAACGGAAATGTCGATAGCGTTCTTAAGACGAAAGTGATTAAATTTACTGTACGCGTACAGCAAATGATCGGGTCGGACTGCCCGTCGATCCGACCTTCGTATTTCTGAATTGGCGATTTTCGTGTAGGTGTACTCCTTTTTAAGGTGCCTCACTTTCCCACAGTAAATAGTCGGAAAGGACAGTTCTTCGGCCTTTCATCAAAGAATAGCGACTCAGGTATTTGATTTTCACCGGGTGCTAAGCAGATACAGCGGTCGTCGGTGAGCAACGTTTGTGTAGCACTCAGGTCTACTTCTGACTCGTCAACCTCCACTTCTTCTTCTTCTTCTTCAAATTCGACTATATGCTGAAATGATACTTATTTATGGTGAATATCAAAGGAATGCCAGAGCGGCTGAGAGGGTTTATTCAGAACGTTTTCCTAAGGATTCACATCCAACGCATGAAACTATAACTTTGTGTCCTATATAACTGCAAAATTGTGTATCCCTGTAAATGAACGATAAGCGCAATGCATACCATACTTTTAAGTGAGCAATTTATAGTGCACCTCAGTAATGTATATAAATTTGTTTATGTATGAAATAGTTAAACATCATTAAATTACACTGCAAACCATTTTTCCCCGTAGAACAATGCGCAACAGAATTCTTGTGTTTGTCCCTGAAAATGAATAATGAACGCTTTGCATCTTATATTCTTCAAAAAGCATGTTTTAGTGCGCTTCATAATTGTATATCAATTTCATCGTGTTTCAAATGGCGTAGCATCATTAAAATGCACTTCAAATGATTCTTTCCCTGTTGACTGTAAATGTAACGTATTACTTTTGACTGTCACTGTAAAAAAAACTATAAGAGCTACACACTTCATTTTCAATAGGGATAGGGATCATGTTATAGTAAACGATAATAACATACAAAAATTTCAGGGCAATCCGAGTATATTTACTCGAGTTAGAGCACGGACAGACGGCAGTAGACAGACGGACAGACAAACCGAAGTCATAAACACTTTTCAATTAGGTTGGAAAGTGTTAAAAAGTAATTACTGGTTATTGTTAGTACAGTAAAACACTGAAAACGGAACTGTTTAAAACAGAGCTCTGCCTTAAAACAATTTCATTATCCCGGCGAAAAAAAATCTAATTACAGTTAAAATAGAAGGTGAATCTGTTTAGGCGAAACACCTGTCTAGAACAAAACTTCTTTCTCGTCCCTTGCGATTCTGTCTTCGTAGGTCTTATTGTATTATAACTATTAATCTTGTGGCAAAGTAAACTTATTTTCAGCTCTCAAGAAAACTTTCTGCCCTCTACCCTTCCTCAAAAAAATCTATTGATGCAATGAATAATCAAGAAAAAAATTGAAAAATATTTAATGAACGTTTTTTATTTCTAATCTTAACGTAAGAATGACACTAGAATGACCCAAACTTTTCAATTATACTTAAAAATCTGAAGATTAAACATAAATAGAGAAACACCCTGTATGTCGCATTAATTATGGTGTATTTACACTGTTAACAAAATTTCAATAATTTTCATGTTCACATTTCTGAGTAAATTTCTTTTTACTTAAGAATAAAAAAAATATACTCATTTGTGGGAATTATCTCGACTTATAGTTCTGAGTATTTAAGTAAAAAAAAAAAAAAATCTTAGAAACGCTTTTACGCATTAAAATAATAATAATAATAATAATAAAATACTCAGACATAGAACCTGAGCCATTCGGAGATTTTTTTTAAAACAATGTACATGTACATGAATGTCCATGCATAACTTTTGAACAGCTGCTTAGATTTTGCCAATTCTTTTCTTTTATGACACTTTTTGGTGGTGGTCCATTATAAATTCCACCAGGAAAATGGTATGTTCCAAAAATGATATGTCTGTCTGATTGTTTTTTTCCCGACTTTATAGAATCTAACATTAGACATTTTTTACATTTAATATATTTTCTTAGTATATTTTCCACCAACTAACTACACAAAAAAAAAAAAAAATCAATTTTCGTATTTTTGTATAAGTTTTATGCTGGCGGTTAATCGCAAAACATTTCACCATTTATAGTAAGTTTTTTTATTTTGATTATTTCATTATTTAGGCCTGTAGTTCGGTTACATGTCTGTTAAATTAATGTTTTATGTATTTACTTATTTATTTGTGAAATTTCATTTTCGTTTCGGAATATCACACTGAACCTAACAAATTCTGAATTATTTACATTATTTTAAGTACGAACGGGTTAGTCTTTCTTAAACGGGTTGCAGGTTGATTTTTAAAAAAGATAAAAAACAAAATCATGCTTTAAAAAAATCCATAAAAAAATCAGTAAATTGAGATTGAGATACAATTTTCAAAGAAATTGCATTTGAAAAGTACATTTTTTTTCTCTATTCGCCGGTGTAAAAAAATGAAATCGTGCGCTATTTAGAAGATACAAAATTTGTGATAAATGCAAAATTGATTGCTCAGTTCGTTGCCACAGTCGCTATGACGTCAGCGTTTTTCGAGGAAATGTTTTTTGCTTTAC
Organism: Maratus michaelseni; assembly: GCA_963931845.1. Classification (NCBI taxonomy): domain Eukaryota; kingdom Metazoa; phylum Arthropoda; class Arachnida; order Araneae; family Salticidae; genus Maratus; species Maratus michaelseni. The sequence continues at coordinate 180,676,227 of OZ007590.1, read as the reverse complement.
AATATTGCAATAAGGAAACAAACAGTAACTTGTGAAGTCAGTTTTATTTTTTCTTAAAAATGAATTGTTATTATTGTTTTCTTTTTTCGTAATATTTTGTTGAAATAATTTCCGAAGTAAAAAATAATCTGCTTTTGTGAACTCTTTCCGTTGAAATAATTTTCTAAGTGCTTGTGCTTTATTTATTTTACATTCCTTAGAAAGTCATTTAAGACGCTTAGAAATCAGGATTTGAAATATATTTAATTAAACGAACTTTTTAGGCGTAGTATTACAGGTCCACTAAAACTCCTTAACTGAAACATTGAGAAAAGCGAGAACTTGCTGTAATTTAACATTAGAAGGAAAATTTTGATATATGGATGACATCTTTTTGCTTAAAAAGACTGAAAGATCGTTTTATATAATTTTAACAATTTTAAATTTCGTTGCAAAGACTGTTTTAAAAGAAGATTTTTCAGAAAATAAGAAAAGAGAGTAATAACCGGACACTGGTCATTCACGTTAAAGCACCTCTAAAATCCTATAGTCGAGAACAACAAAAATATATCCAGTATTTTTCGTAGAAAAGAAATGTATTCTCTTGGGAAATTTGAAGATGGACATTTGTGTATTTAAAAACGGCTGAAGAGTTTCACCGTTTCTGGCGAAACATTAAGGGGGCCAGAAAGGTTTGAAATGACCAAAATTGAGAGATGTTTGATCGGGGATTAGGAAGCCTAAAATTAATCTAGACTATTACTTTTTTTTGCATTTATTTATTTATGTTTTATAGAAAACTTAATCGGTCAAGTACTAGTTTTACTCGCGTACAAAGGGTTCCGTACAATAAATTTATTAATTACTGATTGCAATATTACAAAAAAATTGTTGCTAAAAGAATAACAAGACTTTGTAAAAACTGTACAACGTAAAGTTGGGTATAGCGATATATATTAGCAAAGTATAGATGGATATATCATGAACGTTCAGGTTGGTTGGTTGGTTGATTTATGACGGCCGACTATCTGCACGAGGAATATAGGCCCTAGGGGGGAGTGCCCTCCGTGGGGGTCTTTGTAAGGGATCCTAACCTGTATTTACGTTAAGATTAGAAGAAAACCACGGAAAACTCCGCACGGTTAGGTCGACGAGCGCGACAGGAGTTTGAATCCAGCACATCTCGTCTACCAGCTTTGAGAGCCGAACCTCTCAGCCACTGGTGGGGTTCATGAACGTTCAGAGAGATATCAAGTCTGAGTAGTAATAAATATATAGGTGCTACGTATTTATATAATTGCGAACGTACCCAAAAAGCGGGCAATTTAAAAGTCCTTTTTACACCTTTCCAACATAGTTGATTAGTGTATAGGACTGGTTCGTCTGTCCGTACTGAAACTTACATAAACATACTTGAATTACACCATAATAGGTATAACTTATTGAGGATTACTAGAAGACGTTTCCTTTTAAAAATGGAGATTGTAGCATTTTTAATTAATTCATTTACACGAATAAGGAAACGCAAAAGCATATTATTACATTATGGTATAAGGGGGGGGGGGGAATGTTTGCAGTGTATTTTAATGATGTTAAAATACTTCAAACATGATAAAGCTGCATTAGTAAGACACACTACGACATGCTTTCTATAAAATGTGGAGTACGTAGCATTTTTTTGTTCGTTTATTCGGATAGAGTGTTCTCTATGAGCGAAAATTGCTGGAAGTGCATTTTCAGTTGTGATATATTTGTTTTTAAGTTCGACTAAAATTCAGTTTATTATGTGGTGTATATAAAATCTATATATTATATACTGAAAAAAAGCATTCGAAAGTATTGCGTTCTATAGGTGTGAATCGCTTAAAGTGCGGTTTAACAATGTTACGCATTTTACAGCTGAGGATAAGGAATACGTCAGAAAACCGATTTTACATAGGAAAGTATGTCCGTAAATTTATACATGCGTATGTAGAGGGCGCTGTGTGTAATCAACCTTCCATTGTGTCCCAATCATTGTTTTGACTTATTTCCTAAAGCTAGTATTATTTATTCTCCTATTTCCACCTCTCATTTGTACTTCCACGAAGCCTTTTACATCTTTAAAAACTCCAAAAATCTCGTTTATGACCTTTATTCAACGTCTGGAAACATCTCGTTTAACTTTGTTCTTTTTGGTTATTTTAACCTTTATTTATTTATTTTTTTAATTGGTTTGTGTTTTACTTTTTGTTTTCATTTTTATTTTATTTATTTTTTGTTAGTTTATTTTATTCTTTGTTTTAAATTTTCTTCGTTCATGAATTTGTAAATTCTGGTTTCACACCAGAATTCTTTAAAATCTTTCTAATAAAATAAACTAAATAAATAAATAAATAAAAATAAAAACAAAAAGTAAAAAACAAATCAATTAAAAAAATAAAGGTTCAAAGAACCGGAAAGAGCAAAATTAAACGAGAAGTTTCCAGTCGTCAGATATTGAAGGTGTTGAATAAAAGTCATTAAAGAGATTTTTGAAGTTTTTAAAGATGTAAAAGGCTTTGTGGAAGTACAAATGAGAAGTGGAAATAGGAGAATAAATAATACTAGATTTAGGAAAGTCAAAACAATGATTGGGACGCAATGGAAAGTTGAGTACTAACAGCGCCCTCTACATACGCATGCGTACATTTGTGGACATACTTTCCTATGTAAAATCGGTTTCCTGACGTATTCCCTACCTCCCCACGAAATTTGAACAATAAGTTTTGAATCACCCTGTATATTTTAGTATACTAAGAAATATTTGTTGAATATAAGTACATTTATATAGAGGGCTGCACAAAAGAAATTGTATACATTGTCCCCTATAGATGGTAATTTCTGGATATGTGATTTTAGTTGTATTATGCAATTTTTAGCTGAATTAAACTTTAGTGTAACACGTGGTGTGCATAAAAATTTGTAGGTGACACAGAGGGTTGAATAAAAAAATTTAATACAGTGCCATTTATGGGCGATAATTGCTAAAACTGAGTTTCCTACTGTATTACACGTTTTCTGGCTGACTTAAATTTTTTAGCATACTATATATGATGTACGTAAAAATTTATAGGTCATATACATGCCTGCACAAACGAATTCGAACGGTCTATTGACTAATAGCGGTAATTGCTGAAATTAAGTTTTCATCTGTGTTATGTTTTCCTATGTTATTTTGATCGTTTCTTTCACCTTATCAAATAGTGAAGTTTCGTTGTAATATTCTAGAAGTGTTGGAAAGTGTTTCATAATCTATGCGTGATGTATGATTTTTCTTTCTTATTTGTTTGTTCGTTCATCAATTTGTCAAATCACAAAAAGCCTAAAGTAATCTATCTTTTATTTTTTATAATGTTTTTTCTTTATATTTTATCTACAGAACAGTTATATTTTTGAATAACTTCCGTCTCCAATTTGAGATGCTAGGGGTCAACGCAATAAAAATGTAATCCATAGCATTTATTGTTCCACAAACAATCTTTTTGTGGAATAGTTTCGTTAAGCGATAAATTTTTCCGCCATAAAATATCTCAAGAGTTTGATAGAAATTCAAAAACTGTAGCAAATGTTATACTTGTTAGTAAGGCATGCATTTTATAACTGTAATAAAAACAGCTATCCTTGAATGGAATCTAATATATACTGTATTAACTTTAGTTGCCTATATTTCGCTTCATTTCTCTGAAAAGAAATTTCCCAAACTTTTCATCATAATAAATATATTTCTCAGTATTTGCTAGATATAACTGATTTTGTTATTTAGCTGAATATTTTAATTATACTTAATTATAGATTCCAAGATTAATTATCACAATTTCTTGGAATAGAAATTATTTTCATGTTTGAGCATTCTTTCCTAGAGTATTACAGATGATTATGCTTATTATGATCCGCCATTATTGTCGGTGAGATCTTGGAAATGCAAGTAAGAGGGAGATATAAATGGGGAAAATAGGGAAAAATACTTAAGATACGGTTTTCGGATGCATAAACCTTATTATGGGGGTGATTTTGGCCTTGGCATTGCAGGTGGCTTCTTCTTATACTTCACTGCGCATGCCTTTGATTGCTTTGCGTCACTGAAAGGCATACAGTGAAGGAATTTGACCGTAAAAATGGTTTGTAGCAGACTGTGTAGTTCATAGATTCCCAACCTTTTCTAGACCACCGCACCCTTTACAAAAAAAAATAACCCCCCCCCCCTTTCATAACAGTTAATTATACTAAATATTAAAATATTGTTGCACATTATCTTTACCTATTTTATCTTTCTATTAAGAATCACAGAAAATAAATTAAAACGACCATTAAATGTAGTAAAAAATTGTTTCGCACAAAATCAATGAGAAATAAAAAAAATTAATGAGATGGCTGAGGTTGGTGGAATTTTAACAATTTGTTAATGTCGCGTTACAATTTCCTTAACATCAGTTGCAAATTTCCACGTTCTGTGATGTGCAGTTTGTTCATTTTCTTAGACAGTAAATTAGCTACTGCACTGAACCCATGCTCAGTCAAATGCAATGAAAGAAAAGCAATTAAAAATTTCTGTACCCTTCTCCTCAATCCAGGGTAGAGAGCTAGCTGGTATTGATTTTTGAAGGCAGAATTCTTGGTATTCATTTCTGAGTTTTATTATTTTTAGTCCTTCCTTAGTTGTGAGTTTCACGAGTTACTCTTCTAAATTTGATTATTCTGCTGTGTCTGCATTTGCTAAAGGATCTAAAACTCAACTCGGTATATTCATGTTTAAACTATCCTGGAATCACTCTCTAAAATCTGCATGAAGAAGGTCCAAGTGTTGTCAGTAAGTAAGTAAACCTTCCTGATTTGCATAGACTACTGATAATATGGGCAAGTGGGTGTAGTCACCTCTACCTAGATTTCGTTTGAACAGATGACGTTTTCCCACAAAAGCAGCTATAATGTTATTGTTTTAATTAAATTCAACTCATCACCTTACAATTGTAAATTGACTTCATTAAATATTTTAAATAGGTCTGTCAAATAAGCGATGTCATTTTTGGATGTAATCAGGCTTTCGTGCAGTTTTTCGGCAAGTGGCTGTATTCACCTCTACCTAGATTTCGTTTGAACAGAAGAAGTTTTCCCTCAAAAGCAGCTATGACGTTATTGTTTTAATTAAATTCAACTCATCACCTTACAATTGTAAATTGACTTCATTAAATATTTTAAATAGGTCTATCAAATAAGCGATGTCATTTTTGGATGTAATCAGGCTTTTGTGCAGTTTTTCGTCGCTGTTTTCAAGGACGTCCAGTACTGAGTCAAGTAAATTGAAATAAATAAAAACGATGGTACCTTTTGAGAGTCAACGAACTTCTGTGTGCAGCAACAAGTGATTGTAATCTTCATCATTCTTACTGCAAAGTTGGCTAAATAATCTGTTATGCAATGAATTGCTTCTAATCTGATTGACTGCTCTAATAACGTAATAGCGACGTATGCTGGCGTTCATTCAGATTTTTTGCTACTAAATGTTGACGATGAATAACACAATGTATAGCAAGTACATCTGATACTGCTTGTTTCAAATGCGTTATGAAACTCTTATGACGCCCCGTCATTGCTAGAGCACCATCAGCTGACAAAATATTACGAATAGGAATTTCTTTCTCTTGAAAAATCTTGCTCGTGAAATTAAATATCGATTCTCCCTCTGTATCAGTTTTCAAAAGTTTAGCAAATAATATCTCTTGACATTTTTATTTCTTATTACGAATCGAACGTATGATAAGAGTAATGCTTCATTATTTGCTAGAGTTGATTAATCGAGTTGAAGGGAAAATTTGCAAGTCTTTAAGTAATAGCATAATGATATTTCAATATCGTTAGCTATTTCATCTATACTTCATTGCACGGAATTATTCCTCGAGGGATTTTTTCTGATGATATCTGTGGGTGTCTTACAATAAAGAACAGTTTTTATTATCTCTTTGACTGCCGACAAGATTAATTCCTTCCTAATTGTGTGTGGTTTTCAACAATGAAATATTATATGTGGTGCATAGTCCGTCATCTTCTTGTTTAGAAGATGATTCAAAAAGGTTTGATACAGTTCGCTGTTTTAAATATTTCTCTTCCATTCCTTCAAAATAGGATAAATCGTTGTTCTTTTAATCAACATTCATTTTATTCGACTTCTCTTGTGGCCTAGAAGGCTTCATGGTTTTATTAAAAAAAAAAACTTTTGGCAAATTAAACACATAGGCAGGAGTTTGTAGGAGAGAGCGTAAATCCATATTTCAAATACTCAATTCTATAGTGCGGCATTTCTTCTTAAATTCAGACATTTTGAAATATAAAATTTTGTTACGGTTTAAATTTAAATAAATTAGCTTTTCAACACATTTATAGATAGTTATAAAAATAATGACTGTAATGAATTCTATCACTTTCACTCAGAATAAATGGATTTCTTGAGCAGATTCAAACCACAGGTTCGTTTGGAAATATCTGTTCAGGCATGTGTCGCTATGTTTCTTACATTTTTCAAAATACTGATTAATAAAAAAAGGAATTCGGTTTCAAATTTTTATCCAGCCTCATATAGCAAATTTTTGAATTTTTATCCATTTTAAATACGATTTATAGCGATTTTTTGACATTCATGAACGAATTGCGGTTAGAATGTTTTAGCCCGCTACAATAAAATTTTGTCTCCGCTAGTTTTAGAGTTTATCCTGTGTTCCACGGCAATCTTTTGGCATTCGTAAAATAAATTCGATTTTGGGCTTACAGCTCTAGGTTAGTTTGTATCGCTTTTCATTTAAAGGTATATTAAAGGTTTTTATCACGGGCCCGGGCAACACCCTGGAGTGTCAGACAGTTTTATTATATTAATTTCCTAAATAGGTAGACACGGCACGGCCACCCCCTTGACTGTCTTAACGCCCCTCCCATTTGTCTCTGGACTAGCTACCGCCTCCCTGGAAGGTTCCAGCGCCCACTATGGGGGGGGGGGCGCTACTGCCCCCGTTGGGAACCTATGGTGTAGATAAACGGGTTTTGTCAGTAATAACAAGCCAATATTCCATAATTACACTCCCATAGCATAACTTTACGGAATTTTCCCGTTTAGCTTGAAAAATGGACATATACAGTAAAATTATACGGTAGATGTCCGTGATTTTACACATTCTAAAAACAACATTTTCAAAACTGAGCGAAAAATACTCAAATCTGAGTATGTTGCGTAGTCAAAATGGCTCCGAATCACAATTACCCAAGTTTGAAACATAAATATACTCATTTCTGAAACAAGAATAAAACATCATGTGCTCATATTCGAGTATGTCTATGTTTTAAAAATAAGTATGAACTGACTTATGTGCTCCTTTTTGAGTATGTCCATGTTTCAAAAAAGAGTATGAAATGATCTCTATGTGCCCAGTTTTGAGTATATCCATGTTTCAATATTCAGAGTATTTCTGGCATTTCAGAATTGAAAGCGTTGGGTCGTCATATTTGAAACAAAAAAAGTTTCATAACAAAATGAAAACATCGATTTACTCAGATTTGAAAAAGTCATTTTTCTCAGTGCATCTTTTTTTACAGTGTGCAAACGAAATAGTTTCCAAAACCATATACACTGCATGATGACTGGAGTGTATCATTTGGATTGCATTTTATTAAGTTATACTCTTTTAAGGCTTCATGAAATTGTAACTTGTTCCTGAAACAAACTTCAAAAAGTTTGATATAAAATATAACATTTTCTAGCTGAATTTTTTTTTTGTTTTCCAGCAAGTTTAAACGCTTTAATACTTATGACTCTTTCTTTTTTAATTATTTTTAATAACTTTACTATGTCATTGTATCAATAAAATTTCAAATTATTAGGCATCATCCCCACGATTTATGATTCAAAGCATGTTTAAAAAATATTGCGTAGGATAAAGTGCTATGGAATAAATATTGCGTAGGACAAACTAAAAATACCGGGTGAACCAAAATTTCGTTAAAACTTTAAAAATTCATAAAAAGAGAAGAAATTATGATAAAGAAGTGCGGTTTGCAAGAAAGGGCTCACAAGGTAGTCAGATTATTTTTAGCTGCAAAAAAAAAAATTAATTTAAAAATGTCACTGGTAGAGGGCACTGACGACCCGAAACACAATGAACGGGACAACAGTACGCCCCATCCATTTATTCTTGCAATAACAATTGTTCAACATGCCCTTCTGAACATTGTACGACCCAACTAAGGCGACTCACACCACCCGTTACAGCTGAACGCAACATTTCGGAATGAATTGCAGAAACCTCACGACATAGAGAATCTCGATAGAACACTAGATCGGGTAATGAAAACATTCTGAAAGCGAATGAAAAATCCCCGTGTATCCTGTTCTTTTATAGCAGGATTAATTTGCATAATTCTGCCGAAACTCTCGCATGTTAGCACCATCTACAGGTGACTTTTTTAACTATTTTTTTTTTTTTTTTTTTTTTTTTTTGCTACTAAAAAAATCCGACTACCTTGTGAGTCCTTTCTTGCAAACAGCACTTCTTTATCATAATTTCTTCATTTTTTATGAATTTTTAAAGTTTTAACGAACTTTTGGTTCACCCGGTACATCTCAGGGGTAGAAAATAACAATAACACATTTTTTTTTTCAATTAATTTATTGCTATTTAAAACACTGGAAAGTATAATTTCTTTCCCTCTGTAAATCCAAACGAAAAAGTACACGAATCTGAACATTTCGAATAAGAATTGGTTGAATTAAATAGAAGTAATTTTTGGGAGAACATAACATTGTGCTTGGCAGCAGTCCAAAGTAATAGTTTACATTACAGACGAATCACATCCCATAACGTTTTTAGCATTATTGTCCGATGCCTCGTAATAAAACGTAATTTTTTTTTTGAATACTTCCTCTTAATCGTCGGATTCTGAGCTAAAACTGAAATTTATGGTTATCTATTACACAGATTTAAGGAAAATTGTATAACTACACTTTTTCTGGTGTGTTTTGATGCAAGGAATTAAAAAAAAGGTCCAAAAGCAGGGCCAAAAGGCCAAAAGGGTTAATCATTTGAGAAATCAAAGTTATTACAATTTTTTATATGTAGACAATTTACTATTACTTACCCATCATACGTAGTATAGGGTAAGTCTTGTAATCGTTTTGAAAATCGAATTTTTTTTTTGACGGATTTACACGTTTCAGACACTGGAGATTCCGAAAAACATATTTTTAGAAAAAAAAAATTACCGTCCGTCTGTGTGTGTGTCTGTGTGTCTGTAAACGCTCTATCTCCCGAAAAAATTGAGATAGAGACTTGCAATTTGGTATGTACTTAGTATGTAATAATGGGAAGAAGCCTATTTCATTTCAATAACCTCGATTAGTCGGAACTATTTTTTTCGGACCCTCAAAATATTCGTTCTGATAAAAGGTATATAAAAATTTACGAAATTGGTTATTTTAAGAAATGAATATAAAAGACAATAAAAATACATAAATTTTGCATACAGCATGAAGTCGATCGGATAATGAGTTGCCGAGATATTTGGAATCCTATTTTCCACACTCTTCGATTTTTCATGACCCTGTATTTCATCCAAATTTCACTTCAAAGATATATTTTAATTGGAAATTTGACGCTTAATCAGATGCAATAAACCGCTAGTTAATAGGATTATTATTTTTGGAGTTATAAGAATGTTTCTTTCAAGCAATTCAGTAATCGAGCCTTTAAAGTTTATGACGTCATCAAGCCACGATTTTATTTGAATTGCAATGCATTTTATAAGTAGTTTACACATTTTTATTTTAATATTTTACATTATGCATATCCATGATGGGTAAATATTACGGTGGCTCCCAACGACTAGTTTCAAAAATTGCAACCATATTCGGAAAGGATTCTCAGTTTCTTGTCGAATGGTTCCTCTCGCATCTCTCTGCGATAATTTGGTGATGAAATAGTGTGTGTGTGTGGGGGGGGGGGGAGTCCCTGTTTTTTGATCGACTGTAGATTGCTGACATCAAATGATAAATATTTATTGCGAATTTTTCTGTCAGAACTTTGCCTAAATAATAAATCCCAAACTTTGAAGGAAAATTTATATTGGTGATAAATGATTTGAGTGAAAATTTATATGCATAATTTTATATTTTATATTTATACTATTATTATCAAAATATTTCCTGTCATTTTAGCACGTTGCAAAATTATGTTTTAGAATTTATCTCTACTAATATTATAAAGAAGTAAAGATTATTTTTTTGTTTGTTTGTTTGTTTGTTTGTTTATAGGGGGTAATCTCTGGAACTACCGAATTGATTTCAAAAGTGATGGTGGCAAATTGATGGTAACAGTCCTGCTGTAACATAGGCTATGTTTTATGTCGGTGCCACTACCCCTAAGGGGGTGCAAGAGCGAAAAACATTCTAAAATTTCGATTTTTTTTATACTGAAGGAACTAGAAACTTGAAATTTGGCATGGTAGTTACTTATAAGATGTAAATGCTTTCTAAGAACAGTTTCTAAAAAGTTCGAAATTTAAAAGGGCAAAATAAGCTAAATGTGTTCTAAATACATTCTAAATTACAATTTCTATGGAATCTTTGAAACTACCGAACCAATTTTAAACGTAATGCTCATAAATTTATAGTGACAGTCTGTGCTCTAACACACAGGTTATATTATATGTTAGTGCCACTACCCTCAGGGGGTTGCAAGAGCGAAGAACGTTCTAAAATTGTAATTTTTATTATACTGAAAAGATTCGAAACTTGAAATTTGGCAAGATAGTAACTTATAAGATATACATGCTCTCCAAGGACAGCTTTTAAAAAATTCGAAATTTAAAAGAGTGATATGAGGGAAAACTGTTCTAAAAACATTCTAAATTACGATTTCTATGGAATTGTTAAGGACAGAAACTTGAAATTTAACACGGCTGATACTTTTTAAGACACAAGTGCACACACAGAACAGTTTTTTTAAAAAATAAATCGAAATTTAAAAGGGTGAAAAAGGGAAAAAATGTTCTAAATTACGATTTTTTTTTTTACTAACAGGACTAGAAACTTCAAATTTGGCATGGAGGTTACTTTTCAGATACAAATGCTTGCTAATAATGGTTTGTAAAGAAATTCAAAATTTCAAAGGGTTAAATGAGCGGAAAGCGTTTTAAAAGCGTTCTAAATTGCAATTACTAATGGTTGTTAGGGGTAGAAACTTAAAATTTTACATGGCTGCTGATTTGGTCGCACGGAACAATTTGAAAAAAATTGAAATTTAAAAGAGTGAAATGCGCAAGAAGCGTTCTACACATGTTCTAAATTACGATTTACTTGGAACTATTAAGACTAGAAACTTAAAATTTCGCCTGGCTGTTACTCACGTAAATGATCACCCAGAACAGTTTACTAAAAATGAAAAATGTAAAAAGGCAGGAACAAAAAAAAAAAAAAACTTAGTAAAATTGCATTTTATGTGATACAGATGGTGTAGAAGCTTCGTATTTGGTATGGTGGCTACTCTTAAAATGCAAATGCTCGCTAAGACCGGTTTCTAAAAAAATCGAAATTTAACAGGCTGAAATGAGCGGAAAACGGTCTACAAACGTTCTACATTATGCATTATGATTTAATTGGATTTATTCGGGTTAGAAACTGTAAATGTAGTATAATTGTAACTTTTAAGATGCAGACGCTCGGTATAAACAGTCTATTAAAAATTCGAAGTTTAAAGGTGTAAACTGAGCGGAAAACGTTATAAATTATGTTTTTTTCTAAATTGTTAGCGATAGAAACTTAAAATTTAACATGCCTGTTATTTTTTATACGTAAATGCTTCCACAGAACAGTTTTTACAAAATTAAAAAAAGGTGCAGAAGCAAAGAACATTCCAAAATTGCAATTTTAGTGATGCTGCTGGTATAGGAAGTTGAAATTTGGCATGGTGGCTATTTTTCAGATTTCAGTGCTCGCTAAAAACGGTTTCCATGAAAAAAAAAAAAAAAAAATCGAAATCTTAAAAAGTGAAATAAGCTGAAAAAGTTCTAAAAACCTTCTAAACAATGATTTATCTGAAATTGTTAGGGATAGAAACTTGAAATTTTACATGGCTGTTACGTTAGAGACACAAATGCATTCATAGAACAGTTTTAAAAATTTTTGAAATTTTAATGTGAGCAGGAACAGAAAAGTTTGAAAATTGTAATTTCTGTGATATAGTCATTACAGAAATTTGCTTAATTAGTAATTTCTGAATTATCTATGCCAGTAAACTTCCCTCTAATGAAAATAGGCCAACGAATACCACTTGGCATTTTTCAAGAATTACGCGACCAAAGCCGCGGGTTTTGCTAGTAAGTAATAAACTAAGAAAAGTTCCGGAGATAGTCAATGTTTGTTAATTATCTGAAAATAGACCTGGAGCTTCTGAAAATGGCATTACATTCAAAAACTTGTACTTTATCCTAACAACTTTATAGGAAAATGCATTTTATTCAAACAAAATTATTATTAATTGTTAATGATAAACATAAGTTAATACACATCTTCCCTCTTTCCAAAGTAAAATTTCAATATGGATGTGAAAAGCAAATGATGAGATAAATAAAAGCAATAATTGAGTATTCGAAAGAGTTTTTCTTTAAACATTCACAATCTTTATATTTAAATTGCAGCCACCTCTCGATTATCCGGTTCCTCATTTATCCAAAACATTCAATATATATCAACATTTCACTGATACATAAACTTAGTATTGAGCTGAAATTTAATTAGCCTTTTCGTGCATAAACTGTGGGATAAATTAAAACCTTTGAAAATTTCTTTCACGCTTCAAATTGAACCTTTCAAATTTTCTTTCTTGCTATTTTTTATTCATTTCTTCATACCATTCCGTTTTATTTTAAAATATAAGGAAGATGGTGGGCTGGAATTCAGTGCTTGTAATAGGATGCAGAATGTGCATTCTCTCAAATTTGCTGATTTGTTTGAAAAACATGAAAAAATAGATGCTTATTATTAAGCTACAAGTGCTATTACAGAAATTGTAATCTTGCTGCACATAAAGCAAAAAAAAAAAAAAAATTCTCTGATTTTCCCGCTTAAATCTGCCTTAATTAATCTGCCTAAGTTAAAAAAAAGCAATTTCATTTTTTTTCCTCGCATCATTTTTATTAACACTTTTCAACATAGTTGAAAAGTGTTTATGAATTCGGTTGTCTTTCTGTCTGTCTGCCGTCTGTCCGGGCTCTAACTCTCATAAATATACTTGGATTACCGTGTAACTGATATATGTTATTAAGGTTCATTATAGCATGTTCGCTATTGAAAATGGTGTGTGTATCAATTATAGTTCGTTTACAGGGACTCTAAAAAAATCCCGTTACGTAATGTTCTATGGAAAAAAAATCGTTTTCGGTTTTTTTTTTTAATAATCTTATACTATTTCAATCATAATAAAATTGATATGCATTTCTGAGGTGAACTAAAAAATGCTTTCTGTAAAATATAGAGTGCAAAAAATTTATTATTTACAGGGTCATTCAAAATATTCGGTTACAGTACTGTCTATGAGCAATAAATGCTGGTTTTAGTTTTTATATGCGTTTTTAAGTTTAAATAAGTTTTTGCGTACTACGTAGTGTGTATAAATTCTATAAATAACATACAAGGCTACACAAATGTATTCGTAAATGAGCGTGAATTGTTTGAGGGTGTTTTTTTTATTTAAGTTATGCATTTGTCAGTTGAATTATATTTAGTATACTAATATATGTTTGTAGAATATAAATAAATTCCTATACAAGGCTACGCAAAGAAATGGATACATTGGCGTCTATGGATGGTTATTTCTGAATGCACGTTTTCAGCTGTTATGTGTTTTCTAAAAATGTTTACTTAAGATATCTTCTTTCACTTTATTAAATGGTGAAGTTCCGTTATAGAATTCTGGAAGTGTTGGAAAGTGTTTCATAATATATGCTTGATGCAGGATTTTTCTTTCTTCTTTCTTTTACTTCCACTTAAAATATTTTACTTATAATACATGTTTATTGAACTGTTTGAGGGTGTTTTTAGGTGCGTTCGTAATTATATAAATACGTAGCACCTATAGTCGTCGCTTGGTCCGTCCGTCTGTCCGTCCGTCTGTCCGTCCGTCTGTCTGTCTGTCCGTCCGTCTGTCTGTCTGTCCGCATATAACAACGCAAAAACTACCCAACCAAATGGTTTGCAATTTAAAATATATTATCTTTGCAGAATTTTGTCGAGACATTTCAAATTTTATTAAAATCGAATCAAAACTTTAGGAGATATTAATAAAAATATTTATTAAGAAATTTGATTTTTTTTTTTAAATCGGTGCTTTTTTGTTATAGGAGCTTCCGATGGATGTTAAATCGTCAAGCGAGCGAGATACTTATTTTATTACAGAAATTAATCTGCAGACGATATAATTCATTTCACAGAATTAAAAATCATCAAGATCTGAATATTTATATAACTAGCTGATACATATATATCTGAATATTTATATAACTAGTTAAGATATTTGTATGAACAGTGTCATAAAATATATACTTAACTAGCTGTTTAACCCGTTCTACGCACGGGATATCATGAATTTAATTCTAAAACGTGCGTACGAACGCACCTCGTTTGTAACGTTTGACGTACAATTTCCAACTTGTTTTATTTAAGTTATGCATTTGTCAGTTGCATTTGTCATTACTTGTTTATTGAATTTTTACTCATGGTTTTGTTTTATTAATATATTTTTACGGTTATCCTGAAATTTCGTTTTACCGACTTTCTTATTGTCCTCAAATAACTACATATCTATTGTACCATGACCTTTTATCAGTCCCCGAATTGTGAATAACTATTCCTCCTTGGCCTTAAATGCTTAAGAGTTCTTAGAATTTAATCTACAATTTAAAAATAGATTGTGGCTGATTACTTGTGGGGTATTGTATAACTTTAATCAAAACTGAAATTGTTTATTGATATCTCGGTTTTATATTTCTTATATATTCCTGTACAACTTATTATACTTTTATTAAGATATTTTATGAGAGTAGAACTTAGTTCTTAGCTGTCAGTCTTTAAATATTCACCTAAAACTGCAATTTGAAAACAGTATTTGGATTTTTTTTTTTTTAATTCCAGCGATTTTTTTTTCTTAAAGGAGACACACAGTGAGGATTTCCTCGAAATTTTTGCCAAAACTCAAATCTTTTTTTTTCTTCTTTTTCTTTTTCTTTTTCTGAAACAAGCTAAAAGTCATAACGGAAAATTGCTTTCTAAATAACTGGAGAGGAGGGAGGAGAGTTTGTATTTTGTTCGCGGGTACAATGTAATTTTATGAATCTCGGTGCAAAACTCAAGTGTATTATTTCGTGTATTTATTGAGTGAAATAAGTAAATTATAAAGAAACAGTTTTTTTCTCAAACTAGCGAAAAGTAGTAATTATAATTAATCATGTTAGTAAAATTAATCATGTTGTAAAGATAAGATTGTATTTTCTCTCATTTTAGGTAGCTTTCAATACAAAAAAGTATAAAGCTACCTATTGCAGCCGTTCGGAGGAAAGCAATTCTGGAAAATTTTGATATATTTTCACCGATCATGACCCCCAGACCCCAAAACCACCCTCCGTTCAAATGTTGATTTATATATATATATCTGACCTATGTCATACGATAACGCCCGTATTTATAAATCGATTTTGATGAAACTAATTGTGTGTATTAAGGTCACTAATGTCTCGACCGAGTTCGTTGGCCAGCTTGGTCCGCCATTTTGTTTCAAGATGGCGGCCATTTAAAAATTTAAAACTAAAATAAATATACAAAAAAGTTAAAAATTCAAATTTATTTTTTAATTACGTGTTAGACCTTGATACAAGGATTCCAGAGCATTTTTTGGTTTACCTCTATCTTAAAAAATGGCTGAGATAGAGCAGTTTGAAATTCTAGGGTGGCTGACATTTTGAAACAAAACAGCATATTAACGCGATTACTCGCAAATTATTTTCTTTCATTGTTGTAATAATTTTCCCAATCATACGCATAAAACTATATATTCATATCCGTTAGCGCCAAATTCTCGCCAAAATTGGCGACATTTGGCGAAATATCGCCAAATTTGGCGACCAAAATAAGTCTTCATAAATGAAGCCAATTTGGCTATTGCTCAATAATTTGGAGAATTTCTTATTCAAATGTAGTATTAACGAATCTTCTGTAAACGTTTCTTTGCATTTTAACTTGCTGTTTTCGTGTAACATTAGCTAAAATTTTAAAACGAAGATATATGAAAGCTACCTTTTTCCCCCCCCTACAGGCCGGAAGGACTTTATTAATTCGACTGGATTCAGTTGAAAATTAAATTTTCTTTTCACAAAGATATATAAAAAAATATGAAATTGCTTATTCTGTTGGGGCTTTTTCAAAAATAGGTAAATGGTGCAAAACTCGGTGCAAAACTTGGTGCAAAACTTGGTGCAAAACTCAAGTGTATTATTTCGTGTATTTATTGAGCGAAATAAGTAAATTATAAATAAACTGTTTTTTCTCAAATTAGCGAAAAGTAGTAATTATAATTAATCATGTTAGTAAAACTAATAATGTTGTAAAGATAAGATTGTATTTTCTCTCATTTATTAATTCGACTGGATTCAGTTGAAAATTAATTTTCTTTTCATAAAGATATATAAAGAAATGCGAAATTGCTTATTCTGTAGGAGCTTTTTCAAAAATAGGTAAATGCTTACGATCAAAATCTATAGATACATATTTTCTGAAACACAATACGTTGTCAAAAAAGATAAATGTTCAGTGTATCGATTTGAACAATGAAGATCATTCATTTTCAAAATATTCAACATCACGATGGTACGAGCTAAAATGAACTGCAATGCCGTTACTTTCTACAATAAAGGTGAGCTAAACATATTTTAAGGAACTTGGTATAAAATTATGCAAAGTTGTTCGAAGAAAGAGTGTAACTTTTGTTTCCGGAATTTGGTCAGCATTTAAAAAAATTTCGTCAATGTGTGACATAAATATTTTGAGTTAAATTTTAAAATTAAATTAACGATGCAGCATCTTTTAACTTACCGAAATTTTGGCTCGAGTTACTCCATGGTTACAAATATGAAAATAAACAACCAAGTAAAAATAAAAGATAACGTGCGTAGTTTTTAAAAAGTACATGAAAATTAAATGATAGCATTTCAAATAATAACTTCAAAGACCGTGCAATTATAGAATATTCTCATTTGTTTTTGAAAGTGGCTCGGATTGAGCCGAAACATGTCAACAACCTAATACAAATTATTTTACTGTATATAATGTTGTTAATTTACACCTTTTAGCATTTAAAAGAAATATATTAAATTTTTAATGTATATTTTTAATTATATGCAGTGACCGTTTGTTAAAATGTAGCGATGTAATGCTTTCTTAATTTCACCTTCATTCATTACAACGGACTTATCAGAATTGAAATTTATTACCATTAGAAGGTTATTTATAAAATATTTTTCGATCAGCATTGGAGAGAAAGCTTTATCTTCATACTGAATATAGTAATTACAAAGTGGTTTCACTCTAGTTAACAAATGTACTTGCTTATAGTTTCATAATTCTTTTAATTAATTGCAATTTTCATAGCTTCATTAAAATGTTTGTTTAGAAAATATTTATCCCTGCGCCAACTGCATAAATAAACCGTATATACGGAATGCTTTTGACACCTTCTGCGAAAGTATGTTTTAGTTGTGTTAAAGACTTTCTGCACAATTTAAAGTTTTCATTTGTCTTTTCTTTAATTTGTTTGCGAACCATAGCGGTTGCTACGAAATTTAATAAATTTTTAATAAACCATTATGACAGTATCTGATTAAATATCTGAGCGAGAGTATTATGAACGTATATTTAAGTAAAAACTTCTCTTTAAGGTGTAGATAATCACGAAGATTATAAAGTTTTCCGGTTTTAGAGAGTTTTAATATTTTGAAAAACACGTTGAATGACTTTAGAAGAAATTGTTACTTTGGAAAGTATATTTCTCAAACGTATTTATTTACAGAAGTTTTTCTCTATTAGTTTTGTACAAAATTCTTTTCATATGTAAGTATTATCATATATATTATTTCTCCTGTCAACATCCCTTTTTCTAAGAAAATAGTTAACGCAGAACGACGAATGAGATAGCATATGAAAGGATTTTGAACAGGCTTCTGACATAGCAGACTTAACATTTCCTTAAAACATGTTTTTGATTAAAAATTGTTGTTAATTAAAAATTAAATCGGATTTGTTTTCATAAATGAAATGAAAGGTTTTCCTCAAATCAGTGTTGCTACAAAAATAAAATACTGTATTATCAGATGACGTCATTCTATAATGCAATTAAAATACAATTGTTAATTTATTTCTTTCGCGTACTTTTTCAAAAAATATCGAGCTTTTAATCCGGCTTTTATTTAATTTTTACGCGTGCGTCACTTATTGTTTATTTGTTTTCTTTGTTTAATCATGGCTGTGTATATGCGTACTGTCTCGGAGCACCAGTAGATTAAGTAATTTAAGGATTATCTTCCATTTAGATATACAGCTCATTACAATTCACAAAAATTGTAAGTATTTATATTTCATTAAGATGTTAATACGCCAGCGAAGTCTGACGTCACTTAAATCGCTGCTGGACCACAAAGTTTGAACATCCCCTGTTTAAGTTCCCATAAGGTTGCAAAAAATTGGTGTACCAAATATTGATTTATGCATTTAAGACATTTCTGGAACAGTTTTGCAAAATCTGAGGAAATGCTTTCATATGAATTCCCTAAACGTCAAATTCAGCGTTTCAATTTTTTTATAATTCCCTTTTTCTTCAGTATAGGAGTCTTGGCAACTTAAAGAAATGACCTTGGCGAGAGAAAAAAAATTTGGCAAAAACTTTTCTGGCAATCTATTCTTATTTTATTATACACAAACAATCATCATATATATTATTTCTGTTTTCAACATTTTTTTTTCTATGCACATACAAAACAAACAACGATGAATGAGGTATCATTCGAAAAGTTTTTGAACAAGTTTCTGAGATAGTACACCCACATATTGTTAAAACGCGTTGTTTGATTAAAAAAAATCAGTTAATTAAAAATTAGTGCTAAAACGTACCAGGAAATAATCTCAAAGATTGCAGTGCAAAAGCTTCGCACGGGTCCCTCTGGTTTTATATCTTACTAATGGCGGAGAAAGCTGATGTGCTGTATTTAAATTTAATGAGATAATTCGGCTGATTGGGGAAAAAGAAATCTAATTTCATTTTACATTCAGAAAAGATCTGTAATATAAATTTTATTAAATGATAAATTTCCATTAAGAAATATTATGTACAATACAGGTTAAAAGTTTTCTCAGTAAAAATGCACGTTTTCAATGACTTCATTTGTCAAAATCCTTGTATTCTTTCTAGATTTGGCTTATAATTTTTTAGCTAGTGGAGTAAAGATGACGTCATTTTGAGGAACTTATACAAATATAACTCCAGTTATATGAATCATAATAAATACTTATTTATTTATTTTTACTCGCTAAGCCATTCCAACTTTAGCGTCCTTGTGAAAAGTTTGTGAAATCGTTATCTTTCAGAAATATTTACTTAAAAATTCCCCTTTTCTTCAATAATTGTGAATAGGGGCAAAAATTGTACTGTTTACCGCATGGAGCTTAAACTTGTTTAACCTCTTTGATTGAATGTAAAACTCAAAAAAGTAGTCACGATGCAATGATTTCTAAATCTTAGTTTGTCGAAAGATAATTTTTTGTTCTCTAGAATAAAGTAATTCAAGAAGCTTGAATATGTGTAAATATGATTTTATTCGTCTGAAATTTCTTAAAAAGTTCCATTGAAACAAGATATTTTTTTCAATATCCATTCAAGTTGAAAATAATGTTTGTTTTTAATTTTACTGAGAAAAGGACGTCAGTAAAAAAAAAAAAATAGTACATTCCCTATTATTTCTATTTTTCTTCTGTTTATCCGTACCGACGGAGTAATTTCGTTGTCACCATTACAGAAATGTCATTAAAATTTTAATTAATGTCTCGGAAATTAATTTAAATTTAAAAATTCTGAGAGTATTATGACATCCGCGGACCCTTACGAATAATTGGTGTTCTTTTCAACTCGTATTTCATCCTATTATTGGGGGAGTATAGATGTGAAATAAAAACACACAGTCAGATTTTAATATAATATAGATTAATTTTCTGTTACAAGCGTTGTGATAAACTACAGTTTATTTATTTTTCTTTTTTCCTTGACCTATTGATATCTTGATTTGATTGAAAGAAAAAATATATACATATATCGGTTTAAAAACCCTTCAAAATGATAATGTAACAACGAAAGGTCTTTATGTTTTGCTAAGACCGCTTTAACCATTCCTGAAAGAATTGACATTTTATCGCTAAAAATTTCAGGGAAGTTTTTCCTCGAAGATAGAAAATTCTAGAACACTAAAAATTTAAATATAAGCATAAGCAAAATGTATATGAGTTTAGTGAATCAGGTGAGGAAGCTACCCTTTGTCATCAACGTTTTTTATTCAAATACAATAAGTATATCCAGTGTATTTAGTGGGTATATAAATCACGCACTATAAAGACCTCCTATTCCAGGTGTATGAGATTATAATCTCACTAGGGGGCTCAGCCCCCTACTCGCTAACGCTCGCCAACCCCCCGTGAATTGCGAAGCAATTCACATTGAGACCGCTAGGCGGTCACAGCTCGCTTCGCTCGCTCACCCCTTTTTTTCAGCAATTCTAGACGGAATAAATTCTACCATAAAACATTTGAACATATGAAATTGACAATTTATTTTAATGTAAAAAAGTAATTCTTCGTTGAAAACACAACTGAAAATGCATTTAGTTGGCGCTACTAATGAGCATATAAATCATTTAAATACTATGAAAAAAGGATCTTTTGTACAGCACGACTTAAATTCATTAGAAAAAAAAACTACTTGATAGGAAGATAGTTTGTTTGTCATTGTTTAAATTTCGTTCGACATTTTATTGTTCCAATTGATTATAGATTTTTACAAAATGAATTATTTTTTACTTCATCAATACAGCAACAGATGGCGGCAGGTGATATATAGACAGTTGATTTTTTTTTCTCCTTCTTTTGAGTGAGTGAAATTTGTAAATGAATTCTAAATAAGAGTTGAGACTTCATTTGAAATTAACGATATTGCTCCTAATTAAAATGAGGAATCATCTCTGACGCTTTGGATTACGGACATGTTATTTTATTTTTAATAATTGCTAGTTCGAGTTTCGTTCTACAGTTTCACTGCTCTCACACTGACCGCCATATTGGACGGAGGCGGAGCTGATCTAACACAATCTAGTCTGTTCATTGGTCTGAGCTCTGGAAACTACAGTTGTTGCCAAACCATAAGTTACAAATTCAGCCCTATTTTCGCGCCACGTAAGACAAATATATATATAGATTTTTTAATACATTATCATAGAATTAATTGCATAAATAGATATTGGTAATGATAGTCCGGGTGGCAACGTCACATATTTGCAATCAATTTTAGCATCGATAATTTTTGTATACATGAGAATTAGATTGCACATATAACGAAACTGCTAGTCAGTTGGCGTATCAGCGAGTGGTGTTATCATAGCAACATCGTAGAGTCCACTACAATGTGATATGAATAACAATCCAATTAAGAAAGGAAGCTACTATATATAAGCTACTATATATCTAATCAAGGAAGTTACTATAACTGAAGGACATCATTAGTAATCGGGTTGACATTCATTTCAAAGTGTAGCGGGGATGTGATGTTGTACCACAGCACCCCTGTTGGTTCGGCAGCTGATTGGCAGTTTCGATATATCTGTCATTTAATCTATTTTATATATTAAAATAATCGATGATAAATTTGGTTGCAAAAAATAGGACGCTGCTTCCTGGACTATGACCTAGGGATGACAATAATTTATTATTTGTAAATAGGGTTAATGCACCAGTAATTGACAAGTGAGACACAAAACTGTATAGAAAACAAACATTAATGCATGGGTATGTTAATTTTGGCTCAAAGAAAATGTATCTACAATCAAAATTAACATGCATCAATGTTTATTTTCTACAGTTCTGTGTCTCACTGGACAATTATTGGCGCATTCATCGTACTTATTTTTACATTTAAGTAAAACATAAAAATTTGCAAAAAGTTGGTTCAATTCTTCTGTCTAAATAAGAAGGAAGCAACGAACTCGAGAAATTTTCAACTTTCATTTTTTTTGTTGGATTCATACGTTTTAGGATGCTCGGAATACGATTTGACTATTAAAAAATATATATTTGTCTATCTGTATGTTACACAAATTTAGTGTTCGCTCTATAACCAAAGAATTAATTCACGGAATTTCACAGAATTCAATTAAATATTGGCATAAATTGGATCTGATTAGTTTTTGATGTGTATGGGTTGGTATCAACATGTAGCTCTTCTATGCAGTGTTTTTCATGATTTCTGTGATACCTACACTGTAAAAAAAAAAAAGGGTCGATCTACTAAAATAATTTTAGTTTTTCTCATTGATCCTTGCAATTACTAATTTTTTTTTGTATTCTTACTCAGTTACAAGAAAATCTGTAAGAATTACTAGAAAACAGCTTGCAACGATTCCGGTTTATAATACCGGTTACTAAAAAATTCTGTGGAATACAAATTTTCAAAAAAAATTTTAGTAACCTCAGGAATTTTTTTTTTTTACAGTGTATGGGATGAAATTTCTCCAAATTCGATATGCAAGATGTTTATTATAAAAAACTACGCTGATTCAAATTTAGTTTTGGTCAATCAACATAGGTTGTTATCCTTATATTTAGGAATGATGTATTTCAGAAAACGTGGTTTGCCGTATATTAAATATAATTGACTCTGTTATTGTAATCATAGTTCTAACTTAATGTTCCAATCATTATTCTTTGACACTTGCCACACAATCAGATTATTGTCATAATTGCCCAATTTTATTTTAAATCGTGTTTGTTAAACCTGATTACGAAATATTATCTTTATACTTTTAGTGATGGACGTTATGGCTGTATCTTCTTGGGTAGAAATGCATCAAATTTTATATTCGACGTTATTAATTAAAATATACAGGGTGGTCCAGAATTATATGTAAAAAATGTAAAGGCAGGTAGAGAGGACCTAAATAAGCAGATTTCGTATAGGAATGTGGGTGCAGAAATCCAGCGTTGAGGCAGTAGAGGGGGAGCTGTTGAATTCGGCGGATGAAATCGCTTCGCTGGCTTGAATCGTCATTCCCCGCACGGATTTCGAGAAACATCCATCGTTACATCAATGCGAAGCTTGCCGATATGCATTTCATGTATGAGGCTGTGCAAGGAAATGGAGCGGCTGCTCAAAGGATGTGCATGGAACTATTCCCGGGTAGGAATCTGCGAGATCGCCGAACATTTGAGCATCTTTCATCGTGTATTACTGCTTATTTTACTGTTTATTATTGTTAATTTTACGTTATAATACTGGCAGTTGGGATGCCAGTATTATACTATAAAATCAACATTTTTTTTTTTTTTTTTTTTTTTGCAGTGTAGTGATTATTGAAAAGTTATTCTGAATCACAATGTATTTCAGATAAATTCATAGAATTTTGTTTTGTGCTTCATATTCAATGCATAAATTTTAAAGGCATACAAATTGAAGAGACAAATTTTAAAATAAACGATAGAAGACAAAATTAATCTTTATTTCACAACACGAACATAAAAAAAAAAAATTCCAATCAACTTTTGACACGTTCTAACTTAGTGAATGATGTTGTTATTAACAGAGTCTCCAAATGCTTTACATACAAAAGTTTTTTAAATGCTGTAATACTATGTGGTGCCAGACAAAGTAATACAGTTTCTAATATAAAGAAAATAATTAGGAGCCGTTTCACAGGGTACAATCTTGACACAAAGTTAAGATAAATTTCATAACATTACTATTGTGCTCTTCCTATTCTTCTTTCATTTTTTTATGTAAAGAATAAATTATTTGAATGACGTATTTGAACCAGCCATTACGTTTCACTTATTTAAAATGAAATTTCCAATACATTTTAAAATAATAAAACATCTATCTTTCAAAGACTCGTGAAAAGAAAAATACAGATTTTTTGATAAATATAATTGATGTTTTAAAACTATCACATTTGAAATCAAGAACGAATTTCTAATAAAGCACTTTTCCTAAAAGATGCTTAGAAAAGTAAATCAAGCAAACAAGCTTTAAAAATGAATAATTTGAATATCAAAAGAAATATAACGAACTGTTCTATTCAAGAAATTTTAATGAAAAGTTATGCCAAAAAGCAGATTTAATGTTATTTGCCTTTTAATACGTTTACTTTAACTGTTATGGTGTCTTTTAAACGTAGTAGGTAAATATATTCAACAAACAACTTAATTTGATTTCAAATATTTTGGCATAAAAAATGGTAAAATTCTGTCTTTGATGTTTGAAGAGAATGTTAAAGCAAATTGAGGAATAAAAATTAATAAAGCAATTCTTTCTCAGCTTATGATAATATGAAAAAATCCAGTACGATTTCAAAAAGATAACATAAACTGTAAGCCCCGAGTAAGAAGATAAATAAAATAAAATCTTCATATTTTGCTGCAACATAAAACAACAAGAACATCTATTTATTTTTTGCTGAATATTACATATTTTTGTGATTTAGTTATTGTTACACAGAAGTTTAAACATTCAAAGATTGTTTAATAAAACAATACTTTACTGTACATAATATTTTTTATAAAATAATACAGTTGAATTAATGACAGATATTTACAAGGATGTCTGCTGAACTTATATTTTCTCTTTCCGGTTAATATTCAAGACAAAAAGACATTATTTTCAAATTTCTAAAGAAGCATGGGAAACTGCAAAGTAAATAGAGCTCTACGAAAATTATTTTTTTAAAATAAATTTTAATTACTTCACCACTTTTAATTATTTTTTTAATTACATGTACACATAACAAGTAAATAACAAATAAAGAAATTTTAGAAAGAGAAATCGTGCTATATAAATATTCAGTCTGAAATTGAGATTTTTAATTTCTACTCAGTTTCTATTAAAATAAAGGGTTTATCACCGACGTAAAGGCCATTTACAATATTTTCAAAATAATTTGTGCTATGCAACAAAAATAACAGTTTTAGAAAGATAAATGGTGCACTATAAATAATTCGTCTGAAATTTTGATTCTTAATTTCTACCCAATATCGAATAAAATTATTGATTTATCACTGATGATGGATGATATTTAAAATATTTTGAAAACTAGAAGTTTTTCTGTGTTGCATAATAAAAAAATAATTTTAGAAATAGAAATGGTGCACTATAAATAAACAATCTGAAATTGAGATTCTTAATTTCTACTCAATATCCATTAAATTATGAGACTATAACTGATGTATAGATTTGAATGAAATTTAAAATATTTTCAAAACAAGAAGTTTTTCTGTGTTGTATAACTAATATAATAATTTTAGAAACAGAAATGGTGCACTATAAATAATCAGTCTTAAATTGAGATTCTTAATTTCAGCTGAATATCTATTAAAATAATGAGTTTATTAACTGATTTAGACGTCATTTAAAATGTTTTCAAATAAGATGTAATTTTGTGCTGTATAACAAATTTACTTTCCCAGCACCGACATAGGTGAATATATAAAATAAAACATGTACACAATGTGACCAGACATGTTTAAACGGAGAAGCAAAGTTCGTGCCGAATTCAGGTTGTTCACTTCCTTCTTTTGAAGCAGGAGATGGGATTGAAGTAGCATTGGTTGTAACGCATCTGGCGTTTAGCAGGCAGGTCTGCATCTGTGAATCGCTGTCTCTCTTCAGAGTCCAGATAATTTTGGATCCGCTTCAAAATTCCGGGCTCATATACCAGTGGCCTCTGGGGGGAAAAAAACGGGAGAATTGTTATAAATAAAATGTAATAAAACTAATCTGAGTAGTAATTGTTATAAATATAAAAAATAAATACAACTTTTACAACTTATTACTTAACACGCTCTTTTATCCAAAATTTAATGCAATCAATATGCATTGCCATCGACAATGGACTTGTATACAACATTTGAACAAAATCGGCTCTTTAGATTAATTGTGATTTCAATCAAAAACGTAAAAGAGGATTTTTTTCTCCTGGACCCTGCCCCTGATAAGGAACGGTCTGGAAAATATTTAAATATGCGTTGCAGGGTTGATAAAAATCGTGATTTTTTTTTTTAAATAAAAAAAATCGGATTTTTTTAAATTTAAATCCGACTTTTTTTTATTAATATTATTTGTGTAGTGTGCATTGTATTTATTTATTTTCTCTGTATAGATTTGCACATTTCTATTAATTTCATTACACTTCCTAGAAAAAATTCAATATAATTTAAATTAAAAAAATTGTTGAAAACAAATTCATACTTAAAACTTAAAATCATATTATTTTACTATGTTAAACTGTTATAGATACCTATGTGTGATTTAGATACCTAGATATACCTATGTGTGTGCATAAATTTCTAGTTAATTTAAGTTATTACATTTTTCATTAATGTGTTACTCCAATAATATACATAATCAGAGCTTTACAAATTTGATAAAATCTGATAACCAGCAAAAAATTCTAGTCACCAGTAAAAGCTATTTACAAGGCAGTATCCAGACACTTTTCTTCAAACCAGGTTGGCACCAATCTATTTTGCACTATGCGCAGTGCCATGTTAATAAAGTCACCAAGCATTTTAAGAGAGGTAGAAATATTAAAAAAATACATATTATTCTTTAATATAACTAAAATTAATTATTCTTTAAATTTTAATTAAGTCTTATAGACCTACTTCAAATGAATTACTTATAATCACTTATTAATCTTTAATATGAATGTGATAGAGTAATCAGTTTTAATTCTGGGCACAAAAATCCGATTTGAAACGTGACCATTTTTTGGCATTGTACCCAGCTTTAGATGCCACAGAGTCTGAATTGACAATATTTCTTACTGTTGTATTGAAACATACCTTCTCCCCCCCATATTCTAATCACGTGACATGCTAGCTGGCTAGAGTAGAAAAGCATGGAGTTTTCTGTGCATGAGTTTGAAAATGCCTTTTAAACTGGGTTCTTCCAATAAAAGTACGAGAGAAGGGGAAGATTACTGCTTGTGGCGCACGAGTAAGTGTGGGGAGAGAAAAATGCTGTTTGTGCTCATTTCTTAGGTCAATTTTTATACAAAAAAAATTGCCAGATTAAATAACTTAGTCACCAGATAAGAAAACTTGGTCACCAGTTCCGGTCTGGCAATCGCATTTATCAAGCCCTGTATATAATATATAATCACATAATAAATGCAGCAAAGAATGCTAAATATATATGTGTATTTCAGCTGACTCAGATTCAATAATGTCATTTTTATCACATAGACTGCAAGTTTCTTTGAGTGTGTGTGTGTGTGTGTGTGTGTGTGTGTGTGTGTGTGTGTGTGTTTTAATTATTCTTGCCACAATCTCAGCCATTTCTATACTACATGGTTTACATATTGCTTTCACACTTTTCCAAAAAAAAATTTTTTTTTATGTAAAATAAAGTTACATTGGATCTTTCTTTCTGCCAGCCATTTTTCTTATGCATCAATGTATCCAAAAGCTCTCTGTACTGTACCACCTAGTATTAGTAAATGATGATGTTGTCCCAACTTGTGTTTCACATTATACTAGATTAATGATTACAAAACAGTTACAAGATTATGCAAGGTAATCACATAACTAAAAATACGAAGCTATCAGTTGTCAGTGATATCCAGCCCTCAGCCATTGACAATTTCAACAATCAATCCTGTTTACTGTACAATAGAAATTACTGCTTAGCTTAAAAATAAGTTACATATTTTATATTTTCCATTGCAATAAGCAATGAATTCTAAGAAAGAAAAGGGATCAGTCACACAGATTAAATTATTTTCAGTTATGAAGAACATCAAATTGGAATTCTATAACTCTGTTAGACAAATAGTCTAAATATTTACTGCATTACAATTAGTCCATGTATTAGTCCATTATATGATCATATATCATGAATTAATATATGATCAACCATCAACATATGGGATATTGTAATTGCATGTCTAAGCAACTGAACATAAAGCAAACTTGTGAATAATGTATAATCAACTTTAGAAGTAGTAACTCCTCAGTGAAAATACTATTATATTAAATACTTTTTTATTAAATAGATTTAAATTTAGCATCATCAACATTTATTTATCAGCATTCATCAGCATTTATTTCTTGCAAAAATAAAGTGATCATCTAGCAAAGAAAAAAGTTAAAAAATGAGACATCAGTATTTATTTTGGGATGCACTATGGATAAATAATATTTTGAACAGGACCGTGCGAAGAGAAAACTGCTCCCCAAATTCAACTGGGACCTGCTGGCCATAGCCAAAAACCTATAAATGAAATTTGGCTCGATTCTATGCTTAACTTCATACACTTTTCGATGATACAATAATGAAAATGGCAAAAAAAATCGCTATTACAGCGCCCCCTTCCGACGGAATATCTCCAAATTCAATGGGAACCTGCTGGCTACAGTCACAAAAACCTATAAAGGAAATTTAGTTCAATTCTATTTCTATGTATATCGTCATACACTTTTCGATGATACAATGAGGACGAAGATACGGACAGGCGGACAGACAGACATTTTCTAAAAACTTTTTTTTCGGGATCCCTAAAATGTGTAAATTCGTCGAAAAAATTTCGATTACAATACTTTCTTCTATTATAGATAGAAGAAAGTACAAAGGAACAAAGAAATATTTCCAATACTTTTTAGTCTTTCTTTTTCTTTCTTTCTTCCTTTTTCTACCGTTCTGTTTTTACGAATTTACCCAACGAATCCCAAATGAATGCAAAAGTGTCCGGGGCGGGGGATTCGAACCCAGAACCTGCGGCTCAGATCGGTAGCAAAATTATTGACAGTGAAAAAAAGTATATTTTTCTAAAAAAAAAAAAAGAAAAAAAAATCAAATAATATAAAAAGTTTTGGGCCGAGTTTTTATGACAATATTTTATTCGTAATTGAATTGCAATTCAGTTAAATTTTAAGATATTGTCAAAATCTTATTATTTCCCATTCGATTTTGGCAACACCTCTCTATTGCCACACTATGCCACAGATTCTTTAGATTCAAATTTTGAAATACTAAAAGTGGAAAGTAAACATAACATGAATTAAGATGCTCGATATATTTATTAGATCTCGGAGAATGCGTCAATCAAAGCTGCTGCTTGGACGTCACTAACGGTTGTGCACAGAAATCACGAATAAGGAGATGCAAGCAAATATGGAAAAGATTCTGAGAAAATATAGAGAAAGTGATTTGTATTTGAGTTGCTGTCGAAATACACTGGGGAGAAAGTACATAGTCAAGACTCTGAGCACGAATTTGATTGGCGGAAGAAGGAGAGAGAAAAGTGTGATAATACATGCAGTTTCGTTCCTGCGGTTCTGAAACGTGTTTGGAGAAGTAACGTTGAAGATCCAAACCTCTTAGAATTTACACATTAATATGGGGAGATAGAGATGACAGCGAAATTATATGACAAATAAAAAAATTTCAACTTAGTATAGAGTTTATTCCTTAGCCCGAAATACAAACTTTCGCAAGATAATGTGTCGTGCTGTTTTAAAAGATTTAATATAAGAAGGATACTAAGAATATGCATTTCGATGAGGAGAGCAAAATATATTTGTCGGAATTTACACTTACTAAATTTCATATAATTGAAATAATCTATAATCTTATCACATGTGTGCGAATTGTGACTTTAATTCATTTTATTAGAAAATAAACGCAATTTTGATCTTTTGAAAGGGAAGGATTAACTCTGTGTATATTTGTAACTTCGGATCATGGTATTAGAATATCTCAAGTAGACCTAGACGAATGGCTTGTTACGGATTTGACTCGAGTTTTATAATAGACGCTTTTAGTCATGACGTCAGTGATGACGTTTTGGTTGAAAACTGACTCTAACCAAACGGTTGTTATGGTGTATTTTCTATTTTGTTTGTATTTTGTAGCTATATCTGATAGCTATATCTCACAGCTAAGTGTTATAATACTTTATATGCAGTGGTAACATTTACTACGATTTATATTTAATAAGAAATGAATTATAGCAACAGTTTGATTGGGTCAGTTTTTACCCAATACGTCATAGCTGGCGTCACACTGAAAGTGTCTCTGCATATTTTGGCCAAAGCATCATCTATTGTCTGCATTTCTATGTAGCTCCATGCTTCGGATCATCTAAGGAAATTAACCCTATTTCGTGCACTCCTTTTTTAACATTTTGGTGTCAACAGTAGTGGCGCAGCTCTAATGCTCTATAAAAGGACGATTTGCTCGAGATTCGACTGTTGTCGACACAAGTTTATTTTGGATTATTAATATTGTCTTATATTATTATTATCACTATTTTAAATGCATGTAAGGATTTCGTCTGATCATCCTTACCAATGATAAATTTTCTTTTTATGTGCCAGAGTAGTTAAGACTTATAAACATATTCCTGTTTTCAAATTACCTTCTTGTAGAATACACTATACTTATATATGCCCTTTTCTTATTTATGTACTTAAACACATACATCTTACATTACATCTTACCTTACATATTTATATCCATCTTTTCTTAATTGCTTACACCCATCTTGTAACACATATACAGGTTTATACAGAACTTTCAATAAATATATTATATGTAAGAATCCTTTTTTAATAAATTGAAGTAATTGTGACTAATGAGGATACTTCCATATTCCTAAAACAACAACAAAGTTTTTAACATTTTTTAACACAGTTGAAAGTGTTAATGACTTCGGTTCGTCTGTCTGTCCGTGCTTTAACTCTCATAAATGTACTCGAAATGCCATGTAATTATATATGTTATTGAGATTTACAATAGCATGTTCACTATTGAAAATGAAGTGTATAGCATTTATAGTCCCTTTACAAAAGAGTTCTGTTGCAATATGGTCTATGGGATCAAGTCGTTTGCGGTGTATTTTAATCATGTTACTCTATTTTAAACACGAGCAGGGAAGACCGAGCTATGTTCGGTCAAAATTAGCTTTGAGTTCAAATATCATGACCCATAACCAAAATGACCCACTAATCAAATTTTCTCGAGCATGTGATAAAGCCCAATGGTTTTCTGGTGCCCCAAAACGGTAGGATACAAAATTTCGTCAATATCGTTATAATCGTTTTTAAGATAAAATTTGCATATATATATATATATATATATATATATATACAGGGTGATTCATAAAAGATGGGCAGAACTTTAAGGGGTTATAGTACACTTAAAGACAAATAATATTAAATAGGAGACTAAGGGTCCCAGACGTATTCCCAAGGAGATAGGGGGCATTAAAGTTTAGGGTCCGAAATTTCAAATGATTATAAAACATGGAAAAATTGGTCGATTCGTTTGCGGTTTTTGCAAAAAATTTTCTTTATGCCAGTATTTTCTTGAAATAAAATTTTAAAGTTCAATTTCAAAAAATGCCGATAGGGGGCGCTTTAGACTTTGGAGTAACAAACAACTATTTTTTAACGTTATGTTTTGTATTTCTTTAAATGATTTCGAAAGCTTAGACTTAAACTTAAATTTTGATCTAAAAATCTGAGTCCTAACGAGTAGTTAAGTAGCGTAAACTGAAATTTGAAATTTGAAACCCTTCTCCCCCCAGAACAAAAATCAGTTATTCCCGATCTTTGTGTCGTAGATTAGGCTCTAACTACTGCCGCGTTTTGCTAAAATTATTCTTTATGTCAGTATTTTCTTGAAAATAAATTTTAAAGAAAATTTTCAAAAAATTCCGATAGAGGGCGCTTTAGACTTTGGAGTAACGAACAACTATTTTATACCGTTATTTTTTGTGTCTCATTAAATGCTTTCTAAAGCTTAGACTTAAACTTAAATTTTCAGCTCAAAATCTGAATCGCTGAGCGTGGTTCAGTAGCGAGGGGAGGGGGTTCAAATTTCAACTTCTGAACATAGTTCAGTTTGCACTACTTAACCATGCCCAACGATTCTGTGCTGTGATACGAGGCAAAAATACAACTTTCGTCAAGGACTGCATAGTCGGAATTCACTCATAAAGGCACTGGCACAGTTGGAAACGTCGCTCATGCAAACGTTAAAGCTCCATTCCTGACGCTAGTCACCGGGTGAAGAAGGAAACAGAAAATATGCAAATGTCAAATGGGGAAGAAGAAGAACACGTATGCAAAATTTCGACACGATTCAGGCATAAAAACCACTGAACGGTGAGTCAAGTGTAAGTCGCTGTAGTAATGAATCGGAAGATGGTGCCCTTCACGAATAAGGAAAAGGCTGAGATGCATTTAATTTACGGAGCGGCAGATGGAAATGGTGCAGAGGCACAACGAATGTACGGAGAGCGATTTCCTAACAGGCGGTTGCCTAACCGCAAAACTTTCGAGCGCTTGCACAGACAGTTGTGTGAGACGGGATCATTTCTCGCTTCCCGGTCGAATGCAGGTCGTGCAAAAAAGGACGAATCAGTAGTTGTTGCAGAAGCCATTCTGGATGTAGTAGCGGCGCAGCCAAGTACAAGTACACGAACAGTGGCTAGCCAGGTGGATACCTCACAGTCCACGACTTGGAGGGTACTGAAGGATGAACATTTGCTCCCGTTTCATGTGCAACGAGTCCAGAAACTGTCTCCAGGGGATTATCCAAATCGTATTGAATTCGCCCGCTGGTTTCTGCAGCAGAACGCGCTAAATCCACATTTTGGACGAACTGTGCTTTTCACCGATGAATGTACCTTCACACGTGAAGGTACATTTAACACACACAATGCACATGTATGGGCGGATGTCAATCCACATGCTACGTATCCACATGCTCATCAGAGACGCTTTTCCATCAATGTTTGGGCAGGAATCCTCGGAGACCACCTAATCGGACCGTACCTTCTTCCTGAACGCCTCAACGGTAAAACATACCTCACATTTCTGCAACATGTGCTGTCAGACCTGTTAAACGTTGTTCCTCCACGCATCCGGCGGGTCATGTGGTTCCAGCACGATGGAGCGCCAGCCCATTACGTACGAGACGTCCGCAACTATCTGGACATCACATTTCCGAACAGATGGATTGGTCGAGGTGGTCCTGTTGCTTGGCCTGCTCGCTCGCCAGATCTTTCACCCCTCGATTTCTTTTTTTGGGGACGATTGAAGGCTCTTATGTATGAGACACCCATTGAATCCCCCGAGGAACTGGTCGCCAGACTTTCCGCCGCTGTAGGGGAAGTGCTCGAAAAGCCTGATGTTTTCGCGAATGTTCGCCGTTCCATTCGTCGCCGTTGTTCTGCGTGCATAACCTCTGGTGGTCACAATTTTGAACATTTATTGTGATTACATGTTAATAAATATGCTTTGGTAACATAATCCTAATTTGTGTCTTTTTACCTCGTATCACAGCACACAATGTGTGGACATGGTAAACTGAACTGTGCTCAGGAGTAGAAATTTCAAACCCCTCTCCCCAGAAACTTAACCACGTCTAACGATTCAGATTTTGGGCTGAAAATTTAAGTCTAAGCTTTAGAAAGCATTTAATGAGACACAAAAAATAACGGTATAAAATAGTTGTTCGTTACTCCAAAGTCTAAAGCGCCCTCTATCGGAATTTTTTGAAAATTTTCTTTAAAATTTATTTTCAAGAAAATACTGACATAAAGAATAATTTTAGCAAAACGCGGCAGTAGTTAGAGCCTAATCTACGACACAAAGATCGGGAATAACTGATTTTTGTTCTGGGGGGAGAAGGGTTTCAAATTTCAAATTTGAGCGACTATGAGCGATAAATGCTGGAAGTGCCTGATGTGGTATGCATTTTAAAACTTGACAAATTTAAAAGATGCATTATTTAGTAAATATTTTTAGTGTATTACGCGGCGTGTATAAATTCTGTAGAGCATATGCAGGCTGCACGAAAGAATTCGCTCATATTATGGGCTATGGGCGCCAATCGCTGAAAATACATTTTTACTGTGTTATGTGATTTTTAAATTGTTTGTTTATTTATATATCGCATTTCATTGTATGAAAAAATGAAATTTTTCAACAATATTCTGATTGTGTTGTAAAATGTTTCATAATGTATGCCTAATGTACGGTTTTCGTTCTTTTTTTTTTTTTTTTTTTTTTTTTTTTTTTTTATAATAGGCGTGCTTTTATCATAAATGGAACAATGTTTTTCTGGTAACTGAAAACAATAATCAAATCTGCCGCTTAATTACGATAAATAAAGCTTTTTCTTTTAATATTAGGATTTAAAAAAATTTATACGTTTTAATATATACATTTGCTAATTTTTTCATGCAACTTAGTGAGATTTTATCACCAACCCTTTAAAATCTATGGATTATTTTTATACAAATTTTTTTAATGTTAATACGGTTAATATGGATTATTTTTATACAAATTTTTTAATTTAGACATTTGTATTTCCTGTTATTCAAATGGAATTTATAAGTACTAATATAATTGGACAGAATCCATTGAAAATTGTTTTCAAAATTAATTCCAAAAATATGCTTGACGTTATTAATGCCTGTAGTCCAAGTGGAGACAAAGAAATTAATCATCATCAGTTTTTCAAAATACTCAAGACTTCATTTGATTATTTAAGATAAATAACTAATTAATTATGGCATGCAAAGAAACCCAATAACTTCGGAAAATCAATATGAAAACAACGTCCGAGATATTTTTATATTTCTTCGTATTAAAATATAAGTTTGGGCTGAATATGGGCTTTTGCATTGGTATCTTTGGCATTTAACTTTTTTGCACTTCTCATGGAACGTATGGTGCATGGACTAGCAAAGATTAATAGGGAATAGGAAGCAGAAATGGAACAACACTAATTATGTTTACACTAAGCACTATTATTTATTTACATTTCTACACCAGATGTAGTATCTATGTAAGCTTATTTATAACAAAGAGCTACGAATTTTTACAGTTGCAAGATTAAAAACATTTGTAGTTGAAAAGCCTCATTTCTACAGAACAAAAGTAAATATTGAATTCTGTTTTGAAATTAATTTGAAATTAATTTGTTAAATTTTTAAAATAAAAAACATGAATTATTACCATAATCTCACGTATCCTGTGCTTACAATTCAGAAATTAAACTGAGCCTAAAAAAGAAGCATGGCTAACGTGGTAAACCATGTACTAAATGTACTACTCTGGTGAAAGCAGTGGAAAACTGAGAAAAAAAGAGGAAAGTATGGGACATGCTCCTTTTTTTTTTTTCTTTTTTGTATTTATCATTTACATTTACACTTCTCATGCGTCTTATGGTACAAGAACTAGCATAAACTAATGGGGAATGGGATGCCGGAATGGGGAAACACCAATTTTGTTTAAACTAAGCACTTTTATTTATCTTCAGTTCTACACCAGATGTAGTAACTATGAGCTATTTATTTTAATAAAGAGCTGCAAATTTTACAGTTGCAAGATTAAAAACATTCTTAGTTGAAAAGCATCATTTATACAGAACAAAAATAACTATTGAATTCTGTTTTGTAATTGATTTCGATGTTTGTTAAATTTGTAAAATAAGAATAAAAAATTGTTACCATAATCACATGTATCCTGCGCTTACAATTCACTAATTAAGCTGAGCCTAAAAAAGCAGCATGGTTAACCTGGTAAGCTATATGCTAAACCTGGTGAGGGATATTCGAAATAGAGAGAAAGAGGAAGGTATGGAACATGTTCGAGTCTTTTCTTTCTTTGTTCTTAAATAGCTACAGATGTTTAACATGTATGGAATTATGACTAAAGGCGGATATAGTGTATCTTCAGAGAAAAGGAGGTATTACAAACTTGGGATTTCCACGTAATTATCGATTTCCAATTCTCCTGAACAAAGAACAACTCAACAGTATATATACAGAAGAGAAGAAGTTCGATATAACGACATTTCATTATAGCGACTTTCTCATTTTAACGACAGATAAAAAAAAAAATCCATTGAATATAACCATTCACGCAGCATTACTTTTACATTGAATAGAACAAACAATTGCACCAAACATTTCAATAAAACAAAGCCTTTTAGCTTTTCTACTATACCTAGTTGTTTGAGATTGTGCTTCAGATAATCTAGACGCAGCCATACTCAACCTGCGGTATGTGGTCCGGCGACCTTTTATGTGCGGCCCGAGACACATAATCATTAACCCAAAATAATTGCGATGTGCACAAAAAATATTTAAGACCTTCACTGTTGTTTTATATATTTTCATGGGAAGACAAAATCTGTCCTGTTATTTATAATTAATTTACAATTACGTTAAAACATCTTAAATTCCTTTTTCTTAGTCAAGAGTTCTTTTTATTTGCAGTTCTATTTGCTCTACAGTGGTGTGTACATTTCTTAATCTTCAAAACCAATCATACATTATTCCAGAATAATTAAATTTGTGCATATTTCTACGATTAAAAAATATAAAACGTTTTTTCAATGAGCAAAAACCTGATATATGAGAAAAAAAAATCATTAGATTTTTTTTCCATCTTATGCTGCGGTTGTAGCCTGTCCGACATATATTAGAGTGAGAGATGCCGAGTTGAGTATCGTTCTTTGTATCTCAGTGGTAGAGCCTCAGAGCGTTATTCTGAGGGCCTAGGTTCTTTACGCTCAGTTTATCAATGAAAAAACCACTTGAAATTAAGAATGCATGCCTTCCGCCTCTGAATATTTTTATCAGGGACTTGTGACAGAAACTCGAAATATGTCGATTTTACTAACAAAATTTAATTTACATGTAATAGAATTTTCAGAGACAAAATTATTTTATTGAATGAATTTTTATTTATCAAATTCACAAAATAAATAAAAATATTAATAGCGGAAATGAGTTGAGACATGTAAGGGAGGTATACAAGTATCTCTTCGTTCATTAAAAATGATAATAATAGTTAAAAAAAAATCCCGAATCATTAATAACCACAAACCGTAAAACAACGTTTTGTGTATAATGACCCAATAATTAAAGAAAGTATTTAATGATTTCGTCTCAATTGCTCAATTTCATACATCGTGCATTGTAAAAAAAGAAAAAAAAAACAAGAATTATAGTTTTTTTAAAATATATATTTTAATGTACTATATTATGTAAAAGTACGAAAATGTTAAAAAGATTATGATTTGACATTTGAGTTGCTATTTTTGTATTCAAAGGTGAAAATGCGCGGCTTTTAGAATATCACACCCGCAATGCATGCAAATTATTAACGTATCCTTCAAGCGTCCTAACCGTGTTTTTCCTTCACGTAAATTTTGAATTCAAAGGCTGAATTAACAAAAAATTTATGTTAATGTTACTTTTTTAAAGTGCATAAGAAATATAGATATGTAAGGTTATTAAATATAAATCCCCATACCAATTCTATTCATATCTCTTATTTTATGAATCGTTATACATGCATGAAAAATTCTGCGGACGCTTTAAAGGGTTAAAGAAATAAAATATCGGAACTCGTCACTTTGGGGAGGGGGGAGGGTGGGGTTAGTTTATCTATAGTTTAGTAATCTATTAGTAATCTATAGAGTAATAGATTTCTTGTTTTAGATAAATTAAATTTGATTAATTTGTAGTACTTACATTATTTTGGATGAAAATGATATGATTTTACATATACAGATTGTTGCGGTTTTCTGACTAAATTTCAAGACTCTTTGGCGCAGACAAAATATATACGAATTGAACTGAATAGACTTTTTGTTTATGAAAGAATTTTGTTCGATGGTTTTGTGAGCTAAAAGACGACGTAGATTAAAAATGAATAGAAGAATTTTTTATGTAAATATTCTATTTATGTACTGTGCTAGTGTACGCTTTTCGAGAATTAAATGTTACGTTATTTCTAATATTACATTTTCCATTTGAATAAATACTTGTCAACGAGAATCTCCATTTAAAAGGAATTCCTTCGAATCCATGTTCTGATGTAAGAAAAGTTTATGAGATTTATTGAGTTACGTAAGATAAAGAGAATTATTATTCCTTTTTATTTCACAGATTAAATTTATGAAAATAAAATAAAATTATAGCTAACAGTGAATGTAGTTCATAGTGAATTTTTATTTCTCTTTTATATCGGAACTAAAAAAAAGAATACAGGCATTAAACTACAAATGTAACACAATGTATAACCATAAAAAACACCAATACTCTTTTGTTAAAAATCAAATCACATACTAAAAAATGTTTCTTTCGTAACTATCAGGAAAATGAGAATAATTTACATACATATGGATAATTTCCTTTATTATCTTTTTAACAATAGCGTTTATGATCTCGCCGGCTGCTTTATTTGCAGAGTGTGCAAAGTAATTATTGATATAAACTCCGCCCTTTTATGACTGAACCAAAGTTACTTAGTAATTCAAGCTCATTTATAAAGCACCTTATTGAGAAGCTGTAGCGACCCACAAATGATTCATTTTAGTAACAGTTTCTTCCGTAAGAGCTTAAATATTTATTACATCAGGCGAGTTTATTAAATTTTATGTAATAGTTAAAGAGCTTAAGTTATTTAATACTCAAAGGTAACCGTGAAATGTGGTTAAATAATATTAGGATCGTATTGGATTTATGTCAGATGTTAAAATATAGACACAAATAATTCAGTTCATTTTCCCATTTGTGTTTTGTATTCTTTCTTTTTTGTGTTATTAACTTTCAAATGTCATTTAGAATGTATACTAATTATTCTGATAAGTAACCATATAAAAATTAAATTAGAAATGACATCATCTATTTATTTTTAAATTTATGTAATTGGATTTTAACAGAATGATACTATCTAAGCTGCACTGAAAAAAAAGAAAAAGAAAAAAAAAAAGATTTCACAGTGTAATACTGTCACTCCAGCTGCTAGTAACACATTGGCTGATAAGTTCCCGGTCTAATAAAGAAAACATAACTTTTTAACAAAACTTTATAATTTTATGACTTTATAACATTATAACTTTAATAAATAATATAACTTTAATAATAAATAATAATAATTTAATAATAATAATAATTTAATAATAATTATTTTATAATAATAATGATAATTTAATAATAATAATTTTATAATAATAATTTAATAAATGAATAATAATAATAATTTAATAATAAATAACATAATTTTATAACGAAAAAGCTCCAAAATGTGCTCATCGACTCGTTGTTGTTTTTGGTCAAAAGTCAACATCGCGGCAGCTACTTTGACAACAGCTTTTTCATAGACAAATGTTCATTCAAAATAAAACCTACACGTTTCTTGAATATCTTCAGAGTCTGAGCTATCTCCTGCAACTTCACTTTACGGTTCCCCAAAATGATTTTGTGGACTTTTTTTTTTTATGTTTTCTGGAGTAACCACCTCTTTTGTGTGGTGCATCATTGGTGTCCGTACGACCACGTTTAAATTCAGCAAACCAGTCAATAATGGTTGATTTACCTGGTGCAGTGTCCGGATAACGCATATCAAGCCAAGCTTTTGTTTGAACGGTGCTTTTTCTCATCAAATAACAATTCTTGAAATTCTTGTTTATCCAATTTTTTGTTTATCAACAAAGTCGTTAAACTGAAACCACTCTAACGTTTTATCCACACGGCGAATCGTCATTGCATTTTTTCTTCTACCTTTTAAAGGTTAGTATTAACTAAAAAAACCATCGGTTTGGCGATTGCAACGCCATCTGTGTGCCAGAACGGGAACTTATCAGCCCATGTGTTATTATACCGTAAAATTAACAGTAATAAACAGTAAAATAAGCAGTAATACTGGCAGCTGGAGTGCCAGTATTATACTGTAAAATCAACATTTGTTTTTTGCAGTGTGATATACGTTATTAAATATTTATTGTATTACACTTTTTTGGGTAGAATTTTCAAATGAATGTTTATACGTTCTAAGCTAAAGGCAAAATGTGTTCCATAACAATTAATTTTGAGAAAGATATACTTGCAGACTCCAATTTAATGTGTTCCAGAATAAAAATGAATCGCACATAGATAAATGCACACTTTTACTATATAAGCAAATCGATTTAATATAACATCTTTTTTTTTTGGTTATTTTTTCCCCTTTACAACGATGCTACAAATAATATAAACCCACACACAGAAAAAACCCCCATAAATTAAATGTTTACATTTTATAATGTGTTCAAAAGCTCCTCTGCAAATCCATTCAATTCATTGCGTTCTTTTCAAATTTCTCATTTGCATTTCAATATTTTTAAATGATATATATATTTTTTTTTTGCTTAGGATAGGTGAGGTCAATTTCTAACCGGGTCTACTTTCACGTTTTCGACTTTGGTTGCAGTTTTTTTTCGTCGGTTTTCGAGTCGGTTTCGTAAAAATGTTGATAGGACTTCGATTTGACTTAAAATTTTTGTGACTCATCTCAGGTTATCTCACGGCGCACCATTGCGCCGTGGAACCATTCTGTTAACATGAGAATCATTCTGTTAATATATATTTTGGACGCGCCCAATGAAAAAAAAAAAGCTCCCGACCGCCATGCCACCTGCGCCGTCATGGTAACGGTTTGGGCGATAAAGATGACTGCTTAGCAAAACCCAGGCTGGAATGTTTTCCCTCATTTTCTTGTTCGTATTTTAGAGGGAAAATGTATGCCCTGACCTTCTTTAATAATTAACTGAAAATAAACTATTTCATACTTTTAGAAAATTGTTTCAATCGATTATCGAAGATCTACTCCATACAGGGGTAAAAAAAAAATAAAAAAAAAATCGGATGGATAAGATATCAAATAGAAACTTTTTGATAAAAAACAACCTTCTTATTTTCGGTAAAATGGCGAACTTAAAAAGAAACTAGTCGTTGGGGGCCACCGTAATACTTACCCATCATGGATATGCATAATGTAAAATGTTAAAATAAAAATGTGTAAACTACATATAAAATGCATTGCAACTCAAATAAAATCGTGGCTTGATGACGTCACAAACTTTAAAGGCTCGATTACTGAATTGCTTGAAAGAAACATCCTTATAACTCCAAAAATAATAATCCTATTAACTAGCAGTTTATTGCATCGGATTAAGCGTCAAATTTCCAATTAAAATATATCTTTGAAGTGAAATTTGGATGAAATACAGGGTCATGAAAAATCGAAGAGTGTGGAAAATAGGATTCCAAATATCTCGGCAACTAATTATCCGATCGACTTCATGCTTTATGCAAAATTTATGTTTTTTTATTGTCTTTTATATTCATTTCTTAAAATAACCAATATCGAAAATTTTTATATACCTTTTATCAGAACGAATATTTCGAGAGTCCGAAAAAAATAGTTCCGGTTAATCGAGGTTATTGAAATGAAATAGGCTTCTTCCCATTATTACATACTAAGTACATACCAAATTGCAAGTCTCTATCTCAATTTTTTCGGGAGATAGAGCGTTTACAGACACACAGACACACACACAGACACACACACAGACACACAGACGGACGGCAAATTTTTTTTTCTAAAAATATGTTTTTCGGAATCTCCAGTGTCTGAAACGTGTAAATCCGTCAAAAAATTATTTTCGATTTTCAAAACGATTACAAGACTTACCCTATACTAAGTATGATGGGTAAGTAAAAAGAGAAAACCACGAAAAATTTAAAAATAGCTGTGCGAATTCCGAATAAACTTTATTGAAAAGAGGACAAAATTTACTTTATCGGGCAAAAAGATTGATTTTGGATTGATTTTATGAGTGGTTCAAAATTTCCCACAAACTTGGAAAATCGTTGAAATGTGCAATTTTTTTTCCGTTCAAGAAAAAAAAATCACAAGAAATCTAATAATAATAATTTAAAAAAATTCAAAATCTCAGTCTCAGGGTACATTTGGACCTATGTTTCGTCTATCCGGAACTAAATTTCCAGACTGCGATAGATAGAGTTCCCTAGGTGTCGCCAACAAACAAAAAGACAAATAGACAAACACACAGACGAAAACATAATCTTTTCTTTAGAATTTAAATGTTTCTTTATCGTAACATAAATACTATCAGAAATTATTAAGATAAGAACTCAAAACTTCACTATTTTATATTTTTAAATCTAAAAATGATTAAGGAAAAAAAAAAGCGGCATCAATATGTACCTTAATATTACTCTGGACGTTTAAACTTGT
This sequence comes from Maratus michaelseni, assembly GCA_963931845.1. Lineage (NCBI taxonomy): Eukaryota > Metazoa > Arthropoda > Arachnida > Araneae > Salticidae > Maratus > Maratus michaelseni. Next base: position 180,633,797 of record OZ007590.1, on the reverse strand, counting down.
CCAGTGAACTTCTAAATTTACTTTTAATTTCAATGTGAAATATTTCGATTTCGATTATTCTAATTACGATACAATTACATGTTAATTATGTGCTTAAGAAATATTTTTTAATGAAAAGTACTATTTATCAGAGACATAACTTGTTTATAATTTAGATCCAAGATTACAGCAATACTAGGAGAAATTTGCAGTTAACACACGAAATAAAATAAAAATACAAATAATGAAAGTTATAGTTAATAATTCACACTAATGTCATCGTTATTGAAATTTATAAATACTAGAGGATCCAACCACTACCATCGAAACACTCCACTATTACGATAAATAATTTTTTTTTAATTCAAAACTCTAACTGATTTTTTACATTTAAATATTTTTTTTTAGATTGACTACTAACAACACCTAAAAGCTTTTTATATGAAAAATATCACTTATGTGTTCAAGTAAAGTTTTGAAATTTATTAAAAGGGATACTTTCGTATTAGCCGTATGAGACGTTAATATACCAAAGAAATCGCCACATATTTTGTTACTTACAGGATTCGTATTCTGTTTGTTTCAATGTTTAAGCACGTAGTTTGATTATATATATGTTAAATTTGTGTTTTATATTTATTTATTTATATATGAGATGTTAAATCTGTTATAGAATATTAGTGGGAAACAAACGTTGAACTATTTTTAATTGTTACAATTGTAAGTGGAAACGGGTTAATCTTATTCCGTAATCAAATTGCTCGCGATAGAGATAGATTTAAAAAGAAAATCATGCTTTAAAATTCTTTTAAAAAACATAAAAAGGTCTGTAAATTGAGATACAGGTAAAAATGTATGTAATAAAATTTTGGATAAAATTAAAATGGATTGTTTCCATCGTTGCCACCGTCGGTATGACGTCAGCGTTAGTCGCGGAAATGTTTTTGTTTTAAAATATAGATTTTCAACATTTAGAATATTTTAAATGTGACCGAATTTAACAGAAGAAATAAAAAAATCAAATTTTTCAGTTATATTTGTGCGTTTGGTAAATATTTATGATTGGTATAAAGGCTTTGATATTGTGGCCATGTTATAATATTATTTTGGCTTTATTGATTTTCATGTGAGTAATGATCATAAAATTATTTTGTTATTTAGGTGAATTTTCAAATTATCTCGAGCTATTATTTCTATATAAATTTATTTAAGCTAACTTAAGCATGCTAATTTGGACTAGTTTTTGCTTGTTATCATGTAGGTTTCTCTTCGAGAGTAAGAATAGGTCGCACGTTGCAAATATTTTGATGATATGCAAATAGCGAAAATTAAGATGTAATAAGTAAATCCATGTATAACTATTTAATGCTTAATTAAAGTTAATACATAATTAGAGCAAATTAGTGTGCACTTATAGATGTTAATTTTTTATAAAATCTAAACTTCAGTAAATGCTTCGCACTTAACCCCCCCCCCCCCTTTTGAATACCCTACGCAAGGGCTTGTAAGAGTCTGCATATGTTTTAAATTAATATACATGTTAAACAATAGCATGCTGTCAGTGAGAGCTTTGCACATGCAATTTAAGAATAAAAAAATACTTTTAAAATAATTTTCGAATTAAAGAAACAAAGCTGCAAATTAAATATAAAGCGAGAACAAAATGGGCGTCGTGCAAAGACAGAATCGTGCATGGTATGGAAAAACTGTTAAACATTTAGAAGCCGAAAGACAAAAAAAGTCTAGTAGTTGTTACACTACATTGAGGGCAAAAGAAACACAAAACACCATTTCATGTGGCTATGTGATTGTTAACTTAAAAGCTACTGCCTACTGTTTTGTTTAATAGACATCCCTCTGCGATTGATTTTTTTCGTTACTTCCCGTTGCGATCTTAAGAATTAATGCATACTAATATTATGTTTTCCCCAATGCAAGATTTATTCAAAATATTTAATCAAGAAATATAATATTTTTAAGTTTCCAGATTTTTCTGATTTTCTAATTGTTTTCAGAAAACTTTAAAAAGAAAAAAATATATATTCAGAGTATTGTTTTGTATAAGTTTAGTAAATGCACATATTCTCAGGACGTTACCACATTGTTTAATTCAATTTACAACTGGATTCTTTTTTTTCCTGTTAATAGAGAATGGGGTATATTCAATAAACACTAAACTAATAAATATGGACAAATTATGTAATATTGTTTCTTGATATAAACTTGAATCAGATATATGGTTCTTTTTGACTGTCTGCAGAAAAAGAAAGTTCTATCTTAACTGAAATTTTAATGTCAATTACATTGAATGTTTCTATCCTTAATTTTCCTAAAAAAATTGTAATATGTGTACAAACTAATGTTTTAGGAACAAATATAAAACATTTAATTATAGGTTATAGCCTTTCTTAATTTTTTAATGGCCTCGGTTATGTGGCGCTTTTTTCGTTGTCTCCAGGGCATGCTCGATATAACGAAGGACAATTGTATTTAATTTCTGAAAATAAGCTTCAATTTTCATAATACATTGGTTCCGTATTTAGCACCGTACAATAGTTTCTTCCAAAATATTTTCTAATGCCTTTATTGCCATTAGTGGCAAAAATAAAATAGCTACTACGGCAGCCATAATATACTTAAATTTTAACGCTTAGTAATGCAGTAAAATCTTTCATATCTTGCACCCAATTAACCGGTAATATGAAAATAACATCACTCTTGAAAGTCTAAAAATTATATATGATTGGAAGATCTATGAGATAAGGTCTATGATCTATGAAATAAGAAAATATGGAATGGGCTTTTTAATTGTAAAATACGTCCGGTGTCCGTGTCCGACATCTTGAATTTAATTAGCTTTTTGGAGAATTAAGTGCAGTGAAGAGGAAAGAAAGGCTTGGATGGATGTATGTAAACAATTATGTTCGGATAGCTCGGATGAATGAAATTAGAGCTGCAGTTCGTAGCCTTGTTCAACAAATAAGATTGAAATATGCCAGCCAGGATATCGTTGGGATAGCTCAGCAGGAAGAGTGTTGGCACGCCAAGTCAAAGTACCCAGGTTCGAGTCCTGGTCCCGGCATATTTTCGCTCTGTTGGAAAAAATCTCTCTCCAACCATTGGATATAATTTTGTTCCCGTCACACTTTGTTGATAACGACGAAATAATTTAACATGTCATGGGAAAGGAGGAAGATGATCAGGAAGATGGACAGGCTGAAGATGGAGAGGCAGAAGATGGAGACATGCAGACCAAGAAAATTACGTGGAAGGAAGCTGACGAAGGATTGAAGACTTTCGTAAGATTTACCAAGCAATGTTCATCTATGGCAGCACATGATGTTACGAAGTTTCATACTATACACAATGAATTTTTATAGCTTCAGCGACAATCTTGTAAGCACGCAGACATTTAAAGATATATATGACACAGGCATCACACTGAGAAATTCGTGGCTTTCGTGTGATAATTTGTATTGTAATTTTATAAACATTGTTTAATTTTGTTTTTCTGATATATAAAATTAAATTTAAAATAATCTGTACGATTTTTGATATTATTTATTTAATTGTGACCTATGATTAACGGACTTCGTATGCTACAATATCTAAATATGGTATCATGAAAGATGAACAAGTATCACTGTAAAAAAAAAAAAAAAAATGTTTCTTAATCTACGAAAACATAATATAACCACGAACGAAAATATACAATAACCTCTTCCGAGTTACCCATGATTCCGAAGAGCGTTCTTTATTCTTAGAAGCCACAGAAACTAATATATTTTCAAGATTTAAAAAAGCATTTATAAAAATAAAGTTTATTTTGCTGCCACTGATTTTCGGAAACTTTTCCGAGAATTTTTTATAGGGTATTAATGAGTTTTCTCAAAACGTAATATCAGTTTTTCGGATGCTACCAGTTCTCAATTAAACATTTTCAATGGCGTAATTGAATTTATGGATGAAAAAGTAACAAAATAATATTAATATTAATGCTGTTAATTTCATGTTTGTCTGTAATTTTTTTTTATTAAACATGAAAATATTCAATTAAGATTTGGTAGCATTCTAAAAACCTACATGCCGTGTTGAGAAACTAACACACTATAAAAACTACTCGGAAACGTTTCGAAAATCAGTGGCAGCAAAAGAAACTATATTTTTATAAACATTCCTTTAAATTTCGAAAATATATTGGTTTTTCGGCTTTCTAAAGATAAAGAACGCTTTTCAGAATCGTTAGTAACTTGGAAGAGGTTATTGTATATTTTCGTGCGTGGTTATATTATATTTACCTAGATTAAAAAAAACCACCTGTCTTCTTTTTTTTTTTTTTTTTTTTCAGTGTAAATTCTAGAAATAGATATTTAGTTATCCGGAAAGATCTCTTTTCCGGAATCGGCAATGTCTCGTTGCTTTCATAGTTAAGAAAGAGTCTACTGCATTTAGATTATTTTTCAAATATCACCCCAAGTTTATAACTTTTCAAAGCAGTATCTATTCTGAGTATTAAAAGAAAAAATAATAGTGTTGAATTTAATGAATTTTCACAAATATTTACAATAAAAAAAAGGATATATTTCATTTCACAAAATATCACTTTTAGTTTTAAACTCATTTTTATATTAACGTAGCACCGCAATAAAAATAAAATTTTCAAGCTAAAAAAGTGTTTCATCGTATTTTTATTTTCTTGTTAGCTGCATTTATCTCGTTTTCCAAGATTTTCAAAAGAAGCACAGAAAAAAACAACAAACAAAAGATAGCCCTGCGCCTTTTTGTCTTTATTTCATTTAAATGGTGGTGGTGTTAAAATGGTATATTTCATTTCATGAAATATAAAATTATAGCTTTTAACTCATTTTCATTTCTTTTTGCATCGTCATAAAAACATTTTTTCCTAAGCTAAACGTTTTGTTTTTCTTTAACACTTTTCTCGCCGTCTGTATTTATATATCGTTTTCCAAGATATCCAAAAGCAGTACCGAATAACCAACCACAAACAAAAGATATGTCTAGAGTCTTTTGTTCTTATTTTATTTTAATGCTATGGTGAAAATACAGGGAATAGTAAACCTTTGTTTGTTATGATTTCGAGACGCTTTTGGAGAATATTCAAAAGGCTGCATTTTATTCCCCAACTTAAAAGTCATTTAACATACCACATTCCACGTTATTTTAATGAATAATAACAAACTATTTCACAAAAAAAGCAATTTGTTGCAAAGAATTTTCGTCGTTTATTTAAAATGGAGATTATAAACATGAAATAAGATAAACTGCGACTTTTTTGTCTGATCATTCATGCAAGAAGTTTTTTATAAAACATATCAACATGAAAATTATTACATAAATTTAACAATGAAATATTAAATATTCAAAAATAAGTTCCTACTAGCATTTTTCAAAAAAGAGAATTCATAGAGTAATTATATTTTTTCGGAAAAAATTAATTAAATTTTAAACAAATAAACGTAAAAAAAAAAAAAAAAAATGAAATTTGCTTTTACGGGGGTTTTAGGAGGCGGAGTCTTCTTCCCCAGCGGAAAACTCTTAGTTCCCTTTTTATAGTGTTTAATTATTTAAAGTCACTTATGTAGAATAAATTTTACTATTTAAAAAAACTATTGGAGAAAAAACCATAGTTAATTAAATTTCAAAATCAAGGAAGGGGTATTGAATCTCTTCTGTCCCTCTCCTTGTAATCCCTTATGCCGTAGTACAAATAAATTGTTCAAACTAAAAGTCCTTTTATTTCTTCTTTTGAACGCATTTATCTTTTCTTGCTCTTGGTATTTACACTGTTTTCCAAGAAATTGTGAAACAACTCTAAAAATAAACAAGGAAAGAAAGGTAATCCTATGCTTTTTGTCCTTATTTTATTTAAATACTATGGCGAGAATTCGGGAATAGCCCGTCTTTATTTGTAAAGTTTCCAGGCACTTTCGGAAGACTCTCAAAAGGAGGCATTTTAAGAAACAATTGAAAAGTTATTCAGCATTCAACATATCTTTAATGAATAATGACAAAGTGTTTCCCCAAAAAAACAATTTGTCGCAAAGAACGGGAACTCGTTGCCTCATGAAAGTAAAAGAAGTAAAATCTTAAAGCATCGGAAGAGCAGTTGAGATCGCACTCGATTTTTGAAATTGACATTTAGAAAGCATCGTGAAAAAGAAAATGAAGCAAGGAGAAAAGAAAAAAGACTCTCCGTTTTAAAGAAATTGTATATTTTTCATCGAATAGTGTTCACAAAAACCATGCTAACTGGCGCTATCGCTATTTTATGAGTGTGGAGACATAGAGAGTCTAGCTTTTCTGTAATACTTTGATTAAAATTTTTTATATTATTCTAATTAATTTAATGAATTGTATCATAGCCTTTATTTAAATAAAGCATTTTATTAGGCTGAGAAATAAATAATGACCATTTACTTTCATTGGTAGATTTTCTATTATATTTTTGATTTAATTTTTTCATGAGGTCATTAAAATGGGATGTTAAATCAACAAATGAGCATTCTAGACACTATTGCTATATATTTCAATCTACTCGGGAAGAATGTGGAAGGCTTCGCGTAGTGGTAGGTAAAGAATTTTGTGCCGTTATCGGTGACGATAAATGGTGTGTTTATTAAAGTTTTACGTAAAAAAAAAGAGATTTTTTTAGCTCAGTAATTAATCATAGCTCATTTTTTTTTTTAGCTCAGTAACGCGAGACTTTCTGTCACTGATTTTTAAACGTAGAAGCATGAAATCTGCAAGCACGACTGTTGAAGTGATTTGGAATCGAATAGTGCTTTTCAATTTTTGATAAATGTATTACATTTTAAGTTATAAGATATTGTCTTGATACGCCGGTTGTCTCATAGCGTCCTTCATCAGGTTATCGCGTTTAGAACTTCGGTACAAAATACCAGATTTGACAGCATTTTCTTAAAGATCCTTTCCATTCATTAAAAAAAGGAAACTAGCGTCATTCGCTGTGAAATTCTTATGAACAATTGGACGGTCAATGCAGATATCTTCGTTCAAAGTAGGCATCGACTCAATGCAGCAGTTCAGCAAAAGTGACCTGATCGCTTATTCGAACACGACAAATCTCATCCACACACAGACAAGTGTGGCAAAAGGCGCCATCAAACACTCATTTGGGAAATCTTCCACCTCCTTCACAATTTCCGGACTTGTGTGAATGGGACATCTTGACAGATCTCTCTCTCTCTTCTCTCCAACAATATGCCACGCATTTTGTTCAAAACTTGTGTGATATTTAGAAGCTGATTGAACGATTTCTTTGCGCCAAGTTCAGCAAATTTCTGTCATCAAGGCATCAAAAAATTTATTTACTGTTGGGAAGAAGTTCTAAAGTAATAATGGTGGTAGTTGTGTTTGTTACTGCCAATTACCTGGCACAAGGGATATTGATCGAGGGGATGGGAGGATTGTTCTAGATCACGGCTAGCCGTGGTTCTACCTACTTCCATGGGTTCTGCACTCTAAAAGAAATCCGTGAAAATACAAGAGATTTTCCGTTAAATTTTACGGAGAAGTTTCATTTTTCCAAAACAACAGTATAATTTCCGTAAATGACATTAGTTCCGTAAAGGAGATTTCAAATCCGTAAATATGCAGAAAGTTTTCCGTAAATTTAATGGATTTTTCCGCATTTCTTACAAAACAGTACAACGTCCGTATTTCTTCCAAAACAGTGCCATTTCCGAAAATGACGTTCAGAGGTTTGCGTACAGAAATCGCCTTGTTTCAAATGCGAATTAAGATTGTCGTATTTACTAGAGTTCTTCTAGGATCCAGGTCTGAACCAGTCCTACCCGTGGGCCTATTTTCTGTCATTAGACTCGGACCAATCCTGGAACTCATTCTAACCGGGGTTGTGTCTGGGTAATTTTTTGTGAAAATAATAGTGATATTTTTATTTTTTAATGAAATCTTTAGAAATTTATTTTATTTTCATAAATTACAGAAAAAAATATTTTTTAATCTACTTTTTTACTTCTTTAAATTGTGAATTTTTTTCACTGACTTTTAAAATTTTATTTTAATTTTATTAACGTGCGACAATATTAGGTTATTAAAGGTTTAATAAAATAATACCTTGCAAATTATCGATATGTATATTGTATTGAACAAAATTGATCTGTCTTATAAATTTGTGAATTAAGCTAAAATTTATTACTTTATAAATTATAATTATTTTACAAAGTTTATATTTTTTTTCTTTAAATTTATAAAAATAATTAGTCATTTTTTTCTTTACTTTCATAAAAATGAAGTTTATGATTTTATAAAGTTTATAATTTATTTCGTTAGTTTATAATTTTATAAATTAAACTAAATTAATTTAAACTAAGTTATTAAGTCCAAATTTAAACTTATCTATCCTAAAATTATTAATTTCAAAATTTTCTCTAAAAATCTATTTTTTCGTTTTGATATTTTAAAAATTATTCATTTTAACAGAACTATACACAAAAGCTCGCAGCAAAACTTAAATATAGTAATTTGATTTATTATAAAATTGTTTATTCACATAAGTTTTTAAACTAAGAGATAAAGAAAATTTACTTTAATAGCATGTAATAAATACGTCTGCTTAAGATAATTATTGTTTATATTGGAATTGATAAATAAATCAACAGACAAATTATTTTAAAAAGTATATGGACTATTGCAAAAAGAAGCAATTATTACTGTTAATACAGTATTTTACGCATATAATACATAAGAAAGCTAAATTTATCTGTTATTAAGCATCCAGTAATAAAGCAAAATATAGAAAATTATGAAAATAAAATATTAAAAACATTGGAACTCTGAAAATATCCATCTAATTATGAAACCTTCAAGTTTTTGTATCATTAAAAGTATCTAAAGTAAGTAACAACATTTGAGTAGGTGTCGTGTCCAACCGTAGCGTAGTTGTCTAGCCCACTGGTTTAGTAAGCGGAAGGTCCTGGGTTCGATACTCTTCGCGGCAAGTAGTGGTTGTTTACTGAAAACTCGCCCAGGAATGAAAAATGAAGTGTATCTAAACCTCATAAGATGTTCCTTGAGAGATAACTTTTTTTTTTTTGGTCCTATAAAATTAATTTAAACGACATAAAAATTTCTAAAAAATATATCTGTTAAAAAACGGAAATTTAAAAACGGATATTTCAGAAATCACGGAAAATTTCCTGGAATTTACGGAATTTTATTTCCATTAAAATACGGAAATAGCACTGGCGTCTCGATTGCCAGTACAATTTCCGTTATTTTCAGGAATTTTTTTTTACAGTGTATATAGGGGTCTTTCTAAGGGAACCTAACTCGTAAGGTTAAAAAAAAATATCCACCGAAAACTCCAAACGGTTAGGCCGACGAGCACAACATGGGTTCCAACTCAGCATCTCTGGTATATCATCTTTGAGAGCAGAACCTCTCAGCCACTGGTGGGACAAATAACATTGAAGAATATTAATTAAATTGCTTACAGTATCCGAAAATATAATTTCTTTACATTTGAAGATGAAAAGACATACCCTCATATTTTCTCCATTATAATGACTTAAAAGAAGAAAAATAATCCGTCATATAATAAAAAATACTAACAATGAAAATCAAAGACAATAACTTATTCCTCAGCCCAATAGCAATAAACAAACAAACAAAAAACTGTATTACTTGTAATATACTTTTACAAAAAGTACCTTCAATACTTATGTTCATAAAAGCTATACCCTCGTCATTTCATCAGTATGAAGATGCATGAAAAATAGAGATTTTTTTTTTTTTTTGGAACACTTTGAATAAAAATTTTGAAGTCATTATAATTAATAAAATAAATTACATATTTTTTTAATAACATATAGATTTTATTTGTTTTTTATTAGCACAATTTAAGGTTTGAAAAATAAAGTATTTGAAATAAAAAAGTTGACATTTTCGCTATGCATTCATTTTTTGGAAGCGCTTTTTAACGAGACAGCGCATTTTTACCTGACGCAGAAAATCGAATATTTGACAAACATTTAATTATTATTATTTTTTTAAATATGAACTACTGCATATAAAGATTCAATTTTCAGGGCGATAAGGCATGACATTTGTACTATGAAATAATATTGAATGCATTCAAAAAATTATATTTAAAAAAAAAGAGGGTAATTTTAAAAAGATGATATCCTCAGATGTGTGTTCATTGTTTCAATAATGTTACATAATTGTGCACAAGATTTACTTCAAATCCATTTTCATTTTATATAGTACAATAATACATTAGCGCCGGCAGAACGTAAACTCCCCTCCCACCCCTTTTTTACAGCATTTCTCTTTTGTTGTTCTGCGTATTTATATCGTTTTCCAAGACGTCGAAAAATAAAACTAAAACAAACAACAAACAAAAAGTATCTTTATGCTTTTTTGTCCTTATTTTCTTTAAATGGTGACAGTTCGGGGAATAGTCCGCCTTCATTTGTTAAGTTTTCAGACACTTTCGGAAGATGTTAAAAAGGATGCATTTTGAGAAACAATTGAAAAGTCACTAAGCACTCTAAGCTTCTTTAATGAATAATGACAAAGTGTTTCCGCAAAAAAGCAATTTGTCACAAAGAACGGAAACTCGTTGCCTCACATAAGTAAAAGAAGTAAAATTTTAGAACATCTGAGCAACAGCTTGAGATTTTACCAGGTTTTTGAAAAAGACATTTAGAAAGCATCCTTAAAGAGCAAAATTAATAAAGCGGTGGCACTGGCGGCTATACTTTTTATTATTTTTCCTACTACCTTTTTTAAACAAAAACACTCAACCTCGAAGATTATTGTTTTGAAATATTGGTAGAGGAAATAGTCGCCAGTGACATCGCTGCAAAGTAGGGAAGGCGGGAATCTCGCTTTCTTAACAAGGAATATTTTTAAATATATTAATAAAATTTACAATTTCATATATTATAGTTACAGTACATATTTACACTTTTAAAAATCCGAAAAAACCACATTGTCTGGCGCTATCGTTATTTCCTTAGTATAGAGAAGAGACGCATGGAAAGTATAGATTTTTTATGACACTTCGATTGTGTAGATATTAATTAATTTAACAAATTATATCATAAATTTTATTAAAGTTTATTTTATCAATAATCATATTGGCCTTTGTATTATTTATACTCACAAAAATACGTTTATTATTTATTTTCATGAAAATTATGCATTAGTTATTTCATCAGAATTGAAATGAATGAAGAATGTAATATTTTTAAAAACACGTTATGGCAGAACACTCGGGCTCGACCACTAAAAAAAGTAACCATTGAGACAAGATTTGTGATAAAACAAACAAGTTTATTAGAACAATAAGTAAATCAGGCTGGCAGTGAAGAAGGCAAAATTTAACTACGATGCTCAAATTTGGATGCAGCTAACTCTCAAATACACCAAATGCAAATTTACTAATTTTAAAACTCAACTTACGTCAGGAAAAAGGCTGCTCAAAATCATATCTCCAGAAGATGCTATGTCAAAGAGCACTATGTCTGAAAACACTCTAATCAATAGCACTTTACCTTAAATGTCTCTAACTAACTAATACATTAAATGTCTCTAACTAACTGGAATCCCGTGGATTCCGGCATTTGCTTTATTCAAGTATGTAGATTTAATTTCTTACTAAAAGGCAAAATCCTCATATAACACGAGATGTTACTATCTCGGATTACATAGCAGCAATAGGAACTCCAAATCTCAAAAGCGAGAAGCTCCAGTCTGGATTTTCTCGAAAAACAGGATTCGACCCAAATATGCTCGTTTCAACTTTCACTCCCGTATTTATACTTGCCAGCTGACTATAGTAAATTAATTAGCATATAACTGCATCAAAATAATCGTGAAGCTTAGATTCAGGTATGCACAATCATACGCGAAAGTCAGAGGAAGGACAGATAGATGGCAATTTCACGCACAGATGTTAGACGTCAGACAACAGGTTTCGCAAACTAACCTACCCTCATAAGTGAGTAGCCAGACACTGCCGTAACATTAAATGAAAATTTCATTATAAATAATTAATAAATTATATGATTTTTTTTTACCATGTATTACAGCGGTTCTCAACCTTTTTTTCTCTCCTGTACTCCCTGCTTAGTCTTTTCATGAATGAGTACTGACCTTCGTCTCATAAGCCTGCTTTCGATCATAAATTCACGCAAAAAATGTTTGTTTTTGTTAAACGATAATATTTTTAGGTTAGCTAAATAATAAAACGACTTAAACAAATTTATCGACATTTGTAGAATTTTATTTTTTATTTTAAAATTAAACAGTTTATTTTAATGTATTTTATGATAAGCACAACTTGAAAACAAGTGAAAATAGCGTTAAAATAATTTTAAATCCCATTAATTTATGGTCACAAAAATTATTCATCTTCATATGCAAATGTTCAAATGCAACTCTTAATACAATCTATATAAATTTTTATCTTAAGTTAAACATATTATCCTGACTAACAGTCTGCAAAAGAATCTTTATTTTTCTATAATTTAATCAAAATTAATCAGTCCGTAATTATGTAAAACAGTTACCTTCATTTTAAGTATGTCTTTATAGGAAAATTTCTATTCTACCATAATGAAAGAAAAAATAAACTACACTGTAAAAAATCTGTTGATTTTACGAAAATGAAAAAAGATGTTTTAACATCTAGAAAACATTTAGTTATATATATATATATATATAAATATATATTTCTTTACAAGTTTTCTCCATTCTATCATCCCGAAGATACATCATTTGACTGTTAAAAACACATTTTAAAGCAAATTAAATAGTTTTTAATTCGCTTCCGAGGTGATTATATTTGTTTTGTTAAATCAACAATTTTTTCAGCGTAGTGTTCAGTGCAGATGTTGTATATTTTAAGTTTTGTTATTTGTATATTTTGAATTAGACACACGAGTTCAATAATTTAATACTTTTTTAAGAAAAAGGTATCAAACTGAATAATTTTTATACTCCCAAGAAGCTTATATTATTTTATCCAAAATAAAATACCGTATGTATTTATATCATATTTTAAAACATTTTTTATTTCACATTTTCAACGGTATGTTGCCATGAAATATGTAGTTATTTGTCCTCTAAAAAACAATGATTGAAAAGTTAAAAAACTGAAATTTTTTTTATCAAATTATCATGTTTAATGAAGGGAAAGATGAAAAGCAATGACTTTGCTTTCCACTCTTACTCGCATTCGTGTGTGAATATTTTAACCAGAAAACTAGATCCCCCCCATCACCACCACCATTTTTAAATATATCTAAGTTTCATAGACTTCAATGGAAATTTTATGAAGTATTTTTTAATCAGGATCATTTGATACGAAAAATTCATGCGCTAAATAAAGACAGCATTTCAAATCTCTAAATCTCTTTTGTGGTCACCTGAATAATTTTTTGCATAACCAAATAGTATTCGTAAAAATGCTGTATGATAAGTAAAACTATTTCAATTTATGAATTAGTCACTTGTTGATAAGCTAAATGGCATTTTATTATAAAGCGAAATTTTTTATGACTGTTACAAGATCTTGAAACAAGCTTTCTAAAGTTTGCACGTTAGTCTTTTCCACACTTTATGAGCCAGGCAAAGTTTTATATTTTCGAGTGGATCTAGAATATCCTAGAGTGGATCCTAGATGTAATTTCTAAACTTTTAATATTATTTTAATATATGATGGGACAACTACTGAACTGAATTAGACATTGAAGGCTTGAAGGAAAGACTTTCATCTTGCAGAGTTAGGAAAAATATAAATTCATTCTCCAAACTCCCTGAATTTTTCGAAAGGAGAGGATCACTTTTAAAAATCACTTTATTATTGCAGAAAACTACAAAATTAATGTAGATGTTTAATGTTTAAACGTCTTGACCCCTTCTTTTAATCTATTATATTATCTCTATGATATTGTTTGATAAACTTTCTATTATTCAAAATGAAGATTCTGAAATAAAATGTTATTGAAACTTATGAGCATTTTTTTTTTTTTTTACTTTTATTCATGGAGCTTTACCAACCAATGCAACATTTTATATGTAAATTTCCTAAAGCCAAAATATTTTTCGAATTAGTTAATTTTAAATAAAAAAAAATATGACAAATATATACATTTCTAAATTAGCCCCAAATAAGAATTATTTGTGAAAGCATATGAAATTTGTTCAACTGCTTAATAGATCAACACATTCCTACAGCATACGATATGAACACATTTTTACAGCATGCGATATGAACACATTTTTACAGCATACGATATGAACACATTCTTACAGCATATTCATTAGTGTAATCTGCACATTTTAAAACAACTATATTTAAAATTTAACAAACTTTTAATAATTGTACTTTAGAGACAAAAACTTTTCCTTTTGAACGTGATTGCATGGTATTGTTTTTATACTACTAAATTTTTTAAACTAAAATATTCGTTCTATTATAAAAATAACTTTGCTGCAGAAAAAAGAGAAAAAACTAATTATATAATTTAATTAATGTTATGATTACTTAAAATATATTAATATTTTTCTTATAAATTGAATATCATTAATTTTCATTTTGTTTCATTTAATCATGCTTTTTTAAAAATATTGTGTATTTCATTATTAAGTTTATGTACTTTTAAAAACAAGTTTATTATGCCTGGAATTTTCTTGATAAATTTATCACTAAAGCAGATTGTACGAATAATAAAAGAGAACAACAACAACAACAACAACAACATGCTCCAAATAAAATTATTTTCCATTATATTGCGATATTTCAAAGAAAATTATTCTATACATTTAAAATGAATTATAAGCGAATTCCCTTCATATGATTTTTTTTTAGGCGAAATTATTTTACCATCATGGAAAAAAAAAGCGTTTTAGGCAAATTAAAACTGACATCCTACATTAACTCCATTAATTATTTGAGGAATAAAGCTAATAATTTTTGCTTTTTACCAAAACCGTCAATTTTTACTTTTTTTTTTCAGTGTTAGATAGATAGGATGCTAGATTCTCTTCAACGTCTCAGGGGTATTGAGGGAGACATGTTTCCCTGCCTACCTTTCTCAACTAATTAAAGCATTGCATTTCAGTTGCCGATAACAAATATTATAAAGCGGCAAAATAAATAAATAAATAAAATACAGTCACTTATTTATATGAGGATAAAATATGTTATCAAAAATTTCCCGTAAAATGAAATGCTATTTAGTTCGACGATTATTCCATGGTTCACAGAAATGCTATGCTTTTGCAGCTGTAAGTCAACTGAATGCCTTCGAAACGTTAGGATAATGAATTTATAATAATAAATTTATAGTAGTAAATATATAATATAAATAAATAATATATAATAATAATAAATAATATATAATAAATTATATATAATATAATAAATATATAAATATATAATAATAAATATATAATAATGAATTTATAATAATACTCTCTCTTTCTCTTTCTCGTTTAATGCCATTTTACTATAGTTATCTTAGTAATTGATTCTTTTCAAATATTTCTTTTAGCATTTTTTATCACTTGTTGCTATTTTACCTATAGCAATAAATTGTGGTTGACATCTTATTCTGTAAATAACTCCCAAATTAAAGTATTTTGATCGTGTTTCAATAAAGCAAATCATAATATTATCATTACAGATAATAAAAGGCCTTAAATTGTTAATAAATCAATAATTTTGTCTTAATGAAGTTAACAATTTATTTTTTTTTCTTTATTTCCAATTTTGGTACTTCAAACTAGATTTTTATTTAAATCTTATACTCCAGGGTACTTTGTTCTACAAACCTAAGTATCAGATTTTTTATACAAAGATTAGATCAGTAGACAAAAAAATAATAGTTGGATGTATATGGAATAAACCTGTGAAAATTGCATTATATTTAAGTTCAGATATACCGGATGGTTATAAGTATCTCTATTTGGAGCTGTCTGTAGCTTGAAGGAATAACCGGAATGAAACCAAAATCGGTACACTTACTATTCGAGAAGGGGGAAGAAGAATGGAACAATAAAAATAATTAATTGCAATAATAGCCGACAGATGGCGCTTTTGAGTGTGAAATGTAATGTGTAATATTGTGTACCGTAGAGGTGTCGCAAATCTCAATTACTTTACTGCATATCCAAACATGTGCGAAACATCACTCCTGATGCGTTGCATTCCGCAGTTGAGCACGTCGTGCACCGCCTGGATTGTGTTCTCAGAACAATAGCCGTGTGGAACCTGAACATGATTGGCAACGCCTTGGGAAAACGTAACTACATTCACTGTGACATTCTTGAACAAATTAGGTGTGCCACCCGGTTTGATGCCTTAATTCTTTGTTCTTGTATTACACATTACATTTCACAGTCAGTAGCGCCATCTGTCAGTGATTATTGCAGTTATTTTTTTGATTCCATTCTTCTTCCCCCTTCTCGAGTAGTAAGTGCACCGATTTTGGTTTCATTCGGGTTATTATTTCGAGCTACAGACAGCTCCAAATAGGGATACTTATATTATAACCACCTTGTATATATATATTTTTAACATTTTTTCAAATATATAAAAAAATCGATACTTAGTTGTCTCTCACAGAATCTTAAGATACATTAAAAAAAATATTTCAGACAATTTGTTCAATTATTATGGAAGTCTTGGCCTTTTGATTGCATGCATTTTGGTTTAGAGATGATAACTATACGCTTAAGTAACCAGAACTGTCGAATGATTGGACAGTTTGCTGCAAATGTTTTATAGCGTAATTTCAGAGCAAGTAAGATGAAGATAGTCTGAAATCGTCACTGAGGCGTAATTATATTAAAATATTCATTTTCACCAGAGAAAGCACTCACTTATAGTAAACCTCGAGAACAGTCTTAAACAACATATATTCAAATTAAAAATTATTGTTATCTTTAAAATTTAATGTGCAAAAGTCACGAATAAATGTTATATTTTCTCCTTTCTCTCTTTTTTATACATCAATGGTAATAAAACAATTGCTATCATTTGAATTTATTAGAAAAATTTCTTTAAAAATTAAATTTCAGTTATATGAATATGTTTATTTTAAGGCTAACACATTTACAAATGAAGAGTTTATTTATTTAAAAAAAAATAATCCTTAAAATCAGTTCAATAGAAAGCATTTGTGAGTTGACAAAAGAAAATTTTTTCTATTTAAAATATGTAGATTTTTGACTATTACAAAAATACGTCTTTTCTAGTACGAAGTGACCGAAAGGTTTTATTCTCTAAGTTGGTAGACGGGAGGTGCTGAGTTCAAACCCGTGTCGTGCCCGTCGGCAGAATCGTTCGGAGTTTTCACTGGTTTCTTTGTACCTTGCTTAGCTTGGGGTTGTTTCAGGACGCTCGCTTTAATTGCTTTTTCCTCCGCAAAGGTCAAGTGGGGGTTGGGGCGGGATGTGAAAGTTGACCGGAACATTTGGTTCGGTGTCGCCCGGCTCGGGTCACTTTGTTACATTCTATTTTCATAATAGATATTTCTGCTGCAGACAGGGTATCAAATTACTTCAAAATTACACTTTAAAACAGCTGAAATTATTTTATGTTGCACCGGAAATCCCTTACGTGTTATACGGGTTAGGATCCATTAGACAGATCCCACCCACGGTGGGCCATCCCCCCTCCCTCGGTCTATATCACTCGTGCAGATAATCGGCTGTAACAACACACACACACACACACACTAATAGGAAAAGTGTTCTCCTGATATAAGTGGTATGTTATAGATTATTAGTATGAAGTGACTGCTAGGACAGTGTATAATAACACGAATTAACGTTAACTCTATATAATATAGTTTTATGCTACATTTTTAATAATTTGTTACAAATTATTACATTCTATTTTCAGAATAGATATTTCTGCTGCAGACAGGTTTCAAATTACTTCAAAATTACACTTTAAAACAGCTGAAATTCTTTTAAATTGCACCGGAAATCCTTTAATGCCATTTAATGTAAATCAACATTTTATTTCCCGAAAAACTGTTTCTTTTACGTAAACATAGAATCAAAATTATTTGTTGATGTAAAACAACAACAACAACTTAAAGTGTAAGTTAACTATAATCTTATTGTTTATAAGTCTGGTATAAAATCACTTTAAAAGTGATATTACACCGAGCTTTATAAACATATCTTATATAACTTAATAGACTTATTAAATTTGAATTGTATTTTTAGCACAATCGAGCTTAAAATTTCGTAAAGCTGTTAAATTTAATAATAATAATAATAATAAAACAAATCTAAGTTGCATTGGAAAGTCTTTTATGTCATATAAACAATATTTATTCATAAGAAGAATTTTTAAACTTTAGATAAAAATACCGAATTTACATTTTTACTACCGAACTGATATTACATACTGAGATTATGTATATATATATATAAGAAAATAAAATTGAATTAAGTGTCATGATTTAGTTTCCAAATTTTTAACGGGATTTTTTTACTAGACTGCCAAATATATCTTAATGTAGCTGAACAAACAAATGTTATATTCTATGTTTTAATAATATAAAAATATTTTATAGATTTTTTCATCACGAACAGGATAGTAAAAATGCGATCTATAATAAATCACTGGCGAATTGATCAGTAAAAAAATCCCATTACACGACTTGCTTAGCTCATGCTGTATGACACAAATATAGAAAGACGTCATAAGTTCTGCGCAATTATCCCCTTGTATTTATCCGTAATATCTGATTGCCTTCGATCCCATTACTAAGGTAACGGAATTCTGCTAATGCAACAGGTTTATTCGACGTTATTGAAGTCAGTTTGATTCTCCGTGATTGTGAGATACATAATCCCCAAAAAAAATTATTAGATAGGAAAGGGAGGTAGAGATTACTACAATGGAATTCTTATACTCATTTGTGGGGTTCAAATATGGAGTACTTCGCAAATAAAAAGTGATGACATATCTTAATGCAAACAAAAATAAATGACAATGGTTTCAACAATGCAATATTTATCTGCTTGTAAATAAATAAATATATATATATTAACGTTAATTTTATTGTTATTCATGTTTATTAGTAAATTTAATATAATATTAAAAATCACTGTCACTATTTTCTTTTAATGACGTTCTTGCAGTCATACATATTATGGGAATATATATTATATTTTTTATTTTACAATGTTTGTTACCAGTGTAATATACGTACGTATTCCACGCATAAGGTTTGTACAATTTTTAATATTTCAAAAATAAAATAAAATAAAATAATAAATAAATAGTAGTTAAAACCGAAAGATGCGCTTTTAGTGTCAGAAAACACTAAAAGCTCATAAAATTAAAAGTACCATAGTTCGGTAAGTTTTAGTCATAAAATAATGGGATTTTTTCAAAAAATATCCTTCTTAGATGCGGGACAAAATTTTTATAAACATAACTTGTAGGAAACGAAGATTGTATAAAAAAAGTAAATTTCATAATTTAATATGTATACAGCCTCTTGTAAAACAAATGCCATATTTAAAAGTAAAACTATATAACTTACTATATTTATAACTTTTTGTAATTAGAATTGTTTCTATCATCTGTTTTCTCATCTAAATCTTCTATCATCAACTGGTTCTACCACCTATTTAAGAGATAACCGTCAATATAAAAGTATTTTGAATCCCCCGGTATTTCGACCAACAATGCAACTTTTAATGGTGACGAAGAAAAAAAAAGTTCAAGATATATAAAGTTGGGCACATGGCCCAAAAGTAGGTATACAGTTACATATACATAACCGATTGTGCCCTTTCTTTTGTTTCTAGGGTAAACGATAGATGGAAATCTGAGTGAGGAGCAACGACAGTGGATCCTTAAGATCTACTGGAAGTATGAAAATGCAGAGACCGTGCGTAAGATATGGGAAAATGAATTTCGTTTGCCCGCGTCGTCACGTCTTACGATTTACGGTGTCAGAGACAAGTTTGAGACCACGAGTTCAGTTGCCAATGGACCGAAGTCTGGACGACCGCGCACGACGTTGGCACAGGAAAATGAGATGAAGGTAGCCCTTACATTCGTAAACAGTCCAAAGAAGTCCACGCGACAAGCGTCTCGGGAGCTGGGTATCCCGAGGACATCATTACAACGTCTAAAGCACCAGCTGCACCTTAAGCCGTACCGCCCCAGACTGTTGCATGGCCTTCTTGAGGACGATCCAGACCGCAGACTACAGTTCTGTGAGATAATGCGCAATCAAGTGACTGAACAACCAGACCTGCTTAAAATCGTGTGGACAGATGAAGCCTGTTTTAAATTGTCTGGTCACGTCAACAGACATAACTCTGTGTATTAGGCCGATGAAAACCCACATGTCATGACTACGCAATTGAATCAGCCAGGCGTCACACTGTGGGGCGGCATATCCTGCGATGGTGTCTTGGGTCCTGTCTTTTTCGATGGAACCGTTGATGACCCCAAGTATCTGGACATGTTGATCGAAGTTGTGGTGCCAAGCATGGCCCGACTCCGCGGAATTGTTCTTTCAACAGGATGGGGCCCCAACGCATTATTCTTTGGCGGTCCGTGAATACCTGGATGAGGCATTCCCGCATCATTGGATGGGGCGACGAGGGATCATTGAGTGGCCACCCCGTTCCCCGGATTTAACTCCAATGGATTTCTTATTCTGGGGGTAGTAAAGGATAAGGTTTATTCCAGAAAACCTGTCACAGTACGACAGTTGAAGAATTTCATCGATGATGCGTTTAAGGAAATTCGTTCTAACTGGAATTTGTGTCGCACTGTGCGTGAGAGTGTCGGGGACAGGTTGCAGGAATGCATCAATGCCGAAGGTGGACATTTTGAGCACCTTCTGGATTAAATATGTAACCATATGTGTAATTAAACCTGTATTAAACCTATATTAAAAGTATTGCTGTGTAAGTAAATGTATACCTACTTTTGGGCCACCCTTATTTCTAAATAATCACAGTCCGTTTAATAATCATATTATTAATTATTAATTAATAATTCAAAAAACAGTTTAATTCAAAATATGCATGTTCGTTATGCTTGGACCTGTACAAGTATGATGCAAAACAATGCAAAGTTTGATGCATAAAGTAATGATTCGAGTCTAAATAACGAACTTTCTCTTTAGCTTTGATTGATTCATTTTTAAATATTTATATCTCACCAAACTAATCATTAGAAACTGACTAAATTTGTATTTCTACGTTTTTTTTCGCATGCTGGACTTAAATATTTATTAAAATTATGGTGTTTTTATTTAACTTTCAAAGTTAGGTTAAATTTTAGTATGTAGATGATGCCTTATGGCTATATAAAGAACATACATAAAGAACTTTCTACGGATTAAAGTTTAGTTATAGTTATGGACATATTTCCCCCCCCCCCTACTTACTGTATTTGCATATTTTGCTTTAAATTCTAGCAAAACGTTAATTTCAGGAGCATGAAAACGAGGTTCTTCTCTACCCGTTTTCGTATGAAGTAGGGGAGATGGGGGATGAATGGGACATTTTACAAAAATATTTATTTTAAATCTTTTATTTAAGTTATTATCAATATTATATATCACATGCCATACATTAAGTGTCTGATTATATCTTATGCACAATATTTGTTCAAGATTATCATTATACAGAAATATAAATGAAATTTTAAAAAAAGTTCTTCTATGTCCCAATCATCCCCATAGCAGGGATGAATGCAAACATTTTCCTCCCCGTATTCAATGTTAAAGACTAAAAGTTGACAAAAATGCCTCCTTGGCAAAAGCTGAGAGATTATAAATTGTAATATGATCTCCAGGATTATTTGTTAGTCAATGATCTTGGACTCATCTCAGCTTTGCCTTAAAAAGCCCATAAACGGTGGACTGAAGACGATGGCTACAAAGAGGATGAAATGTTAAAAGAATAATTACTATAAAGTATTAATTTATCAACCTATATAATATTATTTAGTTAATAAAAAAATTTCAGTATCCTCTAGGGATGAATGAGACAGTTCCATTCATCCCCATTTGATATGTCCCAATCATCCCCATGATGCATATATTCAATTGTCAGCCATTTTGTCTCAAAAATTATTTTGTCACAATGGTTAATATGCATTCATTTTAATTACCAATATTGAGCCTTTAAATAAAAAACTACAACATATCTTAATTGTTTATATTGCATAAAATATTTAAGTAAATTCAAATGTAAAAAAAAATACTTTTAAGCAGAGTTTTCAGGAAATGCAAATTTGAAGAAAACTGAAAACAGCCATGTGCTCTTGCTTTTGGTTTTGAAGCACACTATGGTAGTGAAATCTGTGAGGATAGGAAGCAACTAAAAAAAAAGTTTATTGCCTGAAATATTGAGAACGTCCCATCCATCCCTTGTCCCATTCATCCCCCATCTCCCCTACTTATATTATCAAACAAAACAAAATGTGACAAATATCACACCACACTAACATATCACATTTTTAAAAACAAAATATACTTGTAATTTAATTATACTACATACTACTTTGTTTATAGGTTAAAGAAAATTCAGTTTTTGTCATTATGAAGCATAACTTATAATGTTCTATTACCATATTTTGAAACCTCCATTCACATTGCATAATGTGTACAATAACAAAGGAAAAAGGTTAAAAAGTCTTTAGAGAGAGCGGGAAAATTGGAAAGTTTGGTATTTTTAAATTTTAATATGTCAAACCTATTTATTATAAATGAAAATGAGTGAACCAGCTCTTTTACTTAAATTTGTCATAAAAACACTATTTTGTTCTAAAATTTTTTCAACCTGAAAAGTTAAATCTAAATTTCTGTCAACTCCATTATCGCAATTGGGGAATTGCGAGGTATGTATAAGTTTTGTAATAATTCAGTTAATGTTCATTGTTTTCGGTTGAGCAACTTTATTGGTAATTTTCAAAATTTAAACTATTTTTTATATTTAGTTTTATTAGATTGCAATTTATTTTACACAATAACAGCCTATACAAAACGTTTTTGAATAATTCTACCGACTCTGTTTTGAATAATAAAGAAAGAAACTGGTACAATTACAAACTTGAAAGCATAACTTTTAACTTTTGATAGCCAAAACATTTAAGAATAAATTAATTCAAAATAACATCTAAAAAGAAAAAAAAAAAGAGTACAAACACATAAAACTTTTCAACAATTAACCTTTCATTCCCGGATCATCCAATTACCATTCAATAACATAATTTTATCATTCTAATGTTTGCTTGTCATTGACAATTAATATTGTGTAAAAAGTAGTTTTCATAGATAGAAAACATAACTGGCAATATAATTAAGATGTGCAAAATAAACAAGTTGGAAACTATACGTCAAACGTGACAAATGAGCGTTCTTACTATAACTAGTTTCAGTGAAATGAATTATATCGTCTGTTATTATGATATGATTAATTTCCGTAATAAAATAAGTACGTGTTAAGTTGGTAACCTTTTTTTCTGTTGTTGACGTTTACTGAAAATTCCAATGGGAAACTTAAGCCTAGCTTTGAAAATTTCAGAGCTTGAAATCCATAGTTAGACTCTTTTTCCATTTAATATCTATTTCTTTGGAAACATCTATCCAAAAAATAATCGGCAGATTATATGATTTCTATAATTAAACATTTTCAGTAAGCAAATTCGGTTTTTAGATTCAGTAATACGAATATAATATGACTCCATCTTAAATATGACCTAATCACTATGACAACCTAGAATCATTACCTATCATGGGATATCTAGGAATTAATTACGTATGATAGGATTTAATAGGATGAAGAATGTGACTATAACTTGGTCATAAGGTTATAAAATGTTATATGACTGCATATATTACTATAACGTCATACATGTCAGATAATTTGGCGATACATCTCGGTCACTTAACGATTAGTACCCGGAAGCTGCTATAACAAGGAAGTGCCGATTTTTAAAAATTCAAATTACTTAATAAATATTTTTATTAATATCTTTTTAAATTTTGATTCGATTTTCATAAAATTTGAAATGACTAGAGAAAATTTTGCAACGATTATATATATTAAATTTAAAACCATTCGGTTGGGTAATTTTTGCGCTGTTATATGCGGACAGACGGACGGACCAGACGACGACTATAGGTGCTACGTATTTATATAATTATGATATTATGAACACACCTAAAAAGGCCTTGTGTTCTATTACTGAGGTGCTGCATATTTATATAATAACGAACGCACTTAAAAACTGAATATTAGACAATAGTAACAGTAAATAAAAATTTTAAATTTTTTTATCTAACGGAATGTATGGGTTAAAAGTACTCTAGTCATACGTTTTAAAAAAGAAAATACTCAAAATTGTGAAGTAGCGCTTAAAATTTAAATTCTTTACACTCCAAATGTTCGGAGGATGGAAATAAAAAAAAAAATACTGCAGAGGATTTGTTAAGCCTTGAAATTTCCAAAAATACATTTTTAGTATAGATTTTATTGCCATATATACACTGCCAAAAAATTGTTGATTTTACGGTATAATACTAGTACCCCAGCTGCCAGTATTATACCATAAAATTAACAGTAATAAACAGTAAAATAAGCAGTAAATCACTGCCGCGCCTAAATAACATCTTTTTTTTTTTTTTTTTTTTTCTTTTTTTTTCTTTGCAGTATACCTAATTTTAAACTCAGTTATGCCAGAGTTTTTCTTGTGTTTCCAAATTGGTTAATAAGGTGGTTTTAAGTTTTGATATTTTTAATCCATAAAAGTAAATATATTTTTTGAAAAAAACAAAAAAAAAACAAAAAAAAAAAACAAAAACAAAAAAAAAACATAGTGAACAGAATTTTTTTAATCCATAAAAGTAGATATATTTTTTGAAAAAAAAAATACATAGTGAACAGAATTAATATACTTAAAACTTCCTCTGTTTACAATTTTGTTTTAACATCAGGTAACAACTGATAAACAAAAATTGAAAATAATACCACCCAATTACCCCTCCCTCCAACTTTTCCCGCTTTACTTTACCTTATACTAAATTTTGTAAGCAAAGGAATGTGAAAAATGATTAAATTGCAATGTAGTTACGGCAAGGGATTCGGTTTCACCAGTGGGATATCATGAGATATTAGGTTAATTAAAAATAATGTTGCAGAAGATACTTTGTAACTTGGCCTAATAGCTAGAACATTATTAAATTTCACACGGAAAATAAATGAAGACAAGGGAAGGAGAGAACTGAGAAAAAAAAAAATAAGTTCCAAAATCCAACGACTAGGGAAAATGTGACATCGCTTAGTAAATGATATTAATGAAAATGTTCAATCAAATCAAAATAACAAATAATAGAATTCAGCAGTTTATTACTGAAACAAAAGACACGAATAAAGCGAAAAAAAATCACCAATGAAAGTCTAAGTGAAAATTTTTAATGAATAATTTCGATACAATCATAACTGTTAAGGGCTATAAAGCAAATATTCCATATTAATAAACGAGACATGTTCTGCATAAATAATCGGAATAATTCATCATATGTTAAATTTTAAGATTAAACAATTGAATATTGCGCCACAGTAAACTTTAAAATTAAATTAGGTCTCATTCCATGCAACAAAAATTCTATTAGCAATATTTAGCAGCCACAGTTTGCATTACACTGCAAAATAAAAAAAATGTCGATTTTACAGTATAATACTAGCACTCCAGCAGCCAGTATTATACTGTTAATTTTACGTTATAATACTAGCAGCTGGAGTGTCAGTATTATACTTTAAAATCAACATTTTTTTTTTGCAGTGTACTTATTGCTTTGTTTGTGCTTCATTATTGCATTTCATGCTGCTTTACTTAGAGTAATAGATTTTAGGACATTTACTGATTTGATTGTGAATCGTCACTATTGTTTTTTATTATTCTGTTTCGCATTTACATTAGTATAAATGTTTGGAACATTTTTTTCAACACACAGTTTTTATTCTCGTGCTTTCATTAATCTCGGAATTTAGTTCGGCAACTTTCCATTTATTTAAATAAGCTAGCAAATCCTCTAAATCAGTGAATTTCACTACTTTTAGAAGATTTTGTCAAAGAATCCATCTCGAAATTGAATAAAAACTAGTACTCGTACATATTTATGGTATAACCATGCACTGCATAATTTTTATTTATTGCCCTTACGGTAATTATGGCATAGGATCATAAAATTACTGCTTACTTGTGTATTTACCAATTGTTTTGTAATATCTAAGTCTTCAAGACACTCCTAAAGTGTCTTATTAATTGTAAAATCTAGAATTACAATAAAACATACATACAAGAACAAAACCCAACCAACATTATGAATCGTAAGTATTATAAATGTTAATATGCAATATTGTGAAATAAAAATATCATGAAATTTGAATGTGAGCGTAGTTGGCTAAATCAGAAATCCTTATAAATAGGGACTTTTGAGTTTCAGCCCATGGAAAAACAATATTAGCGAAGCCAATCAACTTGATTGATTATGACAACAGAACAGCAGAAAAAAGTCCTTCCGGCCTGTACCGGGAGGAAAGGGTAGTTTTCATATCCATGTTTTTAAAAATTCAACTCATTTTACTCAAACACCCGAAGCTAAAATGCTTGGAACCCTATTATAGAAGATTCAATCCGGGTTTTCGTTAATACTGAATTTGAATGCGAATTTCAGCATGAGAGTTACATCATAACAAAAATCAGAGTGATTCAAAATGTCAGCCACCCTAGAATTTCAAACTGCCATATCTCAGCAATTTTTTAAGATAAAGCCAAAACAAAAAAAATGTTCCGGAATCCTTGTATGACGATCTAACACTTAACGGAAACAATTTTTTCAATTTATATTTTTTGGGACATCTTTTTGAGTTTTTAAAAATTTAAATTTTTTTAACTAGCCGCCATTTTGAAACAAGATAGCGGATGAAGCTGACCAGCAAACTCGGTCGAGACCTTCGTATGTCCTATACACATACTCACAAGGAGACCGCCAAACATGATGCGCACAGATTTTGATGATTTTAAAGTATGTTGTAGGGGTCATACCCCTAACTATTCAGGTCAAAGGTTTCCTTCAAATGGGCTTTAGTTTTCGAGAAATTTCGGGTTAAAGTTCAGCACGCATTTCAAACACCCATTAGTTCGTAATCTTGAACGAGGTCTTCGTGGTTCTGTGCTAGCGCACGCGATTTGAGAGCCGGAGATGAGGTTCTGTCCTCTAATGTGACTTTTACCTTTTTTTAATAAATTTAATATATTTAATTATTAATTATCTCGTTATAAGTTTTATGCAGAATTATGAATTCTGCATTTTTGAACTTTTTGATATTTTTCTAATAAATTCCATTTACATTTTCGAATTTTTCGTAATAATTTACATTTTTTTTGTGCAGATTTGAAATTAATATTTCACGAAATTCCAAACTAATTTATGTCTAGATTTTGTTTATTTTTTTATTATTATTTACACTTTATATTTTAATAACCGTTCTAAAATAATACTTTTTTTAACTTTATGAAATTTTAAATAAAATTTTGTATTCTTTTATAATTTATACAAAATATTTTTTATTTCAAATCTTCTAAAGGTATGTATGATTAAGTAATTTCAAAAACATATCTTAAAAGGAGTAATAAAATATTAAAACAATAACGCTTATATCCAAGTTTTAGCCAGTTATATATATATATATATATATATATATATATATATTTAAATACATTTAACTGCAAAGTTCAAACTCAACATCATTTTTGATTTGCACAAATAAAAAAAAAAATATTACAATTAATTCTTTTTAAATTCTAACAAGTCGATGCCATACAGAAAAATTCAACTAGAAATGAAAAATCGTTTGTAAATTACAAAAGCTATAAAAAATCGTCTGCAATGACTTTTACGGTAATATCAGAAGAAATAAAATTTTCTTTTTATCCATTTCGTTTAATAATTTGCGGACAATTACCACGTTTTGAAATAATTTCTTTTCCAAATTTAATGCATTTTTTAATATTTATCACAATTTAAGTATTTTTAAAGACAATTACCACGTTTGAAATAATTTCTTTTCCAAATTTAATGCATTTTAAATATATTTATCACAATTTGAGTATTTAAAGAATATATAATATGCTAATTTATACATTCTTCTAGTATTGTTAAAACAATTTACGTAAAGAATATACAGTGTCTCACATAAGTGATGGGACACTTGTGCTTTACAAAAGGAAACTAATCAAATAAATTAAAAAAAACATGTACACATTTTTTTGTGGGTGTGTTTCATACTTAAATTTAGTAAAGATTATTACATAGCATACATTTTGTCAAAATATTAAAATATTAATTTAATAAAAATACAAATGTTTAGAACGGAGCAAAAAATAGCTCACATAAGTGATGGGACACCATTATATATGCAACAAAAATCGTCTGAAATAAGCAATAAAAATATTTTTGGGGGTTTTATTTTTACTTAAAAGCAATTGGCAATAATTTATAAAATCGTCTGCAGTATTTCTCTCTAGTTTGTTTTGGAATTTTTGTGTTTTTTAGCTCTGTGTAGCCATGAATGCTAAACGAAAAGAAACTTCGCCTGAAATTCGAAAATTAGTTATTAATTTGCATATTGAACGTGGAAAATCTATTAGAAAAACTGCTGAAACAGTTAACTTGTGTCGTTCAACAGTTTTCAATATCATTAAACGATATAAAAAGAATCATATGATTCAGGATAAAAGAAGACCTGGCCGACCATCAAAGCTATCCAATGGAATAAAGCGAATTATCGTTCGAAATATTAAAAAAAATCCAAGAATTAGTGCTTCAAAAGTTGCTGCTGATTTACAAGCATTATATGGAATAATTGTTAATCCTGAGACTATTAGAAGGGTAATTCGATCTGCTGGATATCACGGTAGAGTAGCCAGGAAAAAATTCTTCGTAAGTGAAAAGAATAGAAAACTCAGACTAGCTTTCGCAAAATCCAACATAAATAAGAATTCTGATTACTGGAATAAAGTTATATTTGCTGATGAGAGTAAATTTAATATATTTGGTTCTGACGGTAGAATCTTGGTGTGGAGAAAACCCAGGGAAGAATTTCGCAAACAGAACTTGGTACCAACAGTAAAACATGGTGGAGAAGGAGTTATGGTATGGGGGTGTATGTCGTCCGCTGGAGTTGGTAATCTTGTTTTTATTGACTGTATAATGGATCAGTACAAGTATATTGATATTTTAAAGCAAAATTTGAAATCTTCAGCACGAAAATTGAACCTTCATAACGATTTTAAATTCTACCAGGACAATGACCGCAAGAACACTGCTCTGAACGTTAGACTCTGGCTGCTATATAACTGTCCTGAAATAATAAAAACACCACCACAATCTCCAGACTTAAATCCCATAGAGAATATTTGGCAAGAATTGGAATCAAGAATTCGCAAACACACCATTTCTTCAAAACAACAACTAAAATCGGTGCTTCAAGAAGAATGGGGTAAAATCACTCCAGAAATCACAAAAAAATTAGTCGAATCCATCCCAAAAAGATTAAATCATGTTTTAAAAGTAAAAGGAAATCCAACAAAATATTAAAACCTTTTAAAAAGTAAAATTTTTGGATAAATATTTGATGGAAAAGTAAGTGTCCCATCACTTATGTGAGCCATTTTTTGCTCCGTTCTGAACAATTGTATTTTTACTAAATTAATATTTTAATATTTTGACAAAATGTATGTTATGTAATAATTGTTACTAACTTTAAATATGAAACACACCCAAAAAATTTTTGCACATGTTTGTTTATTTATTTTATTGCAGTTTCTTTTTATAAAGCACAAGTGTCCCATCACTTTTGTGAGACACTGTATTTGAAGGCGATTTTGAATGCGGAATTTGCTTAGAATATTTTTGCGATATGTATCACACAATTAGTTCCATATTTAATAAACTAAAAATGTCGATGTCGGTAATGATAAATATTTTAGTATTTCAGCAGTTAACATATTTCAATATATTTAGAACAAATCAAATATTAAAAGGATACATTAATTTGTTAATTTTTTCTTAATCATTTAAATTTTTTTAAAATAGAAAATGCAGCTAAAAAAATGCATTATTTCATAAATACGATAAATAAATAATTAAATATACATAAATGTAAACAAGAATCATTTTAAAAAGACGAGATATCAAGACTTAAAATAGTTTGGATTTTCATCAACAGAAATATTAGAATAAAAATTGCGCAAAAACTATAAATTTTCACGAAAAATTCGAAAATGTAAATGAAATTTTTAGGAAAATATCAAAAAGCTCAAAGATGCAGAATTCATAAATCTGCATAAAACTTATAACGCGAAAAACATATAAAATTTATCTGAACTTTAACCCGAAATTTCTCGAAAACTAAAGCCCATTTGAAAGAAACCTTTGACCTGAATAGTTAAGGGTATGACCACTACAACATACTTTAACATCATCAAAATCTGTGCGCATCATGTTTGGCGGTCTCCTTGTCAGTCACATCCAAATCGGTTCATAAATAAGAGAGTTGCAGCATGTCAAATGTCAGATATATATATGTAAATCAACATTTGAACGGAGGGGGGGTTTTGGGGTCTGGGGGGTCATGATCGGTGAAAATATACCCAAAATGTTTTGGAATTGCTTTCCCCCGAACGACTGCAATAGATAGCTTTTTGTAATGAAAACTACCTAAAAGTGTCCGCTTCCTAAACAAAATTTGACTCTTCGTTTCGCTCATTTCACAATTCAAAGAGATATAATTACCAAAATCTGTACAAATCATTCTGAAATTATGCGTGATTAAACACATACAGACATACACATACACACATACTCATACCTATGTATTCAGCAGTTGAACTGAGGACCTTCCCTCCCCCCCCCCCTTTAAAAAAAAACTTTTTATCCCAAATCAAACCGTATGATAGCATTTTATTTATTCATTTTAAACTTTTAATGATATCTAATCTTTACCGTATAATTTTGTACTGGACAATTTTTGACAAAATGAGTTTTTTAAATAGCTTTTTCAGTGTGTACTGAGAAATATACTTCAAATTTTGAAGTGGTCTTTAATTCAGATAGGAATCTATAAAGAAAATTAAATTTATAGTAAGTTTTATTTACGTTTATACCATATTGAATTTGTCGCAAGCATTACGGAAGAGCGGTGATGAAGGCAATTTTACTACTTTTCTAGTCAAGTAGAACTGTCGTTCTGTCAAGCTATTAAAATAAATAAATAAATAAATAAACGTGCCGAACGGACAAGCGCTAAGAAGCAAACATCAGACTGCTTATCATTTATTACACGTGAGCTAGCTTCTTAATGTTAATTTGGCCAAACATGCGAGCGTAAAATATCAAGCATCAAAAGAACCAAACATCGTATAAAATCCAAATCCATGTAAAATACTTTGTGTATGAACTCTCCTGCTTCTTTTCGGTTTGTAATTACGCTCCATTTTCAATGTTTTTAAAAACACAGGCTTTAACCTTCAGTGTCACTTTTAGCCTGAAGTATAAAACTATGTTATAAAATTAACAAGCTAACATTTCAAGTCATTCAATTAAAAATCTAGAATAATATATTATTAGGCAAAAAAAGGAAAAAATACATAGCTGGCATATAAAAAAAATTAAAGATTAACACTTTTTGTTTTACTTGTACTGGATGGTTCAAACTATATGATAGAATAGTATTATTACAACCCCAAGCACTGTCTCATGCACTGAGCTCTCTTATGTTAGCCCATTCATTGCCTCGTATTATTCCCATACACTGTCTCATATTAGCCCCATACACGGCCTCACAGTAGCAACCCGAGTTTGATCGTTTGTAACTCCGGCTATATTAAACATAATCCAAATTTTAAAGTCTAAAGAGACTCAGCATTTCTTACTGATTAAAGGCTTATTAAAAGAATTCCCCAAGTTTTTATTTAAATGCTACATGTAAAAATATTTGAAGTCTGACAGAGAAGATTTTCTAATTAAAAAAAGTAAGGCTATATAATGTATATTTTATTGGATTTTTCTTTTTAAATTTTGAGCGTATTCGTAATAGATATAAGTGAAATGATGTATTACTTGCAGAATAATCACGAAGCCAATTTTATTACTATAAAAATCGGCGCCGTTTTTGTGTGTCGCACCGTAGTCCCATTTTTTTGTGTGTCTCACAGTATCTTCCGGTTGACTCAATATAGGGCTTTAGTAATACACTGAAAAAAAAAATGTTGATTTTACGATGTAATACTATCACCCCAGCTGCTAGTATTATAGCAGTAATACAATGCCGCGCATGCGCGGCAGCGCCTGGGCCGAACGCTCAAATGGTATTCACTGATTATCTGGTAATCTGATTGGGCTTTGACTTCATTAGGTCCAATCAGGTATATCGTGAATTTCATTTGAGCGTTCGACTGAGATTTTCTAGGTTGAGGTAGGATGAATACGAGCACAAATACAGTGTCTCACATAAGTGATGGGACACTTGTGCTTTACAAAAGGAAACTAATCAAATAAATTAAAAAAACATGTACACATTTTTTTTGTGGGTGTGTTTCATACTTAAATTTAGTAAAGATTATTACATAACATACATTTTGTCAAAATATTAAAATATTAATTTAATAAAAATACAAATGTTTAGAACGGAGCAAAAAATAGCTCACATAAGTGATGGGACACCTGCAACAAAAATCGTCTGAAATAAGCAATAAAAATATTTTTTGGGGTTTTATTTTTACTTAAAAGCAATTGGCAATAATTTATAAAATCGTCTGCAGTATTTCTCTCCAGTTTGTTTTGGAATTTTTGTGTTTTTTAGCTCTGTGTAGCCATGAATGCTAAACGAAAAGAAACTTCGCCTGAAATTCGAAAATTAGTTATTAATTTGCATATTGAACGTGGAAAATCTATTAGAAAAACTGCTGAAACAGTTAACTTGAGTCGTTCAACAGTTTTCAATATCATTAAACGATATAAAAAGAATCATATGATTCAGGATAAAAGAAGACATGGCTGACCATCAAAGCTATCCAATGGAATAAAGCGAATTATCGTTCGAAATATTAAAAAAAATCCAAGAATTAGTGCTTCAAAAGTTGCTGCTGATTTACAAGCATTATATGGAATAATTGTTAATCCTGAAACTATTAGAAGGGTAATTCGATCTGCTGGATATCACGGTAGAGTAGCCAGGAAAAAATTCTTCGTAAGTGAAAAGAATAGAAAACTCAGACTAGCTTTCGCAAAATCCAACATAAATAAGAATTCTGATTACTGGAATAAAGTTATATTTGCTGATGAGAGTAAATTTAATATATTTGGTTCTGACGGTAGAATCTTGGTGTGGAGAAAACCCAGGGAAGAACTTCGCAAACAGAACTTGGTACCAACAGTAAAACATGGTGGAGGAGGAGTTATGGTATGGGGGTGTATGTCGTCCGCTGGAGTTGGTAATCTTGTTTTTATTGACAGTATAATGGATCAGTACAAGTATATTGATATTTTAAAGCAAAATTTGAAATCTTCAGCACGAAAATTGAACCTTCATAACGATTTTAAATTCTACCAGGACAATGACCCCAAGCACACTGCTCTGAACGTTAGACTCTGGCTGCTATATAACTGTCCTGAAATAATAAAAACACCACCACAATCTCCAGACTTAAATCCCATAGAGAATATTTGGCAAGAATTGGAATCAAGAATTCGCAAACACACCATTTCTTCAAAACAACAACTAAAATCGGTGCTTCAAGAAGAATGGGGTAAAATCACTCCAGAAATCACAAAAAAAATAGTCGAATCCATCCCAAAAAGATTAAATCATGTTTTAAAAGTAAAAGGAAATCCAACAAAATATTAAAACCTTTTAAAAAGTAAAATTTTTGGATAAATATTTGATGGAAAAGTAAGTGTCCCATCACTTATGTGAGCCATTTTTTGCTCCGTTCTGAACAATTGTATTTTTACTAAATTAATATTTTAATATTTTGACAAAATGTATGTTATGTAATAATTGTTACTAACTTTAAATATGAAACACACCCAAAAAATTTTTGCACATGTTTGTTTATTTATTTTATTGCAGTTTCTTTTTATAAAGCACAAGTGTCCCATCACTTTTGTGAGACACTGTATAGTGTGCACCATAATAAGAAGCAACCGTTGCAATGGTCGGTTGAATTCAAGATGAAGAAGGTAAAAAAACTGATTCCTTGAAATTGCCCGGAAAAGCGTAATGGGAAAGTTATTTCCATTGTCTTAAACCTTTAACGTTCAAGCTATTTTAAAGTTTGTATTTAAGCGACAATTTTTTCTAAATATTTTTCGAACGCCAAAGAAACAGGGACTTCTAAAGTTTCGTCTTATAATACCACAGAAAGACACTTCTTAAATACACAATAAAAAGAAGCTAATGCAATGCGTTTAAAAAATCTTTCTTCATCAATCACAAAAAGACCATCCTAAGAACTTGTACGAGAGCAGAAGGAAGTTTTTTTTTCTGTTTTATAGTGGGAGTAGGTAATACAAGTAGGATGTACTTACTACGAATTGTAGCACTTTGCAAGGTGAAATAGCGATTTACTCCAAAATCAGAAAAATGGCACTGTTCATACTCAATCAGCGGACAAAAATAGACTATACCAGTACTCAGCCATATGGAGAAATGAGTAGGAATGCTGAGATAGATTAATGTGCACAAAAGAAACAATAAGACGCGTTAATCATTTAAGAAGCAATAGTGAGGAAATCAACCTATGATGGGAAATTAATATCCCAAAGAACTATAAAGTGTTAAAAGCATAAAAGATAATGTTTATATTAGAAATTATGATAAATAGTGAAGAAGCTCACCAGCTAAAGAAAACACTTTTAGGTGATGTGTTTTGGATTCGCGTTGAAGAATAAAAAAAGATCTATTTTTTTAAACCCAATTGTAGAACTCTTGAATCCCTTCAATCATATGAACTTCACATTATTTTATGATACTAGGGGACTCTGCCCCTACGAGCTACGCTCGCCAACCCCCGTTCTGACACCACAAACTCTAAAAACACGCTAATTTGATCAATTCTTGATTACAGAAGATTGAATTATAATTAAGCAACCAGTGGGGATCTGCTTCATTCATTTTCCTTTCACTGAGGGATTTTAAGACCGAATAAACTGCTGTCGAAAGAGCTAACAACTGTTTTCGTGATTGATTAAATAAGATCAATTAAACATTTGAAAATCAACTTGCGTATAATGGCTAAATAAACAATGTCGCTGCATCGGGGAATTTTATAATGATGTTATAAAAAATTGGGTACTTATCCGTTATCCTGTCGATCCAAAAATGAAAAAAAAAAAAACTGTCGCCAAAATATAGGATTTAACACCAAAAGTAGGTTACCGTGGCGTCACATTCAATTGACATCAGGTGCTTTACACGTGTTTGTTATCTCATCGAGAGATTTTTATTCGACATTTATCTGTATTTTTAATGATATTTTATTCATTTATTAGTTATTTCATTAATTTAAATAATAATAACGACTTTAAACGACGCTCCATGATATTGAAAGAGAAAAAGCGTTGAAAATTGTTGCTATGCATAGTTACGCACAACAGGTCCGTTTTAACGGACGTCATAAACACTTATCCGTTATCCGAGAGGGATAATTAAGAAAATTTTTGTAAATAAATAAATATTTAAGATTACTTTTTTTTTTCTCTTTTCACTAATGTATTCTAAATTTTATTGTTTAAAGTTACTGATAGTTGACACTTTAGTGAGTGGGGCTTTAGATTCCAATGGGAAGATTCTTCCATTGGTTTTTTGGGCATTAGAGTTTGGCGAATAATTTGGCGATAGTTTTCTTTTCTTTTTTTTTTTTTGGGGGGGGGGGGGGGAGGAAGTTGTCAACAGTATAATGGAGAAGTACCGAAAATTGTTTCCAAAAAGACATTTTAAATGTATCGTTTCCAATATGACGTAATTTTCAAAGTTTTCTTCCTACGAGGGGCAGTCGGAAAATAAGTTTCCCTTGACGATTGTGGACAGAGGTGTGTATGAAAGACAAAAAATGTAATGAGACATTAAAGATAAAACCTAACTTTTTTTCCCCACATAAGTACCAAGTACATTGAGACATTTGTCATACCGCTTTATAAGCTTCAAAAAGCCCTCCAGGAAAAAATCAGGGCTTTGCATACGGACGAAGCGTTGAACGGCTATGGGCGAAAGACGACACAGCAGGTGAACACGAACGTGCAAGACACCGATACCATTGGGTAGAGGTCGACCACGATCAAGCAGATGGCGCTGTTGCAGTCAACAGCGCCATCTGCCCCCATAGCCGTTCAATGCTTCGTCCGTATGCAAAGCCCTGACTTTTTCCTGGAGGGCTTTTTGAAGCTTATAAAGCGGTATGACAAATGTCTCAATGTACTTGGTACTTATGTGGGGAAAAAAAGTTATGTTTTATCTTTAATGTCTCATTACATTTTTTGTCTTTCATACACACCTCTGTCCACAGTCGCCAAGGGAAACTTATTTTCCGACTGCCCCTGGTATTATCAAACGTAAAAATATTTAATTGAAGGAGAGTAGTGTTATTTACGCTGTTTTAAAATTTATAATAACAGGTAAAATATTTTGTCGAAATAAATTGATCTCTCGTGTAAATATATTTTTATATTGAAACTGTTTGGAAATATTGCTATTTGAGCATTTTAAATATGACGTAATTTTCCCCATTTAATGCTTTGAATACGTAATAATTTAATTATTTCTCTGTTTAATATTCACGCGCAGATATATTTTTTATTACGTAATTTTCTACAATTACTGCTTTTAACACGTGATCATTTAATTTTTTTGTTTAAAGTTTTATTTCTGTTTTTGATAGTTAAATGTAAATTTTTAATTGAAAGGGAATATAATTATGTGCGCTATTTTACAAATTGGCAACAATTCAAATAATAGACTCTTTGAAATATGAGATAAATCTCCGTGAAAATAATGAAAATTTGAATAAAAAAATGAAATATAACCTAGAAAAATACTCAAATTAAAAAATTTACATAAAATTATATTATACTTATGAAATTATATTATACAAACAACATTATAATTGTACTATGCACACCGCAATCGTGTCAACTATATCCTTTTAAATTATGGTTAAATTTTTGCGCATAGTTTTCGTTCCTGTAAAACTTTTTTAAGATAAGTATTTTGACCAACTTTAATATTAAATATCTCTTTAAATAATTCTTCGATTTAAAAACTGTCTAATTCAGCGTGTTTACCGACCATTTCTCTATAAAACTACCAATTTTCATATTTTTATATGCAACAGTTTTCTGGATATTAGTCCAGGAAGACTTCAAGGCACAAAATCTTCATTGACAGCGACTGCGGCTGCTGCGGCGGTGGTTACTTTTTTTTTTTTTTTTTTTTTTTTAAATATAGATATATATATATATATATATAAACTTAACAACATATTATATTGTCATAACTTCTTCCTGTATTTTTATTTAAAAAAAAAGTTATTCTGTAAGTATTTACAATAAATAAATAAATAAATAAATAAAAGTCTGGGATTAGTTATCTTTCTTTTGCAACAGCTATTTTAAACGTAGAGATGCAAGGAGGTACATTCGGTCGAAAAATAACGAAAATCTTATTTTCCAAATTGTCAGAGGAAAAAAACAAAACAGAAATAGCCATTCGACTGGATTTTGTGACTTTTTTCAATTTATGTCTTAAAAAAATAAGTTTAAGGATCATCCTCACCTCATATTGAAATTGCACCAAATTCTAAAATTTTCAATACGAATCCCTAATTTGGACATTACATTCCACTTTTTTTTGTAAATTTTACTTAAGGATATCAAATGGGAAGTCATTCAGTCAAGTAGTTTTGGAATTATGAAGATTTAAAATTTAGAAACCCGAATGTTAAAATCCATTTATAATTATTGCAAAACAGACTGCAATGTGGATAGTTTTTTTTTATGCATAATTCAAGAAATACTTGGCGGAATGAGCTGTAATTTTATATTTTTATAATTGAAGCTTCTAAAAATCGATTTCTGTTAAAAAAAAATAATAGGTTATAATTTATACTTTTTTAAAAATTTAATTAACAAAATTATGAATTGAAACTTATGAAATTTTTTAAACAAAAATCGATTTCTAAAGGCTATAAATATGTGAATTATAAAAACATAGCTTATTCAGCAAATAGTTTTTAAATTATGATTAAAAGACTACCCGCATTTCAATTTATTTTACAACGATTATAAATGGATTTAACATTTGAAGTTCCAAATTTTAAATTATTCATAATTCCTATTCCTAAAGTACTTGACTAAATGACTTCACGTTTGATATACTAAGGTAAAATTTAACGACAAAGCCAAATAGGATGATAAAATTAGGTGTTCGTATGGAAAATTTCAGAGATTTGTACTTCAATATGAAGATGATCAATAAACTTTTTCTAATGTAAATTGAAAGAATACATAATTTCCAGTCGAATGGTTATCTTGGTTTTCTATGGCATAATTTGGTGATTAAAATGCATGGGGGGATGCATTCCTCTCTCTCTCTTTTTTGGGGGGGTGGGAAGTAGGGCGACTGCACCTTAAAATCGTCAGGTTTACTTGAGAGTTAACCTTTATTTATGAAATTTGTCATCAAATGAGATTAGATAGCACTTAACTTAAGACGTATGAAGTTATTTCCATAGAAAAGGAGTATCAGGAGAAGAAAAGTCTCGTGAGAAAAATTAGAGAATATGTTCTCTTTATTGGAATAACCTACGTAGTACTAATACATTAGCTAAAGTGGCGTTGCGCATATTAAATGTACCTGTTACATAATTGAATAAAAAGAGTCTTTTTAATAAAATTCTTTTCAATAAATACATTAGCTTTTTTACATTCTTCATTATTTTAATTTACAAATAAAATTAAATGCAATATTTAAATGTAAAATGTTGAGTTTCTTTAAAATTTAAGACTTGTAAGAAATCTAAAGTTATAACTTTTTCTTTATTTTAAATTAATCCATTATAGCTAATAGCAATATGAGGGTTTTACACAGCTATATCTAATTGAAGAATATATACCCAGGTAAATAACCAAAATAGTTATTTACCCGTGTATATACCCTGGATATTTACCCTTAAAAATAAATACCCGGTATTTTACATCACTGGATATATATCCTCTTAAATAACATTTTATGTTCAACAATAGGAGTGAGGAAGTGCCAGCAGATTTTGGTATATAAGCATTCAAAAAACGAAAGTTTTCTTGATACACCTTAATAACATTGTCTATCAACAAAGTTTCCGGACATTTAGTTTTCTCACCGGGATTGAAAATTCTGGCCCGTACAGACCTCTTATTCTATCCTCTATGGTAGGGGTCTTCAACGTTTTACGCTCGAGGGTCATATCAGTAATTTCTTAAAATATTGCGAGCCACATATAAGCCAGTTAAATAGAGTTGGTAAGAAATGTATGTACGCGATGGGCAGGTTGTATAGAGGTTGCTGCAGATTTCAGAATTCACATTTTTTTTTCTTGATCCATAAGAAACATTTTACTTATTTATAGTTGCACATGATATATAATTTTATCATTAGAAATTCTATACTATTTCTTCATTTCGCAATATTAGTAGTAGTAGTTCATTTCAATAGCATTTATGTGGATGTAAAAGGTGTACCGAATGTTCATTTCTTGCTCTTTTTTAAACACTTTCCAACATAGCAGTTTAGTGTTTAAAACTTTGGTTTGTCTGTCTGCCGGCTCTCTGTGTTCTAACTCTCGTAAATATACTGCTATTGTCATGTAATTAATATATGTTATTGAGATTTACTATAACATGTTCGTTATACAAAATAAAGTTTCTAAAATTTATAGTTTGCCTACAGGGACACACCAAATAATACCTTTACATAATGGTCTATAGGGAAAAATCGTTTGCAGCGTACTTTAATGATATTACACCATTTGAAACTTGATGAAATTGATATGAATTTCTTCGTACGCACTGAAACATTTTTCTGTAGAATATGGAGTGTAAAGCATTTATCATATATTTACAGGGTCACACAAAAGGGTTTGCATCGCATTTTAATGATGTTATACTATTTCAAACATAATGAAATTTGTGTACATTACTGAGGTTCACTACAAGATGCTTGCTGTAGACTATTATGTGCATAGAATTTTCCGTTCATTTACAGGGATAGGTTAAAGATTTTGGTTACAGTACTGTCTATGAGCGATAATTTCTCGAAGTGCGTTTTCATTATGGTATGCGTTTTTAATTATAAATTTTTGCAAACTAAGTGGTGTGTATAAATTCTACAGATCATATACAGGGCTCACAATAGATATCGTAAGCGCTACGTGAATCGCTTAAAGGTGATTTTTAATTGAGTTTTGAATTGCAAGTTTTATTTGAGGATTTTCCAGCTGAATTATATTTAGTATACTAAGAGATGTTTGTGGAACATAAATAATTTCATGTACAGGGCTACGCAAAGAACTGGATACATTCCCGTCTATGGATGGTAATTTCTCAAAGTTTTGTTTTCAGTAGTGTTATGCTTTTTTGCCCGAATTAAATTTTAGCCTTGCATGCGGTGTATAACTACCTTCAGATAATATATGAGGCTGCACAAAACATTTTGAGTACATTTCCGTCTAATGGAAGAAATTGCTGAAGGGGAGTTTTTAATTGTATTATGCGTTTTTTAATTAAAATAAATTTGAGAATACTATGTAGAACATATATAAATCTATATATAATATACAGGGCTGCACAAAAGAATTCGAGTACCTTTTCGGTTATGGTCGGTAATTGCTGAAATCTGGTTTTAAAATGTGTTACGCGCTTTCTAAATTGTTTACTTTGTGTTTATTGTTTTCACTACATGTACACATTCCTATACAATCACCTATGTCATTCCCTAATATTCTTAGTACTAGTACATTGCTGTATTTAAATTGTGTTAACTGTTTACTGTAAATACCCCTATCTAATTATTCAAGTTTTTCCCTAAAATAAGTCTTTTTATACACTCGATGTTAGTATTCAAACTATGATTATTTTCTTTGACATTATCGTATTTATTAATTGTTTATCATTCAGTAAGTGAACTATAAGTATTGTTTTGTATTTATTATTTTCTCTCAACTTTAATAATTATCTTGTAAGGCTTTGCCGCATAGTAAATACACCTACTGGAGTAAACCATAGTAAACAAACCTAGTTGAGCTAAAGCCAAAAGATAGTCCTCCCCGCCCGGTTTCACTTTGACTTTGTTTACTTAGATATCTTTTTTTACCGTATAAAACGATGAAGTGTCGTTAAAGTATTCTGGAAGTGTTGGAAAGTGGTTCATAATTTATGCTTGACTCGTGATTTTTCTTTCTTGTTTACCTAAGGAATGGATTTCTCCTTACAAGGCGCTTTGAAAGAAATTTTTAATGTCATGTGGTGGAAAACTTTTTTTTTTTTTTTTTTTTTTTTAGATATTAGAAATAACACGACGGGCCACTGGTTGAAGACTTTTTTTCATTTATATTTTTTTCTTTACAGCTAACATGCATATGTATAGAGAATTCGTCTGAATGTTCACTCATCTAAAGGGTTTCTTATCTTCATTAATTTTAGCCCATAGGTTAATTCAGATTAAAAAAAAGGAAATGTCTATATTATAAAAAATAAATCAATTTTAATGTCTATATTCTAAGATAAAATGCTCATTCATCTATAGAATATATACATTGACTTAAATTTTCCGCATTTTCTATTACTGGAGATAGAAAGAGCTTCTTCTTAAAAAAATATATAATATATATATATCTTTTTAGGCTTACAATAAGGGAAAGCCATAAGACATTACATGCCACAGATCAAAAGAACAAATTCGTAACTTAAATATATATATATATTTTAGAGCCAACGAAAATTCCATAATTTTTTTAAGAAAAATGTTATTTATAAATAAAGTCTTTTAAAATTACTATACCTTTTAAATTTTCTTTACAACCGATTAATACATTAAGTATTTATCGTTCTTGCCAGTTAGCTACAAATCGCTACTTTTTAAAATTTACGAAAAAGTTAAAAGTAAAATGCAAAAGTATCTTATTTCCGTCCTATTATATCATGCTTGAGTACCTTGAGAATATCTCTCGAAATTTAAAAAGCATCGTATATTTATCTGAATTTACTTGCGCTAGAAGAGGTTGATCTTTCTACATTTTGTATTTAATTGTTAAGCTTCCCATTATTTGAGCTTGAGTCTTTTACGATCCTTTCAGATAGCTTTAAAAGCAATGCTGAATACTAAATGTTTATTTTGATATTTTTCTACTGTTATGAATATTTGTATGAATTAATAAGTTACATTCATTTCGTTCTTAAGGGAGACGCATAAAAGTGCTTTAATACTTATTTCAAGATTGGGATACTCACAATGAAATATTACACTATTTAAAATTTTTTTTTCTGATTTATGTCATTTCTGTTTTATGTACATTCGCATAAATTAATCAATTACGTTTATTTAATATTGAAAACTTTAAAGTAAAATCTTAATACGGTAGTTACAAGATCGTGATACTTACAGTAAACTGACACGCTATTCTGAACTATTATATCGAATAACCGCCCTTTAAGGCATGCTATAGCTTTTTTTTTTGCCATATTTTCATTCCTTAAATCCTCAAAAACTTTGTGATAAAGCAGGTTTTTTAAAAATTCGTATTGGTTTAAAAATTATCCGCCTTTTGGTGTTGCAGTGAACAGGCTCATTTCTAGCGTACTGTGTGCGTCACGCAGGTATAAGCAAAATAATTGAGAAAAAGGAAGTCCTGGAGGCTTCATTATATTCGTCTGGTATAGATAATTTTATGTAAGCTGAAAATTGTCACTATTATCTATGTTTGTTTAAAAACGTTGTAAAACTTTAAACTTGTTTTTCACAAAACTCTGTTTTACAAATCGGTACCAGGTAGAACTCAAGAAGTAATTTATTCGTTATTTAAAAAAAAAAGAATGTAGAATGTTTCGTATATCATACACGTATAGCTTGAATTTTATGAAGTTTTGTTAAAACATACTCTCTCTCTCTTCTTTTTTTTAAGGAAAATGTTTGTTTTAATGAAATGAAACACATTAATTATTAAATATATGTAAACTACATATAAAGGAATGAATTGCAATTTCAAGGTCATGGGATAATGAAATGGACATATCAATTTCAATATAAAATAGTAATTTGTGAAATTTCCACTGACTGCGCTGCGGTGCATGTTGCTATACGCGAGCGAAGATTAATACCGATTCCTAATGTCATTATGCAATAAATTGCAGTTGTTGCTCGAGAGCTTTCGTATTTTGTTCTATTCACACTTGATGGACTGTTATGTCCTACACGTGTTAACTTGGTGAAAGATTTGGATACCTCGATGTCAAATAAGAATTGAAGCAATCCAGGATCTCAACATATTATCAATACATCACTGTGGTGTTAATTGCGTAAGATTATTAAGGGAAACCCTGCCGTTATTAAAGATTATATCCCACTCTGTTGGACCAGGCGTATTGGCTGTTTTGAATGTACGGTCTGTAACGTAAGGTCTTTTGAAGTACTGGTCTCACATTAGACATGTACGAATGTGAATATCACCTGTCTCAACACCGATATGAGATTCATCACTAAATATAATGCGATACCAAAAGGGTAATGGTGATATTAGGACGGTAAATCAGAGATTTTAAAGAGTGATACGAGCGTAACACTGAACCAGCAAGGTGTCCGAAATGATGGACGTTATTACAGGAGGTATAAAATAAATTATAATATTGTGTCGCGGGAACGTTGAATCGCTGTGACTGCTGGCGCTTGTCGCACAATCTGCCGATCTTGTTATACATTTGTGTGCATTAGCCTGCTGGAACTTATATTTCGTCAACGCGTGACTTTCAGCAACTATTGTTACTATACTCTTT
The DNA here is from genome assembly GCA_963931845.1 of Maratus michaelseni. Taxonomy (NCBI): domain Eukaryota; kingdom Metazoa; phylum Arthropoda; class Arachnida; order Araneae; family Salticidae; genus Maratus; species Maratus michaelseni. The sequence goes on along the minus strand of OZ007590.1, from coordinate 180,589,659 downwards.
TGTACGGTGGTGTCTGTAAGACCCAGGTGGCGTTCATTGCTCAAAATGGCCAAATCAACTTCACGACTCGACGTCTGTCGGTCGACATTCTCAAATTGTGTGTAAGGTCTCTGAGAGCGTCGAAATGGCTTTTGCATTTTACAAATACCTTGCAAAGAAAACATTAACACATCGATGAGCAATTTTTTTACAAATTGCAATTGTTAGCTGTTTAATAGGATGCCAGTTTTACAGTAGAAACGCACGCTGTGATCAAAGTTAGCATTTACTAATCGTTAAATTTTAATCATGTACATACTTGGGAATGAGGAATTTGTACGTCTAATTATGATTTGATCAGATTATTTTTTTCGGAGTCTTTTTTTATTTATTAACTACTGTTTTTTATTTTTTCAAAAAAGTGCATACACTGAGAAAAATGACACTTTCAAATCTGAGTAAATCGATGTTTTCATTTTGTTATGAAACTTTTTGTTTCAAATATAAGGACTCAATGCTTTCAATTCTGAAATACTAGAAACACTCAGTTTCAAGTAGAATTACTTTTTATTCGAACTTTTTATCGAAACATGGGCATACTTAAAAATGAATATATAGAGGTCAGTTCATACTCATTTTTGAAACATGGACATACTCAAAAATGATTAGGGTCAGTTTATACTCATTTTTGAAACATGGACATACTCAAGTATGAGCACATAATGTTTTATTATTGATTGTGTGTATGTATTCAGAAATGAGTATATACATGTTTCAAACTTGAGTAATTTTGATTCGGAGCCATTTCAACTATGCGACATGCTCAGATTTGAGTACTTTTTGCTCAGTTTTGAAAATGTCGTTTTTAGAGTGTGTTGTTTATATAAAAGCTTTCATAAAAAAGGCCCTTCGCCTAAGTCAGTGAGATAATCCGAACTATTAAATGAATTTTATGGTCGCATTTTTATATTATATTTTATTTCATAAGACTGATTTTTTTCTTTTCACTATAAAATTCAAACTAGAAAAATTGTTAAAGTTATTATGAATATTCCTGTTTTTCTTTCATATATTTTATTTATTCAGCTTATTTCCCACAGGTTTTTTTTTTTTTTTTTTTTTTTTTTTTTTTTAAATGAGATAACTGTCACTATTATCTAATCATCGACGATTATCCTTTAATAAAAACATGCAAAATATTACAAGCTCTTAAAATTAAATTTTTTTTAGATTATTTTAACATCTGAATTATATATCCGAATTAATAGACTAATTATAATAAAGAATATGTAAAAAAGTATTTGATTTTTAAAACACAAAAGTAAATAGAGTTTTTAAACTCTAATGATATCCTGATCATAAGAAATGTACAATCTATACACACGCAGATGCTATGAGCGAAAATTGTAATTTTTGTTCAAAACCATTCTATGGCTGATTTCAATGCACTAATTATAACCGAAAAACATCTTTTAAAAGTATTGTGAAAGTGAAAAACAGTCGTTATAACCTCCCCAACGAAAAACTTCGATCACTAATGGTATTTTAAATTTTGAAAAGCATATAAATTCTGTATAATAATTCTTTATCGATTTTTTGTTAAAATAAATTATTTTGACCTTTGCAAGTAAAACTTTTTTTTTTTGCCCAAAGGATAGAGTAATTTCTAAATGATCACTTTATTTTTTAGGGAAAAAAAAACACCCACGATCTTATTTTTTTTATTTAATCTATTTTTGGTGTTTCACTTCTCAAATGTTCCTCTTGTGAATTTCATATTAAATTTCTCTTTCACTTCAGATTTAAGGCGAATTGTGAAGGATCCAAATACAGTTGTTCAATAACAACAAAACAAAAAAGCTGAGAGATAAAACAAAATCACATTATGATTACTTATCGTCTTAGATAAAAGTAGATATCCGAACTACTTCCATGAGTAAAATTCCACTTTTTTGCTGCCTGATCATCATTAGGCAGGATAGCCCATGTGGGAAAGACAAAAGCAAACCCAGTAATAGCGGTAATAGCATAATTTACCAGTTGCTGATATCCAGTATAAATCTAGGAAAGAGATAAAAATAAAAAAGACAAGGGTGATTATTTAAAGTTTAAAAATCCTGATTATTTTTCTCGTTTAATTCTGTAAATATGAAAATAAAAATATCGTAATTTAAAATGCAGCCTATATACTGTTCTTAATTTACAAAATTTAAATAAATTCTTTTACTATTTAAAATAATAAGAAATATGAATAATTAGGTAAAATTCCGTCATAATATTAAAATTTCTTTAAAAAAATAAAATATGTGATTAATTAGATTAGAAAATTTAAAAATAAAAGTACATAATCGTAGTTTTGGTAAAGAGTCGCCATAAAAGTACTTTTATATGGATCATTCTCACAGAAAAATACATTTTCAATGTTTTTATATCGCTTTGGAGTTATCTAACATCATGCCAATATTTTTACAGTTTGTAAGAGATATTTTATTAAAATTGAATTTTTAGAGTACTTGCTGTTCGTATAACAATGATGTCCACTGCAATGATGTCCACAAAACTGATTTTTTTTTCAGAAACTATTTGTAAAACATTTAATATTAAACTGTTTTGAATGATGCTTCTGAATTAAAGTTTGTTTAATTAATATTACATATATTTTATGTTGTTATTTTATAATTCATACTTTTTTTTTTAATCTCATACATGGAACTAAAGGTACAATCTTTACGTTCATGATTTTTTTACAATTAAAAAAAAATTGGCACATTGGTAATCTGATGTTTGCACTTGTTAAAATTTTGTATCAACTTAATTGTATTCTGTATACACTTTATGATTACCTACCTTTAAATAGGAGATTAGGTTAGATTTGATTCAAGAACTTGTTTAATGTATTTTGAAATTCAAAGGTATTACAATTATATATATATATATATATATATATATATATATATATATATATATATATATATATATATATGTTAAGTACGGAGGTCCCGGGTTCAATTCCCGACCGAGCCCCCATGTTAAGTACGGAAGGTATTGCAGACTTTCGTACTTTAGTGTTTGTGTTTGTAGGCAGGAAGGAGCACAACTTCTTTAACATTTTTGTTTTAATTACTAATCTAGACTATGTACAATAATTTACAGAGGGAGTTATAATGATAGGGGAATTCGTGGGTTTACATCTAAGTATCGGAGCAACTCTCCGCAACACATCCTGTGCGATTCTGCTCTCAAAAACCCGACACAATACTGTCATACTACTACTTATAGTTTTAATTACAGCTGACTTCACTGTTTTACACAAAGAGAAGTTAGTTCAACTTAACTGAGTTAAAGAAAATAGTTGAGATTGCTCCATTTTCGCTGGCTCGGCTCCATTTCTAAAGAAAGGGTTTTACGTCACAACAGAATCGCTGAGTATGTTTGTTGCTATGGGTTTATTCTCTACATGTGTATCACTGTTGCTATGGGTTATGAAATCCTTCAGCGATACCCCCTCCCCCCACATATATATATATATATATATATATATATATATATATATATATATTACACAGATAACGGAACACACTGAACTCCTATAATAGAGGCTGACGCATCCTCGCAGATTTGGCACCCGAATTGGAGCCCAGTCGAAAAACCAAGCTATTCAGAACCGGTTCAGCCAATCAGAACCGAGTCTTAGGCAACCCCAACTCCGGCTGCAGTAGATTGATGCTGAACTGGGTACCAATAATCCGAAACAAAATGGATATGCGTCAGCTCCTATTATAGGAGTCTTAGGAACACTTTGCTATGTTTAAAATGACTAACAAGATTCTCTTATACTAATTTTTTTTTTCGCTGTCATCTGTTCAACTATTTTACAAGCTGTTAATTTCCTATTCACAGACATGACCCAATTTTTTGTGACAGTAGTTATTTATTAAATAAAACTATAAATAGAGAATATTACCCTTTGAAATTGAATCTGTGGCTAGTTTTAAGATGCACTAAAATTAAAAATAAGCAATGTTTCATAAAAAAAAGTTTAAAATAAACTTTAGAGATCTTTATGTACCGGTGGTTATAATATAAGTATATCTATGAGTAGTCTGTAGCTCGAAGGAATAACCCGAATGAAACAAAAATCGGTACATTTACTATTCGAGAAGGGGGAAGAAGAATGGAACAATAAAAAAAAATAATAATTGCAATAATCGCCGACAGATGGTGCTTTTGAGTGTGAAGTGCAATGTATAATATTGTGTACCGTGTAGGTGTCGCAAACCTCAATGACTTTACCGCATATCACGACGTGTGCAAAACATCACTCCTGATGCTTTACATTCCGCAGTTGAGCAACCGCCTGGATTGTATCCTCCAGCACAATGACCATGTGGAACTTGAACATGATCGGCACCGCCATGCGAAAGCGTAGCCATCACTGTGACATTTTCCAATAAATAAGGTCTGTCATCCGGTTTGACGCCTTAATTCTTTGTTCTTGTATTACACATTACATTACACACTCAGTAGCGCCATATGTCGGTGATTATTGCAATTTATTTTTTTATTGTTGCATTCTTCTTCCCCCTTCTCAAATAATAAGTGTACCGATTTTGGTTTCATTTGGGTTATTCCTTCGAGCTACAGACAGCTCCAAATAGAGATACTTATAACCCTGTATGTGACCCTGTATATGATTTTTCACGCTCTATGGCGCATTAATTAATATATTTTATTATTTAATTATTTAAATGTATTGTTCAGTTATACCACACCACATTTCCATTATAATTTTTTTTAATTGCAATTATTTTTTTAATAAATACTCTGAGATATTTGTTTTATATATTTCCAGGATAATGACCCAAATGCCATTTTCATAATTGCTTTTGCTGTTTCTAAAGTTATTTATCAAATAATTCTTTCTTTTAAAAAGGAAACAAAACTGCACATGCCACGGCAAATATTTTTGACAAAGTAAAAATAACTTCAAGTAACAACCCAGGGGCTTTTTCTTAATGGCTATTTTGTTTCCTTGAATATCTGACCATAATAGTGGTAAACGCTGACAACTTTGCCACTTCGAGACGTTTGTTGCACAGGTTGCATGCATTAACTTCCCAAATAAACTTTCAAATACAATTCTTTATTGAATGCTTGAAAATGTTAGTGGCAGTGGACAAGAACGACGACTGAAGTTACTTGCGAAAGCTGAGTAACATCAATATCATGAATGGATATTGATGTTACGTCATCTTTCGTGAGCCTACAAACCCCTTGAGTGATAGCCTATCTATAACAATTATACAAAACAAACCTCCATATCTCATTTCTTCCAGTCGGCTGATTATAATCAATCTAAAAATTTTATAGGAGAGAATAACTGTAATTATAAACTTGTTAGATTAACAAGAATTAAAGATCACAGTTTCAATTACTTGCAAAATAATCTACATACTTTACAACAACTTTCTAATTTTCATTATGGAGATACTTCGTATATGATATTTGACCATTAACGCAGTTACCTGTGATCATTGTATTAATTCATCAATATTCATATCAATATCTGTTTTAGTCGAACTTTTAAAATAAAAAAATGAATGGGCAATTTAGAGATAAACTTATTAAGATATGATAGATTACGTCAAGCGATAGATACTTTAGATGTTTGTGTATCACATTAAAAAATATTTCAAAAAAGATAATATATAGAATCGGCGAAATATACGGAATTTCAGAGATTATTCTGTAAAATTTTCTTCTAGATCATTTTATAAATAGACCGTATAGATCGGGACTTAAAGTCTGCAGGGCGCATGTGGCACAGCTCTGTAATAAATCTGGATCAGTATAAAATCGTAAATATCCTTAAAATATCGAGATTTTAATGCAATTTTTATAATTTATGGGTACTATAAATTTTATAATTTATGAGTAATGACTCAAAGTGATGCGAGTATAATTTTTTGTTAAAATAATATGATCAACAAACTTTCTGTATGTACACAAATCAGATAAAATGCTATGACACCTTTTTGTGGAGCCAAATAAATGCGTCTGGCTGACAATTTGTTTTAGTTAATCAAGCGTCATTGGTGGCTACTTCTCAAGTGAATAGAAGAACATCTTTATTGAAACATAGTACAGTAGAAAAGAGTGACCCAGTCAGATGAATTAAGATTCCTTTTGCATCAGATTTATGGCTGGATAAGAACACGATGTCTTCCAGAAGGACATATGTTTATTATATACAAATTAGACGAAAACAAGAACAGTGTGGCTCTACAGAAAGTCGTTGGAACTTTATGGAAACGATTTTCAAAGCTAATTTCTACGCATAAATGACATATTCTTTGCAACAATTTGACTTTGTTGGATAGCCTTGACTTTTGGCTATAACTCTGGCTTGAAATTTCTATGATAATATAATTTTCTTGTTACAGTCATGTCAGTTTTTTCCGATACCTCTTATAAAAACTTTCCAAAGTCTTTTCAATGTACGTGAATTCATTTAAATAATCCAAATGCAGAAAAAGGCCATCGATGAGGAAGGGGGGTGCGTCAGGTGATTTTACATGTATTTCATCAATTAATACACAATTTATTTCCGTTTAGGATTCTTTCTTTGCTAAATATGCGTCAGTTGAGTTATGGTCAGTAGTAAGTATGAGTTATATATGAACAGTTGGGAGACTTTGTTCATACGAATCTTAATTAATGTTTTTTTCATACAAAGCTGGAATTTCTTCTTCGAAAATGTGTTCTAAAATATTTTACTGATAAAGTTAAATCACCTTAGCTTTACTGTATTTTTTGCCTTTAATTTAATTTCATAACAAAATCCAGAAGCAATCATGGATTCTTTTGGAAATTTTTCTTTACATTCATAAACTCCATTCTTTCTTTTTTTTTCTATTAATTGATAAAAATTGCTCTTCTTTTGATACACTCACTTAAATAAAGCCATGTTTCATCCAGTGTTATGATAAATTTTTATTTATCACCACATATGTGTTTGTTAAAGCGTGCGTTAGAAAGCGCTATCCACAACACATTGGAAGACTTTGGAAAGTTTTCCAAGAGGTGTAGGAGAAAATTGATATGATTGTACTAAGAGAAAAATCGACTATGATGAAAATTTTAACCCGGTGTTATAATCAAGAGTCAGGGCTATACAGTAGAGTAAAATTGTCGCAAAGATTATGACATATATGTTCAGAAATTAATTGTGAAAATCGTTTCCATAAAGTGCGAACGACCTTCTGTATTGTACCACGGCCAAACTCGATTCCTCTTTTCCCTGGGGTAAATCGAGTTTGGCCGTGATTGTACTTATATTTTAGGATATGTTTTTACTGACGGCTTTGGACTGGTATTCTATGTACATTGCGCCATGAGAGCTGTTGACGACATCAGTTTTATAGATTACAGCTAGATCAAAACTGTTCAAGTCGCAAACTGGCGTAAAATCATAAATTTCTTATATGTAATTTTAAAGTATTTAAAAAGTTTTGTGGTGCTGTAATTCATTTATTGAACATACTGTCAACAGTGACACAAGTATAAATTTATTGTTGATTCTATATATGACAAGTTAGAGAATTATCCAAGACATACTGCCACTGTTGAATTATTATTCTGTCGAAAGCGTTCCTATATAATATATGGAAGGCCAGTAACTTTAATGATTTCGATAAAAGCCAGTTTTTTGTGGGGCTTGATAGATCTAAAAGTGTTTATATCTGAAACTACAAAGCTTATTAGATGTTACGTTAGCAATTGTCCATTACTTATAATACATGTCAAAATGCTTGTTTTGTGATCATCGAAATCATCTTTTTTTTCTTTGAATATAAGACTTTGTGGAATATGGCACTCAGAAAATACTTTGCTTAGTCAAGCGCTACTGGTATTTAAGATTGCAACGGGGGCATGGATTCAGAGATTGTTAGTACTATAAAGTCGCGATCCGTGTTTTATGACGGAGGACGGTCGACCAAAAGATATTTTTAAAATTCGGATTCACTGTTTGGTTGTAAAATTATAAGAAGCCTGTAAAAATGCATATTTGTTGAGATGAATGAAACACATTCTCTAACACTTTGTGCATAACTACGACCCGATACTTTTTCCAATCAAATGTGGTCTTTGGAAGAGAAAAGATTGGAAAACCTTAGTACGCATGATATATATAAAAGAGTGTATATGTGAATATCGTGGATTCCTCTTTCTTTTTTTTTTACGCGAAAAATGATGAATGAGGAAATTCTAAATATTTTTCTGCTTGGACAGTCATTTATTATGATATTGCGCAAATTCAGTAAAATATTAAAGCTGAATGGCCATTATATTTAGTGGACAAAAACAATATTTTGAAAGCGATAACAGAAAGCGATGAAAACAAACAACTTTCTGATGCCGTAAAATAAATAAACAAATGAATTTTTACAAACTATTTTTCTTTCTTCTGTCAGTCTAGCCCGAGGCAAATCCATTAACCATGTCTCTCCCTCGTCAAAGCTGCTGGATCATTTTTGGAACTTTTCCATTTGCATTTTTGTCATAATTGAATGGTATTGACCATTTACTTAATAGAAGGGTAATTAGAAACTAATGCATGAATTCATGTCTGTGAAGCAATTTTATTAATTGATCACTAAAAACATAATTGATTATGAACCAACCGTTTTAGAATGCATTTTTTAATATGCAACATTTATTACGTTTTTTTTCAAACACGTTGTTTGTTCGAATTAGTTTATTGTCAAACTCCATATTGTACTCCTAATTACTTAAATGGACTACAGCAACAAAAAACCCACACAGTATAAAGATAAAATAAACTGTTATTGAAACTGCACAACGGAACAAAATTACTGCTGTTCAGACTGAAAGATAACATATTTGAAAATGTGCTTTAGAGTAATTTCTGTTTTCAGTTATTGGAGCTTTTAAATGTTAATAACTTAATTACAAAACAGATCCAAAAAACTCAGGTATTACGTAAAGTAAAAAAGAGCAAATGAAAAAGTTGTCTTTTTCAAAATCTATTAGATAATGCAATGAAGGCAATACAACAAAAAGTATTTGTTTTTTTTTTCTTGAAGATTATTTTTACCCTGAATTAATACACCAAAAATGGTTTTTAGAACCATATAATAATAAATAAATAAATTTAAAAAAATGTGTGTTGCGGGACTCAGAAACTGCAGTGAAAACACATTATTTATTTATTTATTTTAAAAGTTATGAACTGTACTCCCAAAATGTTATTTAATGATGTATTGTAAGTTATAAATGCTCTTTAATAAAAAGCTAAGCGTAGCTGACGACTGGCATTTTCGATAATCGTTGCCACATAATAATCTCGGTAAATGAGACATTTGAAGTTGCTGAAAAAATTAATAACTCGAAAAGTATTTGTCAGAAAATTGTTAAACAAACTGCGTTAGAAAGGTAAAAAATTGTATTTTTCTTGATATAAATTTCAAATCTAATGATTATGCCGTTTTTCAAATATTGAATTTCAAATTTACCAAATTTCACAATGCAGTAACCTAGAGAAATCTTCACGCGTAAAAAGATAATGATAACTACCATGTGTCCTGACGTATACTGGTTATAGCACGAGTCACAAATTATAGTAGCCTTACTATTCTGTTGAAATATAAAATAGAATTATGATGCCACGAGTGCATGATTTTTATTTAATTTTAATATAACCATCTTATAAACAAGGTTTTTGAAATTTTTTTCGAATGGGACTAATAAATTGGCCGTTACCGTATATTATTTTTAGTTTAAAAGAGGAAAGGTGGGGGAGCGCTTTAAATTATTTAGGTTTCCTCAGGACATTTTAGTCAGAATTGAAAGTTTAATATATCAAAACGTCAGAAATTAAATCGACATTAAATCGGCAATAACTATAAACGACTGTCCTTCAGTTCCTTTGGATAGATTTTCATTTAAAAATATAAAATCATTCAAGATTGATTTTAGGTATTATTAAGGTTATTATCACAGTCCCGGGTAACGCCGGGAATGTCAACTAGTAAATAAATAAAAGTGTAAAATGTAAAAAAAGAGCGCCACCTAGTAGACAGAATTGAAATATAAAAGTATGAGTTATCCTTTTGATTTCAAATCGAATCATTAAAATATATTTATTAGACATAAATGCATTAAATTATTAATGTAATCAACCAAATTAATTTGTAACATGTTCTTTAAAATCATACAAAGTTAGATTAATTATGCAAATTTATATAAAATTACATTAAATCTAATATCATAGGATAACACTTTAATACAATAGTCCGCCAAAATCATGCCAAGAAGGCACAGTTTAAAAGAATGGGGGAAGTTTATATTTACGGCAACCTTATAAAAATCACCATAAAAAATTAACAACAGAACAGCAATTTAAAAATTTTACTTCATGATAATAATAATTATTTAATTAATTAAAAATTCAATGAATATGAGGGCCAACGTTTGTCAAAAATTCATGTGCAATATTTGAATTATAAAATCTTTAGAAAACAGTTATTAACTAAATATTTATAGATAAAATACCTGTTAGAATAAAGAATAAAAATTTATTGACCATTACTATATTTAGAAACCTTTTGTTTGATTTTTAAGTTTGATAAACATTGTCATATCTGGAATGTTACTTAATTTATTGCTTTAAAATTTTCTGAGAATGAGTTTATACACAATAACTTAGAATAAATTTAGTTCTGTTAATACTAACAATATATCATTGTGAATGCTGCTTAAAATATTTATAATCTTGGTTATGACAGATCTTCATATTCGCCATTTTTATGAACTAAATAAGTATTGGTTCAATAAATTTAGTAGGAAAATACTCATATTTATCTCACAAACATTCAAATTTTTTTGCTTATCTGTAGATAAAACTGTAATTTATTTATAATAATAATTTATTAATAATAAGATGTAATAACTGAAAAAGAAATAAAATATGGAAAATTCCTTTGATAAGTTAATTTCAGAAGAGTTTCCTTTATTTCAGTCACTTCTTTATTCGTGATTTCAATTTCTATAACAATTTCGGTCCTTAAACTTGACCAGGGTTCGTACGGCTCCTGGAATTTTGCCACCAGGAAATTCTTCGGTACCAGTATCTTCTTACTGAAAATCTCTCCTTAAAAGAAGGTTTGCAAGTTTAATCTAAATTTCTTTTTCTATAAAAAATACTGGTAACACTTCTGGAAAATTCCCTGATTCGTACGAACCCTGCTTGACGTAAGTAGTTTTCACTACAGTAAAAATTGCTTTATTGACAAATTTTATTTACGCGTCAGAGTAGTTAAGATTAATAAATAATTTAAAATTTTAAAATTATTTTCATACCGAATACTCCTTACTTAATAGAATATCTCCATAGTTACGTACATATTATCTTTATTACATGCAGTATCTTACATACCTGCATCCATCTTATATAATTAAATGCATCTTATAACATACATACTGACACACAACAACTTTAAATATGTGTAGTATATATAAAATCACTCTTTACAACAAATGAAAGCAATAGAGACTAATGAAGAACCTTCCTTATCCTGATTGACCTAAAGCTGAATAAGTCCATTAGGTTGATGTAAAAGTTGGTAGCTTTTAAATTTTATTTGCGATGAATGTAGAATAGAAATGAATCAGCAACGCCATCTACGTCATCTATGTCATCTATGATAACTATAAAATTTAAAAACGTATTTCAATCCAAGCGTTTATAACTTAGGTTCTACAAAACGGATGTTGATGGGACTTGCACTATTAGATAATTTTCAAGAATGATTTTAGTATATAATACATCATTCTGCATTGTTTCATAATCCAACAAGAACAAACGAAATCTGTTTGGTGATTTAATGCTTGAGGGAGGCCACTCGGCTTGGCGAACCATGCCGTTGAGCGTTACAGCCTCCTGGAATATTCGAACTGATTCCGGTTTTATTGGGCATGCTAATTCCAAATCTGAAAACAGTTTTTCTCTACCAGCGATACTTTTGGCGCATGCTCAGGCTGCGGCACACTGCCACCTGTCCGATCTTCAGCCTCAACTTAGCGTTGATGAGGGACTAAACATTAATGGGTAATTTGCGTTGACTTAAAAATGGTCATATTTCTCCTTGGTCAGGATTAGTGGCTACACAAAACATTCCTGTATTTTTTTTTCTACTGAGACATCAGAACCAAACAAGACTAATGGATGAAAAGAGAGTGGCCTATGAAAGAGAAGATGGTTGTTGGAAAAAAAAATTCCGTACGTGAACCCTTAGTTGTACGAGACAAAATCATCTTGCATCTACTGCATATAAACTGATGAAACAGTTGATGAAGGTTCTTGATCAGGATGGACCATGCGTTTGGGTATATAAGACAAAAATTGCCTGGGATAAGCTGGGTTTTTTTAATGGTCCTGGAATAAGACAGCTCATAAAATATCCTTGCAGATTCCATTTCTTCGTAGATTCTATGAGTGGAAGTGAGGAAAATACGTAGACGTCATTATTCTTGATTGTCAAAAACTTGCTGCACAACCACAAAGCTCAAAACTATGTTGAGCTAGTAAGCAACATTCTTATTAATTTCAGGGACCTTGGTTGTAATAAGAGCTTAAAAATGCATTACTTACAGAGCCATTTGGACAGTTTTCCAGAGTATTTGTATGATATGAGCGAAGAGCTAGATAAAAGATTTCGCCAGGGCATTAAAATAATAGAAGATCGCTACCAGGGAGGATATACACGTGATGGCAGATTATTGCCGGAACTTACAAAGAGACTGTCCAAACAAAGTCCGTTCGAGAATGTAGCCCAAAAGAAGATTCCTAAACTAATTTTCTTTTCAATTATGGTTTCATTTTATTATTTTTAAGAAAAAGTCTTATCTGACTCACCATAATGTTACTGTAATGTTACTATGTTTTATTAATGCCACTAAAATATTCAAGAAGATAAAATTAAACTATGTTTTTTGATATTTTCTATTTTGTTATGTGAATCATAGGCCTAATGTGTGAAAAAGGGTAAGACAAAGCAAACGATAATTATATGTAAAAATTTAGAGCTGCTAGGCACATATTAATGTTATATTTGAAATCACCCCAACAAATACACATAAAATCAGCTCAAAAAACCTCGGTACCAAAACATTTTTGGGGCTGTGTTACAGAGCTACGGGGCAAAGGTCCATAATCAGGTGAACCCGATTATGAAATTTTAGCCTTTTTAAAAACAATTAATTATGTCAGGTAATAGAAAATAGAAACAACTTCGGATGCCACTTTGAGTATGTGATTAACCATCGTCAATTCGGGGAAACTTCCGTAATTAGGTTTATAGAAAACTGGTACACTGTTAAAAATGTGCAGCAAAGTCTCCTGTCATTTGACCGTTTTTTTCGAAAACGGTTACATAACCGTAATTTAACTATATTCTGACCATAAAATGAGCAATAATACGCTCAGAACATAGTTAAATTATGGTTATGTAACAGTTTTCTACAAAAACGGTCAAATGACTGGACAGTTTGCTGCAAATTTTTAACAGTGTATATTGTAGCGTGTGTGATTTGGCGCAAAATTAAACATATTGTATTTGCAGTGTGTGTGTATGTGTGTTGTGGGTGCGTGGCAAAAAATTAACAGTATAACCAATTACTCGCTAATATTTAACGCCAAACTTGGCTGTGGACCCACTAATATTGTCAGAAACATTCCTAATATTGTATATTGCTTGAATATGTAATATGTAATATTTCAATCATGTAATATGTAATATTTCAATCATGTAATATGTAATATGATAATATGTACTATTTTAATCATGTAATATGTAAAATTTTATCCACTTCTTTATTAATTCATTTTTAATATACGAAAAACAGTGTGCTCGTGGAACTTTCATTTTTTATATCACATGCTTTAAATTTTCTGAAAGACATATAGATTATAATTTACTTGAGAAATTTCTGGCAATACACATGTTTTTTTTTAAGGAAATGTGCACTGAAAACGGAAATATAAGCATAAGTCAAACTGACATTAAATTTTCCAATTTCTAATATGTAGAATTATTTATTTTTACAACCCCCCCCCCCCCCCCCCCCCAGTGGCAACAAGGTATTTGTTATCTCTGGGTGTTATGGCTACATCTTCTGTTTCCAATTTGATAGATAAAATGTCAAGAGAACGTCACATTTTGTTAATAGTCTTTAAATTTGAAAATAGTGTTCAGATTTATTTAATTTTCTGGTTGTCATAATTTTACCGTAAAGACGTCAGAGTAATTTATATCAACACTGATATATATATATTTTGTCTTGGAATGAAATCTGACAAAAAGATTTCCAAACAAAATCTTTGATTTATAGATTTCTTTATCAAAATAGAAAAATGTAGGAATAAGAGAGAAAATTTGTAACTAAAGAAAGATTTTAGTGACTAAAAATTTTAGACTTTAAATGCATTAATACATTCATATTTATTTAATCAAAAATGAAAAGTAGGCTACAAATGCCTTTGAAATAAGCTATCAATATTACATTTTCAGATTAATTAAAAAAAAATCTTCAACATATATTCAATTTTTTTAAATACATTAATCATTTAACAGTTTTGCCCAAACGCCGATCTCGGGAGCGAAGAATTTGCTTGCTTCGTTATTAAAAGCTTTAAGATACCACTAATTTTTAACTGTAATCTTCGGTTTATTAATTCGCTGACATTTTTCGATTATATAAAACAAATATTTTAGTAGGGGAAAAGTGATGTTTCGTTCCTATTTTTAGTTTATTGTGTCCAGAAAACTAAACTGTTAAGGGATTAATTAAAATAAATTTAATAACTTGAATAAAAATAAATGATATTAGGCTGGGGAAAATGAAGTAATTGTTTACAAACTCTAAAACTGACAAAGACTAAACATAAAGGATAAAAAATAAATATAATTCCTCTAATAATAATTATAGAAAATATTTCCGGTACTTCAGTGTTAAAGCAGTCTCCCCGAGGATGAATCGTCAATCGACCAAGATTTATCGCCAAATTATAAAGTATATATGATATATATAACTTTTCGTGACGCATATTGCCAAGTTATAGTCATGTATGACGCATATATGACATGTGTATAAGATGTATATATGGTATATGACGTAAATAATATGTATATAATGACGTATATGGCACATATATGAGCATTAGAAGTAAATGTAAGCGTATATATGAGGCATTACGTAAGCTTTGCTATGATCATGGCGAACTCGTAACTGCAATCGTAAATCACTGCAACAAAATCGTAAAACAACTGCATAATCGTAATTGTGCGGGTCCGCTATAACACGAAAGTACCATATTTTCTTTACACAGAATAAAAATTATAAAATTCGTATAATTTTAATTTGTTTAAACACTTATTTAATATTTACTTTTAATGTCTCATATAATATTACTCTGTTATATAAGGTAATGTGTTTTTTTTTTTTTTTTTTTTTTTTTTTTTTTTAAGAAAAATAGTTATTTATTAACCAGAATTAAAGACAAATTATCTTTTTTTAAAAAAAAATAGCATAAACATATCATGTATGAAGTTAAAAATATGCATTTTTAAATCAACAGAGGACAATATATAATTTTGAATTTTTATCGCAAAAGATGATTAATTCAGAATAATTACAATTAGCGCACAAACAATTCCCAAACATAATTATCACGCAAAATTTTATTGAAATTAATGATCTTTAAGGGTATATTCAAATCCAAACTGCTTATTTTGAGACACAATTGTAAATTCATTTTTGCTCTAAAATGCATCCAATTGGCAGGTTCTCTTATTCAGAAACTTTATAATGTCCGTATTGTCTCAATTTTTTGATAAAAGCAGAATATATTTATAGAAAGGCTGTCAAAGTGGACATTTTGAACTGAATTTCCCGAAGTGATAGCGCTGGAAAAAAAAAAAAAAAAAAAAAAAAAAAAAATCGTAAGGTGAAAATAATTGTTTGTAAATCCATTTCTAATTAATTGAACGAAAAATAAAAACATGGGGACCTTATAAATGTCTTCATAAATCACGCCGCCAAGTTTCATGTTTTTATTTTAAAAAATGAGTCTGAAAATGTGTCTCAAAATTTTGAGTTGTTGAGCGTGAAAAAATATTTCTTTTGAATACCGCCTTAACACTAAGAGTATGAATTTGATCTATCAAGAATATATTTTATAACATCTCAGTAAGAGTAGTTTCACATTTCAACCAATGCCCCACATTCACACGCGAATACACATTTTTAAATTCCTTGCATATTAAATAAATAAATAAATAAAAAACACAGAGGAAATCATTTATAATGAAATTGAAGAGGGCATAAAAATTATTTGTGTTATACGCTAACTGCATTATAACCTTACAACAGTATAAATCTAATTAAGAAATGTAAGTACTTTGTTAAGTGGACGTCGGTCATTCATATAGTGTCTAATATTCTAAACAATATATATGTATATATAAAAGCAATTTATTTTATTTTCCATAATGATTTTAGATTTTTAATACCCTTAATTATATTTTAAGACATTATTTAAAATTAAATATATTAATCCATAATTCATAACTATTGCAAATATGACGGGAGTTCCATAATAGAGAAGCATTCAATTTTATTTTAATAACTAGTTATCAATACACACTGACCGAGTTTTTTAGAGATTATTTAACCAGTATACACACACATACACATACACACACATATATATATTAAATCTTTATTTTTTAGCAAAAACGTTTTTCTTTTTGCTACAAAACTATAAAATTTTAAGTAGTATTAAAGTAAGCGTTCTTTTGTTTGTTTTTTTAAGATTTGTTAAATGGCAGATTTCACAAGCTTTTCAGTATCAGTTAAATTTGCTATTGGAAAGTTTGTCGATGTAAAATACATTTCCAGACTGTTCTATCTTTTAGTCACGACATCATTCCAAATTCTCTTTTCTATAATCATTATCTCATCGTCATTTGATTCAATTGAAATTTCATTTTTTATTTTGCCGACTCTTTGGATATCGATATTTTTATCTTCAGTTAAGAGTGATTCACCAACAGAGCCACAATTTGAGGCCTCCATTCACTTTTACTTGCTGTTCGTATAGTACAGTATGTTGGGTAATCGTAACTTGTCAACATTTGTACGCAGTTTATATGATAAACTGCGAAAAACTTTAAAATCCTATCAGGTAAAGCGAAACTTATTTTCCTGCCCTTCGCAACCACTTATTTATGCGAAACAGGATTCTCCGCATACGCCACTACTAAAACAAAATACAGATCACGTCTCAATGCAGAGCAAGATATTCAGTTGCAATTATCCGAAATTCATACAGATATAATCTCATTGTGCAAATCAAAACACCCTCATATTTCACATTAAATTTCTGTTTCACGAAACCAAGTAAAAATTTGTAACAAATGTAATAATGCCAAAATAATAAAATAACAAATTGTGGATCTGCAATATGTGACCTGATTTTATTTTTAAATTTATTTATTATTATTATTTTGTCTTCATGTGTGTGTTTTCTGTCTGCAATGGGAAATTAGTGCAGAAGAAAAATTTAAACGATGGAATCTAATGTCCTGCAAGCTTAAATGACGAAACTACCTTGTAAGAAACTACCTTCGATGCTATTTTGCTGCTCTATTTACTAAATACAGTATATAGCTACGAGATAAAATTTAGTGCTCCGCGTTGAATTTCCAATTTCAAAGGTGCTACATGACTCAAAAAGTTTGAGAACCTCTGTTCTAGACATTATATATATAAAAAAATAAAATAAAATCGATTTTTTGAAAGTTTAACATGTCCTCCCCACTTCCTAAATCTTTCCAAATTTCCTTTTGCTTTATAAGCCCAGAGGGTAGATGCGGCCCTGGGGCAAGCATTTTTTAAACCACAATATCTTTTCAAAAGGTAAAAAAAAGTGTCTTTTATTTTAATAGCGGGCTTTTAAAATCGTGACGCCAAAATATTTTGGAAAGCTGATGCCCAATGCTGTTGAGCACAATATTAAGTCGCGACAGCTCTTATACAATAGTTTTACCAAAATCAGAGTATTTTAAAACATTTTAAAAAAATGTCGGGATATTACCTGCATTTCCCCCTAAGTTTGTTTCATGATGAAATGTAACTTACGTTATTGCAATACAGTACCTTGATTTATACTCATATTGGCTTTTTAAAGTCAGTTGCAATTTTATTTATTTTTAAGAATTAAATTTTTATAGCAGTTTTTGATCCCTTTTTGATAAAAAGTAAGACACATTTTCTTCTAATGATGTTTTCTTCCTTCACTAAAAAAGAAAACAAAAATTCCTTCTTCTTTATTTCCTTTTTAGGAGAACTTCCTTAATCAAAAAAGAAAAAATAGCTTTTATTTAACACCATTTTGATTGCTCAAGATGCTTAAAAGTATTATTTTTTTATTATTTGAGAGAGTGATACAATCAGCAATATGCTACTTTATGATCCGTATTCGCAACTTCTTAAAAAAAAATGGTTCTAATTCTTTAATCCATTTTAACATGTTTCTTTAATAAGTTTTTAGTTTCAATCTCTTTGATAATAATGATTTGAGACACGTTTTATTTCTTTTATTTATTTGCCTTTCACACAAATCGAGAGTTATTTTTCTGACAAACTGTTAAAAAAAAAAAAAAAAAAAAAAAAAAAATGGTAATTTCGTCTATACTTTTTAATTGTTAGTTTTCGCACACAAAAATTCCATAATTTTCAGTCTTAGCACTTATTTTGTATGCGATAGTCATCCTTTAAAAAATTTTAAAGTTCTAATATTTTTGTAAAAGTCCTAAATATTTCCCAAACTTTCATTTTCATCAAAAAACCATCTCATGCATGAATTATGTTTAAATGAATTAATACGTATAAAAATAGATGTTTTTTAAACACTCTTTTATAAGCATTCAATGTTTGTCTTCAAAGTCATGCCTAATTTCAAGTCTGCAATTCATGTTGTTCCTAAAAATTTACGTTGCAATCCGTTAATTTGACGTGGTCTGTTATTATGGAAAATATTTTATTTTCAGGTTATAGGTTTACGGTTCGCGTAGGGTTACGGGTCGATGAAAATATTTTTGTTAGGTTCGTGTCGGGTTTCGGGTTGACTTGAAATAGAATTTCCTTGTTACATTAGAGTCTTGGGCGGACTCGAATGTCCCGCTCACACCCGGTCAAGTCACGTTGACCGATTTTTTACTCACTCGCAACTTGTCGCAAAATGAGACATATCAACGTCACGGAGACTTGGATATGACACATCCTTCACGTCACATTACGACAGTAACAACGGTAAGAGTTGAATTTTGGTCAAGGTATTTTTCACAAACAAAAGTGTACCCTTCCATAACACCTAATCACGTGCGCCGCCTTCAAAAAAGTGTAAATTGAAATAATTTTAAACTAAGGAAGTGCGTGCGGAGCCTGTACAAGATGGAGCTGAGAGAGTTAATTTGTGAAGATTCATTTGATGTTGCCAAGAAGACATTGATAATTTCCAATTTTGAAATGAACATTAAAGTTACTGACTGTATAGTGTTTCATTTTCGACCAGTAACACAAAGAGGAATAAGTTTTCTTTAAGGCTTTGAAGCAATAATTGGTCCACTGTATTGGCACATGGAACATGGAGCCCTAGTTGAAATGCAGTTTTTCCAGTTTGACTTTTTTTATATTCAGAATGCTGCCACAATTTTCAAATAGAAAATTAGCCCTTTATAATTGGTCTTTAAATGTGAATCTGAATATTACTGTTCGGAAAAAGTAGTAGCCTTCTGAAGAAAAGAAATTCGCCTAATTTGAAAAAAAAATGTTGAAAGCTCTCACGTTCTAAATTATGTAAACAATCCCACGCGCGGGTTTCAATCTAAGCTTTTGACGTTAAGTCTAAGGCACTTATAATTGTTCCTCAAAAACACGATATGTGTCAGATTTTTTTTTCTGAACCATGCCAACCATGGCAGCTATCACTGTGTTATATTTGACTCTCCTCGGTCGAACAGTTTAAGAAGAGTAACGTCACAAAGAAACCATTGGAGAGAACGCGTACTTATTCATGTTTGAAGTTTCCTACATCATTTTTTAAGTGTAAAGTAAAAACGTGCTGCAGTTCTTTGGTAATAAAATTCAATTCTTAGAACTAAAAGCATACAGTTTCGCAGAAGAACACATTTGAAAAGTATACTTTAAAATTGTCGTAAAAATAAAAATTTCTCGATTGAAGATTGATATACAGCAGAACTGAAAGAAAACTAGAGTTAAATTTCAAATTGTGAAGTAAAGTAAACCCGCATGGGGGGAATTTTAGTTTCTCCTTTTTGAATAAGTACGAAATTTATTTTAATGTTGTTTGATTTGGCACTAGTGTTTATCTTACTTAGTGTATTGCAGTTTTCAGAAGTGCGCCAACTCAGCCTTAACGACAGTTTTAAACGTTTGAGACGCAGTTTTATTTTAATGCAAATTAGAAAGAAGTGTATATGTTTGTAACTATCTTAGAAATACATTGCGTGTTTATTTCTTTTATACTTAGCTTACATTATTTTTAAAACGTAAAAATATACTTTTAAAGGCATAAAAATGAATAATTTTGATCCAATTTAACATTATAAATCATTAATCGGATATACCATGTAAGTTATAATTTAACATATGGAACTCTCATTATATATTTTATTCTGAAGATCAACATGCTGCTTTGAAAAGAAAAGGGTTTCACATGTGTTTTGGCAGAATTAACTCATTAAGCGAAAACATGGGTACTAATACAACGGATAAGTACGGGTGGTGGAAAGATTATAAACCAGACAGTGAAAGTATGAAAAGAAATATGGTAGGCAAAATTAGAAGACGGGAAAAAAGAATAACCCAGAACAGAAATCAGACGAAAGTTTTTGACATTATAGAAAGAATTAAATGGTTAAAATGAAAATGGGAAGGGTAAATTACAAAATGGAGTAAAAACTCTATAATGGTATTCAGGAGATTGAAATGACCAAAAAGAGCCTGAGGTAAAATGGAGGAATGAAATCGGAAAAGTGGCTGGAATTAATTGCATCACCAAAGCACCAGGCACTAAACAATCGAAAAATCTAAGGGAAACCTACATCCAGCATTAGACTGAAAACGATCGAAAACAACGACAATGACGGTGATGATGATGCTTATTATTTTACTTAGATTTGCTCAAATTTAATGCCTGCGTACACTAAGAAAAACAGAGAAGCAAAAACTGCTGGCATCCAAGTTTTCATTTTTTGTTCCAAAACTTTAAATGATTTCAGGTATTTTTTGCCATAAATACTATTTAAAATCAAAGAATTTTAAGCAACATTTTGCTATTGATTTATGGAAAATAATTCTGGCAACAACTAGAAATGTTTGCTATTTTTTGCATTTTGTTTTACAGTGCACATATGTTATTGTGGCCACCAGTCAGAGAATTTTTCATGGAAAATACCAGTATTTTCTTACAGTATTTTTGGGGAAAATACCAGCATTTTCTCGCCTCTATAATAAAATATTGTTGTTTTTTTTTGTTTTTTTTTCCACTGAAAATTTCCTTGACCTGTGGTCTCTCTGTACATATATTTATGCGAGATCTGAAAATTTTCGGGATATACCATCATAAAGAAAATGTTTTGAACATGTCCGCAAGGCTACAGTCACTTTGAAGCAGTTTTCAAAGAGCGTCTCTTGTATGAAGAAGTATTCAGTTTAGTGTTACAAGACAGATAGGTAATTTTCATTAATTTTTGCTGTGGCTTGAATAGAAATCTTCAAATATTGTACTCCTTATAATGTAATAAAAAAATGGCAAATTGAAAAAAACAAACTTTTTATGTAAATATTTCATAAAAAGCTGTATACCATTAATCAGAACATCAGACTTGTATTTTAATCATTTTCGCATTGTGTTAGAGAAGCATTTTGTAGTTTAAATGATACTAGACAGAACTTTAAATTTTGGCATTATAACATTGTGGTTACAAATTTTGGACTTAAGTTCTCACTGTGACAAAATCTTTTAGACTTGATGAAATTGCATTAATAATCTTCGAATGTAGAAGGTTTCAAAAGTAAGACCAAACTAACTTTTCAAAAATTTGCACTCTTTTTCGAGAGTAACTATTAAAGCTGCCTCGAAAGTCATCAAAATGTTTTTTTTTTTTTTTTTTTTTTTTTTTTTTGTTTAAACTTCCTCTCTCTTGAATTACTTTGCATTTTTCCTTCTGTTATTTTAGATTTTAACATATAAAATTAGATATTTCTATATATGCTATTCAAAGCAGATGTAGATGTAACAATTCTGTTTTTTTGAAAGAGAAAATAAAGAATTTCGATATTATTTTGAAAGGACAGTTTGATATTAGTGTTAGTGTATAGAGAAACACTTTTCAAGCAACGTAATGAACCATATAGGAGTTAATATAGTACATACTAAAAGTAAATTTTGGAATGCGTTGCGAAATTTGTATGCATATGTATGTTTGTGAACATGCATAATTATAACCTTGGATATGCAGAAAATATTAGATTGGGGTAATCTTCATTGGAGTAAAGCAGAAACACATGTTTGTTGTCAAAAAAAAAAAGAAAAGAAAAAAAAGCATTTTACATCAGAAAACTCAGCATTTATCCACAACGAACAGATTTCGCAATAAAAGAAGCCTGATGGTTTTGAAACAATAATCCAATAATCAAGCCAATTTTTTTTTTTTTTTTTTCTGCATAATTTGAATCTCTATCAAAAAGAACGTGTTTAAAATACACACGTCAAAAAAATATATACATTTAAATTAAAAAAAAATTTCTTTTTTTTTTTTAATATTAAAAATAATTTTTATTATTTTGTTGCTGAAGCTAAATTTTTTTATGTTTTCACATTTTCCGCAAGAATTACTCTAATTTTCAAGAGTATCTATTAAGAGGCAACTTCACTCAGGCGAAAACATTCGCTCGCTCATGTTAATTCTATGGGGGAAAGAATTTACGATATCTCGTTCGCATTTCAATATTTTGAAATATTTTTTTTTTCATTGGATAGCTGACGTGAATCTCTATGCAGGCTCTTTTTTTACTTTTTAAATTTTTGTTGCAGTTTTTTTTTTTAAAAATGAGGATGCTTTTTTCGAAACCGGTTCTGAAAGTGAAAGTATCTTAATATTGCAATGAAGTAGTTTGGCAATTAAAAAAAAAAAAACTCACTTTTTAAAGCATATGGTTTAATTAAAAGGGTTAGTTAAAAGTTGAGGTATTCATTTTCTGTTATTTTTTACAAACTCTAATAATTAAAAAAAAAGAAAATCAATTGTTCTGCAGTTAAAATTTTGAATTTGACTATTTCTTTTAAAGGTATATTAAAAGTGTAGGCGTGCCTAATACTTTGGCCAGGGCTGTATATACTGTCGAATTGAGTAACCGCCTTTTTTTAAAAGTCAGCTAAAAAGCATTTGGAGACGATTCTATATTAAAAAAAGAAAAAAAAACTTTGTTTACATAGTGGTTTTAAATAATTAATTAACAAATTCTACAAATACAAGAAATACTTGAGACAAATTGCATAACGTAATTAATAACAGGATTTACTTTCAATTTCCTGATGTTTAAATTAATATATTATTTCGCCGAACATACTTTCAAGACTGTTTTGGAACATTAAAAAATAAACTTTTTCATATTTTAATTACCTACAGCTCATATACGTCTTTCTTTAAAATAAATTTCAGTGTTTATTCCATTTGTCAAGATGAGATTAATGTTGAGTTGTTAATCTTTACACATCCTGAAAATGACATGCATGGAAATTAGTTTAATCTTACCAAATGAAGATTTTAAAATATAATGCAGGCAACACAGGTGCTATGATTGGATTTGCCAAGATGATGATTTATGTATTTTGTGACAACGATTTTTGCTTGTGTGTTATACAAGAAGTTAAGTTTTAGTATTAATCAAAGGAGCTTTTAAAGATTCGGAGTAGTTATCATTTATATTCATTAATTTTATTTCCACTTAGTCCAATAAACATTTTAAAATCTTCATGCGTGTCGTTATTTTTTAAAGAAGAGGGACAACACAACGATTTATTTATTCCAGAGCTCTTTTATTAGTAAATGCATGACATATTTAGACTGTCTCGTTATCATAAGTTGTTATCGTGAAGAACAAAAACATACTGGATATTAGAATTAAACCGTTTAAGAACTATAAGTAGATTGTTTCTGTTATATTAGGCTTCTAAATAGCGACAAATGTCATAGTCTATAAAATTTTCATTTACGTAATTTGTGCTTTTGTTATCTTTGAAATAATTAGTTTTACTGTATTCAAGAAATTTCGTTTTTATAGAAAATTATTGAATGCACGGTTCCAACACAGGAAAATACCAGAAACGACAACGTTGTACAACTAGTACGGGTCTTCATCCATAAATTGAAACATACTTTCCCGTTCAGAATACAGGATGTCTAAAAATGATTGCCCTGATTACAAATGGTAATCACTTCGTTGTCAACGATGATAGGAAAAAACGCGTTAAACACAAATGGAAGCTTAAAGTTTTGTTTGCGTATTTCATAATTGTTTTATGTGCACACAGAAAACAACCAAGTGGTAGTCCCCTTCACGGGAGACATTGTGAACGCATTGTGCACTCACATGGATACCGCCTCCTCGCTTCAATACAATACCAAAATTTATTAGTCATTACAAGAGCATATAAGAAATCTTCAACAGCTGCATTGTGTGTTCTCAGTGGAATAGTTCCCATAACTATAAAACTTAAAAGAATAGCAGTATCGGGGAGAATACTCAGGCTTAGGATACCATATGAAGAACATAAATCATATAACTACCAACCAAAAGTAAATTCAGCACTAACAATCCCATTTAAAGCTTATCTAAATTGGTCACAAGAGGAAGATACATCAGTTTCAGAATTTTCAATTTTTACAGATGAGATGGATCGAAATCGGGGAAAGGGACGGAATACGCATTCTGTGCCTATCTAGATAACATAAGAAAATAAATTCATCAAAAAATACTTCATAAGGAAAACTCCATATTCCAAGCGGAATTGCTGGCGATTAATGATAAAAATTCAATGGGCAAACTCAACAAAGCACGTTTCTTTCACAATCTTAACGGATAGCCTTTCGAGTCTTCAAGCTTTGGAGAACGTTTTTGCAACAGATTACACAGTCTCAAATATAATAAAATTACTTCAAAGCACCTCGAATATAATCTTTTAAATGGATCAGAGGACACTCGGGCATTGACGGTAACGAAGAAGTGGACAGCTTAGCAAAATCAGCCATTAACCTCTCATCGCCAGAAAATCAACGTTTTTATCCTTTCCCAGCATCTTATCTCAAAAGACTTCTCAGATTGCAAGCATTACAAGATTGGCAAGTGGAATGGGATTATGGAACAGCAGGCCGCTACACTTACAAACTTCGACCTAAAGTATCGGAAAACTTTTTATTTACTCACAGAAACCTTTATATAATGGCAACCAACCACGGACCGTTTCCACTCTATTTGAATAACATCGACAGAAAACCGTCTCCATTGTGTATCTGTGGCCGGCTTGGTGATTCACTACATTATATACTATAATGTACTCTTACATCGCATTTTCATCTCAAACGTCCACCAAACACACCACTTCATTCATGGTTTTCCTTTATCCTAAAAAGTAATGCCTCTTTAAACAAAATTATCCAATGTATAAAATTGATAGAGGATAATGAATAAATTTTTCAGAGCACTCTCCCGTATGTGAACCCAGAGGATTAGCTGGGTCTTACCTGGACTATAAAAACTTTTACATCCAATTTAGGGACTATAAAATTTTTTACATCCAATTTATGGACTATAAAAACTCTTACATTTAATTTATGGACTATAAAAATTTTACATGCAATTTATGCACAATATTCAAAAAGAGAAAATGTATTACTATGTTAAAACCAAATGGTCTAAGCATCATTTGTAATTTTTTTTTATTATACTTGCCGAGCAGGGCTTGTAGAGTTCAAGCCATATGGTAGGCTAACCTGCTTGGTTGAATCTGAATCTGAATCTGACTTCTTTTGCCTGTTTTTATGGGGATATACTTTTTTGGTCTACAACTGTGAACGACCTGAAGGTGCGCATAGAGACACCAGTGCACTGACATCAGCGTTTATACGAATATGCTTAGATCAAATCAAAGACGATTACTGAAGAATGCCTACGTGGGGCGTAATGCCCACGTTTACTTCACATCTAGATGAGAACAGTCTATGGAGATGGCATCAGAAGATTAAAAAAATATAAAAGTTCTCTCGCAGCAGGCTGCGGTGGAGTGATGCAGATGTAGGAGCAATCTGGATGTGCGCTTTGATACTTTGATTGGAGTCGGAATGGTGAGCATAGGGGGGAAGGGGGGGGGGAAAGGCCCCATCAGAGCCAGACAATTTTTCTAAATCATAATTAATATTTTTTTAATCTAAAAAACTAATGAAAAGAATTTTATTTAGATAGGATGCAAACAATTAGTTTAAATAAGATTCAAATAATTAAATTTTGAAGATGCAAAGATAATTAAGTATAAATACAATTAAGATGCAAAAAATAAAATAAGTATAATTTTTTTTCCTTGAAATTGCAAAAGAGGTAAGAAGGAAAGTTAGCAGAACCCGATGCCAAAAGCAAGGCGGGAAGACGTCAATAGGAAAAATTTAGTGTAGGAATGTCAAATGGGAATAACAATGCAGGTACCAAAGTTTTATGAATTTGGAATAGCACAACGAAGTGTTTAGGGTGGTTCCCTTCGCCTTCTTTTGGAAGGCGGAGTAAAGCCGTCATCTCTACACAAGATGGCAAGCGGTCTCTTCTTTCCTCTACTGGTATTTACAATGTAAGGTTGAATGGACCGCAACGCTTCGTTGGGTATTAAAAGTCGATCTCTGTGGAAATTTTGTGCAAGTTTTTTAATAACTTGCGAGATAGGCCTAATATTGAGATCAGCATGGATGACGTCATTCCGGACAAACGTTTTCGCCTTGCAAATCCTGCGTAACAAAGAGTTTTGAAAAATTTGAATTTTCTGCATCCGAGTTTCACAGACTGACCCCCCGATAACTGACCCGTAGGTCATGGTTGATCTGATGAAGGATTTATACAGTAACAATTTATTCGAGAGTGACAGACGGCTGTGATAAGCCAGTAAAGATTTAAGGGATACTTGAGCTTTGGTAGATTTGGCAATTACGTCTTGAATCTGCCTATCCCAGGTTAATTTTGAATCTAGATAAATGCCTAGATATTTATAACTGGCGACCCAGGGTATGAATTCACCATTTAGAGAGAGTTTAGCAATTGGGGTGATAGCTTTGTTTGAAAAGATCATGGCGGCACTTTTTGAAGCATTGACTTTGATGCGCCAATGTCTTAGCCAGATTTGAAGGGCCAAAATATAAGCTTGGAGTTTAGTTAGCACAGTGTCGAGTAACATGTTGCTTGTCATGATGGCAGTATCGTCAGCATAAAGTATAAAGTGCTAATTTGACGTCGGGAATACAACGAGGAATATCATTAGTGTAGAGGTTGAACAGCCAAGGACTTAGAATACCACCTTGAGGTACGCCTGCCTCAATAAATCGAGAGGTGGAGATTGTATTGTTAACTTTAACAGAGAAAGATCTATCTTTAAGGTATTTAAGGAATATTAGGATTAGTTGAGGCGGAGCCTTGAGCAGAATTAACTTATAAATAAGTCCATAATGCCAGACCCGATGGAAGGCTTTAGCAATGTCTATGAATACAACGCCGGTTTTATGGCTGCGGTATAAACCCTCATGAATGAGTTCAGTTACTCTCCAAAGCTGGTGTTGAGTCGAGTGTTTGGGCCGAAACCCAAACTGCTCGGGTATCATAATCGAATTGGAGGAAATGAACTCTTTCAGACGGTTTGCAAGGATGTATTCATAGACCTTAGAAATACAAGATAAAAGAGAGATAGGTCGGAAGCTAGAAGGAGCATGCCTGTCCTGTCCCGCTTTTGGGATCGGGACAACCAACGCCTTCTTCCATGCGTCCGGGAACATACGAAGATTAAGCATGCAATTAATTAGGATAGTAATTTTACAATGTCCGACGTGAAATAAGTTACCTCATTTATGTTTTCTGTAAGAAAGAAAGAAGCCACATAAAAAGTTGCGAAATATGAAACTTTGAGCGTACTTTGAGCTTCCTTCTGTATTGTGTTTCAAGCGTTTCTTCTGATCATTGTTAAACAACGCAGCTGCTGTCTTTTATAATCAAGGAAATCATTTTGATTTTTCCTTTGTAGGCGTCGTCTATTTAGATCATTTTTTTCTGAAATGCATAGTTACACATTTCAGAAAAGCCGGGGCAGACAGCTGATTGCAAAACAAATTCTGCAATTTCTTTTATATCTACTATTTGCATAGTGCTAACATTTTTAAAATCATTAGCACAATAATCGAGCATTGTATATGTATATTTCTAAACATTTAATGTTCTTTTTACTCATATTCCCTTATTTTATCTCTGCTTTATTTAAATATTTAAACATTACTTATTTACTAATAAACTCTTTTAATGTTTATCTTAATTAAAAAAAAAAACCCTTTACGGATCTACTTACAAGCAGCAATTTGTTAGTTATTTGTGAAATATTGTGAAAAAAAGTCTTCTTTATACTATTTCGAAATAACAACTGTTGAACTAAAAAGTTTTCTAACTATTTAATGCAAAAAAACTTCCTTACTTAATTTCTCTTCATCACATTAATCTTCTTTTAATATGTTCGATTCTTTATTTAGAAAAAAAATAAAGTAAGATAAAAAAAAAAATTACGAATATGAAAGACCTCGTAAAGCGAAAATAAACTGTTTACCTCAGATTTAAATTGGACAGAGTAGCACATTTTATTCTCATTAAGTGTACGTAATATTTCGAATGTGCTGACTTCTAAGGAGAAAACAAAAAGAAGCAATCAAATAACAGAAAAAAAAAACTTGGAAATGAAACTCAATCAGTAAATTTCGCTCCGACAAAACTGGAATTTATTTTTGCATTTCGTAAACAAAAAGATTATAGCAACTTTAGAATGTATCTCTCGAGATCAAAAAAGAAAAAGAAAATAGTAAAATGTTCTTATTTATTCACTATGTGCATTAATGTTTTAAATGTAAGTTAATATTTTCTTTCTTCCTTTAAAAGTTTTTTTTTTCCTCCGGAATAATTCTTCGAAAATTAGTTCAAAACTAAACTTTAAAATTTAGAAGTGGACTTTTTTGTATTTATAAAGTATATAATATAAATACGCATAAGATTTGGTTATTAAATTCAGATTTTGACTATTATCTTACAAAATTTCGAAATAAATCGAGAAATATATTGCCATTTTTCAGTTTTTTTTTTTTACTTATTTTATCCAAAGCGTAGCTATCACAGTGGAAAATATTTACTTCATAAACCATTATTTCTTGACTAGATTTTCATAGAATTTATCAGAAATTTAATGACAATTTATTAGAAATTTAATATATTGAGATTTTGTAAGTTGTTAACTGTCGATTCGATGATTTATATAAATATTTTCAAGGTTGGTGAAATTTATATTAATATTTTCAAGATTTTGTTTAAAATAGAAATTACAATCGTATTACCCCCTTCCAGTAAGGTTATTAAATTGTAATGTAACAGCAGTAGCCGCTCACTTCCTTGAGTCTGTGGGCAGAGCCGGCTTTAGAGAAGACAGTCCAAACCCAAAGCACTAAAATCTAAGGGTTGGAGAATACACAAAATACTTGGTTGAGATATAAAAGTTTCTTTTAAAAATATCATTAGTAGGGGCGCTGAAAAAAAAAAAATCTCGCTTAGGATGCAAAATAAGGTCATTTTTATTAAGCCGTGAAATAGCTGTATGCTAAGTTTATTCTACTATTTGTACTTTTGATATTACTTCTTTCACGTGAATATTAATCGTAACATGGAGCTTTTTTGTGTTAATCTTATTCGTTTTTCAGAGATCTAAAATGATTTTAACCCTCAATTTCCCCCTTCTCTGCTGCAGTGAATCATAATAAATAAATAAATAAAATGAATAAAATAAATAAATAATTAGGATATGTTTCAAATATTTAGAAAAATAGTAGTTTTAATTAATTTGGACTAGCTCATGGCTGGGATTTTATTTTAAACACCTGTAAAAATGGTTATTTTTTCTCTTTTTCTACCGGTGGCCATTGAATTACCCCCAGATGGCATTTCTTGGGTTAAAATTTCACCTGGTCATCCGAAGGTTAATGGAAGTAAGATATGTAATATTGTTCTGAATATTTCCATTGTTTAAGGAAGTCAAGATTCAAGAAATCTTTTTAAAAATATATTGCTTATTTATTTATTTTGTTAAGAAGTATATAAAAAGTTTAGACGGTGTTAGTAGAACAATTAACACAGAATTTGTATCGTAAGAACAAGGGATATTAAATTATTTAGCACTATCCTTATCACGACTGTTCCTTAAATTTGTATTCCAGTTTCACGACCCATGGGTGAATGTAGTAAACTTCCGTTTATCCTTAGAATAACATTTTTCTCGGTTTGTTAATGCAGAAACAGTTACATCTAATAATAATTATTTTTTAAAAAGACAAGTGAATGAGATTTTCTACTAAGTTAATGTAAAAGAACAAAAAATTCAATAAACTGCTTTAAAATTTTTAGATTTTGATATGTATTTTTAAAATAATTTGCTTCAAATCATTCATTAAATAGACGTCGCTTGATTTAATTATCATGTTTTTTTTTTTAATTTTACAAATTCTAAAGCCAGAATTATAAAAATGTATTAAAAATGCAAAGCAAGAAGGGGCTTCAGTTGATGAGGCTGTGAAAGTGCACTGCAAAAAAAGTCAAATGTTTCTTAATCTACGAAAATATAATATAACCATGAACAAAAACATGCAATAACCTCTTTCGAGTTACTCATGATTCCGAAACGTGTACTTTATCTTTAGCGACCTCATAAATGAATATATTTTCCAGATTTAAAGAAGCATTTTTAAAAATAGAGTTTATTTTGATGCCACTGGTTTTCGGAAATGTTTCCGAGTACTTTTATAGTGCATTAATCAGTTTTTTCAGATCGGAATATCGGTTTTCAGGATGTATCGATTCTTAATTAATCATTTTTTAAACATGGAAGAGTAACAGAATAATATCAATATTAATGTTAATAATAATGCTGTTAATTTATCTTATTTATATCTAAAACATGTTTGTTGAACATGAAAAGGATGACTTGAGAATTGATAGCATCCAACAAACCTATATTCCTGTTTGAGGAAACTGATTAATACTCTATAAAACTACTCGAAAACGTTTCCAAAAATCAATGACAGCAAAAGAAACATCGTTTTCATAAATGTTTCTTTAAATCTCGAAAATATATTGGTTTCTGCTATATCTAAAGATAAAGACCGCTTTTCGGAGTCGTGGGTAACTAGGAAGAGGTTATTACATATTTTCGTTCGTGGTTATATTATATTTTTTCTAGATTAAGAAACATTTCTTTCTTTCTTTCTTTTTTTTTTTTTTTTTTAACTGTAAAGGTTTCTTCTAAAGATTTTTTTAGTACAATAACGAAATTGTTTATTATTTCTATTCACTGTTTTATAATGTTTCAATTGCAATTGTTAAACAGACCTTATTGACGGGCCAAACGTGACTAGACTATTTTCTTTAAAATTTTTACTTAAAAAACAAAACAAACAACAACAAAAACAAAAGAAAACATGTATTTATTTAACACAGAGAGAAGGAAAGTTACTATTTTGGTTTTGATATATGTTTATGTTAGTGGCATAAGGATTTATAAAACATTAAAATAAAATTGGTACCACAATTCGTTCATAAATAATAAAAACCTTTTTGTTTACAGGATAAATAATGCTCATTTTATTATATATATTACATATATATTTATATATCTATGGTATATATTTTTATATATTTATATAAAATTACATAGCTGTAATATAAATAAATAAATTATATTTCTGTAGTGTCCATAAATTTATTATTTTACTGAAACATCAATACATATTATGTCATTTTTAATATCCATTATGTATTATATACTTTGTATTATCTAAATGAATTTTGATATGGCATTGTTATTTAATAATTTTTGCATGTTACATTTTAAAACTAACATGAATGTGACAGAGCCACTTTTACAGCTTTATTCATCCCAGTCTTTTACATATAAAGCATAGATTTCAAAACCCTCAAACTACTCTATGTTTTAACTAAAAATTCTTGTTTTACATATTATTTAAATCATGGCAAAATTCTGAAAACTAATTTGGTAGCTTGAAAGCATCTAATTTTGCAGAGACATCTTCCAAACTAACTTACATACAGTACTCTCATAAAAAATGCATTTAGCCAAACTTAATTTTCTCCTACTTAATAAAATTAGCCTTCCCTTTTATTATTTTCTGTATACATCGATAGGAAAATAAACATTCAAAAAACCACCAAGTTTTATGTCAGAGAGGTAAAACACATTTTGTTGCATTTGTGCTTAATGTAAAACTTATTAATTTACTCACAATATAACAATTTAAGCTGTGAGTCACGTCTAATTAGAATAATGTCATTACATTGCATTCAGTATACATATATGCTGCTCTTTATTTTGATATTGAATATATTATTTAAAAACAGCGAACAAATTGTTCACTTTGAAAGTTGTTGCTGATTAATGCTCTTGAAATGTAACTGTAATGATTATCTGTCAAAATTGCAAAGATTTATAAAATTATTTCTGTACAAACTTATGTATTAGATAGACGTATGTTTTACTATTATACTAAGGATGAAAAAAAAAGTTTAAAATGATCAAAATTAAGTAATTAAAAAATTAATTAATTAAATTAAAATGTTTTTAACATTTTTAATACTTTTCAACATAGTTGATCAAAGTTAACGATCTCGGTTTGTCTGTCTGTCTGCCCACTTGCTCTCTCTCTTTCGTAAGTACGAGAGAAAGTCATTAAGTAAGTCACAAAAGATAATTAAATAATAACTTACAATGATATTCACTTCAAAACTATTTTTATTTCTCAACATATTATCCTTCAATATTTATGCACTTATATCACCATTTTATCAGTGCTTCAACACCAGCTGCATAACATTCTTTAAAGTTGCTGTCTCAGCCACATTAGGACTTCAAGTTGAATCTTTTCATCATCTGTGAACACCATCTTACAACTTCTTCAACATCCACCACACAGCTTCGACTTAGCCCCAAGCAATTTTCACCTGTTTAGTCCACTAAAAAACCATCTTGGAAGCAAGATGATGTTCACAGATGATGAAAAGGTTCAACTTGAAGTCCTAGTGCGGCTGAGACAGCAACCCAAAGAATGTTTTGCAGCTGGTATTGGGGCACTGATAAAACGGTGCTATAAGTGCATAAATATTGGTGGAGAATATGTTGAGAAATAAAAATAGTTTTGAAGTGAATATCATTGTAAGTTATTATTTAATTATCTTTTGTGACTTACTTAATGACTTTCCCTCGTTATATTTGGATTGTCACCAAATTGCTATATGTGATTGAGGTTCATTACAGCATCTTCCGTATTGAAAACGCAGTGTGTAATATTTAGCATTCGTAACAACGCCATATAAAAAAAATCAGACACCTTATGGTTCATGGACGGTAATTGCTAAAAATATATTTTAATGGTATTATATTACTTTAAACATAACAAAATTTGATATGCCGTATTGAGATGCACTGTAGCATATTCCCCATAAAAAAAACACTGTATTTATTGTTCCATTATATGAACGTACAAAAGAATTTTATTACTTTACAGTTTATTGGCGGTAATGTTAGTATGTTTCAATAATGATGCGTTAATTCATAATGAACTAATTTGATATAAGTTATGGAAGATCACTGAAGTATGTGTTATATAGAAAATACTGCGTTAAATATTTTTACTTATTTCACAGAAATACACAAAGGAATTTGGATACATTGCTGTCTGTGGACATTAATTGCTGCAAGTGCGTTTTTGATTGCTTGAAATACAGCAGAACTAAATTTTAATAATATGCTGTATAAAATATATCGTTCGCATTCCACAAAAAAGAATTAAGGAATTATCGTTTAATAATGGTTATTTCTTAAAGTGCTTTTTCTATCCGAACTAAATTTGACTATGCTATGTACTGTGCATATGATCTATTGTTTCTATACTGGGCCGGATAGAGTAATTTGAATGCATTTCTATTTATAAATAATTATTCCTTCAAATTTTTAGCACTGATGCTATAGATTTTTAAATTGAACAAAATTTTAATTCAGATAAAAAATTATAAAAATATCTTCCCTGTACACGCATTGTTGTTGATCCAAAATCAGTTTTACAAGCGTTTGTGAATACTGAGTATTCACAAGTAAGTATTCACTGTTGACGAACTTTGGTGACAAAATTGAACATTTTAATGGCAACTTTTGGTCCATTTGGGAATGAATTTTGGTGCCAAACGGTTGTTTGGAAAATTCCAGTCAAGATAAAACTAAGATCTAAGTGCTCTCTCTCTCAACTTCTCGCATACACCCACACAAACACACACACGCGTATAATGTATGTGTTACTTTAATAATTAGTTTTTATTACTTTATTCATTATTCCGTATTTTCTCATATATAGCTATATCAACCATTATAGCTACTTACTGATCGTTATTGCGATTTGGATAAATTTACATTTTGGAGCTGTTTATCTTTAATAATTTTAAGGTAGTTTTACTGAGTAATTGCTCTATCTAGATTTTTACCATGTATTCACAAATAAAAATTAACATCCATGCTAAGTTTTCATACTTGTGATTTTTAAATAGGCTGTTTTTACTTTTCATGAACATGATTTGATTTTTTTCTCTACGTCACTTTTAAGATGCGTTAAATGATTTTTAAACTCGAATAATAATAAAAAAAAAAACATTTCTTTGGGGGAATCGCACCCTAATAAGAACCTTCATGTCAAATTAAAGTTTTTTATTCTCGATATTTGCCGAGTAATCATGATTATAGAGTGTTTTCTAATCATTTCATCTTTTTAAATCTCGAAAATTTTGACAAACGTACTTACTGAGCATTTATGTCTTAAAAGTAACCACATATCAAAATTTCATGTTTTTTTTTTTTTTAATCAAAAGAATGAAAGCTGATTTTTAGAATGCTTTTCAATCTTACACCCCCTTGAGGGTAGCTTGCAAAGAGGTAAAATATAACCTATTTTTAAGCAGAGACTGTCATCATTGTTATCCCGAGAGAAGATTTGAAATTGGTTCTATAGTCCCAAAGTAATCATTATTTTAGAAAGTTTCTCCCCCATTTCACCCCTTTAAATTCCACAATTTTTTAAACTATTCTGAGCAACCATGTATATCTTAAAAGTAACTATCATGCCGAATTTCACATTTATAGACCTAACAGTTCCAAAATATCCTAATTTAGAAAGCTTAAAGAACATTTTTGGTTCATTTTAGACTTTTAACTTTCGATGTTTTTAGAACCAGTCTTAGCCAGCATTTACTTCTTAAAGGTAACCATCATGTGAAATTTAATGTTTATAGTCTCAACATTTTCAAGGAAATCTTAATTTAAAAATGTTTGTCGTTCTTGTGCCCCTTTGAAGGAAGTTGCACAAAGGTAAAAGTAGCCCAGTTTTAAGCAATGACTGTCACCCGTATTATCCAGAAAGAATTTTTTAAAACGGCTGAATAGTTCCAAAGTAATCATTATTTTAGAACGTTTCCCATTTATTTCCCCCTCTTTTTCCTGCTCATTTACGTTTTAAAAGCAGCGGCCATGTCAAATTTCAAAGTTCTATCCTTTACAATTCCATATAAATCGTAAATTTAGAATGTTATCAAACGTTTTCCTCTCATGCCTTTTTAAATTTAAAATTTTTAGAAACAGATTTTAGCAAGCATTTATATCTTATAAGTAACCACTATGCCAAAATGTCAAGTTTCTAGCCCCAACAGTACTGCAGCCTTTTAAATTTCGTATTTTTTAAAAACTATTCTATGCGAGCATTTACTTGTACGTCGCGTCGTAAAAGTAACAGCCATGTCAAATTTCCAGTTGGTATCCCTAACAATTCCAAATAAATCGCAATTTAGAGCAATTTTAGGCTGTTTTCCGCTAATTTCATACTTTTAAAAATTCGATATCTTTAGAAATCGTTCTAAGTGGGCATTTACGTCTTAAAAGTAAACCACGATGACAAATTTCAAGTTTTTAGCCCCAACGGTATCTCAAAAATTGCAATTTTAGAACAATTTTTCCTACTGCATCCTCTTAAATTTCGAATTTATTAAAACCTGTCCTGTGCGACCATTTACGTTTTAAAAGAAACAGACAAGTCAATTTTCAAGCTTCTATCCCTGATAATTCCACATGAATCGTAATTTAGCACGTTTTCAGTTTATTTCACTCTTTTAAATTTCGAATTTTTTAGGAACCGTTCTTAGCGAGCATTTACATCTTAAAAGTACTATACAAAATTTCAAGTTTCCAGCTCATTCAGTATCACAAAAATCGCAATTTTAGAACATTTTTTGCCACTGCAGCCCCTTGGGGGTAGTGGTGCCGACATAAAATATAGCCTATGTGAAATCAGAGACTGTCACGATTATTTTATCACCATTACTTTTGTAATCGGTTCGTTAGTTCCAAAGATTACTCTTTACAAACAAACACACAAATAAACAAACGTTTCTTCTTTATAATATTAGTAGAAATTATAGTATTTACGTGTGTATAACAGGCATCCTATTTTTGATAGGAAAGGAAACAAAAAAATTATTAAAAAAAAACATATATAGCTTTATAAGATGCAGTACACTAATCCACCAGTAGAAAATGAAAAAAAAAAAAAGTAAAAATTCTGTAGAAACTCTGATTTAGTCATCTATATTACGCCCTGAGTATATTATTTCGTATAAAATAAACTAGTTAAGAATGCTAAAATTCATCTTTGTAAAACAGTTTAAAAATACACAAATAATGTGTATGGATTACCTAAAAGATGACTAAAATACTTTAATAGATGTTAAAAATGTACATTAACATCATCTAGTACTTTCGGCTACGTACCCAGTCTTCATCACGTAGCCGAAAGTACTAGATGATTTTAAAGTAAATTTTTAACATCTTTTAAAGTATTTTAGTCATCTTTTAGATAATCGATCACATTATTTGTGTATTTTTATGCTATATTATTCCGTATACGACATTAGTATTCGTGACAGATTTTAGTAAACTGTGAACACTTTGCATTGCATTTTCAAAGAATGCTTATAGCTTGTAGTTATTTCGTACTGCGATTATTGTGCGACACTAGTGTGATAAAAATGCATAATGCATTCTTATTTAAATTTTTGGTTTTATTTGTTATTCAGTTATGCTATTTTACGTAAGATAAAATTAATTGTTTTTTTCGATCACTTTTACAGAAGATGCAGAAATGAGTACTGTGTATTTTTTTTCATATTACACAAGTTACTTACCTCAAACTACCCTTTTAACTTATGTATAACATGCACGTATGTATAATGTGTACTATCTGTCCGATAGAGAAAATAAGCCACATGTGCACAGAAAAATTAAAGGAGGGGCGATAAACCCCATACATTTTATTCGTCAAATTGTCTCAGAGGAAACAAAAATAGTCATTCGATTGGAAATTATATCTTCCTTAAATTTATGTTTAAAAATTAAGCTTAAAGAAGCGTCTTCATACTACAATTGACCAAACTTTGAAATTTTCAATATGTACACACAATTTTGACAGCATATTTGGATTCTTAGGTAAATTTTACCTTCGAATACCAAACGGGAAGTCATTCAGACATTTAGCTTAGGAATTATGAAGATTTAAAGTTTGGAACTTATAATGTTAAATTTCTTTTTAATCGTTGCAAAACAGATTAAAATGCGGGTAGTTTTTAAAACACAACTCAAAAATTACTTGGCGACATGAGGTGGGATTTTGTATTCGCATGTTTGAGGCTTGTAGAAATATCTTCTTTTATATTAAGTAATAACAAAGATGTTTTATTGTAATTACAGTTTTTAACCGATTTCCAAAACAAAGAAGGTTATATGTTAATAAATATTATACATATTTAAGTGCATATCTATGTATAACTTTTGAACGGATGTTCCGATTTTCATGTTTTTTTTAAAAAGTTTTTTGTTAAAGTTTTTTTTCTGGTTGTGGTCTTGTTTCAACTTCATCGAAATCCAAAATTGGTATGTTTATCTTTTTGTCCGTGTTTGTCTTTTTTTTTTTTTTTTTTTTACTAGATATGATCTAAATTTTGTAAAAAATTAGCCAATAATCACGAATTGTGAATATGATGTTAAAGTACTCGGCACTCGGTATTATTTTATGCTTTTAAAATAATCATTGTATTTAAAATTTTTTTTTTTTTTTGACAGGCACGCGACAAAAAATCTATCATCGTCTACTGCGCTTCAAAATGAGCGATAATGGAAACAATGGGATTTGAAGTGAATGGAGATAACACTATAGAGTTATCACTAAAACAATTTCTTGTGCCAAAACATTAATGTTTTGGCACATATTTTATTGAGAATTCTCAATAAAATATGCCGACTAGCGTGCGATAAGTAAATATAAATGCAATAAGATAAAAAACAATTCCTTGAAGTTGATTTTATTTATTTCTTAAAAATTATGTGTTAAAAATAGGAGTTTCATAAAAATCGTATTAAATTCAAAGAGCTAATAAAAAAGAGTTAATCGAAAAAGGTTGAGAAAGACTGGAAGAGAAAATAATCTTTTGAGCATTTTAAAATATTTTAACTGAAATAGAGACGCAGTTTTAAAAAGTAATCCTATCCAAGACACTCAGAAATCCATTTAGTAATTCAAAAATTTTTGAAATATATCAGATGATAAGAATTTCTTTGATGTTGTCATCTGAGCAATAACACCATTAAGATTATCGTTAAACAAACTTCTGCGTAAAGTTTACCTCGGAAAGAGTGGGAAAGAATTATTTTTGACAAATCTTAAGTATTCAAGAAGCTGCATTCGTCGAAATATTGATTTAAGTGATGTTCGTGACTTAAGGATTCCTTAGCTATTGCCAAGACACTTTTTATGCAGTCTCATATCTGACCTAAATTTCAATACACTTACGAAGAATGACAAAAGACGAAGCATTCCTTATCTTAGAATGATCACTGATCTATATCGACTTGTACTGATATTTTATAGAATATAGTCTATAAAATTTTCCATTAGAATTGCTTAGCTTAAACTCAGCTTGTTGAATCAATAGGAGAGATAATGAACATATGTAAAATATTGCAGTTTAATATAAATTTATCCACTCACATCAAATGATTATTAAGGTTATTAAATGATTATTTATATAATATATAATTTTTCTTGAAAATTTTTATGGTTTTTTTTTTTTATTTTATGAAAATAATATTAATGAGTCAAACAGTTTAAAAAAAAACCTTTTCTTTACATTAATTATCAATTTTACGTAACATATTCCAAATTAAGCAGGAATAAATTATTTCTATTTTATATGCAAAAGCACCATTGAAAAGAATTATTTTCTATGCGTTTCTTATCTTTTTTGTTAGATCTATTTAAATAAAGTCCTTCCACTAACCTTCATCGGGTCGGCTAACTCGATTTTATCCGAACTCGACCCGACTAGTTTGACGCTAAATTTATTCATTTCGGGTCAGGTTACAGTTGACACGATTTTTCAAAAGAAAAACCTGAATATTTTCAAATGAAAAAACTATATATTTGAATATTAATGAGTGTATATGCATTCATTTGTATACAAAGATAAAATTGATATTAGAGATATAATTGTAGACTACTTTTCCATTATTGTATTAAAATATGGATCAATTTTCTTTCAGTTCGGGTTCGGGTTGAAGTGTGTCGGACTTAGGTTGACTTTAAGTAGAATTTTCGGCTTCGAGTCCAATTGTATTCTATGCCTTGTACCTGCACAGGTCGGGTTGTATCCGACCCATGCTTGACTCTACTTCCACCCTTTCAATAAACAGAGATGCATCTGAGATGGTACCAAACAATGAATGGTGTCCTAATCACCCTTGCGCTATGCAGAATTGTCTTGACAATGAGGATATTCAACGCCTTGCCACCATGTTTCTCGGACCTAAATTCTATTAAAAGGGTTTGAGATAATTTGAGGCCAGATATTGCTGTTCGTCAATATCATCCAGCAAACAAAAATATCCTCATCAGGGCACTGAAAGAGTAGTTGGACAACTTGATGCAATAGCTGCTGGATAACGTGGTTCACGATCACAATATGCCAGAACTTGTACGAACTTGCATGCTTTTTCCAGCTTCGGATAATATGTATTTTTTTCTGCTAACACTCTAATTTAACATTTTCTATGCTTTCATTCGCAAAGATTTTATTTTCTGGAAACGCCATATTTTCCCGCCATTTTTCTGTGTCACTATGACATCAAACATACGCTTTTCATGCTAAAAGGTCATATGTCCAACGTCTTAGTTTTGACCACAAGTGTTTGTATGTATACTTTTTCATATGAATATCTTTCTGGCTCATTGGAATTTGGAATTGTAGTCTTTATTGATGAAATACATTAATAGATTGTAGCGATAAAAACGAGTAACATATTTCTATTTAAAAAAAACAATTTCAAGAACTTAATCTAAACGAACAGGATTTCTAAAATTCTTTAACTAAATTTTAATCGAGCTGATGGTTTGAAAATGCAATGATAAGACATGATTTATAGAAAATTACCAAAGTGTTCTCTAAACCAAAGCAAACTTTATTTCTCTAGTTAGAACTATTTTTAAGTAATTTACTTAATTTAATAAGACATACTTGGAACTAATGATTGTAAAGTACAAGAAACACAGTGAAATACTTCTTTATGAAAATACAATGAAAATTCAGAAGACTTTTACCATAGTTTTATAATACTAATGAACTTCAATACTTTGATGATAGCGTGCACTTTGCTCAAAATCTGAAAAGCTACATTTTTGAATAATAAATGTGGTTATTACATAATAAAAGTATTATCTTCAAATACGATTCAGAATACATTCTTTAATTAAAGGTTAAAAGCATTATCCAGTTCATTTGTTATTGTTTTATTTTTTCAGAATATTCTGTGTTTCGATATAAGGTTGATGGAATTTTAGAGAATCGGAATATATAATATTTTAGAATTGTATATACTGTAGTTCAGAATTTTCAATTTATATAACCTTTATTTATCAAATTAAGAGAAATATTAAGAATATAATTTTGAAATTAAAATTATGCTTCGAAAATTAGCTTGTTTTAATTATTTTTTAAATGAGAATTCTAGTATTAATTTATATTGCGAAAGAATAAATTTTCTTTACACGAATGAAGTATAGTTAGCCATGAACATTAGAATTAAACATCTAGAAATAAACTCTCTCTCTTAAAATATAATTTAATAACATTTAAAACTTACTATTAATTTTTCTTCTTCAAATCAACATTAACTACCAACACAGAACATTAACTACAAACACAGTTAAAACGTTTTATATTTATATTTCAATAATAAACGCAAGATTTTGTGTGTAAAATATTTCTCGACAATATGGTCAAGAAAGATAGTACTATTTAGTAAATAAACCAATTATGATTAATTGTCTAAACAAAAACCTGATTCCTAATATATCCAGTAAAAACTGAAAAACAGATTAATCTCAGAGTTAAAATCTGTTATAATGTACAGCCAGTATAAAAAAGAAAAAAAAAACATCCTATAACTCTGAAATTTTCAATACGAACACCCAATTTTGACAGCATATTTGGATTTTTCGATACATTGTGCTTTCGTATACCAAACGGAAAGTCATTCGATCAAATTTAAATTATGAAGGTTTAAAGTTTGGAATTCCTAATGTTAAATTATTTTTAAGTCATTGTAAAACAGATTACAATGCATATAGTTTTAAAAGCATAACCCCAAACCTTCTTGGCTGAATGAGCTGAAATTTTGGATTCGCATATTTAAAGCTTCTAGAAATCTAACCCTCTTATAAAAATTATGGGTCCCAATTCATATTTTTTTTTTTTTCAAAATAACAGATATTTGGAAGAAAACAAAAATTTAAATTGTAACCTATGGATTTTTTAATAATCTAGAAGCTTCAAATATACGAATTAAAAATTATAGCTCATTCCCCCAAGTAGTTTTGAGTTATGCTTTGAAAACTGCCCTCATTCCAATCTGTTTTGTAACTATTAAAAAAAGAATTGAATATTAGGAGTTCCAAACTTTAAACCTTCATAATTTCTAAACTATTTGACCGAATGACTTCTCGTTTGGCATCCGAAGGTAAAATGTACCGAAAAATCCAAACATGCTGTCAAAATTGGGTGTTAGTATTACAAAATTCAAAGTTTGGTATAATTTCAGCATAAAGACAGCCCCTAAGCTTTTTAAACATATATTCAAAGAAGACATAATTTTCTATCTAATAGCTATTTTCGTTTTTCTCTGTGACAGTTTTTCGCTTAAAATATATGGGATGTTTCGTTTCGTTTGATACCGGCTGTACATAATATATAATGTTTAGTTTTATGCTAGTTATATGTTTCTGATTTGTAT
The DNA here is from genome assembly GCA_963931845.1 of Maratus michaelseni. Classification (NCBI taxonomy): domain Eukaryota; kingdom Metazoa; phylum Arthropoda; class Arachnida; order Araneae; family Salticidae; genus Maratus; species Maratus michaelseni. Next base: position 180,546,797 of record OZ007590.1, on the reverse strand, counting down.
GAACTGTTGTCATTGAAATAAAAACTACACATCTAGTGTTTATATTCGAAACACTTCTGCCATCCTCCATCTGGAGAAGTATAGAAGCATGTTGTATAAAACAGGTAACCGCTATGGCTATGAGTAACAGACCTAAAATAAATACAGTCGTGTAAAAAAAAAATATATATATATATATACCCCCCTGCAATATTTCTATCGCAGATCATTGTATAAAAACGATACTGATACCAATCATTTGATAATAACATATACTAATAAATGTTATGCATGGATCAGGATTTTGGGTACGTCAATATCAAGACCCCCCCCCCCCTCTTATCATAATAACTTAATATGATAATGGGGTCTTGGTCTATATATTAAAAATATCTACCAATTTGCTTTTCAAAACTTGAAGGGTACTATCTAGTTTATTTTAATTGAAATTATTTTATTGAAATATTTTGTATAAGTTCGTCAAAAGGACGTCATTTCCATACCACCGGCTCCGATATTAGAAGCCAAATATGAAAAGAACGAAATGATTTTGCCAAACGTCGTCATTGAAACATGCACTTTCTTGTGGGAAAACTTTTGACCTACATTGTAAGTACGATTACTTACTTGAAATTCAACATTTGATAAAATCAATATTATAAATCTTTTCTAAGTGTAAAATTAGATTTACCTTCCCCCCCAATCAGATGTCATGCAATCTAAATGCAACACATTGGGATGCCACGTAGTTAGTGCTTTATAATTTGATATAATGGTTCACTATTTTGAAATAAACTCTTTCGACTTCTTTAAAATATGTTTAGTTTTCGTTATTTTAAAAATATATTATACGTTGGCTTAGTTTCATTATGAAAAAATAAATAAAGACCATTTAGCTAAACTATACTGTTATGTGCCAAATTATAACAACCGATTTTTCTCTTAATACTATTCAAATAGATCGTTTATTGAATGTCTTTACGAAATATATATATATATATATATATATATGTGTGTGTATGTATGTATGTATGTATGTATGTATGTATATTAGTACAATTTAATCAAGGATTGATAACATCGATAGCAATTTTACACGCCAGCTAACAATTGCTACGATAGACTCAGCATAAATGTCAAAAGCGCCAGTTTATGAATTCAGAACAATAAGCCAACGTCATTTACGGCAAATAAATACTGTTTGTGCAGAGACCTAGAGATTGATATTATGACCTAGGAAATACTGTTTCCTCTCTGTTAATAATGGCCAATAGATCGAATAGTTGCAATATAAATGTTTTGAGCAATTGATTTAAGCTTCTAGCACAATGAGCAACGAGCAAGTTATATTCATCGATGTAAATGTTGACAGGTAGAAAGCATAATGGAGTGAACTTTGTCCTATTAAAAAAAATTACTATTTGTAACAGTGGAAATTACTACAGTTTGATGTGAAGTAATAAAATTAATAATTATCGTACCTATATTAAAGTTACTAGGCAGTCCAAACCGGGTTTCCCGAGTTCAAAACATAGCTGAAAGTCATTACTTTTTATTGAAAACTCTAGTACATTTTTCACGTTTTATATAGCTCACTAGCAACACTAAAAAGCATTTTTATATCAAAAATATCAATAATGTATTCAAAATAGTTTTGAAAATTTTTAAAGACAATACTTTTGTATTAGCCGCGTGCCAGAAGTTAATAGTCGAACCAAAGGAATCGCCAAAGGTCGCTACTTACAACAATCTTTTCGTTTCTGATAATTTCAGTGGTTTAAGCGCTAATAGCTAATAGTCGAACCAAAGGAATCGCCAAAGGTCGCTACTTACAACAATCTTTTTGATTCTGATAATTTCAGTGGTTTAAGTGCGTAGTTCGAATATGTGTTTCTTAAATTTGTGTTTTATTTATACTATTATTTTATTTATTTATTGGTCCAATTTTAATTTCGTTATGGAATATTAGCCGGAAAGAAATTCTGAACTATTTAGATTGTTTTAAGTGCTAACGGGTTAATATCTTTCGTAATCGTTCTCCACGTGATAAAGATAGATTTAAAAAAAAAGTCATGTTTGAAATTTATTTTAAAAAAAAACAGTGATTTGAGACAAAGTTCTCAAACAAATTACATCTGAAAGAACATGTTTTCACCTATTCGTTGGTGTAAAAATTGAAATTGTGCGATGTTTTGAAGTTAAGAACGTTGTAGCAAAAGCAAAATTTATTGGTTAGGTGTTGCCACCGTCAATGTAACGTCCGCGTTACTCACGGACATGTTCTTGCTTTATAATATAGATTTTGCTCCCTGTTATTGTTGATAAAAGATTTAATTGAGTTTTAAGCTATTATTGAGAATGTGTGTGTTTACTTGTTAATCCTTGCGCGACAATTTTTAACACTTTCCAATATAGTTGAAAAGTATTTATGAATTCGGTTTGTCTGCTGCCGTATGTCTTTCTGCCGTCTGTCTGTGCTCCAACTCGCGTAAATATACTTGGATTGTCATGTAATTGATATATGTTATTGAGGTTTAGTATGGCTTTCTCGGTATTGAAAATGAAGTGTGTAACGTTTATAGTTCATTTAGAGGGACACTCAAAATAATTCCGTTACATTATGATATATGGGGAAAAATCTAACCTTAAGAAAACGTATAAGAACGTTAGGATCTACAGGACATTTTATTGATGGTTTCAATTCAAATGAAATATATCCCCTATCCTATAGATGATATCCAATAGAATTTCATAAAAAATTATAATGTATTTTCCACTATGAATCAAATACACAACATGAAAAAGATGGAGAAATCGCACAATATAATAACTGTAAAAAAAGGTAAAAAAAAAAAAATGTTTTTACACTTTTTTATTTAAATTCTCTTGGTTTATGCATGTAAAGATGCAATCTTGTAACAGATTTTTCATTCAATATCCGATGTGTTAGAGTTATAAAAAATATGTACACAGGAGTCTTTCCGATGACAATACAATATTTAAAATTTTTTAGGACCTAACTAGAAATTAATATATTAATGAATTTTTTCGTCAGCCGGGCACAGGTAGAAAATTGACAAATATTCTTTCAATTAAACAATATTGTTGCAAATGTATACGAGTCACAACAATGGAGTTAATAATGCGCCAAACCACACTCGCTAAAATATGCCAACTGACTGTGAAACTGCAACAATGAAACGTTTTAACCACTAAAAAGTAGAAAATAAGTTACAAATAAAAAATATAGAGTTTAATAATATAAAAAAAACAACAACTCTGCTATTTAAAAAATAAATTATTTTTTATTGTGCACATAAGATTACAATAGATGTGTACGTTTTAAAAATAATAAATTTGAAAACCGAAATTAAAGTGATTGCGATGAGAACACCTAAAACTTTAATAACTATTTGGTAAGTTTATTTTCATACTTATGTGAAAAATACGCAATACATGGGAGCAGAATATATTTAGTTTATAACAATATAAACCATTTTAAAAGGCAAATTTACTTACGTATATATTTAAATATTTCAATCCTTTCAACCTTTTTTTTTTCAAAAAAAAAAAAAAAAAAAAATGCATAAATGTTTAACAAAATTACAACTTAAACACTTTTAAAACAGATTATTTTATGAACGCTGTTATATTTACACTAAAGAAATTCATAAGCAGTTGCGGCACAATCCATGTTTCTCATAAACAAGGAAGTCAATGAAATACAATTTTTGTCACATCTTCTATCCATCAAAGGATACAATGAATTACAAGAATAATTATGCTTTTATTTACGTATACTAGGGGTTATTTGAAGCACAATTCAAGTTAGACAACACATAAAATGATGATTAAAGAAAAAAGAATTCCGAGTGTTATTTTATTCACAAATCTATCGGGGCGGTTCTGATACTTTTACAGATAAATTAGCTTTGTAGGGTGTAATAGCCGGAACTTTTAAATTAAATATTTTTATGTTTACCCAAAAATTATCTATCCTATTACAGTAACATAGATTTTCTGAAATATCAGTTTTATAATAAAAAAGATAATTATCAAGTATGGCGCCGCAACAAAAAATAAATATTTTTTTAAGTATGAAAATGATGATTTAGAAAATCTATACTGCTGTATTACGATAGATAAACGTTGGGTAAATATAAAAATATTTAATTTAAACTTGGTCTTGAAATCATTTAAGAACAAAGCTAATTTATGTGTAAAAGTGTCAGACAGGGCCACCCCGTACACATGGATGGAACGTATCGTAATAGAAAAAAAAAATAACTCAAGAATTTTTTTATCCATCATGAAAGAGAGAGAAAATCTCCTTTGCTATTTTCACTTGTGAAGAATTACAATAGCTAGAATTTTTCTTCTTATATATTTAAAAAAAAAAATTGTGTAAAATTCAAAAGATGAAGTTTTTCATAACATTAGATAAATAAACGAAATTGAAAATATTCTTCAGAGAAGGGAGAAATATGTTTCGCCAATGAATTATTATGTTTAAAATAGAAGACTGGCGTTTTATTAATGTAAAGCATGTCAGAGATTTCATATTTTCAAAGAATACTTTCTGAAAAAAGGTGCCTCTAAGTTGCATCATCCGTTTTTCTTTAAGGAAATCTCGTAAAATCTTTTTTTATTGATTAACTTTCAAGAATTTATATTCAAACAGACTATTTTTTTCATCGCGGAAGAAAAGATACAGTTATATTTCAAGATTGATGATATTTATGAGTTGAATTTGTTTAACATTCTTTTTTGGGAAATTGTGTGCGTGTATGGCGGGGAGGGGGGGCGGTAATATACAATTATTTAAATTATGTAGGTAGATCATTTAGGTAAGGTCAGTAAAAGACTAGATATTCATTAAATTCTGGCAGATTTCTTTATATCGCTTCCCTCTGAATCTGATTAGAAGAATACGCTTTGCCACTGAAAATTCATCAGAATCGAAAATTAGTTTCGCTATAGAAAAGTATTTTGTGAATGTAATGTAATAGTATGTCAATTATTTATTTATTTTTACAAATCCCAAGAACTTGTCATTTTCTGTTATTACGTATGGACCTTCTAAATTAAGCCATCGAAGGTAAAAATAGTGTTCTTAAATTTTCTGTAAAGAAAAAAGAGTTATAAGCTAAATTAGTCACAGTCCTCCCACAACCACTTGACCGATGACCTTTACAGTTTTCTGGAAAGAACACAAATGGTCCAGGAAATGCATTATTTAATTAAAAACTAGGTTCTGCTTAGTTGCTATAAGTGATCGTCACCTTAAAATGACTCAATATCTCTCAATTTCACAAAAAATAACAAAAATGTCGAATTTCAGATTTTCATTTTAAAATGACTCGTAAAATCTCTAGAACATTGTGCCAAAATTTCTTGACTATCTGATAAATAGCAAAAGAGATATGCTTAATTAATACTCTTTAATATATCTTTTTTGTAAATGAAATATTTAAACTCATTTTTCTCAGTTCGTATTTTTTTAATATTCTCTATGGAATCCAAATTCTGAGGTTTCCACAATAATTGAGCAAATTGTCAGACATTTTTTTTAAAATGTATCTTTAGCTTCTATGAGAGATAACTAAATATCGAGTTTTTTATATCGTTGAAAAAATAATAATATAAGTTGGACTTAAACATATGCGATTTATAGGTTTATTCCATATACATCCAATTACTTTTTTTTTCTTCTGATCTAATCAGTTTCGAAAATCCGATACTTAGGTTTGTAGAACAAGGTAACCTGATTATAAGATAAATAAATCTAGTTTAAAATATCAAAATTGAAAAAAAAATTAAATTGCTAATTAAAAAAAAATAATTGAAAAAATGATTAATTTATTAACAATTTAAGGCATTTTATAATCTGTAATGATTTTGAATGATTTATTGAAATAAGATCTAGAAACTTTAATATAGGTGTTATTTACAGAATATTTTTTTTTAATTTAGAATCAATTTAACGAACGGCTAAATTCATCTAAATTTGCTTTATACAGAAAAAAATAAATCCCAATATGAGTCGAAAGATTCTTAGGTATGTGCCCAAATTGGTGTTGCCTGTTTTGGTTACCACTGTGTATCCATTTTGGGCACTGTTAAATACCCATTTTCAAAAAATAATTTTTTTTTTGAAAATGGGTATTTAACAGTGCCCAAAATGGATACACAGTGGTAACCAAAACAGGCATGACCCAATTTGGACACATACCTAAGAATCTTTCGACCCAAATTAGGATTTATTTTTTTCTGTGCACTCATTGGCCAAGTTACCGCGGATGGATTATACTTGGTCAATAGACTATTTCTGTACTTTCTACTTTTTACTTAGTGTGAGATATTTTCAGAAGGATGAATCCCTCTTTAAAATGCAGGATGGCTTTACTACTTGTCTAAAATTTGCTTATCTACGACTAGAGAAATCTATCTTTTCTTTAGTAATTTTATCTCTATCATTTTATTCCAAGTAAAATGTCAGGAAAGTAAAAAGAACTGCATTTGTTTTATCAAAATTTGTTATTTTTCTATGCCTCGCAAGCCAGCTTGTATGCAAATTGCGAATCATTCAAAAGTCATTAAAAAGATCGAAAGTTTAAAAGTTGATTAATCTAAACTTAGAACTAAGATATTTGTCACAAACTTTAATATCAGTTCACTGAGCTATATAGATAGCATCACTCCAAACGAACACTTTGCCTTAAGCATTCAGAAAAGTGCCTTAATTAAACAATTTCACACCTTACAGTTGACCATTTTTGCATTCGTATCAAAGAAGATAACTCAAATGTTGGGAATTGCAGTTACTTTATGAATAAAATGGAAATAATTAAACTTTACAAGGAAATTTCTGCGAACTTTGACACTTGAAACAGAAATTATTTCTAACCAGTATCATTGGACCATTAAAAGTTTAATGACCATTTACACAGAGTATTAATTTAAATGACACTTCTAAAGTGAGATTTAAAGTTAATGAAGCTTTTAAGAGACACTTCAGATTCCATAAATATACATATTAGTTTAAAACGCTGATAAAAGTTCAGAAAGATTATTAATAAGACATTTTACTTAATCGTAAGTTAAATATCATCCATTTATCTTGGTATTGATAGAAAAGTTTATACATTTTTGGGAAATTCTGCAGTGTGAATATTTTACTTAACATTCAATTTAATTTGTATTAATATAATTCTCAAAAATGAATTAAAGAGTACTTAAACAATTTAAAGTTTATTTCAAGTACTAATCAGTATAAATACATATTTCATACTGACTTTTTGATTGATTACTTAAAAAAATATTTTATTAACCGTTAAATGATGTTGTACATTTAGTCTCCATGCATTTTTCTACTCGTGCAATTTCTTCATCTAAAAGTAAGATTTATATAAAAATAATAAAGTATATAATTGATATACTTACTGATTTATTCAACTGACAAATACAGATATGTGAAATTACCATTGTGTTTATAAAAATTCAATTTTTTTTCTTTGTAAGTTATAATACTAATTGGGACAAAATGACCCAGTTTCGCAAAAAAATTTCCCGACACGAGTTTAAGAGCCAACACTAATTACGAAGATTTTTCGCTTGTATTTTAATATTTTTAAATTATTTTTTTCTCCATAGCATAGGTCGATATCTAATGTTCTGCGTTTGTACTTTTTCGATTTTGGTTACAGTTTTTTCTTTTTTTAATATGAGGATAGTTTCACTTTCAGAACAGGTTCCAACCGATTCCAAAAGTTAAAGAGAAATCTGTAAAGATTTCTCCCAGAGTTTAACATTAGTGTTTGAGTTTTTTCGCGTGACTAGTGTAAAGCTTTTAAGGGTTAAATGAAACATATAGCAACAAATCCCCTCTGTTGTCTTTCCATCATGAATGTTACTTTGCAAAAATAGAAATCCCTGTTTTACAGAATAAACTGCAATACTAAACATTTATTAAGCTAATGTAAAGAGGCCGTCATATTTGATTGTGTTTAAACTGAATTTGCTTGTTATAAATGAATTTTAAGCTAACTTGTCTAACATATTTGATTATAAAATCTTAAAGAATGAACTTTTACATGTCGAATGTTGATTTACTGCGTAATTTAATTATTGAATTGGAAGACAAATTTTAATAGTAGACTTTTGCAAATAAATTAGTAACATAAAACGAAGCAATGAAATTTCTTTGGTTGTAGAAAGTTTTAAAACATATGAACGCCGAATCAACATATATATATATCTATATATATATTTTTTGAAATGCTAGTTCCTATTTTATGAAACAACTAAAATATTTATAAAAGTGTGATATGTAAGAGATTTTTTTCAAATGAATATTTTCTTAGGAAGTTGAATGAAATGAAGATAAATAAGTAACTCAAAATGTTATTTTTATAGAAAATACATACTTTTCGAAAATTTCTTTAATATTTTATACAAAATTTGTATCTGACAACAAGCAAAAATACATGGTATACTGATTATGACATCAGGGCCGATTGTCCAATATATTTATAGAAAACTAAGGAAGCATTCATTGTTACCAAGGATTAATTGAATAGAAATAAAGGCCAGGTTGTATGCAATGCGCTATCGGCAAGATAAAGAAATGATCAAATATCTTGTAATGTGCTGTCCTAAAATATTTTGTTGAGTCTGAACACTTCGAATAATATAATAATTATACGAGTAATCCCTTCTTTCTTCTGAATTGCCCAACATCACTTGCATACGTTTGACAAGTTATAAAGATAGTATGTATGGTTATCTCATGAACGTAATATGGATATGAAAGGTTTGCAATGCATTGTGGAAGGATAAATGATTAGTTAGTCTATCTTAAATATGATACTTCGGTATTTAGTTCAGTCCAACCCGCACCAAACATTTTATGGATTACCTGAGAAACTTTGTTCATCATATTTAAAGTATTTTGCAACTTTTGGTGGAAAATGAAATGTATATAACAACAAAAAACATAAAAATCAATGGCTTCTTTCTAGAAAACAAAAAGTTATATGAATTGTAAACCCAAAACGCACAACCTGTGAATATGAAGTTACAATGACGTCAAAAATAACTTAACCGACGCTAACGAAAAAGACAGGCTACCGCGGTGCATTCGGCATATCTTTTTTTACAAACCGCGAGAGTGACGTGATGCTCTTTTCATACACCTGCATTGGTGGATTCGAGCATCACGTGATTCCGCCGGTCTGTAAAAAAAGATACGCGTAAAGTACCGTGGTAGCCTTTCTTTTTCGTTAGCCTCGTAACTTAACTAAAATGGGACTCACACAATGATTCTCAAGGGGCCTTTATTTTATGATTCCAATTTGAAGGCGCTGTCGAATCTTCAGGTGGTATCACGGTGAGCCACATAGAAGAGGCGCTTTAAAGTTGAAAAAAAATATTAAAAGCATCAGATAAATAATTTTGTAATAAATTTGCTACTTTTTAATGCCAGTATCAACTCGTCACGATATGTGGCATATTCACATCACAGTGACATTGATTCGATTCATTTTGTACGGCTCCGGACAACAATATGCTTCGTAACAAACGAAAAAAAATTCCATTGATAGATTCAATCGTTAAAATATTCTGTAACATTATGTAATTGGAGCACATCGGATAAAATATTCATAAAGAGCTTATAAAACTTCATTAAAAGGTCTTACGTGGTCTGGTGCAGATAATATAGCGGATCATTTAAGGTGATATCATAACGGCAGCAATTTAATTGCGAGTAGCCTGGGTAATGACATCAAGCACAGTTTTTTTAAACGTCTAATTTACATCAGCCAAAACGATACGCAACATTTCCTCAAAAATGAAATTTTACTTTTAATAGTCGTTGATAAAACATCAGAATTAACTATCATGACTTTCATAGATTAATATACAGAATGTCTCTTCTTATCATTGACCAATAGCTAAATCCAAAATTGTTAGTTTTACAGATATAGTTCCAGTTGCAAAAATGTTTCAAATGTTGTTTTTTATCATAAAAGAATCCATTTGCATCAAAAGATTTTTTTTTTTTTTAAAGTTACGAAATTTAAATTTGTATATGGTTTTTAATGGGATAAAATATAATTAGACAACCTTTCCCCGTGCTCTGACTAGCAAAACGATAAATATTCTATTTCTATACGACCGAAACTTATCGAGTTATGATACTTTAAATGTTATGATTTTCTGATTTTTCTGGCCCTAAAAACTGGAAAAAGCGCTTTACAAAACTTTTAGTCAGAAAAATGGCTGATATGTGTAGCTGCGAGCTGTACCGGGGAACAAAATTTGCATAATATGTGCATGAAAAGGTCCCATATCAGAAGATAAAAGAACGCAAAATTATGCTTCAAGCATAGACTTCGAAACAATTTTCCACACATTCAGAAAAATGTAACGAAACTTCACCGTTAAATAAGGTGAAAGTTGATATATTAAAAAATAGTTTAGAAAACATACAACATATTTAAACATTAAGTTACAGCAATTACCACCCATAGTGAGAAAAGTAGTCTAATTATTTTATGCAACCCTGTATAAAGTCTATAGATTTGTATACATACTACATAGAATATTAAAATTTAGTTCATTTTGAAACCGCATCACATAGTTGAAAATTCACTTTTAAAAATTTTGCCAATAAATGAAAATGCGCTCGAACTCTTTTGTACCGCCCTGTATATTATATAGAGATTTTTATACATACCAAATATTAAGTTAAAATCTAATTCTGGTAATAAACGCACAACACAATTACAAAAGCACGTTCAACAATTACCAAAATGGCATAGCCCTGGATATGATTCTTTGCATAGCCCTGTATATGATTTTGTTTATATTCCAAAAAACTTCTCTTAGCATGCTAAATATAGTTCAGCAGGAAAATACATAACACAATAAAAAACTACCTTTGAGCAATTCACGTCCATAGGCAGTAATACTTACGAATTCTTTTGTGTAGCCGTCTAATCAATTAAATTTATGCACATTACAAAATATGCATGAATTTAGTTAAAAACGCATATCACAATTGAAAAAGCACTTCTAGCAATTATCTCTCATAGATAGTATTCTAACTGAATTATTTTGTGTGTTCCTGTAAATGAGCGATAAATGCTATGCATACCATATTTTACAGTAAGTATCTTATGCTGTGGAGAGGTGACTGCAAAACATATGACTGCATGTGATACGTGTGACTGCATGTGATACATATGACTGCATAAACGTTAAGTGCGGCGTCCGAGCTCACTTCTCTACCAGATTTTGGTTCTTACAGAAACTTTAGGGAATAGCACTATGTTAAAATGCGTATGTAAAATAGCGACTGACTTGTTAATAGTATTATACATATCTCTGCGTGATCGAGAGTTTTTGTCTGTATAGTGTGAATTAATCAATTATATATAATAACACTTCGTAAGGCGGCTTTTATTGGTAGTGCATTTTTATACGCATTACATGACAATGCTCACAGCTCCACATTTTCCAGTATCGGCCATTTTTGTAACTAAACAGTTTTGTTGCATTAGTGATTTTCTCATGCTCTGAAATGTTATATCCTCCAAATATGAAAACCTTACAACCATGTATTGTCTCTCCAAATCTTTCTAAACAAGAATATTTTAATTTGAATCACCCAGTGCATCATCAACCCAATCGCAACGAGCGGTCTTTTACACTTCTTTTAATTCTTCGGCACCAGTTTTTCTAAACTGTAATTTTCGCCTATTTTAAGTAATTTATCTGTGATTAGATGAGGCGACAAATTCTGTATTAAAATACTGGTGTTCAAATTCAAGTATTTCATGCATTCTACACGACACGTATACGTACCACTCGTCGCAAAAAGGTTTAAGGATGTGATAGAAAAATTTGTTAAATGTGCTTTGTTAGGATTAAAATATTATGAATTCCAATATTTTCAACGAAATACTTTTTAAAATACTGTCACAAAATCTTTTACACATTTATCTAGTGTTATTGATTTTTTGAATGAATTTTTTAAATTTAAACCAAAGTTTGAAGTTAATGTTAATCTATTGCAGTCCAATGTTAAACTTTTCATAAAATTCTACTAGATAAATATTTGCCTGTTTCTCTATGTTTGACAAGTTAATGAATGATCGCTAGAAATGAATTTTAACACTCGCCACAATGTCCTATAAAGTAAAATTTTGATTGATTTATGTCTACAACACATTATTCAAAGGATTAAAATGATTTTCCGATTTTCTCACTTTTGAAGCTTCACGCAAGTTTCGTCTCTATCATTAATGATGTCCATTCATATCTTCACGTATGAAATAAACGCAGCATAATATGCACCTGAAATTATAGATAACACAAGTTGAATCTTATATGAAAATTTCTGTGTGCAAAACAGCTTAATGAATGATCGCTAGGAATAAGGTTTAAGACTCGCCGCAACGTCTTATTATGTTACATTTAAAATGATTTATTCCAGCAAGAAATTGAGCTATTCATGGAACTCCAATAATTTTCCCATTCCGACAGTTTGATTTTGCACGAACTGTTCAGCAATTACTTTCAGAAATATATAAAAATAATACTTTAACCCTTTAGCGGGCGTGTCCACAAAAAAGGACACCTAATTTTAATTCCAAAACTGACAAACGGCACCAAGAATATTTAATTAAAATTTTTGTTTTATAAAGTACTGGAAAATAAGCAAGTTTCTATTTTCTAAGGAACTCGCTTGTAAAAACTGGTGTCAGTTCACCATTTCATCATTTTACAAACAGACTTACTCCGCGCCGGAAAGGGTTAAGATGCGCATCAACAGTTAACCAAAAGTTAACTCAATATTTCGTTAGCTTCATTCGTTAGCTAATTGTTAATTCACATCAGCAGATTTTAAGCAAACATAACATCCACAGATAAAATTTTAGATACTATTATATGGAAGCTATTAAAAAACAGTTCATTTGTTAATCGGTATACACAAGAGTGAAATTTTATGGGGATCATGAGCTTTGACTTACGGAAAATTACACAAGAAACGCATTTTGTTGCATGGAAATACACATTAATATAGAAAAAGTGCTTCATTAAGCGATGTCGATACCTCCCTCTCTTTTCAAATATTTATACAGTATATATATATATATATAGAATATCTGATTCGGGAGTTAATATAGAAAAAATTCATATAATGATATTCATAAACTATAAGTATTTTTCAACCCAGTGTTCGAAAGATATGTTGAAAGAAATTATTTTCGTTATATGTCTCCTCACAATGCAAAATTTACTTTTAAATGTAGTTAATCTTCTTTTGGAAGCGTAAAACCACATTCCTTAGCTGATCAGCGACAAAATGTGCACAGCGTTTCAAATCACGATTATATTACTTAAAATTATTAATCTTATGAATACTTGAAATTTTTGAAGTATTGGATTTCTTTCCGCATTTATTTTTCTTTACGATTACAATTTTCTACTTGTTTATTCCAACGGTCCAAGCTTGCATAAACGTTTTACATACTTAAACTTGGTTTGTGTACTTTGTACGTTTTTGAAATTCCTATTTGATCTTGCGGTATTCCTATTACACCAGTAATATAGTGACTTTGTCTTACAGTGCTACAGTATAAATTTTCTTTTTTCATGTTCTCTCAACTCATGTTCTTTCAACTCTCATCAAAAGTCTCTGTCATTGGAATTTTGTATAGGTTTTCTGAATCAATTATTTCATTCGAAGAAGACGATGCAATATTAAGAAATTATTACAAACTCTCCTTGGACATTAACATGGTTTGTGATATGATACTATTTTAAAATTTCGGCAATGTCTTTTTAAAAGTTTAATTCCTTCTTCCGTTTCCGTATCATATGTTTCATATGTTTTTCTTTATAGTTCTTAAATAACATCTAGACGACATTATGTGTGTTTATTCTCACAATTACAATCATTATTATTTTTTTAAGTAACGATTTAATTTTCTGTATCAAAAATAAATTCTCGAAAATAAAGTAATCGAAAATAAAGTCCTTAAAAGTAAACTTGATTGCAAGTTAACAAAATATATTTGTAGCTTGTATAATTATTATTTTTAATTATAAAAGTAATATGAACACTAATATTGTATATTAACACTAGCGGGCACTGCACTACCCCTTACGAAATGGACTCGTTAACCTCTGTACAGACTCCGCATGCTAATTTGTTCTGTTTCAAAAAGATTACCCGAATATGGAAGATTCAATGATACTATCATGCTCAGTAGCAATTTTCTGTAATCGGGTGACCATTCATTTTCCTCTGATGGGGGGATTTTTTAGGTTTCCAGGGGCGCATCCACCGTTGTCGCGACAGCTGACGGATGTATTCATCATTGATTAAGTAAGGTCACATTTGAAAATCAGCTGGTATCAAATGGTTAAGAAAAGATCTCGCTGACTCCCGGCTTTTATAACGTCAAAAAGAAAGTCTTCTTCTAGATGCGATAAGAAAATTGTTTTAAATATGACGTTTTAAAATATCGTTTAAAATATGACGTAATTTTCCCTATTAAATGTTTTTTTGCACATAATAATTTAATTATTTTAAAGTTCTGTTTATTTTTTAATATTCACGTGTAAATATATTTTTCAATTTAAAAGTGTTTGGAAATATTATTATTTGGGCTTTTTAAAATCTGGCAATAGTCGATAAAAATGTCAATTTCAAATTACGAATTAAATCTCTGTTCCAATAATAAAATTTTGAATAAAAAATAAAAAATAAACCTTTAAAAATTGACAAATTTAAAACAATGATTCGATACTGCACACTATAATTTAGTCAAGTATATGCCGTCAAAAGATGGTTTAATTGCTACGCATAGTTTTTGATCCTATAAAACTTATGTAACTGAACTATCTTGGCAGATTTCAAAATTAAATAGCGCTTAAAATAATTATTTGATAAAAATATCTGCTTCAGTGTGTTTAACACAGAATTCTTTATAAAACCACCAGTTTTAGTGATTTTTTTTTTTTTTATATATATAATTGTTTCTGCAGAATAAGCCGAGAAAATGAAAATGTCGCAATAAATTCAATTACGGCAGCAGGAGCGCCAGTTATTATTTTTATTATTATTATTATTTTACAATAGAGAGATATGCACAAAGCACATGTTCAGATTGAAAGACTTTCGTCCAACGTATTGCAACCTCATTACAAATCTTTTTGATACTCTCCGGTATGAGTTCACTTAGATTACTTAAACCAATAATCAAAATTACACTGAAAAAAAAAGAAAAAGTGTTGATTTTACAGTATAATACTGGCACCCCCGCTGCCAGTATTATACCGTAAAATTAACAGTAATAAAGCCAGTATTATACTGTAAAATCAACACTTTTTTTTGCAGTGTAAGCGTGGCGATAATAAAAGGATCGAAGAGTCTGCTTGTGGCCAAATTTGTCTCAACCAATCACATTTTACTTCCCATATGTCGCTAGTCTGATTAAAAAAAAGTCATCTAATTAAAATTGATTCAATATCAATTAATTTTGTTTATTCAAATCACCATTTATGAAATTCGCCCAAAATGATTAAAGAAGCAAATTACACTAACAAGGGAAACTATTGTAGCTGTCGACGAGAATCTTAACGAAACTTTTAGAGGTGAATATGAACAAGCGTGTGGACAGAGCCACAGGGGCAACGTATGGTATTTAGCATTCGCTCCAACCCATGGAATAGGCCATGTAAAGTGTGCACTCAACTGCAATATTTGCAAGCATAGACAATGAGTCTGACTTGATATAACGAGAGAATGCAGAAAAAATAAGTATAATACTCACTCGGTATAAAATACTATCTTTATGATGAGACACGTAATCTGTGGTGATATCAGAATGCCTCATATCTCACAGATACGCTATATTTGTTTATTTGCCAGTTTATGGTTTCTAACACGACGGGCGGTCGCCCACTTTATTCTGCGATTCGGAAATGCCATACCTGTGATTTTATTCACATGCTTGTTCACTTTTAAAAATTTCGTAGCGATTCCGTCGACAGGTCCGATAGCTTCCGTTGTAAGAATATATAATTTTATAAAAACAAAACTACTTAAGTTCTAAAAAATAAGAATAAATATATTTGAAAGATATTACATATGATTTTTGATGTTACCTATAATCCATTAGAAAAGAAAATTAAGTTGGGTAAAATCGAATTATTGTGGTAAATGTGAGTGTATTGTCAATTTGAAATGTTAATTTATGATACATTTAATTTGTGAGTGCATTTCTATGTCTGAAAACTAGTTTGAATATTTCGTTGAATCCATAAATTCTGAAATAGAAGAAATGTGCACAGAATAGTTAATATCCATCAGAATTAAAATTATCACAAACAGATGGGTTGATTCAGCTTTCATATTCACCTACATAATATGAATATGAAAATTTTCAATCGATATTTTGTAGATAACTATGTTATTCTATCTAAAATTTGTTTTAGGAATAATTACATCCAATACTAGAAAGGAATTTTTCTGCATGTAATAACCGTAGATAGTTTTCTGTTATCACAGAGTTATTAAGAACGCATTTTTAAATTTTTTAGATATATTTATCGTTAAGTCAAAATAAATCTTGGACGCGACTTTTAAATGATTTCATGAATTTTAGATTACAAAAACAAATGATACCAAACATGCATAAATTATGTTAACTTCACAATTTTTTAATGCGAGTTTACAGGTTTCATAAATTACAGAAAACTTTCCAACTTTCTTTAAAATTTCTTTGAAAACTTACTTACCTTAAAGAGACGTGTCTGCATTAATTATGCGATTCAGGTCTTTTAAAAGATAAAGCACAATCAGTTATTTGATTTTAATCTTCGAATAATTAAGAAAAAAATGTATGTATCAAGAAATACGTGAAGGGCAGAAAGAGATATCTTAATAATTAAACTTAATACTGTTTATACTATTTTTAATTTTAAATGAAAGGAACTTAAAGCAAATACCAGAAATACCTGTTAATGAACAGTTTTTGAAATGCAATCTTTTCAAAATTCATTTTCATTGATGTTTAATATTCAATATTAAAATATTGCTTATAAAAAGTATTGGGAATAATAATAATAAAAAGACTTTAAAGAACGATTTGGTTCTCACAATCCAATCATATGAAATACTTAGTTCACTGATGATATAAGTCATAATAAAAATAACAGTTTATTTCCGTTTTAGTGTAAGTATCAGTGAGTGGTCTGCACTGTTAAAAGTTTTGTCCTGGTTTGTACCATATTTTGGTACTGCAATAGCTGCTACCATAAGATGGTTCAATCTCTTTCCAACATTTGGAGCTTCGGTTGAATCATAGCTCCAATTGTTGTAATGAGATTGCACCATCTTATGGTTGCACCTATTGCAGTGCCAAAATATGGTACACACCATGACAAAAATTTTAAGAGTGTAGAATTCTTTCACAGCGCTTTTAGATTTCAGTCCGAAAAATTTTCCAAACTCTGTTCTTACTTTACACAAGTCTTTGCACTATAAGATTTTTAAAGGAAATTGCGGAAATTCTAAAAGCAAGTTTCGCGAAATCGTTACAAAATTTCCATTGACCTATATTTAAACAAAAAGTTTTGTTTAAATATAGGTCAATGGAAATTTTGTTTGAATCAACAAAAAAAAAAATTTTTTTTGCAATTCCAAAAAAAATTTTTTTGTATCGTCTGCAAGAAATGTTTTGTTAATTCAAGTAAAATGGTTCAATTTTACTTGAATTTTGCTAAAACAACCAAAATGTACTCAACAAAACATGTTTTGTAGTTTTAATCAATTCCTTTTTCTGGGTGCAGAATTATATTTTATCTTAGGTTCTCCATACCAAGATTATTTCACTTGCTGAGCCTATTTGATATCGGAATAAGACACCAAATCATAAAGGATCTGATAAAAAAAAATCAGCATTCATACGCATTTAAAATTAGTTTGAGAAAAAATGTTTACATTCATGCTAGATATTTGTAGAGTGCAAACATCTGTCCTTACAAAGTATTTATAAGAAATATAGTCTTATCATAAACCGACGCTATAAAATAGAATCTTCGTCTCCTTCTTTTTTTCATAATTTGAGTTCTGTAAATAATAAATTGTAATGAAATATGAATAGAAGATCTGTAGTCTTATCGTAAGGTTTTGTTGACGCCAGTTTGATTTTTTTTTCAAGCTATATAAAATCAATACTTGATATGCCGCAAGATGTAATGTTATCTGGAAATCACTGTCCAATTCTTTCGATCTAAGGAAAATATATTGCTGCAGTTTGTTGAACGTGATTTTTTGTCAACAAGAATTCAACAATGGCAGCTTTGACAGCAGCACTGTTTATGTTCGAAAGCTTTATATAAGAAGATTGATGTATTTCTATTTTTTTAAATTATTTGATTGCCTCGAGCGCTAAATTTTTAGGAGCACCAAAAAACTGTAACACTAAATATATAGTAGCCACTAAGGAAGGAACACCATAGTTTGAATTGCCTTGAGCTTACAAAAACCACCTTATGCCACTGGTGTTCAAAGGTGTTGGGGAAGCGTTTTTGCTACATACTTTGGTCAAAGCAAAGTTTTGTGGTCAAAACTTTTTATTCTAAAGTTGTATCATACAAGCATGTGTGCATTAAATATAGCTGCCAATCTTCCTTGTTTTTTCAAGTCATAAAACATATGAAATCAAAATGTTATTTAATAATATGTTTTGTTTCTATGTAGCACTAATTTAATTGTATTTATTAATTCCAGTTTCTGGTTTAAAGTATGTTTGTTTGATTTTAAAAATTTGGAAAGTTAGCAGATATAATTAAACCTCTGCGTACGGCTCGATTTTGACATTTTCCTGTGATGAAATACGGGACGATTTTTTTAATATATTGCCTATCTGCATATATTATCATTCATATCTTCACCAACATTAATTATTTTATGTATATGTATTTCCAAACAATAACCTTCGTAGTTAATTTCTAGTAGAAAACTACTACAGAGATTATTGTTTTTAAATAGGGGCAAACAAAATAACTAAAAAATAGTCACCTGCACCCCTTCGCCAGGGATTTTAACGCGACCCGTAATAGAGGAGGAACATAATTCGCAGGAATTACGGGAGTCGTGGAGTAAGAAAGCGATTAACGTTAAAAGGAGTGCTAATAATATTCTAAACTATTCTTTTCTTATGAAATATGCTTTTATTTTCCTTAGATTAATGTTCACCGAATCAATAAACTCATAAAAATTAATTATTTTGTAAAATTCGAAAAAACAGATTCATCCGCAAAGAGAACATTGGACCAATTTTGTGGACGAACAACACATGCTTTGAAAACTCTTTTTGTCATGCTTTATTGTCCATAAGCATGGCATAATGCATGAACCTCTATAGAGGTTCATGGCATAATGTCTATAATTCTGAACAGATGACCGTGAAACTAGTTTAACTTTTCAGTGGCCGCCCTAGAATAGGGGTGTGTGGCATTTTTTATCAGTTACAAATGCAACATGTTTCAGAACAGTAATATGAGACATCTTAGACGAGCAATTATACGTATCAGTAGTAAAGATTGAACTTTATTATCGGTGTCATTTATGAGAATAAAATGTAAGAAAAATCGCGTATTTGTAAAATTTAGATAGCGTTTCCCGCTGTAAGGTTAACGTTGCCTTTCTGTGTGAGGATATCAGTGGGATCAAAGTCACTGATCGTCTGGCATCTGTATGATTTTTGAACAGAGACAGAAAAATAATCTGTACTTTTCTCATGGAATACCCAAAACTTGTAGACTTCTCACACGCATTATTTGACATTCTGCATTATGAAATTGTAGTTCCAGACAAGGGTTAATACATATTTGCAAACGGGTCCGATCCTTGAGTATGCACTTACATATCATCGTAATATCGGTTTAAAAAAAAGTCACATATATTTAAATCTTCAAATTGTCACAGAAAAAAAATATAAATAGCCATTCGATTGGAAATTAAGTCTTCATTTAATTTATGTTAAAAAAAAAATATCCGTTTAGGGGTCTTCATCATACTGAAATTGTACCAAACTCTGGCATTTTCAATACAAAAAGGTAATTTTGACATCATATTTGTATTTTTCGGTAATTTTTACCTTAGGATACAAAATTCAATCATCCGGTTAAATAGTTTAGAAAATATGAAGATTTAAAGTTTGGAACTCTTAATGTTAAATTCATTTGTAATTGTAGCAAAACAGGTTGCAATGCATGAAGCATATCTCAAAAATACTTGACAGAATGAACTGTAATTTTGGATTTGAATATTAGAAGCTTTTAGAAATCAATTTCTGTTAAAAAATTTCCAAGTTACGCTTCAAATTTTTTTGAAAGTCAATTTCAAAAAATAGATATTTTCGAAAAAAAAAAATGAAATGTATAACTTGTACATTTTTTAACAGAAACAAAATTCTAGAAGCTTCAAATATGCGGATCTAAAATTACAGCTCATTCCATAAAGTAATTTTTGAGCTATGCTTAAAAAACTAAACGCATTGCAAATTGTTTAGCAACAATTACGAATGAATTTAGCATTAGGAGTTATAAACTTTAAATCTTCATAATTTTTTAACTACTTGATCGAATTACTTGCCGTTTGGTAGTCTAAAGTAAAATTTGCCGAAAAATCCAAATATGATGTCAAAATTAGGCGTTCGTATTGACAATTTCTGAGTTTAATACAATTTTAGCATGAACACGACGCCTAAAACTTTTTTTTTCTTTTGTAACATATATTGAAAGAAGACTTAATTTCCAGTCGAGGACTATTTCCAGTTTTCCGTGGGACAATCTAGTAATTAAAATGCACGTGATTTTTTTGTTTGACCGACTGTACATAGTATATCAAAAAGTACATAATATATAAATATATCAAAATGTACATAGTATATAAATATAAAATAAGTGACTTGCTCATAACATTAATTGTAAATTTTGTGTACAGTTATTTAAAAAAATAGTTTACGTTGGCGTTGCGCTGCTTCACTCTATAAAAATGTCTAAGCTGATGCGGAAAGCTGGGATATAAAGTCATTTAATTTCCACTCTTCATTTTCTTTTCTTTTCTTTTCTTTTCTTTTCTTTTCTTTTCTTTTCTTTCTTTCTTTCTTTTTTCTTTCTTTTTTTTTAAAGAAAAAAAGAAAGTTGGCATTTGAAAGTTTGAAGCCAATTTCTGCTTTCTTTAGAAGCACGGTGCCTTTTATTTAAAACAAATTGAATAATATTTAAAATTACTTTACACAAAAATTTCAAACTACCTTTTAAATATTCTAGTTATTCCATCTCCATTATAGTTATTTAATTACAGTTCTGCTATTTTGAACGAACCAGTCGCAAGTCAACTGATTGCTGGTCTTGACATATTTTCGCAATAGATGGCTTCGCGCACTTATTTTCAAATTTTGCAGACTTTTTTTTAATTCGGAAACTGCATACTCCAATGATGTAAAACAAGCTATCTAAAAAGTGAAATATCTTGTATGTTTAACACATGACTATTAAATAAATTATGCAAATTGCATCACGTATATCTGTCATTTACACCTCTAATGTAAGTAAATATGATGTTTCGATATATGCAAATGTGTTGTTTTAGTTTTTCCCGATGTTTATATTTTATTGCTTAATCTTCTATGAGGGTATAATAGAATTATTATATTAAGTTAATCAAGTAGGGTAACTTACAAATAGGAATAAAAGTATTGTTAAAGGTCTCATTTAAAAAAAAAAAATCTTTATTATTTCGCTGCCAGGTTTTTATATTAATTGTTCTACAAATTTAAGTCTGTTTTGGATAAGCTGGCAAGAACTATATAAATCATTCTTTAGATTTTTTCAGATGCCGACTTTTTCGTGACTTTGTAAAAATTTATCAATCATAAAGTGCTAATTGTTAATATTTTAATTTTAATGCAAATTTCAAACATATTTTTAGGATACATGAAATAAGTTACATGTACTTTCCGTAATATAAAATTCCTTTAATAACTGGATAAAAAAATAACATGTTTTGTTACCGAAGTTAAAATCATGCGTGCCCAATGCATTACATGAAAATCAACAGTTCTGCAAAATATTCTGTGTTAAAAGGAATTCGGATTTTTATTTCTTCCCAAAAGAAATTTCACTCAGTCTTAATGTAAGCTCTTATTTTCTGCCTGTAAAGTCTACTAAATCTAGCTGTTTCAAGAACATCGATCAGGAAAAATCAGCAATTGCTGTCAAGAAAAAGAATTTAAACACGAAGATTTTCGGTTTTCATTTCTTTAAATACATTTAGTTTAAGTGATTTTATGTAGTTTCAATTTTTTTTCCTCATAGTGATTTTTCCGTTGGAATTTTGTTTTGCCGTTTATTTTTCCCTAGCGTAACTTTATTATGTTCAAACGTATAAGAGTGTAATCATGAATTTTAAAAAGCAAATAACTTAAAGGTATCAATTGAAATTATTAATTTACCATAATGTAGTGAGGTGGAGAGTAGGCTGCAAACTGCTAATGATGAAGTTGTTTTCCCGATTTTGTACATGTGTGATTGGAATGGACCAGGATTTCAGATGAATAAAATTAGAAATATATTGTTGATCTGGAAATTTGTTGCAACTATTGGAAGGAAATTATCTGTGTAGTGACCAATATTCGCTATATTCTATTGTAGTTGCCCTTTTGAAATTGATTTTTTTAGCTGTGCTTTTAAATAGGAAGTTGGAAAAGGTATGAAGGATGATAGAAAATTTTGAGCGACTCCTTAGGCATTCTAATTCGTTTCCAGTTCTGACTCAATTTAAATAAATTAACTTGATGTTGGATAATAAGGCTAGGATTTCCGAAATCAAGTGATCTGTGGAATCCGCTTTGAACAATGCAAAAAAGCAAAACAAAACTGGATAGGCTGTCGGATGACATTAAAATAATTTTCCCATAGATGAAATTGCCCGTAAAATTGCTTGCTTAATGGCCAAAAGTTGTGCTTTTGACCCCCTCATATGTTTCCGCTGGTATTTCCCAAAAAACTTGTAACTTCGTTTAACTAGTGAACGTTGCAAATGGGACCAAATTTTCAAATTTCACGTTCCTATCTTTTCTAGTTCAGAAAATATACGAACTTAAAGTTTCGTTTTCTTGACACTCAGTCATTCAACGATCATCAATAAGCTAAGGTACCTCCCGTAGCCCTAGAAACTTGAAATTTGGAATAAAGGTAGTGTTTAGGATACAAAAACAAAAAAATTAAAAAATTCGGAAAATTCGAAAAAAAAACGAAAATTTGAAAAATATTTCGATATTCTAGCCTTATTAACTTAAAACTTGGCGTAAACGTAGTATTTAGGATATAAAAAAAGTAGGAATTAAAACATTCAAAAAATTCGAAAATTTAATCAAAAAATCGAAAAATTCGAAAAAAATGGAAAATTGGAAAGTAATTTTATTTCGTAGCCCTAGAAACATGAAATTTGGCATAATGTGTTTAGGTTGTGTAGAAGATGTATAGCCTCGTGACTTTTTTACCGTAAAAAGTTCTGAGATCATGTAGAGCCAAGTTTATTTCTCTTATTAAATCTGAAATTTCCATTCGCAAACTACTCCTAGTCTCTACATCTTTAGTTAAAGAATATTTTATTACTTGGCAATTACGCAGCACAGGGAAGTTATTGAACCTTTAATATGTTATGGGATGGGATGGGTTTAATTGATTAAGACCAATTATAAAGAGGCATTACATTCTCGTGCTGCGTAATTGCCAAGTCACAAAATATTCTTTAACTATAGATGTAGAGATGGGGAGTGTCTGTGAATGAAATTTTCAGCGTTAATAAGAGAGATACACTTGGCGCTACATGATCTCAGAACTTCTTATAGCAAAGAGTCACGAGACTTGGCTTACATGTTTTACATGTGATGTGTTTGATGGGATTTTGTTTTCATGAACAGGTACTCGTGTCGCTCTTAGAACGGTCCGTGAAAATAAGGACATCGTCATTCAATTTGTGATGGATGTTGAAAGAATTCCTTTCCAAAAAGGACCCAAAAGACAGTTTGAGCATGTATAGCGGAGCAAAATGATATGCTGTTGCGTTATTCAATCTTGTTACAAGTGAGTATTCTGCTTCTTGGGCTATTTAGAGATCTTGTGGCATTAGGCCTGTTAATATTTGAAGTGCTGGTGTAGAAGTTCTTTTAGAAACTACTGGCCACAAGTATGTCTGAGTGGTTCCTAATCAACCTGACTTTCGTGCAGGAGGTTGACTGGGGAATTCATCCGAGGACCCCATAGTGGCAACAACCATTTTCGGAGGGTTGCTTAACCGGGTCCCAGACGGATGCAGGTGTTGATGGAGCTCTACTTACGCTTCATGACTGCGTCGTGACTTTGTCTTGGCATAGTCACCGAGAGCAAGTGTGGTCGGGGATTTCGTCTCCATCGCCACATCGGGAGGATCCTATTCATTGCTACGGGTGGCGATGGCTGTGGAGCGCATTCATCGTGATAGCGAAAACAGGTGGTTGTCTATGAGACGGATGATCCAGCGGAGCACAGACTGTATCAGGTCCGGTCGGATCGCTTTTTTGCTCTGTTCCTCTGCTCCGTTGTCCTGATTCCCCCGGGCCTAGTCATAATGGGGTACGCAGGATCAGGGGGGCTACTTTTCCTATTTTTTAGTCTATATTATACTTTATTTTCTAATTTTTCATGATTTGTGTTGTTTTTGTTCCGCCGGTGAAGAGCTAGTGGTCGCTTCTGTAGGCTCTCCACGATCCGAACTGGTGGTGGAGTAATTCTCAGGAGGGGCTTCGCATTAGTCTCTGGGTGATTTCTCACTCCTGTGGGCTGCCACTCGTAACTCGGGAGTGATGATGTGACGGGCCTAGCTTGCTCCGGGCCCTCTCGGTGTTATTGAATGCGGCTCTTTCGCAGCGTCTGGAGTCGAATTAACAAACCCTCATCCAGTGCTGGATGAGTGCCTTTAACTAATTGGTCTTACACGCTATTGTAATAAGAAGAAGTAGAAAACATTGTGCTCGTTAGTGTATTGTAGTGCACGTTGTAAAAAGAGCACACTTATTAGGACATTTTTCTGTAGCTAAATCTGAAGACTAGGTAAAAATAAATCTTTATTTTTCTAATATGAAGAAATGTACAGAAAATGTTGTAAATAATTCTATAGAATATATTTTAGTAGATAAGAAAAAAAAAGGTAGAAAGTTTCTCAAATCCCATACCCAAGGAAGTTATCCCATTGTCAACATATCATAACGATTACATTGGACTTTTGCCATATACAAATAAAAAATATTTGTACCACATTTTCACAGTTATTTGTGCTTTTAGTAAATCTGGCTGGTTTTACAAAGTGAAAAAAAAAATGTTTTCTCATGGCGTCATTTAAAAATTAAAGCAACAGCAAGCTATTTTTGGAAATCCAGCTTGAATCATATAAGATTGAGGAGCTGCTTTTTCATATAAAGAAGTAAAAGATTATTGTGATTATGAGAATATCGAGCATATTATCATAACCACAAGAATTCCTAGGGGTAACGGACAGATTGAAAAGTTGCATACACAATTATTCCAGTATTGTAAAGGCTTACTACAGAAGAACCAAGTTAGTGGTATAAGTATGTAGATTCTGTTGAGAGAACTGTGAATTCTGTAGCTTCAAAAAGTACCAGAAGAAGCATATCGAGCTACTGACAGGAGTAAAAATGAGAAGAAAAGAGCAATTAATTTTAGAAATTTTAGAGGAGGAACGAACTAAATCGATGGTGGATTATTTAAAAATTATTCGTGCAGAAGCAAGAAAAAAATATTATAAATGTAAGAAGAAAACTGAAAAGATTATAACAAGAAAAGAAAGAAAGCACATGTTTACAAGAAAGTGACTTAGTTGCAATCCAGACTATTAAGTTTGGAACTGACATGAAACTGAGAGCTAAATTTTTTAACTTTGAAGGGCTTCGGGTCAAGCCTAATGACAGGTATGATTTAAAGAAAATTGGTAACCATGAGGTCTAAGCACTAGAAGTTCCTCAGCAGATCATATAAAGTTATGGTATGGACAATAAGAACTCATAAACTGTTTTTACTTTTTGTTTTTCATGTGTTTTGTTTTGACAGGTTCCCAGCAGTGTCTTATACAGCTGACATGATGAGGACACCGCATGTCAAGAAACCCGAGCAGTTATAGGACGAGCAACTTATATTTTTAAAGCACTGCATGAAACATTGTACGCAAGAAGGCTTTCTGCTTCGTGTAGGAGACAAGAAGGTTTGTTTGTGTTTTTGAGTTGTGTAATGGTAGATCAACGTGTAGGTTGCTTCCATGATTTTGCTATTTAATAACTGTATTTTGAAACGTTTACGTGCAGGTACAACTTATTACTATGATAGAAGAAGCTCGTGGTGATGCAGCTTTAGTTGTAAGCTCGAATTCAAGTTTTTTATTTTATGTTTTAAATGTGATACATGTTTTGTGTTCTGTCTGAAAATAGACATATTTTGTTCAAGAACAGTTTATGTTCATTCATATTCTTAGATACTCACTAATTCTACATGCACTCACATACATACATACACGCATTCGCACACACATAATATATCATGGATGAAAGCGCTGCGCCTCAGTCGAGCTGTTGTCTGTCATTAAATTAGGCAAATTAAAATGTAATGGTGGCAATCGGCTCAATGTGGTGCAGCATTTTCATCTGTTATATGTACATGTATACATAAATACATGTATATTTAAATTTATATATACATATATTAATATTTCATCAAACGTTATAGCCAAAAAATCTACAAAAGACAGTAAAACTGGGTTAGGTTTCCGTAAAACACCTTTTTTTTCAACTGAATGCACTGAATGTTTGTGAATGTTTAGATTGACAGAAAGTTATTTTTGTTAGGCAGTCATTTTTGTTAGGTAATGAGTCATTTATGCCTAGGGTAGGATTTCAATTGATGTCATGTATTTTAAAGTGATAGGATGACTTTTATCAGTGTAATTTATGATTGACATCAAGATGATAAAATTTTACGTGTTCTTTCAACGCGTGAGCTAGTAAAGCATAAACCAGTTAAGAATACATCCTAACGAAATAACTGGTTGCTCAGAAATTGATGTCTTATAGTACAGTTGAATGAAGAAAGCTACAATTAGGAAAGAATCTGAAGGAAAAATGGTAGAAAATTAATATGCATCGAAAAAGAAAAAAAAAAAACAGATTTGTAAATGCGGGAACAGGTTAATGACAGTAAATAATAATAGAAGAGTAAAAAACGTGCGTTTAGGCGACAGAAAAAAACTCCTCTCAGTATATAGAAATTAAAAGGACACGCGGTAGTATGAAGTTGAAGTTAAAATCAGAGACAGATTTCTGTAGGCTGCAGTAGTTTAATTTAAATGCTAAAATTCCACAATATATATATATATATATATATATATATATATATATAATTATAATATATATATATATTGCTCAAATAAATGTTGGAAAAATTAGCCCGGACAAAAATGCATGTTAAATTGACAAAGAAATAGCGAGGCTGTGTTATTTCGAGAGATGAGACGTAAAATTCATTTTTAGGGTTCCGTACTAAAAAAGTGAAAACGGAACCATCATCAGATCACTCTTGTGTCTGTATGTCCGTCTGTTAGAGTCCCTTTTCTCGTAAACTGTGGGACGTGGAAAGTTCAAACTTGGGTAAGTTATAAAGTTTTTTCACCCACATATTTTCAGATTATTAGTCATTCAAAAATATATCTAGAAAAAATTTAGGGGGCTAATTAAGTTACTTGAAAAAAAAAAAGTTTTCTTCATGTATATCATGTGGCGTATCGTGTGAAAGTTCTTGTAATATAAAATTTGAAAATATATTTGTTTTAACTTTAGGTATTATATTTTCAGAGATATTGTCGAAAATGCACCGCAAAAATATGCCCCCCTCCCAGCCCCTTCTATTTCCAAATCAACTGAAACTAAAATTATGAAAAAATTAGGAGTTTATTTAAACCTTGCAGGAAAACTATAGCGATTTTTCTAAGTAACATAGTTTTTGGGAAAAATGCATTTTTCTGCTCTACACAAACTTTCAGCTGGTCAGCGGGGGAGTTGACGGGCATTCTAGGTATCTATCGATGCAGAATGATCCAATGATATTTAATTATGATTTTCGAAAAAAAAATGTCGGTAATTAGCTGAGATATTAATTAAGTTACTTGAAAAAAAAACTTTCTTTTAGGTAGATTTCGTAAGAAATACTACCTATTATATTCTCACCTAAGTTGGAAATTTTGAAAAATTTTTGCAGATTTACGCCGATCATGACTCCCAGAACCCAAAACCACCCCCAGTTCAAAAGTTTATATATATACATATCTATCTATCTATCTATCTATCTATCTATCTATCTATCTATCTATCTATGTCACTTTTTTCTGACCACGATAACTGGAAAAATTCTGCAGAAATCTCTTCCAAACTGATACATAAAATCAAGGGTCATAAAATCTCGGTCAAGTTCGTTAATGGGCAAAATCGAACCAAGGGGGGGGGGAAATGGGGGGGCTTTTTGTGAAAACAGAAAAACCCTCATAATTTCTTTATTATTATACGTATCGAATCCGTTTAAAGTTATTATTACTTCTAGGAAAAGGGCCGAAAATTTATGTATGACAGATTTTTGATATAATTAAAAATGGCCCCAAGGGGGGAAAAAAAGGGGGGGTTTTAGGAGAAAAAAAAATCATAGCTTCGTCAATTCACAAGATATCAAATCCGCGTAAATTTATTATTAATCCTCTTAGTATTATCTAAAACTTTTATATTGACAAGTTTTTTATAGGACCAACCGTTATAGCAAAAAAAAAAAAAAAAAAAAAAAAAATCCCTACCGGCTCCGCCTGCAAACAACTTATTTTTCGAAGTAGGCGGTTCCAACTCCCGCATCTTTTCGAAACTGATACATAAAATCAAGGGGCATAAAATCTCGGTCAAGTTCGTTAATGGGCAAAATCGAACCAAGGGGGGGGGGGGGGGTGGGGGGGTTTTGTGAAAACAGAAAAAAACCATAATTTCTTAATTATGATACGTATCGAATCCGTTTAAAGTTATTATTACTTCTAGGAACAGGGCCAAAAACTTATGTATGACAGATTTTTGATATAATTAAAAATTGCCTTAAGGGGGGGAGGGAAGGGGGGTTTAGAAGAAAAAAATTCCTAACTTCGTCAGTTCCCAAGATTTCAAATCCGCTTAAATTTATTATAAATCCTCTTAATATTATGTAAAACTTTTATATTGACAAGTTTTTTATAGGACCAACCGTTATAGCAAAAAAAAAAAAAAAAATTAAAAAAAAAAAAATCCCTGCGGCTCCGCCTGCAAACAAGTTATTTTTCGAAGTAGGCGGTTCCAACTCCCGCATCTTTTCGAAACTGATACATAAAATCAAGGGGCATAAAATCTCGGTCAAGTTCGTTAATGGGCAAAATCGAACCAGGGGGGGGGGGGATGGGGGTACTTTTTGTGAAAACAGAAAAAAACCCATAATTTCTTAATTATGATACGTATCGAATCAGTTTGAAGTTATTATTACTTCTAGGAGAAGGGCCGAAAATTTATGTATGACAGATTTTTGATATAATTAAAAATAAATTTTGATAAAATAAATTTTGATATAATTAATTATAACTAAAATTTTTATATTGACATGTTTTTTATAGGACCAACTCTTATAGCAAAAAAAAAAAAAAAAAAAAAAAAAAAAAAAAAAAAAAAAAAATCCTTGCTGGCTCCGCCTGCAAACAAGTTTGGTTTCGAAGTAGGCGGTGTTCCAACTGCAGCATCATCGCAAAAAGGTCATTTCTTCCGCAATTCCCGACAAACAGGCGCCCCACGGTCTGCGTCTTCGAAATCTTCCTGTGCCTGTAGGCCGAGCCGTCAGGGATTTTTTATGTATCGTGTAGGGTATCGTTCAGAAGATCTCGTAATATCGAACTCAAAAATATATTTGTTTTAATTTTAGGTGTTATATTATCAGATATATCGTCGAAAGTATACTGGAAAAATATGTTCTCCCCCCCCCCCCTGCTATTTCGAATCTACTGAAAATAAATTTATGAAAAAATTAGGGGTAATAATCAAAATTTTATTGCTTAATAGGCGTATAGCCAACATAGTGAAGAAGTACCCATGCCGGGACTCGAACTCTGGTCATCAGTATAGCGCAATGACGTTCTACCAACTGAACCACTTGGGAACAATACTCAGCCTGGAACTTTCTCACTATAACATGTTGGCGAGGCTACACACGCAGCACAAGATGGAATATTTTCCGTGAGCCACCAACCCTGAGGCAAACACGAAATCAAAGAAAATCCAGCATCTATAATTGAATAAATTCATATTTAATACTTTGGAAATTTTTCCATAGAAATTTTTCTATGGAAATATTTCCAATCCTGGGGCAAACACGAAATCAAAGAAAATCCAGCATCGATAATTGAATAAATTCATATTTAATACTTTGGAAAATTTTCCATAGAAAATTTTCTATGGAAAAATTTCCAGTTTCAGTTTAAGGTAAGACTAATCTAGCTACTGCTTCTCAGAAAATGAACATACAAGTGTACACCAGTATTTTATAAACACAAATTTTGGCGTATAGTTGGTTTTGGTAGGGGAAAAATTCATTTTTCAACCAGATAATGAATGCATCGCGCCATACATCAAGAACTACGAAAAAGTGGTTCAATGATAACGAGATCACATTAATTGTTTCGACTCCGTGACTGGTGATATGAACATTATAGAAAAATGAATGGAGTTTAGTGCTGAACATTTTTACGTAAATGGCAAGAAATATTAATACATTATAAATCGTGAGGAAGCTTTTTACAATCCTTGGATATCTATACCACATCATAATTATCAAAACTTCTACCAAGCATGTCGAATCGTACAGCTGAGTGTATCGAAAATAAAGTATACATAAAGGTTACATTTCTTATTAAAATTCTATCTGTTCGAATGTATGAGTAGTGTTCTTATAATTATCATCATTAAAAATTTTTAATATTTTTTCTTGTTTCATATATATACTATATGTAATATAAATGAACAAGACAGTTCATTTTAAATAGTATATAATATTTATTAATACTTAGAATTGTATAAAATTTATTATTCTTTACTTTTTTTAGTGTCTTTATAATTTTGGTCAAGTGTGTACGAAGCAAAATTTTCAATCTTCTTTAATAAAAAGGTATGCGTTGCTGACTACTGGGATTTTCGCTAATCGTTGCCACAGATTAATCACGGAAAATGAAACAATTGAAGTTACTGAAAAAAACAATTGCTCGAAAAGTATTTGTCAGAAAATTGTTAGACAAACTTCGTTAGAAAGGTAAAAAATTGTATTTTTCTTGTTATAAATTTCAAATCCATTGATTATACCATTTTTCAAATATTGAATTTCAAAAATTACCAAATTTCACAATAGAGTACCATAGCGAAAACTTCACGCGTAAAAAAATAATAATAACAGCATTTTGTCAGCACGAGTCACAAATTATAGTAACCGTATTATTTCGTTAAAATATAAAAGTGAATTATGATGTCACGAGTGCATGATTTTTAATTCTCGACAAATATTAGATGCGCCATTTCTTTTTAGTTGTGAATAATACAGGTTCATTCACGTTATTAAAAAATGTAGCTATAAAACATATAAATCAAAGGAAAACAGTAGGTAATAAATTGTAAACGTAATAATAAACCGTATTAAAAAAACATAACAGTGAAATAAGAATCCGTTTTTATGTTATTTTAGGCCAGGTAAAGGTACAGATTACTTTAAAATACAAGGTTACATTCACCGATATATTTCGTTTGATTCAAGGTTCTTTTGGAGAAAACGACCAGCGCAGCGGGCGTAGTCTGCTAGTAACCTAATATAGAGGATAAATCAATAATATATATTTATATATATTTATGTAAAAATGTAAAAATGGTGCGTACTATAGTAATAATAATATTAAATAAAACAGCATTAGATTATAATAAGTTTTTGTAATAATTAGAGTAGATATGTTTCATATAAAGAAATATATTTCTGTTTGTATAAAAAAATACAAATTGAACATTTTATACATTTAGTCAATTTTAGATAGCTACCTACAGTTTGGTCGCCCCCCCCCCCCACCAAGTAATAAACTGTTATTCCAACGGAATCTATTGCCTTTATGTGATTTTCTTTCCTTTTTTATTTGTTTCTTTTTTTTCGTTTGTTTCTTTTTTTTCTTTCTTTTTTTTTTTTTTTTTTTTAAGAAATTAAGATATTTTGAAGAAGTATTTTCCTTAGATATTGATTTTTATTTTGTTTATAATGTAGATGCTGAGATTAAAAATTTCAATACAAAACAAATTGGGAGAATTATCAGAACAATAAAAACAATTAATAGCATCAACATTAAACTACTTACAAAAGAAGTGAAAAAAAAAAAAACCCTGAAAGATAAATATTTTTTCCGAAAGGAATTAAAGATAAATAGGCTGCAAGAAATAATTATCAAAAGAAAACTCTCACTACTTACATCGCTAAAATATTTAATATAATTTTCATTTTGTGTGTAAGATTTTTTTTAGTTAGATTATTTAAATTGGGCTAAATAATACGTGAGAAAAATAACTTAATCCTTATTCCGTAAGAAATAATTTAGGAATTCGCAAAAACTTTATACAGTATAAAAGAAAAGCTATAAAAAATAAATATATTAATGATGCTTTTGATAATTTTCACTCATTTAAAAAATCATTATTTTTTTTCAATATAAAAATTTAATGCAACATAATATTATTCTTTATTTGAAATGTTTTTAGTCTTTTTAAATAGAATAAAACAACTTATAAAGTATTTTTTTTTTGTAACCTTTCGGCAGGCGCGCTTTATTTTATTTATATATTTTTTTAGTAAGGGGAGTCGGATTTTTTATACGTAGTATTTGCGCTATAAATGCCAGATATTTCACTATAGTAATAAGAGAAATGTTGAAACAACAATTATACATATCAGTAGTGAAAATGCCATTTGGCAGAGCAAAGTGCAAGAGAAATCACACTTGTCGTAAAATTTACGAGAGCACGCTTGCTGAAATGTAGTGATGGGTATAACGATTATTTTGATTATTCGAATGAATCATTCGGGCATGTGCAGAAGCATATCTGTCAAACTTCAATTTTTTTTTTTATTCAATTACTACCAGAAATTTTGAAAAAAAAAAAAAAAGTTTCTGAACTTTCAAAGTTTCAGAAACTTTTTTTTTTTTTCAAAATTTCTGGTAGTAATTGAATAAAAAAATTTTGAAGTTTCACAGATATGCTTCTGCACATGCCCGAATGATTCATTCGAATAATCAAAATAATCGTTATGCCCATCACTACTGAAATGTTAAAATCGTGAAAAACCTATTAACAGGGGGAAAAAAGAAAAAACAAATTGCTTAGTTATATTGATGATAATTTTTTAAAAGCATATATCCTATATATTTATAAATTTTACAATTATTTATGATAAATGATTTTTATTTTAAAGCTCTGGCATTAAATTTTATTAAAGTAACGTTATTTTTTAAGTATGAAGCAATAATTCTTCAATATTTATTATATTATTTGAAAATTTAGTTTTAAACGGTCTTTTTAAATAAATTTATTACAAAATTTACAAATGGAAAAAATATTGCATTCATAATCACAAAAAGTAAAATTGCTTCAAAAATTTTTAATGTACATGTTAAAAAAATATCAGAAACTACATTTACGAGTCTTTGAAAATTAAATAATATATACCGACATATGGAAGTCCGAATAATACATATAAAATGGATTTGTTTCAGCTGAAGGCACTTTCTAAGCATTTACCATTTGTCCAATAAAATTATGTAAAAATTGTTTATAGTACGTGATGTGTGATCGAATTAAACAAAATGTTCTAGATTATTATATAATTTCTTTCTTTCTATTAAAGGAATTCTTCATAACTTATATTATGGAACAAAAATGTGTCCATGAGTAACACTGACGTCATTTCGAAGGTGGTAACGATCTGAGCCATCATTAAACTTCTATTCGGAAATTTATTAACTTCTAAACATTGCACAATTTCAAGTTTTACACCGTCGAATAGGGAAAAAAAGTAATTTCCAAAGCAATTTGCTTGAAAACTATACATTAAGTTACTTAAAAAAAAGATATTTTAAAAATAATTTTCTAGCATATATTTTTAAATAAACTATCCCTAACGCGTTCAGCTCGATTATGGAAGCTTAACCTGTTTGCATATAAAACAATATAATTAATTCAGCATTTGTTTCCGGATAATATTCTATAACAAAATAAACACTCCAGCAATAAATAAAAAAAATTTAACAAATATGTAATCGAGATTCGTGCTTAACACTAAAATACTCAGAATCAAAAAGTTGCTGTAAGTAGCGAAATCTTTGGCGATTTCTTCGGCTATTGAAATCTAATATGCGGCTGATATGAAAGTATCGCTTTTAAAAAATTTCAAAATCATATTTGAATACATAATTAATATTTTTCATATGAAAATACGTTTTGGTGTTACAGGGGCAGTAAAAAAAATCTAGTAAAGTTTTCAATAAAAATGGTTTTTACTTATCTTCTGTAAAGGCCCTGTTGGAACGTCTGGTAGTAATAAACCAGAAGAAAAAGACTTCATAAAACAAATAAAAGTACTGAATTACACAACCAGAAACGCATTGATTCTGACGAATTAGAATTAATTACAGTGACTTTTGCATATCTAACCTTTTTAATCGCAATACTCACAATAGAAGAAACAAAGGAAAACATAAGGTCGAAATTGTACGTTAAACGTGACATAGGAGGTGCGTTCGTTTTATAACTAGTTTCACAATGTCAAAAAAATCATCCTTCTTCTTTCAGCAAAATGAAGTATATCGTCTGCTATGAGCGAAATGAGCATGACTTTCTTTTTTTTTATTATTACTTATCATTATTACTTATATTACTTATTATTTATCATTTATTATTTTATTTAATTTATTATTATTTATTAATTCAATTTTTACAAATGCGAATTTTTTTTTTCTACACCAGACAGCACGGTAAAATTCACAATGGAGATCTTGCTTTGCGAATGATTACGTTCATGGTTTAATATTTTTATGACTCATAATGAAAGAATCTCCTGTGTTTATTTATTCTAATGGATTGAGATATTCGGCTGTTAACCTAATTTTCACTGAAGTTATCTCAGAATCTATACATTTTTTAATGTAACTCATCTCTCAAACAAACAACCAAAAAAAAATTCAACGATCTTTCTAAAAGTGTAATTTTTAAGCAATTTTATTCGAAAAAATAATTTTGAATGAAAATGGCCCCCTGGCATATGAAAAAAGAAGTGGTTTGACCGTATTTGTTTTCCTCAGTCACATGACTTGCGCTTTTATTATATAGATTACGTACGATAGGATTTAATAGAATAAAGAAGATTTTTATTAATATCTTTTTAAGTTTTGATTCGATTTTCATAAAAATTGAAATGACTCGACAAAATTCTACAACGATAATATATATTAATTTTTCAACCATTCTGTTGGGTAGTTTTTGCGCTGTTATATGCGGACAGACGGACAGACAGACAGACGGATCAGACGACGACTATAGGTGCTACGTATTTATATAATTACGAATGCACCTAAAAATTGAACAAAAATAAAAAACTTAAAGTTGAGTAAAGTTTACTAAAATTTTATTATTGTTTTTTAAAATTTTTATGTTAAAGATGAACCTTTAAAATGTATTTCAAGAATTTTATTAAAAATGCATATTGATTATCTTGTTAATATTTGAAACAGTTATTATTAATTTTTCTTTACCTGAAACAAAGTTTAGAAAATCATTTTAAAATTTTGGCTTCCATTAAATTTTGTACGTCTATTCTTTTAGAGAAGGAATTTAAGTCTTCTAAAATTTTATTATTTCTTATTTCGATAACATTTTTATTAAAAGCGAAATCCTTCAAATGCACTTAAAAATTCTTAAAATCATTTTGAGAATGTCTTTAAAAGTACACATTGATTATACCGCTAAAATAGAATATATTTTTAAAAGTTACTTTTTTGCAGTTATTTCACTCCAGCTAGATATTACACACCGTATTTCTGCTCGAATATACAAATTTTAGAGTAAACAGTCAGAGTCTTTCATTTACTTAAATGGAATAATTTTTTTAAATGTTATTTTGAATGATAAAAGGTTTTAAATACACGTCTTTTTGAAGTGTAAAATAATATAAAAATTGCTTATTGCAGATGATGTACGATCGAACTAAAACTTTTTTTCTTATAGGTTAGTACATAATTTAACTTAGTCGAACTAAATGACTGATTAATAACTGATTAAATAATAATAATAATAATAATAATAATAATAATAATAATAATAATTCAAAAACATATAAAAGTACTCACTTCAAAAAATTAAAATGACTTTTATCTAACCGACTTTATTGCTCACAATAAATAAATTAAAATAAATAATTAAATAATTAAAAAAATATACATATAAATATTAAAGCGTTCTGAAACTTTATTAATATTTATTACTATAACTTTTTCCTTACAGATGAAACTTTTAAAATGCATTTATAATTCTTGAAAGTATTATAAGAATTTCTTTGAAAATTTACATAGATTATCTAACTATACATCGACACAGAAATTATCTAAAGCAGTTAATTTTTTTTTATGTTGATAAAAGCTTACAAAATAAACTTAAGAATTTTCTTTCAATTAGATTTCCTGCATGCGATATTGCATTTTTCTTTCCGATTTTACAAACTTCAGAAAAACTAGTCAAAGAATCTCTCTTTCATTTAAATGGAACAAAAAGCGTAAAAAAAGAAAAAAAAAAGACCTATAAAAGTAAATAAAAATAAATCTCGGAGGATAAAAGGTTTCAGAACAGTACCTCGGGGGCTTCACCATCCTCCCATCCTCCTTTAAGGTAGGCTGTAGCCGCTTCTCCGGAGGCCCAAGCGATGACGATGACCGCTATGATGTAGGCTTTCAGCATCTTTGCTCTGAGATGGGGAAGAAGAGAAATGAGATACTTTGGCGAGAAAGATAACAAGGAGGGAGATGCGGAGACCGTGCTTTTTCTCTGGATGAGAACAGGGGAATCAACAGGCGGTTTGTGAATGAGGGTAGCTTAAGACTGAACCGCCCCTTTTATAGAGTGGGGTGGGGGGACGGGGGGCGTCTCTCGCGCACACGGGGCTGGTCCTGGTACGTAAGACCGACGCACAAGTGACCATTTTGCTTTTGCTCGTAAGAAATTTTGCGTGGGGGTTGATTAAGGGGTTTAAATTTGCTGACGCCATTGCGGGGTAGGGAAAAATCAAAAAGTTTTTTAGCATATTGTCCGTTAAGGTAATGAGATCTGCAGGTTAATCCGAGGAGAAAGTGCAGATTGGAATGTCGAAAGAGCAATAGGGAGAAAAAAAAAAAAAAAAAAAAAAAAAAAAAACACTGTTTTTATTCGCTTGCGAATATTTTTAGAGATTTCCTGCTTTTAGATAAATAAATAACATTATTCTACTAAAATGAAATAATAAAAAGATAATTTATAATTTATAAATTTTATTTCATTAAAATGTTTTGGGTTTTCTGCGTTAATGATACACCACAAGACTTAAATTAAGTTTACGATTTATTTCTCAAAAAATTCTATACTTCTATTTTTTTTTTTTTTTTTTTTTTTTTTTTTTTTTTTTCCTGTTTATGAATATTTACCTTATTCGTGATATTTATGCAGTACTCTTAGACATTTCTAGATAAAAACTACATGAATTTAAATTCAGTGTGTAAATACAGTATACAGTTTTAACGAATTAATTAATAAAAATTCAATGGTCGATATTTGTAACTGAAATTTACAAATAACATTGAGCAATTCTTATATATCCTAATTTGGCAGAATTAATGGATTAAATTGGATCTCAAGTAAAATTATTTTAGACTGAATAACAAAAGGATTTTAATTTTAAAAATATGCAACCTTTTCACAAAATTATGCCGCATTTTAATATTACTTCTAGCAAAATAAACTTTCCTTAAAACATTTAATGGCAATCTGCTATTATTATTATTATTATTATTATTATTATTATTATTATTATTATTATTATTAGCAGTAGTAGTGGTGGTAGTAGTACTACTTGTCGTTTATTTGATTTCATCTATGCAAATACAATTTTAACAACACTATTTATATAACAACAAAATAAGATCACTAAATATAATTAAAATCTAGGGAAAATGCTTAAGTGATACTAAAATAAAACAACAAAAGGCTTATAAAGACCTTTTTAATGATTCAACATACGTTTCAACGCTCATTACGGCGTCATTTTCAAGAAAATATAATGATAAATAAAATATTCTTGCAAAATTTGAAAAACAACATTGAAAACATGAATTACGAGATCCAAATATGTAAAACTGAGAAAAGCAGGTGCTTGAAGTAGCCAACTGCAATCGTGGAAATTATATTTAGCTATTGTTGTTTGAAA
Source organism: Maratus michaelseni (assembly GCA_963931845.1). Lineage (NCBI taxonomy): Eukaryota > Metazoa > Arthropoda > Arachnida > Araneae > Salticidae > Maratus > Maratus michaelseni. Next base: position 180,508,109 of record OZ007590.1, on the reverse strand, counting down.
CGGAAAAGGACCTCGTGCCAAATTTTAGGCAATTCAAATGAGGCGGAATCATTGCAAATGTTTACATTACGTATGTAGATTTCTATTGCTTCATGGATAATGGATGGGAAGTAGGCTCTTGAAGGGTAAATTATTTTACTATTTTTAAAATCAATTTCTATTGCTTCGGTTCTATGTAGTCGTGCCAGCGCTGTAGTACTCCTGTTATATTTGATATCTGCTATATGCTCTTTTAATCTTGTTTGAAACTTTCTGGTGGTCATTCCTATATAATATTGTAACGTACCATCCGCTCTGGTGAATGGGATTTCATAAACACCTGATAGTTGATATGGTTCTATTGGGTCTATTTTCTTACAAACTGCACTTTTTAATTTTATGGATGGTTTTGCAATAAGGCAGATATTAAATTTTCTAAGTTTATATTTTAATCTTTCAAAGAATCCTGGAAAATATTGTAAAGTTGATATTTTTGAGTTCCGTTCATTAAAAATTTTCTTCTTTTTATTATCCATGCTCGTAATTAATTTATTGATGGTGCTGTCTTTGTATCTGTTATTTATTGCGATGTCACGTATTTTATTTATTTCATTATTTAATTGATTAGGTGTACAGACAGTAAAGGCTCTTCTAATGAAATGTCGAAAGGCAGAAACTTTATAAAAAAAAGGTGCTTGAGCATTATTAGAAATAGTGGATTGATTAGTTATCGGTTTTCTATATACTGTACGTTCAATTCCATGGTGGGTTTTGATTAACAGCACATCCAAATAAGGGAGTATGTTATTTTGTTCGATTTCCAAAGTGAATTTAATCATGGAATCAAGGCTACTGATCTGATCAAGAAAACTATTAAGTGAGGTATCTATGTGTTGCCAAATTATGAAAATATCATCAACGTATCTGAGCCATGTATGAGGGGTATAATCTAATTTATTATAAATATCAGTTTCTAAAGGTCTTAATATGAATTCAGCTAAAAGTCCAGATAAAGGGGAACCCATCGGGGCCCCATTATTTTGCTTATAGATTTTATTATCAAATGTAAAATAGTTATTATTAACTATAAGATTAAAAGCACTCTTTAATGTTGTTTTCATATTGTCATTAATGTTCCTTAGGTTGTCAATACATTTATTTATTCTTATAGTGACTTGTTGGGTGTCAACAGATGGGTATAGAGAAATGACATCTAGTATCTGCTTTTCTCAGTTTTACATATTTGGATCTCGTGATTCATGTTTTCAATGTTGTTTTTCAAATTTTGCAAGGATATTTTATTTATCATTATATTTTCTTGAAAATGACGCCGTAATGAGCGTTGAAACGTATGTTGAATCATTAAAAAGGTCTTTATAAACCTTTTGTTGTTTTATTTTAGTATCACTTAAGCATTTTCCCTAGATTTTAACACTATTTATGTTTAATGTAATCAAACTATGCATTTTATTTCGACTAAATTTAACTTTTCTTTGAAGCATGAAAAGCATCTTTATATTTTTTAATGTATTCGAACAAAACGCTGCATTTTTTTTTTTCATAAGCCCAAATGATTATGATTCGCACACTAATTTATTAATTTCATTTTTTAGTATTAGCTGAAAATGTAATCACCAGACTATTTTTATTTTTTACTATAAATGGGGGCTATATTAAATATATTGAAATAAAAACAAAAACTGACAGTAATAAATATCGGCAAATACGGCCGAAATACAAGAAGGTAAATTTAATGATTAAGTAAAAACCTCTGTTAGTTCGAAGTAAAAAAAAAAAAAAAAAAAAAAAGAGAGAGGGGAGGCGGTGAATTGAAGTCTCAAGTACAGTTTCCGAAACATTTAAATATTGGAGATATAAATAGGTGGGGTAGAAAGTGTACACGCTTTTAAAATAAGAACACTTTGCAGATGTGTGTTATTAAATGAAATAAGGTAAAAAATTATAATATTGCTTTGAGAATCTTATGCTGCCGGCAAGTCAAAAAAAAAAAAAAAAAAAAAAAGTATCGTTTGTGGCTTTTTGTTTGGGAAATCAGGGAATTTTATCCCACCAATTTGCAAATTTAGTTAACATTTTCGCCAAAAGGTGGCGCTGTAAACTAGTGGTGATATTCCAAAACAAGAAATATCTGCTGTACCAACGAATAAACCATTTTCAACAGCGTATACTCTTTCAAAAGCACTCACTAACAGACTGCGTAGCAAAATACCAAACGATGATCTGACGGATTCAATTGCTCTGCAGCTCTCGATAGAGAACCTACAAGAGAAAAGAGTTATGAGTTCAAGTGTGCATGCTCTGTGGACGGAAATTGAAACCGAGTCAATAAATATTTATTTATTGACTTTCTAATTAGACTTTTAGTAAGAGTATAGTGAATGAAGTGAAGTCGTTTATCTTTCATTGCACCACTGAAATTATCCATTTCAATACTATGGCAAAATATGAGATCAGTTGTTGATTCCGCAACGCTAAGGATCTCAAATAAATAAATAAATAAATAAATAAAAAATAATAATATTAATAAAAAAAAAATAAAAATAATAATAAATAAATAAATAAATAAATAAATAAATACATTCACGATGTCATTTTTATACACAAATGTGTGAAATTTGCAGATAGGAATGCATGAAATTTTATTTTTCAGTTCTTTAGAATCGAATAGCGTTTTTTTGTTTTCCTATAAATATATTACATTTTAAATTATAATCGATTGCTCCACAATGACGACTAATACAGAGATTTATTTGTCAAATGGGGAAGGCGAATTCAATATTTTTTTTGTTCAATTTGAAATTGTGTAGTAACAAGAACAACACACACACACACACACATATATATATATATATATGTAAGTCGCAAATTATTCATAAGGCCTCCCACATCAATTTTTGTTAAGCTTACAATGCTATTTATAGGATTAAATGTAATTCGTGTAATATGCAATACATTGGTCAAACTAGTAACCCTCTACCTAAACGTATTAATGGACATCGTTCACTTATTTGTAATTATAAAATTTCTCGCAATCCTCTTAACTGCAATATTGAGTATACATACTTCAAAATACATATAGCTTTAATAATATTACCACTAACATTCTCAACGTACAAAACAAATTCCATGAACGTGTTTTTTTTTAGAATTCACCTATATTAAACACTACAATACACTCTATCCATATGGACTCAACTAACTCTCAAACAATAAACCTCACACTGTATATTCTACATTATCTAACACAATTAATTATAATTCACTCTACCAATCGCTTAATCACCACTTATACAAACAAACTACAGGTACACAAAGAGGTCACACTTCTACATCCAAGAAATCTTTTAAATTAACTAACACTCAAATAAAAAAATCACCACGTACCTCACAATCTTCTTATCATAGTAATTTTTGTTGGAAAACTCTTCGTAAATTTATATTTGCAATTCCAAAGTATAATCTCACTCAATTTTTTAAGGTTTTCACATCTAATACATTCACCACCAATTTCAGTGATATTTTCTTTGATCTACTCCATTTTAGGTTAAAAGTTTTTAATGTTAACATTAATTTAAAAACAAAAAACGTAAATAAAAGTAATTCACCCTTAATTATTACATTTACTAACCCTGTTTTTAATAAAATTAAACTTAATCACATTTTTAACAATGAACAATGTAAATTTCCACTTCATAGTATAAATATTAAAACTACCTTTAATTACCCTATTATTATATAGCATCGAATATTTAGCTATAATAAATTTTGAAAAACCATCAAACATAATGACACACATACATGTAAATGCAATGAACCCCAATTTTCAAAATATATTAATGCCTACCATGGACACATTATTACTGGTAATTTAGACTTTGTCACAAATCCTCATTTAAGACCTGTTATGTGTTTTGGTACTAAGTATCGCATTCCTTCACAATCATTTCCTAAGTCCATCATACAACAATTCACTTTTCTTCATTTACAAAATTGCTATCAACTGTGATAAACCCATTGAATTTTGTACAGAATGGAAACATAATATAATTTTTCTTTTACAATAATATTTACAGAAAACACATATTGATAAAATTCCTGCTTCTTTCTCCACCCTTAAGCCACACATTCGTGAAGTACAGAACAATTTTATCATCACCTATGTTGACAAGGCTGTGCTATCATTTGAAAATACTACTACCACCACCTTTTTACAACTTCAATTTCTTCCAATAATATTTTCACACTTCATCATGTTCCATTAGAAGAAAACAATAGACATACCTTAAGTTATCATAAGTTACACTGACGGAAAAAAAATCCCAACACCAACAAAGACTTGTGTTAGATAAACGAAATTTGGTAGGCGTGTTTATACATCTGAACGATGACATCGATTCAAATTTTACGCTTCGCGCATAAGTGTGGCGCTAGCAGCGCCACTCAGAACTTGCAAATCAGATTTGCTTTAAATGCGTGCGGTAAAGTTCGTGAGCGTTATTTATCTTCGAAATTTGGCGTATTGGGTTGATGTTAGCCAAGAATGCTTTTAAAAAAAAGAAGAAGCCATTATCAACAGCTCATCGAGGTTGAACGAGGTCGTAAAATAGGGCTACGAGAAGCTGGATATTCTTTCCGCGATATTGCAGAAAGACTTGGCCGGAATGTATCCACTGTGCATGATTGTTGGGAACAGTGGTCAAGGGATGGTGTTGCCTCAAGAAGACCGGGTTCCGGCCGTCCACGTGGCACTACTGAGAGGGAATACCTCTTTATTTGGCGTACGGCTGTGTCGCATCGTACTGCGTCTGCGGCAGAACTTCGAGCTGCAGTTGGTACCACTGTGATATAACGAACTCTTAGAAATCGGTTACTTCAAGGACAGCTCCGAGCCAGGCGCCCTGTAACGTGTATTCCACTGACTACAAGCAATTGCCGTTTGCGTCGCCAGTGGTGTCAAGCCCGAGCTCACTGGAGGAAGGAGTGGAGATCTGTTGTGTTTTCTGATGAAAGCAGGTTCTGCCTTGGTGCCAGTGATGGTCGTGTGTTGGTCAGGGGGAGGCCAGGGAAACGCCTGTAACGAAACTGTCTGCGGCCTAGACACACTGAACCTACACCTGCAGTGATGGTCTGGGGAGCAATTTCCTATGACAGCAGGAGCACTCTCGTGGTTATCCCCAACAAACTGACTGCAAATTTGTACGTCAGTCTGGTAATTCAACCTGTAGTGCTGCCATTCTTGAACAGCATTCAAGGAGGAGTTTTCCAATAGAATAACGCTCGCCCTCCTACCGCTGTTGTAACGCAACGTGCTCTACAGAGTGTGGACATGTTACCTTGGCTTGCGAGATCACCAGTTCCGTCTTCAATTGAGCACTTATGGGATATCATTGGACGACAACTCCAGCATCATCCACAGCCAGCACTGACCGTCCCAGTATTGACACAACAAGTTCAACAAGCATGGAACTCCATACCACAAAGTGACATTCGGCACCTGTATGACACAATGCAAGCACGTTTGCAGGCTTGCAGTAAAAATTCTGGAGGTTACATACACCGGCTATTAATGTAACAGCATTTCACATTTGAAATGCACTTTCTTGAGCTTAAATTAACCTGTGATCTTGAAAGTCTAATCAATTAAACATGTTAACTAGACAAATGAATTGTCCAAATTTCATTACTCTACAATAATTTTTTGTTGGTGTTGGGATTTTTTTCCGTCAGTGTATTAGGCTTAAAAAGTAAAAACTTCAATTATCCCTACATTGTTATAATATCTAAATTTCACAAAAATCCTTTAAAATTCGGTACTGTCACTGTAGGGTGTAATACTTATTACATCCATTAATACGTGCCAGCTCACTATTCTTAAATATTCTCACTCAAATATACGATTTATCTATCAAGAAAGATAACACTCATTGTATAAAAAACAGTTATGTGCTTGTTAATAAAATTAAGACACTTACCAACGTCAACAATATTATCACATATGATTTCAAGAATCTTTTCAACAATATTCTTTTGGCAGATTCAGATTTACACTCTACTATTAATTTACTTTTTATAGAATATTTCTCATCATTACAGTTACCTGATAACAATTTGATATTGACTACTTCAAAACTTTTTACATTTTCATATCTTCCAAAATAATGCTATTTTTATTCAGACACAAGGGATTCCACAAGGCTCAGCTAGACGCTTTCAGATTTATATCTTTATTTCTACGAGAAAAAGTATATTAATTGTAATATTTTGCTCTTTAGATGTTTAAGATGGGCTGCCTCTGCTTATATCGCAATAATGTGTTTTAAGCTTCGTAACATTTTGGAAAAAAAAGATACACTAATTAATTTTTCAACAGAGATGAAATTACGCTGTAAATTAATGAAATACAAAAGATGTGTCACTTTACTAAAGAGCGTACAGCCATGATAGGGGAAAAAATGTCCAGACCGGGATCGATCTCGGTTCCCTTGGTCTAGCGCACTAAGTGCTTTACCACTTAAGCCATCCGGACGATATCCAGTCTAGCATTCTCTTTTTCTTATATGGCAAGGCTACAACCTCGTAGCACGAGATGGAAATTCAATCATGAGCACAACACCGTTGGCATACATGAGACAAATTAAACCCGGTATCGGTGAATATTTATATACTAATTAGTTTTTCAGCAGAGCTGAAATTACGCTGTAAATTAATGAAATACAAAAGATGTGAATAATCACTTTACTAAAGAGCGTACAGCCGATAGAGTGACAAAATGTCCAGAACGGGGATCGATCCCGGATCCCTTGATATAGCGCACCAAGTGCTTTGCCATTTAAGCCATCCGGGCGATATCCAGTCTAGCATTCTGTCACTCTTATATGGCAAAGCTACAACCTCGTAGCACGAGATGGAACGTCAATCATGAGCCTATCATGACTGGACATTTTTTCTGGTCTGGACATTTTTTCACTCTATCGGCTGTACGCTGTTTAGTGAAGTGATTATTCACACCCTTTGTATTAAAAAAAATACGCTTTCAAATAAACTTTATTTAAAAACTAAAACTTAACTTTCCTATTTTTGATGATTTTTTAAAAATGATATTCATGTATGTAATCATTTTCATCTATCAACACGTGAAGTAACAACAAACATTTGCTTGATACGATAATGTAAAGTAACATTTTTGCAACCATAAAATAAATATAAAAAACTAAGAAGAAATTAGCAGGGTTATTGTTGTAATTTAAATCCTAATCTAAGGGCACCTTCTTCCGGTATATATATAAGACAGCTTTAGTGAATTTATTATTTTAAATAATAGATGTAGATGGCCGCACTATGATTAACAAAACTATTTTCTTTCTACCAGTAATTTCATTACTTTATAGAAGGCGGTACTGTATATAACGATAGTTATATGGCGGCACTGTATATAACTGTAGTTATAAAAAGCTGATCTAATTTAAAGTGAGATATGAATTATATAATTTTTTACTATAATTGCGTGAACGTCTTAAAATTATATATGGTTTTCTGATTGATTATTGAGTTTTAACTAGTGAAAATTATTGTTTAATAATTGTTAATGTATTTCTATAATTTAATTAATATCTAAATTTTAAAATAACTGTAACCGTAGCTGTCAACCATCTTGAGATATAGTTCAAATGCCTGATTCCACATTCTGTTTGATCCACGTGTGTTGATTTCTTTTGTCAGGCAGCTTGGTATGTGAGTAAATTTCGTTTTTGATTAATTTTTCTTCTTTAAATAATTTACACTGGTAGAAATGAACTGTTCTTGGCAAATTTGCCAGTCTATTTTATGAAATAATGCATTATCTGCGACATGTGTCGTGTCCTACTTAGCTAATGATTAGACATACACATATACAAGTCGTTTTCGCATTTCATTTTCATTGTCATTTGCTAGCCAAATTCCATTTTTTTTTGTTCAAGTATATGATTAAATTGTATTTATTTTAATTTATCTGTCATCATTTATCACTTTATATACTTTTTTTTTCTTTATTTCTCGGCAACTATTATGTAATGTATAACTACATGCGAACTCTAAATTGGAGTTTCGATCATTTTGTTGTTTGAATTTGATAGTTATTTTTAAACTTATATGTATTCTATATAAACTAAATACTTGACATCTTTAAATTAGAGATATGTTCAGATTTTGTTGATAGAATTTGTTTGACGTTTTTTGATTTCAAAGGTATTATATATATATATATATATATATATATATAACCCAACTAAAAAACAGTAAGAAATTGCTTATATTGTGTGACACTTCTTTAGGGGCATTATCTCGCAGTATGAGTGAAGCACAAAAGATATATTTGCCAATGATAATATCGATTGCAGAAATTTTATCTAACAATGACCAAGCTTACAAAATTTAAGCAAATGGATCAAAGATAAAAGACTGAAAATCGCAACAACCCTTTAAAATGATATGCAATGCATAAATTGAATCATAATTTCAAAACTGAACTTTATGTAAATTAATCCAATAGAAAGCATATAGAAAAACGAATTTAATTTCAAATCTAAATTTCAATTCAAACTAAATAATAAAAAAATAAAAAAAAATAAACACATATCAACACCGTTTATAAATACGTACAAAATCCTACGTATACATTTTGAAAATGCACTAACGAAAAGCCACATATAAACATTTTTTAAATAATTTATTATATATACACACATATGTCAACATTCATACAAATAAAATTAAAGAGATGGCAATAAATAGAAGAAAAAACATTTGATATTCATTCATAAATAATATTCGGGTGTTTTTTAAAGATTGATAAAAAGGAATATCAAGGATGAATCTTGTGTATATAAAAATCAAAGAATTTCTTAATAGCGAAAATTCCATTATTCTTCTCGTTAAACTAACAAGCTAGGTTAAATCTTGCGGTTTAAATAGAATTTCTCAAATATTTTTATCTTATAATGATCTCTTAAGTTATTTTGGTTAAGTTTCTTCTATTTTATATGCTTTAAACACGTGTCTATTAACCCTTTGCTTCGAAATTACAGATTTCAGCTTTAAATTGACTAAAAATTCATAAACAACTTTAAAAACACAAGATTTTATTTTATTTTTTATATTGAGCAATATAACCACTGAGTGGTATTATTTGTCATAATACAGATCAATTATCTATATTAATAAAAGAAAGTTTCGCTCTGTGTGTGTGTGTGTGTGTGTGTGTGTGTGTGTGTGTGTGTGTGTGTGTCTGCGATGGCTAGCAAAATCTAGCCCACCTAGAAGTCTGAAAATTTAGGTGTGGATAGTCCAAGGTCTGGCCATGTGCACCTGAGTCTCAGAATTTTAATATTTTGATAATTACCCAAGATATTAATTAGATTCTCATTAACCATCGCTTCTAAAATGACATCTTTTAAATCCAAAATGGCTAAAAAAAGAACAGGCGCATTGGATTTGCAAGCAGAAATGAACGAATTTGAAATTATTTTACTAATTAGTGAATTTTAAGAAAACTAATTGAGACTAGATGGAACCCGTCAAAACTTGACACAAAAAAATACTATAACAATATCAGTAAAATAAGCTTCTTTATTATTTATGAAGGGGCGCGTATAAAACAGTCTTTCAAATATTTTATTTAATTTTTTTCCCCAGTCAAATACAGTACTATTTCCGATGCAAACTCCAAACAAACAATCCATAAATAACTGTGTAATGCAAAACAGTTTGACATTACCACCATATTCCCCACGGCAAGAAAAAAAAATGCATGGACCTATCAAGTATATACAAATAGTATATTCCTACGTTCATATCATATTCAGTAAATAACAGAACATAGTAAATAAAGCACACATCTCCCTCCCCTGTGATAATGCAACCGAATGAGCTCCTATGCGCATGTGCATTGCATCTGCCCAAAAGCACCGTCGAAATTCGACGTTAAAAAGTTTTAAAATGATTAAATTAAAAGTTTTAAAATGTCCTCTTTAATCATTGTTCGTTTCAAATACATATCTTCTAAAACGCATCCATTGTTTTAAGCTAATCAATTTTTATGCAAAGATTAAGAAGTTTTTTACAGTAATAAATCTATCTGCAGATGAGGGAGATTTTTAATGTTTTCAAGTGTAATTTATTTGTATGGTTTCTTCGGTTCCTTGACATAATCAGGATGATTATCCCTTTTCCATCACAGTCGGGGATATTTTTCCTCATATACAGTTGACAAATGTAAAAAAATAAAAAAATGCTATTCCTAGCATATCCTGATATCTGATGGAACATATTCATCAACGAATTCAACATATCGATTTTATATTCAACATAAACTAAAAATAGTCTTTTTTTTTTTCCTGACAGATTTTTGTTTAGCGCCAAAATGTTCTATCTTATGGATAATCTGATCTTATGATTTATCACTTTAAAAAAAAAAAAATATATTATTCATTTTTTATGATGGTTAGGGAAATCTATTTTCAATTGTGGCAACTTTCCCAGGGGCTATTTTACATTATTGAAGTAAACTGGTGGTCATTGATAAGATAGAATTGAAAAACTTTTCATGCTTGAAAATTATTTAAAAAGTCGTTAAATTAATCGGCAGTTTTCAAATAAATTTCAATCGAAAGCTAATTTTTTTTTTCTAATTGATGATGTAAGAATTGAAATTGTAAAATGTAGTAAAAAATAGAAATTTGTAGTATTTCGAAGTGATGTAAGCGCGATGAAAGCTAAAGCGATAGCGCCTTTGTTGTCACAACTGTTGTACATTTCTAAAAATTGCCACTGTATTTTGGTTGGCGTCCAAAAGTGGAAAAACATTTTTTGACATCGAAAGAGAAATTCACAGTGAAAGAAATAGGACTTTGCGCTAATAAGGAACTATTAAATGAACTTATAATAAATCTACCAAAATAATTCCTATGAAATATTAGTCTTACATTGTTTATTCTAGCTAAAAATACAATAATTATTTCAAGATTTTTTTTCTACCATAACACTATTTTTAATAACTTTAAATTTCCTGAAATCTTTTACTTTTTTGACTTTTTTTATTAAAAAAGGAAATCTTCATCCTATAATTTTAAAAAAAAGCAATTGGTAACATGTAATCAAGGTATGCAATCAAGATGAAGAAATCAATGACGGCTCCAATTCTAATCTTTATAATTATGAATGCAAAAATCAGTAAAATTATGTCATGTTAACACAATCATATACATTTTTCTCTTTAGTTTTATCAATGTTAAAATGCACTTCAAGCTAAGCATAACGTCATTTTCACCGGCGCAAACTTTTCACACGTACTTCATATACCTTACATTAATGCTTAAACACCATGCACACAAATAAAAATATATTTTGTATTTAATTGTAATGAAAAAATGGCATCAACAAAGTTATAATGCATAATGATAAAATAAACCCAATGGACAATATTCCCGTGACGTCACAATAAATATGAATTTTTATTCGCTTATAAAACACGCGGATAAGTATTTTTACCGAAATTTAACTTGCAAATTAACAAATTCGGCCTTAAAACCGCGTGCTTTTAATATTTATTATTTCTCTTTTATTCAACCACAGAGTTTAGAAAATAAACCCTGTGCTTCGGAACAGTAGGCGTTATCCGATTATGACGTCATTAGCAGACGTAAAAGTTTAATTGAAAATTACGGTTAACTAATTAAATTTTCGAACAAACGAATGCACGATAACAAATCTGTGTCCAAATATCTTTCATTTAAAAAAAGAATGGTGTAATTTGATGCAGTAGTTTATTCTCACGGATTGTCGAAAGAAATCGCTTAGCATTTTAAATATATAGATATCAATTTGAAAATTCCTGAGCATATGTAAAAAAAAATTCTGCATCCGACTATGTGATTTTTGAAAAGTTCGGTCGGTAATTTTTCTTAATTTATGCAAAAAAACTGCCAAAAATCTACCGGCGCCAGTGAAAACAATCCGAGAAAGTTTCAGACAGAGATCTGCTTTCATTAAAAACTGAACTACAAAAAGATCTGTTTCTCTGGCCAATCCCTCATCTAGTTTGTGAAAATGAAAGGAAATAATTGCCAATTTTTACTAATGAACAAAAATTTAGGTAACTAATTAAGATATAAATTTGAAATTGAGGTCGGGAAGGGGTGTCATCTGTCGGCTATTTTAGCGTAGCGTCTTCGTTATGTTCTAATTATCAGAAAAAATTCATTATTTTTTTAATGATAGCGTTAATGTAGGTGATGGTGGTTTTCTTGAACAAATTATTCGTTATATTTGCGGGTATGGGGAGGGAGGGGGGTTAACGCCTTTCTCTGAGATTGTAATTATCTCGGGCCCGGGCAACGGCGGGCGGGTTAGCTAGTAACTAATAAATTAATAAAATATAAAAGAATATTTGATTTAAATCTTATCCCAATTTTACGAAATAACTTCAAAATGCAGAATTATCAAAGTCACCTGTGTGCTATTTAACTATAGACAACATTTATTTTAATATTTTATAGGTTAATATGCAATTAATATGTAAAGTACTTCTCTCCCTTTCCTCCTATAGTGAAAGCACGGTTCAGTACAATTTGATTTTAGAATGCGTGTAATGAGGTAAACATTTTGAATCCCTTTTGTAATTAAATTAAATTGGACGACTGTAATATGTGGTTTTCAATACGATGTCAAAATTATTTAATGAATAACTCAAAACATCTAAATTAATTCAATTTGATTTAAAACATATAGACTATAGACTAAAAGCCTGAATTTAACTCTCTATTTTTTATTGATGAAGTACCGAATATTCCCGCTTTAATTTATGAAAAATTTTACCATGCCAAATTTTACCTTTTAACCATGCCAAAACATCAAAGCCAAAACACCATGCACTCATTTTTTTTTTTTTTTACCGTACGAAAATAGACGCTATAAAATACAGTTATTCAAAAAAGTAATTAATAAAATCGCAATTGCCTAAATGAGTTTAACTATAATAATAAATATATAAATTAAAATCAGATCAACATTTTAAGAAAATATTTTGAGAAAATTTTGAGTATTTTACGTAATTTTATTTCATTTATTTATTTTTATTATAGAAAATCAAATTTTACATCTGAATGTGTACTACACATTCGAATGAGTTTACAATTTTTTAAAACTATAGGTTAGAGAATAAAAAATATAATTTTTAAAGGTTAATGTGAGTATCTAAATTCAAAACAGATCAAAATTTGATTGAGAATTTCTTAAACGATATTCGAAAAGAAAAAAAAAATAGAAACACATTTTTTAAAGAGTTAAGCTTTGAAGCAAGAATAGTTTTACGAATTAATCAATAAAAGATGAAAACTCGTCATGACAGGATTTCAGTTAAGTCAGCTTTTGATTAAAATATATATATATATATATATATATATATATACATATGCATCAAGCATAGATTATGAAACGGTTTCCAACACTAGCAGAATATTGTTAAGAAACTTTTTTCACATATTGAAATTAAATAACTAAATAAACAATTTAAAAAGCACATACTGCAGTTAAAAATTCATTTTTAGAAATTGCTGGCCATAGAATAGTATTGCATACGAATTCTTTTGTGCAGCATTGTTTATGATATATACATTTGTATACATACTATAGTGAAATTATAGTGAAACTAAAATTTATATCAGCTGGAAAACGAATAAAGCAACTAAATACTCTTTTCTGACATTTACCATGCATAGATGATAATGTATTCATATCTTTTTGTGCGGCCATGTATATCAATTTATTTATATTACACTGTACTAATTAAGTAAAATTTGGCTGAGCTAAAAACCGCGTAAAACGGTTGAAAATGCACGTTCAGAAAAGGAATTCCATAGACGTTATTACGAATTCTTTTGCGTAAAACTGTATCTATAGAATTTATACGCACCACATAAAATGCCAAAATTGAACTCAGTTGGAAAACTAAAAATGCAATTTCAGTAATGACCATCAATAGACGACAATGTATACAATTTCTCTTGCACAGCTCTGTATATGAATTTATTTATGTTCTATAAGCATACATTTGTATTATACTAAAATACAATGCAGCTGGAAAATGCATAACACAGTTAAAACCCGTTTAAGCAATTCACATCCATAGACGATAATGCTTGTGAATTATTTTGTGCAGCCTTATATGTGATCTATTTAAACTACACACCGCATATTATACTAAAATTTAGTTAAACTTAAAAATGCATATCAGAGTTGAAAACGCACTTCGTGCAATCATTGCTCATAATCAGTCCTGCAACCGAATTCTTTCGTGTGCCTCTGTAAATAAACAATGAACGGTATTCAAGCCATAATATATAGAATTCATGTTATAGTGCATCTCAGTGATGGATACCAATTTCATCATTACGTTTGAAGGAGCGTGACATCATTGAAATACACTACAAATATTCCCCCCCTATATACATTATAGCGCAATGGACTTTTTTGTGCGTGTCTGTAAATGAGCTATACTATACGAGCAATTGCCATACTCCATGGAAGCCACGCTGTAGTCCATCTCAGTGACGCATATCAATCTTGTTATTTTTGAAGTATCGCAACATTAAAAGTCACTGGTAACGATTTTTCCCCGATTTTTCAGACTAAAATGTAATGTAATTATTTTGAATATCCCTGTGAACGAACTATAAATGCTATACACTTCATTTTCAATAGCGAACATGCTATAATAAAGCTCAATAACATATGTTAATTACAGGGCAATCAGAATATACTTTCGAAAGTTAGAGACGGAGAGAGGGCAAACAAACCGAAGTCATAAACACTTTTCAACTTAGAAAGTGTTAAAAATCTTTTACTGTAATAACAGGTTTTAATGGGAATTTCCATACATCAGCCAGTAAGTTGTCTTATTTTTGGTGCTAAATTCGGTGATATCTCGCCAGGTTTTACTAAGCCTGTCGACAGTTTGACACATGTGCGTGTATGTGCAATTGTTAAGGCTTAAATTGTGCTATCTCCGGACTTCTACAGCTAAGTAGCTTGGCTTCCACGTAGATGCCCTGTAATCTTGTCTACGTACACGTAAATATTATAGCTGTAAGCATACACCACAATCAATTGTTACGAGTGCTCCGATTTTTCTATTTTAATACCATGACATCATCATATCAATATCTTTCATGATGTAATAGCATGATGCTAGTGTTACTGTCAGCGCAGATAACGAGAGAAAACCTTCTATTTTGAATATCACGTGATGAAGGTAAGTTATAAACGGTTCGCTATATTTGGAAACCAGCATATGCTGATCACGAGACAGTCGAGATGGCCATGGCTGCAAGTGACGTGGCCCGTCTCATAAGTTAACTACCTGTTGACAGAAGGACCGACATGTTTATGTTTTACAGTAGCTCACTAAAGTGATCGGACGCATAGAAAATACAGAATTGTCAAATAATCAAAAAGCATTGAAATAATTTAAAATGATTTTTCTGCTGTTATAGTAAATCGTTCACATCTAAACGCATCGCATCACAAAAATAAATTTGATCTTTCCATTATTAATTTGTATGAAAAGGGTAGAAAACTTTGTCACAAAAGTGATTGGACACTTGTGAGACTTTAAACGAAACTATCTGATGAGTACAAAAATAAAATATATTATATTATTTGGTATTAAAAGTAAGTAGCAACGCCTTTGACAATCGTCTGCTTTATTAAAATAATTTTGCTAGGAATATGAAATATTTTATATTTTGATGTAATGGATGGTTCTGAAAAAGATATTACGTTGGGTTTTTTGAAATATATTGCTCGTTTTGCATATCGATAAAAGGACAGGTATCAGAAAAGTTGCTTAAATATTTAATTTAAACGGGTTGTCTATCTTTTGACTCAGTTAAATTCCTTTCATTATATCATAGAGTTCAAAATCTGAGGAAATATGACAGACTGTTGTCATAGCACTGTTGAAGGCACATTATTATCAGAAATAGTTAAAAAACTCAAAATTAGATTTTCATTATTGTTTAGTAAACTAACTGAAATAAATATTAATAGAGAAAAAATTGAAGAATGGACGCAATCTGTAGAATTCCATATTAACATTAAACTTAGCGCCATAATTTCTCCACATCTCTCGGAAACACAACTTACTTTCAGTAGTGAAATAGTTATATGGATGGCGAAATTTTGATGTTAGGTTTAGTGTCACCATACAATTCTAAAGATTGCGTACATTCTCCATACATTTTATTTATGTACATACTTTTTTTCTTTGATTAGCGTTTATTCTATTTAGTTTTACTAAACGATGTTAAAAGTCTAATTTTGGGTTTAAAAAATATTTCTGTTGATAAAGCGTTTTCAATCATAAGTCAACTCTAACAGTCTGGCACATGTTCTTAGATTTTAAATACTATGATGTACTGAGAGCATTTAAATGTGTGAAAGATTGTTAAACCGTTTAAATTAAACATTTAAGCAACTTTTCTAGTAGATGTTATCTAGATGCAAATAAAGAAATAAGAATAAAGAATAAAGAATATATTTCGAAAAATTGAAACTGGTATTTTTTTTTCCAGAACCATCTACACAATCTAAATATAAAATATTTCATATTCCAACTAAAATTACTTTAATAAAATTGTTTGTTTGTTTGTTTGTTTGTAGGGTACCCCCTACAAACAAACAAACAAACAAACAAAAAAACAATCTTTACTCCTTTATAATATTAGTATAGATTAAAAGTTAGCGGCAATATTTTTGACAATCATCTGCTTATTTTATTAAAGTAATTTTAGTTGGAATATGAAATATTTTATATTTTGATTGTATAGATGGTTCTGGAAAAAAAAAATACCAGTTTCAATTTTTCGAAATATATTCTTTATTCTTTATTCTTATTTCTTTATTTGCATCTAGATAACATCTACTAGAAAAGTTGCTTAAATGTTTAATTTAAACGGTTTAACAATCTTTGGAACTACCGAACCGATTTCAAAAGTGATGGTGGCAAATTGATGGTGACAACCCCTGCTCCAACATAGGCTATATTTTATGTCGGTGCCACTACCCCAGGGGGGTGCAGAAGCGAAAAACCTTCTAAAATTGCGATATTTTGTATACTGAAGCAGCTAGAAATTTGAAATTCGGCGTTGTAGTTACTTATAAGATGTAAATGCACTCTAAGAACAAAATAAAAAAAAAATCGAAATTTAAAAGGGTGAAATGAGCGAAAAGCGTTCTAAAAACATTCTAAATTACAATTTCTATGGAATCTCTAGAACTACCGAACTGATTTGAAATTTGGCGTTGTAGTTACTTATAAGATGTAAATGCTCTCTAAGAACAAAATAAAAAAAATTCGAAATTTAAAAGTGTGAAATGAACGAAAAGCGTCCTAAAAACATTCTAAATTACAATTTCTATGGAATCTCTAGAACTACCCAACCGATTTGAAATTTGGCGTTGTAGTTACTTATAAGATGTAAATGCTCTCTAAGAACAGAATAAAAAAAAATCGAAATTTAAAAGGGTGAAATGAGCGAAAAGCGTTCTAAAAACATTCTAAATTACAATTTCTATAGAATCTCTAGAACTACCGAACCGATTTGAAATTTGGCGTTGTAGTTACTTATAAAATGTAAATGCTCTCTAAGAACAAAATAATAAAAAATTCGAAATTTAAAAGTGTGAAATGAACGAAAAGCGTCCTAAAAACATTCTAAATTACAATTTCTATGGAATCTCTAGAACTACCGAACAGATTTGAAATTTGGCGTTGTAGTTACTTATAAGATGTAAATGCTCTATAAGAACAAAATGAAACAAAAATCGAAATTTAAAAGGGTAAAATGATCGAAAAGCGTTCTAAAAACATTCTAAATTACAATTTCTATGCATTCTCTAGAACTACCGAACTGATTTGAAATTAGGCGTTGTAGTTACTTATAAGATGTAAATGCTCTCTAAGAACAAAATATAAAAAAATTCGAAATTTAAAAGGGTGAAATGAGCGAAAAGCGTTCTAAAAACATTCTAAATTACAATTTCTATGGAATCTCTAGAACTACCCAACCGATTTGAAATTTGGCGTTGTAGTTACTTATAAGATGTAAATGCTCTCTAAGAACAGAATAAAAAAAAAAATCGAAATTTAAAAGGGTGAAATGACGAAAAGCGTTCTAAAAACATTCTAAATTACAATTTCTATGGAATCTCTAGAACTACCGAACCGATTTGAAATTTGGCGTTGTAGTTACTTATAAAATGTAAATGCTCTCTAAGAACAAAATAATAAAAAATTCGAAATTTAAAAGTGTGAAATGAACGAAAAGCGTCCTAAAAACATTCTAAATTACAATTTCTATGGAATCTCTAGAACTACCGAACAGATTTGAAATTTGGCGTTGTAGTTACTTATAAGATGTAGATGCTGTCTAAGAACAAAATAAAAAAAAATTCGAAATTTAAAAGGGTGAAATGAGCGAAAAGCGTTCTAAAAACATTCTAAATTACAATTTCTATGGAATCTCCAGAACTACCGAACCGATTTGAAATTTGGCGTTGTAGTTACTTATAAGATGTAAATGCTCTCTAAGAACAGAATAAAACAAAAATCGAAATTTAAAAGGGTGAAATGAGCGAAAAGCGTTCTAAAAACATTCTAAATTACAATTTCTATGGAATCTCTAGAATTACCGAACCGATTTGAAATTTGGCGTTGTAGTTACTTATCAGATGTAAATGCTCTCTAAGAACAAAATAAAACAAAAATCGAAATTTAAAAGATTGAAATCAGCGAAAAGCGTTCTAAAAACATTCTAAATTACAATTTCTATGAAATCTCTAGAACTACCGAATCGATTTGAAATTTGGCGTTGTAGTTACTTATAAGATGTAAACACTCTCTAAGAACAAAGTAAAAAAAATCGAAATTTAAAAGGGTGAAATGAGCGAAAAGAGTTCTAAAAACATTCTAAAAACATTCTAAATTACAATTTCTATGGAATCTCTAGAACTACGAAACGATTTCAAAAGTGATGGTGGCAAATTGATGGTGACAACCCCTGCTCCAACATAGGCTATATTTTATGTCGGTGTCAGTAATCCCAGTGGGGGTGCAGGAGCGAAAAACGTTGTAAAATTGAGATCTTTTTTATAATGAAGGAGCTAGAAATTTGAAATTTGGCGTTGTAGTTACATATAACATGTAAATTCTCTCTAAGAACAAAATAAAAAAAATTCGAAAATTAAAAGGGTGAAATGAGCGAAAAGCGTTCTAAAAACATTCTAAATTACATTTTCTATGGAATCTCTGGAACTACCGAACCGATTTCAAAAGTGATGGTGGCAAATGGATGGTGACAACCCCTGCTCCAGCTTAGGATATATTTTTTGTGTGTGCCACTATCCCCAGGGGGGTGCAGGAGCGAAGAACATTCTAAAATTACGATTTTGTTTATACTGAAGGAGCTAGAAATTTAAAATTTGGCATTGTAGTTACTTATAAGATGTAAATGCTCTCTAAAAACCAAAAAAAAAAAAAAAAAAATCGAAATTTAAAAGGGTGAAATGAGCGAAAAGCGTTCTAAAAACATTCTAAATTACAATTTCTATGGAATCTCTGGAACTACTGAACCGATTTCAAAAATGATGGTGGACAATTGATGGTGACAACCCCAGCTCCAACATAGGCTATATTTTATGTCGGTGTCACTAACCCCAGGGGGGGGGGTGCAGGAGCGCAAAACGTTCTAACATTGCGATTTTTTTATACTGAAGGAGCTAGAAATATGAAATTTGGCATTGTAGTTACTTATGAGATGTAAATGCTCTCTAAAAACAAAATAAAAAAAATCGAAATATAAAAGGGTGAAATGAGCGAAAAGAGTTCTAAAAACATTCTAAAAACATTCTAAATTACAATTTCTATGGAATCTCTAGAACTACGAAACGATTTCAAAAGTGATGGTGGCAAATTGATGGTGACAACCCCTGCTCCAACATAGGCTATATTTTATGTCGGTGTCAGTAATCCCAGTGGGGGTGCAGGAGCGAAAAACGTTGTAAAATTGAGATCTTTTTTATAATGAAGGAGCTAGAAATTTGAAATTTGGCGTTGTAGTTACATATAACATGTAAATTCTCTCTAAGAACAAAATAAAAAAAATTCGAAAATTAAAAGGGTGAAATGAGCGAAAAGCGTTCTAAAAACATTCTAAATTACATTTTCTATGGAATCTCTGGAACTACCGAACCGATTTCAAAAGTGATGGTGGCAAATGGATGGTGACAACCCCTGCTCCAGCTTAGGATATATTTTTTGTGTGTGCCACTATCCCCAGGGGGGTGCAGGAGCGAAGAACATTCTAAAATTACGATTTTGTTTATACTGAAGGAGCTAGAAATTTAAAATTTGGCATTGTAGTTACTTATAAGATGTAAATGCTCTCTAAAAACCAAAAAAAAAAAAAAAAAAAATCGAAATTTAAAAGGGTGAAATGAGCGAAAAGCGTTCTAAAAACATTCTAAATTACAATTTCTATGGAATCTCTGGAACTACTGAACCGATTTCAAAAATGATGGTGGACAATTGATGGTGACAACCCCAGCTCCAACATAGGCTATATTTTATGTCGGTGTCACTAACCCCAGGGGGGGGGGGGGTGCAGGAGCGCAAAACGTTCTAACATTGCGATTTTTTTATACTGAAGGAGCTAGAAATATGAAATTTGGCATTGTAGTTACTTATGAGATGTAAATGCTCTCTAAAAACAAAATAAAAAAAATCGAAATATAAAAGGGTGAAATGAGCGAAAAGCGTTCTAAAAACATTCTAAATTACAATTTCTATGGAATCTCTAGAACTACTGAACTGATTTGAAATTTGGCGTTGTTGTTACTTATAACATGTAAACGCTCTCTGAAAACAAAAAAAACAAACAAAAAATCGAAATTTAAAAGGGTAAAATGAGCGAAAAGCGTTCTAAAAACATTCTAAATTACAATTTCTATGGAATCTCTGGAACTACCGAACCGATTTCAAAAGTGATGGTGGAAAATTGATGGTGACAACCCCTGCTCCAACATAGGATATATTTTTTGTGGGTGCCACTATCTCCAGGGGGGTGCAGGAGCGAAAAACTTTCTAAAATTGCGATTTTTTTAATACTGAATGAGCTAGAAATTTTGAAATTTGGGATTGTAGTTACTTATAAGATGTAAATGCTCTCTAAAAACCAAAAAAAAAAAAAAAAAAAAAATTGAAATTTAAAAGGGTGAAATGAGTGAGAAGCGTTCTAAAACCATTCTAAATTACAATTTCTATGGACTCTCTAGAACTACCGAACCGATATTAAAAGTGATGGTGGCAAATTGATGGTGACAACCCCTGCTTCAACATAGGCTATATTTTATGTCGGTGTCACTAACCCCAGGCGGGGTGCAGGAGCGCAAAACGTTCTAATATTGCGATTTTTTTATACTGAAGGAGCTAGAAATATGAAATTTGGCATTGTAGTTACTTATAAGATGTAAATGCTCTCTAAAAACAAAATAAAAAAAATCGAAATATAAAAGGGTGAAATGAGCGAAAAGCGTTCTAAAAACATTCTAAATTACAATTTCTATGGAATCTCTAGAACTAACGAACCGATTTCAAAAGTGATGGTGGCAAATTGGTGGTGACAATCCCTGCTCCAACAGTCTCTTTAAAAAAAAAAACTATGCGTTTCTGACGACTGGGTTTTTCGCTAATTGTTGCCACAGATTAATCTCGGAAAATGAAACATTTGAAGTTACTGAAAAAAAAAAATAATAGCTCGAAAAGTATTTGTCAGAAAATTGTTAGGCAAACTGCGTTTAAAAGGTAAAAAATTGTATTTTTCTTGATATAAATTTCAAATCTGATGATTATGCCATTTTTCAAATATTGAATTTGAAAACTACTAAATTTCACAATGGAGTACCATAGCAAAACCTTCATGCGTAAAAAGATACTGATAAGGGCGACGTGTCCTGGCGTGTATATTGGCTATAGCACGAGTCACAAATTATAGTAGCCTTATTATTCTGTTAAAATATAAAAGTGAATTATGAAATGACAATATTTTGTTGGGTTAAAAGTTCCTTATAAAAAATTGACCAGCGTAGCGCGCTTAGCTTGCTAGTACTAAATAATTTAATACATTTCATTTTTATATTTATAACTGATAGTTTTGTGTCTTTTTTTGTGAGAGTTAGTCTGACAAGTATCCGATTACTTTGGTGACACACTTTCTACCCTTTTCATACAAACTAGTAATTTTAATTAACAGATATGTAATAGTTATAATTAAAATGTATTTTTTATTCTACAATAATTTTCTACAATATATTCTACAATAATAAGAATAATCAGTTGAACAACATCATTGCATTAACTGAAGTTTACGATTTACGTATAAACAGGTCTTAAAAGTTTAGAATTCCTGAATCTCTGAAAAAAAGTATTTATTTACTATCTGACCCACCAGCGTGGACTGGGCCCGTGATAATGACCATACATATTCCTAAAATAAATGTTGAATGATTTTACATATTTACTAGGAGGCTCTGCCACCTGCGAACTACGCTCGCAAACCCCGTTTCAGCCTCTAAAGACAGGAAAAAAGTCTTAAAAAGATTTTCTGGTTAAGGAAGATTGAATGATATTATCACGAACGGTAACTATCATCTGTGATAGTATTTTCGGTTACCACGGCTTCATTCCCCGCTGTCGCGACAGCTGACGGCTGTTTTTGGGATTGATAAGTAACATCAATTACACGTTTGAAAATCAGCTTGTGTAAAATGATTAAGTAAAAAAATCAATGCCTTTCGGAGTCTTATGACGACGCTATGGACACGATATTCTTCCTATGGGTTCGAGGCTACAAAAATGCGTCTGCTTTTGAATAAAATTCAGAACTGTAGCATTAAAAAGCACCATGTATAGAAAATTTACGCTTATTTTTTATGTTTATATCAAGTTTTAGATATTTTAAGGAGCAAGTACAGCTTAGGCAGGAATTCTTTTCTTTATTTTAATGCAACTCCATGCATACTGTTCATGTTATTTTTAAAATGTAGATTGTTTATTTTAATTAATATGTATATATGGATTTTCTAATATGTATTTATCGAATAGTAATTTGTACAAAAGAAATCTAAAGTATTTTACGTATGTATTTATCTTTTCTATATTTATGCTGCATGAAGTAATGAAATATACAGGGTACAAAATGTTATCTATCGCCGACCTTTAATTTCTCAACCGTTGGTTGTAGACATATAGCTCCAATTATAAATGCGTTTAAAATGAGGTAAATATTCATGTTGTGGCGTTAATTAAAGTAAAAAATCAATTTTATAAAAATTACGAAATCTAACTTTTTATACGGTCCCCCGGTCCCTATAGTTATATTTAGTAAATGTTTGCACATATCATAACAAATACAACACAAAAAGTTTGACTTCTGTACGAGAAGAATTGACACAGTTATTCAATTTCAATGTTTGAGATTTTTTCGCATGATTTTGTCTTTCATTCAGGGATCAGTTAACAAATGAATTAGAGTAATTCGAGATCGAAATCAGGGTGCAATGTCCTTTTTACGGCAAAACTACTTTTAGCCGGTATCGCTAAATTGGTGTATCACCAAAGAGGGTTATTTCATCTAAACATTTGAGCTGATTTTGAGGGGTAGTCGTATACAAAGCGAAGAATGAAATATTGAAATTAAACAGAAAAATAAATATCAATTTATTATCATATTAGAAAGCGGCCTACTATAAAAAATGAATACATCAAATACCGGAATCTACTAGAGTTACTGCTCAAAGTGTTCTCCATTGGTGGCAATGCACAATTGAATGCGTGACAGTACTGAGTCCTGGACACGTTGGAGCATAGCAGGCGAAACCACCATTAACCGGTATCGCTAAAACCGGGTATCACCAAAGAGGTTTTTTTTCATTTAAAAATTTAAGCTAACTTTCAGGGGTCAAACAACATTCAAAAGTCAAATTAGGCAGTGTTGAATTCAGGGGGTGGCCCGGGAGGGACATTCCCCTTCCCCCCGGAGCAATGAAATGTCCCTCAAAAAATGATAAATCAAAATGATAAATAAAATATTCTCTCAAAGTTTTTGAAAATAATAAACATAAATCACGAGATCACATGTCCAATGTAAGCAGGTGCTTAAATTGGTAAATCTGAAAAACGTGAAAATTATTATTTTATTTTTATTTTTATTGCTTTTTTAATTTGTAAAGAACCGCGTATCAAATTTTAGGTAATAAAAAAAAAAGCTGATTCATTGCAAATGTTATCGTTTCGCAAATTATTTCTATTGATTCACGGATAATGGATGGGAAATAAACTCTTGATGGAAAAATTATTTTACTATTCTTGAAATCAAGCTGCAACGGCTCTATTCTATGTAGTCTAGTTAAGGCAGTAGTTCTTCTGTCATATTTTATGTCTGCTATATGCTCTTTTATTCTCGTTTTAAATTTTCTGTTTGCCATTCCTATATAGTATTGTAATGTTCCATCTGACTTGGTGAATGGATTTCATAAACACCGGAAAGTTGATCAGGTAGCATTGGATCTATTTTTCCACAGACTATGGAAGTTGAACAAAATAATACACTCCCTTATTTGGATGTTCTGTTAATCAAAACCCAACATGGCATAGAACGTACTGTATATAGAAAATCAATAACTAATCATCCACTATTCCAAATAATGCTCAAGCACCTGTTTCCTATAAAATTTCTGCCTTTAGACATTGTATCAGAAGAGTCTTTGCTGTCTGTACTCCTAATCAGTTAACTAATGAAATAAATAAAATACGTGACATCGCAAGAAAGAACGGATACAAGAACAGCACTATTAATAAATTAATTACAAGTATGGATAATAAAAAAAAGAACATTTTTAATGAACAAAAATCAAAGCTATCAACTTTACAATATTTTCCTGGGTTCTTTGAAAGATTAAAATATAAACTTAGAAAATTTAATATCTGCCTTATCGCAAAAGCTTCCAGAAACTTAAGAAACATAGTATGTAGAAAAATAGATCCAATAGAACCTGATCAACTTTCCTGTGTTTATAAAATCCCATTCACCAAGGCAGATGGAACATTATAATGGCAAACAGAAAATTTAAAACGAGAATAAAAGAACATATGGCAGATATCAAATATGACATAAGAACTACTGCCTTAGCTAGACAACATAGAATAGAGCCATTGCAGATTGATTTCAAGAATAGTAAAATAATTTTTCATCAAGAGTTTTTTTCCCACCCGTTAGCCGTGAATCAATAGAAATATATTTGTGAAACGATAACATTTGCAACGAATCAGCTTCTTTTGAATTACCTAAAATTTGGCACGCGATGCTTTACCAATTAAAAAAGCAATAAAAATAAAAATAAAATAATAATTTTCACGTTTTCCAGTTTGACCAATTTAAGCACCTGTTTACATTGGACATGTGATCTAGTGATTTATGTTTATTATTTTCAAAAACTTTCCGAGAATATTTTATTTATCATTTTGATCTGAAGATGTCGTCATTTGAGCGAAGGAAATATATGTCATCTATATTGAAAGGAAATTTTTAAACATTTTGTGTTATGTTTTTTATCACTTTAAGCAATGATTACACTGTTTAATCCTAAATATTTGTTAGCAATTAAAATGTAGTATAAGTATGATATTAAAATTTGAATTTACTTACAGCAATTCTATCAGTATTTTACGATTTTCCGATTTTCGTTTTGACATATCCATTTTTTTTTTTTTATAAAAAAAAGTTGACTAACAAAATGTGTTTTTCATATTTTTAGTTTTTATCCTTTATTTGTCTTAAAACTATGTGCAGAGAGTAAGAGATAAGGAATAGAGGAGCTGTCTTTTCCAGCAAATTAAAAAGTTTTCTTTTTTTCCGTTGCAGAGCATACATATAGCTAACTTGATTTTTTGTTCATTGAATTCCGCAGCTACTGAGAGATTCTTAAACTTTATCTTGCGGAGTTTATATTTCCCCAGGTTAATTAACCTTTAAATAGTTTGAGTAAAAAATAAATAAATAAAATAAAATCAAAAACAGTTTTATTTTTTTAAAGTAGAATGACACTGTACTGAAAAAAAAAATGTTTTTTATATATGAAATTATAATATTACCACGAACGAAAAGATACAATTACCTCTTTAACTTTACCCACGATATCGAAAAGCGTTTTTTATCTTTTCAAAAAGCAACATATTTTCGAGATTTAATAAAGCATTTATAAAATCGAAGTTTCATTTGCAGCCACTGATTTTCGGAACCGTTTTCGAGCAGTTTTTATAATCTATTGATCAATTATAGAAAGGCGGAATAGCTGTTTTCGGGAGGCTATCAATTCTCAATTAAACATTTTTAGTTGCGTAACTAAATTTCTGCACACATGAGTAACAACAACAACTAAAAAAAGTTAATGTTAATGCTGTAAATCTATCATGTTTATCTGTAAAACATGTTTGTTGATCATGAAAATATTATCTTGCGAATTGATAACATCCGAAAAACGTATATTCTAATTTGAGAAAACTGATTAATACTACTTGGAAACGTTTCCGAAACTCAGTGGCAGCAAAAGAAACTATGTTTCTAAATGCTTCTTTAACTACAGAAAATATGTCAGTTTCTGAAGTTTTAAAAAATAGAGAACGCTTTTCGGAATCGTGAGTAACTCGGAAGGGGTTATTGTATATTTTCGTTTGTGGTTATATTACATTTTCCTAGATTAAGAAACATTTGTCTTTTTTACTTACCCATCATACGTAGTATAGGGTAAGTCTTGTAATCGTTTTGAAAATCGAATTTTTTTTTTGACGGACACGTCAGACGTTTCACACGTTTCAGACACTGGAGATTCCGAAAAACATATTTTTAGAAAAAAAAAAATTACCGTCCGTCTGTCTGTGTCTGTGTGTGTCTGCGTGTCCGTAAACGCTCTACCTCCCGAACAAATTGAGATAGAGACTTGAAATTTGGTAGAGACTTGAAATTTTGTACTTAGTATGTAATAATGGAAAGAAGCTTATTGAATTTCATTAACCTCGATTATCCGGAACTATTTTTTTCGGACTCTCAAAATATTCGTTCTGATAAAAGGTATATACACATTTTCGGAATTGTTTATTTTAAGGAGTGAATATAAAAGACAGTAAAAAAACATAAATTTTGCATTAAAAATGAAGTCGATCGAATAATGAGTTGCCGAGATATTTGTAATCCTATTTTTCACACTCTTCGATTTTTCATGACCCTGTATTTCATTCAAATTTCAATTCAAAGATATATTTTAATTGGAAAAGAGACGTTTAATCCGACGCAGTAAACCGTTAGTTAATCTGATTATCAATTTTGGAGTTATAAGGATGTTTCTTTTACGCAATTCAGTAATAGAGCATTTAAAGTTTATAACCTCATCAAGCCTTGATTTCTTCTCGAATTGCAATGTATTTTATAAATAGTTTACACATGTTTTATTTTCATACTTTTTATTATGTATATCCATGATGGGTAAGTATTACGGTGGCCCCCAACGACTAGTTTTACATTGTGCAGATGAAGACAAGAGCTAAAGTGTAATTTATTCTTAAGAGAACAGTGAAACAAATTTCTCCATCGCCGATCGCGAAATCCCATTTCAGGGAATGGAAAAATTTAAAGAGATGATTGCTCATTACCTAATGCAGTCATCGAAATTTTATTTTACCATCAGAAAGTTTACATTCTGTTCGTGCGTAAGGTAAATGTACCAAGGGTAAGCCACTTAAAAACATTTATCTAATTATCTTTAAAGTATTAGTGAACTCCAAAAGATAAATATTGTTTTAGCCTAGTCCTAACCATCATCTATCAGAATAAACAATCAAAGTTTGAAAATATGAAAAAATGAAAGATAAACAGAAAAAATGAGAAATAAAACAGTTACCTTTCTAATTGCTCCATTACTGGGCATAATAAATTTCTGATGTACCAGTAGTGAACTCCTAAAAATGAACCACTCAAGTCTTGAGTTTAGCGTTTACCATGCAAAAGATATAATTTGTTTTACAGTTCTACACTGCAAAAAATAATTGTTGATTTTACAGTATAAAACTGGCACCCCAGCTGCCAGTATTATACCGTAAAATTAACAGTATTAAACAGTAAAATAAGCAGTAATACGCTGCCGTGCAAGCAGTAATACGCATACCGCGCATGCGGTATTACTGCTTGCACGGCAGCGTATTACTGCTTATTTTACTGTTTAATACTGTTAATTTTACGGTATAATACTGGCAGCTGGGGTGCCAGTTTTATACTGTAAAATCAACAATTATTTTTGGCAGTGTAGAACTAAATATACGCATTAATGAAAGGGTATTTAAAGGTTTTTAGATGGTTACATTACATAATTTCACTAGTAAATCTCAAGATTGCAATTCAGTGTTGCAAATCGTTTTTATTTTGATCTCACTTTACATAATATTTAATGTCCTACAATCTGCAATGTATTTTTTTAGGTTATATACAGGGTGCCTCTTGTTATTTTTGAGCAATAGCTAATTCGCAATGTGCTATGTTTAAAGGCATAGTTCCAACTGCAGAACTATTTCACATATGGTTCTTTATCACATGAAAATCGATTTATGTCAATATAGACGCATTTTTCTAAGTTACGAAATTTAAATTCTAATATGGTTTCTGAGTCCTATAAGTTATATTGAGAAAAACTTTCTCCTTACTCTAACAAGTAAACATCCTCATATTCTACGACCAAAACTTATTGAGTTATGATAAATTAATTTTTATGACATTTCAGCATTTTCTGGTACTAAAAATGCGTTTTCCTGTTTTTAGTACCAAAATGGTACAAAAGGTAGGGAAAACCTCCTCTCAAATTTATCAATTTCTACACTGCAAAAAAAAAAAAAAAAAAAAAAAAAAAAATGTTGATTTTACAGTATAATACTAGCATCCCAGCTGCCAGTATTATACCGTAAAATTGACAGTAATAAACAGTAAAATAAGCAGTAATAAGCTGCCGCGCATGCGTGGTAGCGTATTACTGCTTAAAAAACTTGCGTTTTGGATGTTCATTTTAAAATAAAAACCAAATTATGTAATAACATCACATTTTTATAACCTTTTTGAATAGTATCTATCCCACCTTTAGCCAGAATCTGAAATATGGATGCTTTTATAAAATTTTATTAGTTGGTTTATTATTATTGATATTTTCCCAATTCAAGGTAAGGTTCAATGGCTAACCAAGGAATTTAAGCACTTTGCTTGATCCATTTTCTGTTGAATTGTGAATTTATATAATAAAAACTCATCCCGCTCTCCCCTATAAATATTCACTGTATTTCGCTTACTAGTCAATGTGTGAAACAAAAAAGCATAGAATAAAATGAAGAATAATGAATTAAATAGAAATTGAATATATTGAAGAAATAAGTTTTCCTAAATATATTTACATATGAAAAAAAGCAAACACGACCTTATGATAAATGAAAACGAATGTTTTAAAATAACAATACTAACAATTGGCAAGTAAAGATTTTCCTATAACATGTTATCTATGAGTGGGAGAAATAAAATCTTTAATAGATTTCTAATTGCTCGATGGAGTATTATAATGTCTGACAGACTTGTCTATATATTCCAGATAAGTCTGAAAATTAATTGGCTGCGAAATAAAGTTGCGGTTTCAATGTGATTCAGACAAATGTATTGAAGGAAAAGCAAACTTCGGATTTACACTTTTAAACTGAAGCAGTGTTTTAAGTTTTTGGTTTTTCATATAAATAATAATATTTTATATCGGCTTAAGTTATTCAAAAAACGTATTATTCTTATTAGAAATGTTTAAAAGGCAAACATAAATTATATAATATGATTAATTAACACACAAAAAAAAATCTACCAATGAAGGAAAGACTTTACACTGAAAAGTTGCACATGTGAAATGTCAAACTTAAATTTCAGTCAAAACAAATTAAAAATAAATAAATAAAAAATGGTTAAAAGATTTTTTTAAACTTAATTTTTTATTATATTTCTTCAATCGAATGTCTTCATGCTTTTAAGTTCTCAACCAAACAATAGATTTCTCCCCTCTCATCACAATCTGATTCAGTCTGCCGAATCTGTAAATTCGGATAAAACATTCAACACATAGAAAACTAGTCGTTGGGGACCACCGTAATACTTACCCATCATGGATATGCATAATATAAAATATGAAAATAAAACACGTGTAAACTGTTTATAAAATGCATTGCAATTCGAATAAAATATTGGCTTGATGACGTCATAAACTTTAAATGCTCTGTTACTGAATTGCGTCAGAAAAACAACCTTATAACTCTAAAAATGATAATCCTATTAACTAACAGTTTACTGCGTCGGATTAAGCATCTCTTTACTAATTGAAATATATCTTTTAATTGAAATTTGAATGAAATACAGAGTCATGAAAAATCGAAGAGTGTGGAAAATGTGATTACAAATATCTCGGCAGCTCATTATCCGATCGACTTCATTCTTAATGCAAAATTTATGTTTTTTTATTGTCTTTTATATTCACTCCTTAAAATAAACAATTTCGAAAAATTTTATATACCTTTTATCAGAACGAATATTTCAAGAGACCGAAAGAAATAGTTCCGGATATTCGAGGTTACTGACATTCAATAAGCTTCTTACCATTATTACATACTCAGTACACACCAAATTTCAAGTCTCTATCTCAACTTGTTCGGGAGATAGAGCTTTTACAGATACACACACAGACAGACGGACGGCCATTTTTTTTCTATAAATATGTTTTTCGGAATCTCCAGTGTTTGAAACGTGTAAATCCGTCAAAACTTTTTTTTCGATTTTCAAACCTATTACAAGACTTACCCTATACTGCGTATGATGGGTAAGTAATAAAAAAGACAAAGCCAATTTTATTAACCAACCTCAAAGAATGGAGATTATATAATTCAATATATTTTTTTAAATGCATGTTCATAATTTCTTCTGGAAAGTTCTCATTTTCATGGTGATTTCATGTAAATTTTATAAGGATTTAAAAATTTACAAATTCGTCTATCTGCTTGTTCTGGCAAGTTTCAACTTTCATAAAAGTAAACCTGTCTACATGAAATTTGGATATATTATCAAGATTCACAGTTCTATTTTACATATAATTTACTTATATTATATTTATTTATAATTATAATATTAAGGTCATCATGTCCTAACATAGTCCTTTTTTAAGTGAACATACAAATATTTTTAAAATGTTATCATCTGTAAATTACCTGTAATAGCCCTGAAATTTAAACATATTTCTGACTGACACCGCATGATAACACCTCTTTTAAAAATGGTCATCCTATCGCTCATACAGTTTTTATAGAGACACACCGAACATTCAAATATATTTTATCACTTGTAATGATGATTGTTTGCATAATTCATATGAAAGTTCATATACATACAGCATATACAGTAATATGTATATCGCAATGCTGCAAATACTAGGAACTACGTTTTAATAATTGTCATAATTACAGAAACTGATCGGTAATATTGATACACAAAACAAAGATTTTTAAGAATTTACGCTTAACCGTATATAATCGTAACAAAATATGCCAAGCCCATGAAAATATATAGGTCCAATATGAAAAACGGCATAGGAGACAAAGTTTAAAGTTCCAAGTTCATATATCGAGTAAGAAGTAGATTTATTTATTTATTTATAAGAGACAATGGATGTCGGTTCCACGTTCCTTAAAATAATTACTTGTAAGCGATAAAATCCCATTTCTTTCACTACGAACATTTCTGTCGTCGGTAGAAATGTGCAGGCCATTTTTGAATGGCTGCTAAAAAAAAAAAAAAAAAAAAAAAAGAAAAGCAGCTATTTTTGAGGTTATACATCACTTACAAATACAATTTAATTTAAATTTTTACATCATTGATTTCGGAGGAAATTGTACTTTCGAATGAATTTTGTTTGAAAACTGTAGCTTAGTTTAATAACTTTTAAAAATATTTTTAACATGATTTTTTTAATCCATCTCAATAACAAACATTTGTTTGATACAATAATGTAAAGTAACTAGTAACAGAGTTACCAAATTTGCGATTGATTTTGCTAAATTAAACCCTGTCAACGAAAAGACAGATTTTCATTTTATGTTGTCATAAAATAAATATTTGTTGAAATTAAATTGGTTAAAAGATACGTTGCATCAGAATATGTTCGGAATTGTATTTTAAGATTTTTTTTTCTGTTTTTTAATTTTAAGACAAAAGAAACCTGAAACAATCTAATAATCTTTTCATTTGAAAATAAGAATTTTAATTATATGATTTTTTTTGCCTTGATAAGTGTATTTGTGTCAGTTAAATTTACTTCACCGCTATTTTTTTTCTTTAAAATTAAAAAAAATATCCTAATTCTAACAATCTTGTTTCAGTTTGTTTCCTTTTAAATTAAATATTGTCAATGTTTTTGTTTCTATTTACATCTTACCGCATATACATTTTTAATGAAATAACTAACCTATAAACTTTTTTTAGTTACATTTTAAATTAAGGTCAAACTTTCAATACTTTTGGCAAAAGAGATTACATGATTGTTATTAACTTTCATTTTATGTTTAATTCTAACATAATAAAACAACCATTGTTTTTCCAGATAATCTTCCTTAAAAACAGAAAAATATAATAAACGCTTTTAAAAAGACAAGCCATTTAGCCTAGTTGTTTCTTTTTCTTTTTTCTTTTTCAAAACAGAAAACAAGATAATGCCTTTTAAAATGGTTAATGCATTCAATTACTTTTTTCCTCAACAGAAAATATAATGCAAAGTATTATGATGTATTTTTTCTTTCTAACAAAAAGTTACAAAGTTAGATGTTTGGTTATTTATATTTATTGGGGTTTTCGTTTCATTCCAGAAGAAATATTTATGATTGCTTTGATCTTTTTGTTTCATACTCTGTTTAAATAAATATTAAAATACTACTTACAATTCAGCTTAATACATGAGCTGATCGGGCATTTTTGTGAACGATTTTGATGGATTATATTTTGTGATTCAAAACTCCGCGTTTAAATTTTAAGAAGGGTTGGCATTTCAAAATTTTCTTTGTGGGTGTGTGTGTGTGTGTGTGGGGGGGGGGGGGTGGATGTATTTATTATCCTGTTGTGCACAACTTTCAAGCAATGATACAATTTTAGTCTCAGATATATTTTTGGTACTTCTTTGTTATAGTGGCTCCCACAATTACTTTTATGCCAAGGTTGCAGTCAGTTTCGCCAAGCTCGTAAAGCGCGAACGTATAATAGAGATGTAAAAATGATTAACCTAGCATTAAATAATGTAATATTTTATGTTAATAAGAGTATATTAGAGTGTTTCTTAATAAATTCATATCGATGTTTTTTCAGCAAATCTTACTATGTTTTACAATAATAAATTTTTTAACACATCTCTCATTTAACTATTCCAATCAACTGAAGTTGCATTTTCACCCAGAAGATTGCGCCAACAACGGTGCCAATAATTCTAATTACAGTAAAACTTATTTTTTGACAATCATATAGTTTATATATTATAGTTTATTTATTTTTTACAGTTTATAGTTCTGTCTTGGCGATATGTCTCTGTAACTTAGCTGTTCATCCTCGGGAGCCGCTATAGCAAAGAAGAATAATATTTTTAAAAATAATCATTGATGATGAATGAGTCTCATTTTGAGAATGTTACAATAGCAGGGGTTTAGCATTATGGCTAATTATTAATTTGTGTGATTAAAGTGTTTGTTGAGAATACCTATTGTTTCTATTTTTATCAAATCTGACAAATTATTTTTGCTTTTGTGCAATTTCTGCAAATTGTTTTTGAGTCGGATTTCTGATGTCTGACACTGTGAAGTGTCGAATTCCTTGAGAGGGCCGATTGCTCACTTCATTTCTCCCCAATAGGTAACCCTGACTCTGACTTTAAAGGTCGGTAAAGCATACTACAATAAACAATTTTTGTATAAGAAACTAGGGTTGCAATCCATTTATTCAGTTAAAAATACTGTCTCTCTTTCTCCAATTCAATGTCTCGGATTTTTTTTAAAAACTGTAACTGTAATAAAGATATTTTAACAAAATGTGTAACAAACTTATCTTCTTTTTGTCAAATGTAATGATACCATGAGAAGTAGTAGACCTGGCCAATATCCACACCACATGTCCATAAGCCCTGGACTAGACACTGCATATTTCAGAATGAAATTGACATTAGCTATTGTGTTACTTGCCTAAACAATGTACATTTCAATCAATTTTCATGATGTCATTGCATTTTGCATAAGACAAGGTAAGTCTGCTGAAAATTTCTTTAAAATATTTATATTTTTGTTAAATTTATGAATACTAGTTATGTTCGAATTGGAGTGAGACACCCTGTATTTTAAGTGAATAAATGGATTACGATCCAGGTTTCCTTGACAAAAATTATTTGTTGTAATGTGTTTTTAAGGTTTGAATGTGGAATTTTGAATCCTCCTGTATACAAATTCTTACATAAAAGTTTTAGACTTTAAAAGTCTTATTTGATACTTCTCTTTGGTAACCAGTTTGTATAATTTAATTTTATTATAATAATGCCTTGAATAATATCGAAAGAAAGAAAAATATTACACAGATTTCCGAAGTCTATAAATGGTCAACATATCTATCGGTCAATCGGTTAACGTCTGACCAACATATGAGGTCTGTTAGATAGTCCCAAACATAGTAATGCATAATTGACACGTCTGGAGATTTAGCAGGAATCTATATTATTAAGCGAAAACATGCGCGTCAGAAACAAAGTAGTGGTGCCGTGTTTCTGATTACCCTTGTTATTTTCAACTGTCCATAATAAGCAAAATCAGCAATTATTACAAATCCTTCAGAAAAAAAAAACCCTTATTAGATTGTTTGACTCAAGTAATAAGGTAAAGCTAGGATAGTCTGCGCACGTTTCAAAAGAATAGCAATAAAAAATCTAAATATTAATTTTTTGCTAAACTATCCATGAATAATTTTTACTTCATTTGTTTTTTATGCATTTCCATTGCTATTTTGTTGTTATCTTGCAATTTAATAGAACAGTTGTAATAAAACCAAGAAAATTATTTTGCGCAATCTCTCCTTACAGGGTTGGTGTGATTGCGCACATGGGTAGGAGAAATTGTTACTAATAATAACTACAATTAAAATGTTAACAATAATAATTACACTTAAACGACATTGCTGTAAGGTTTTTGTGAACAAATTTTAATGTATTGGGAGTAAATATTTCAATCTAATGCGTAAGAATCAGAAAAAGGAAATAATTTTAAAAACGATTAAAAAATTTTAATTAAAGGAAAAAAATTAAAGAATCAGAAAAAGCAAGTCCAGATAAAATTACAAAATAAAATTATGTAACTTTATAACACGTTTAACTTAAAATAAGTCCATTTTCATTTTTCATTTTTTATGCAAATTTACCTATAATCTGCGTAATCTCTCCTAGCATATAATCTAATGGGAAGAATGCGCCATCTCTCCTAAGTAGCAGATGCGCAAACTCTCCAATTTCGGTAGGAGAGATTGTGCGGCCTTTTATTTAAACATGGCCGCTACTAAAACGAACCGTTGATGTTCACATTGTTAGTCTAGATTAGTAGCTTATGAGAAATTGTTTAAGTTTAAAATATTTTGTACTATTGACATTGTATAGAAATTTTTATGAATAGCTATGAAAATTCAAGCACTTACTTTGGGAAAACAAAACAAAATATCAATAGTTTATCTTAGACGCTCAAAGCAATCAACGTGCACTTTCAAGTAGACACTTCACTACTGTTGTTGTACAACTACCTGGAGTCGCTGCGCTCTCACTCTACTCCTTCCCCCCGAAGCTCTATGTGCGCAATCTCTCCGACCGCGCCATCTCTCCTGGCTTTACCTTATGTGTCATAGCGATGGTGGCAACAAATTGCCCTATCGCTTTCGCTTTTATCACATATTATTTTCTAAATATAGTATCCTATCGCTTTCTCTTTTATCGCATATTCTTTTCTAAATATAGTATAATCTCAATTTCTACACCATCGAAAGTTAAATAAGCTCCGGATTGTATGCAGAATTGATTTTCGTGTTTTCGATTACCTTCGTTATTTTCAATTGTCCATAATAAGCAAAATCAGCAATTATTACAAATCCTTCAGAAAAAAAAAACCCATTTTAGTTTGTTTAACTCAAGTATATGTGTCATAGCGATGGTGGCAACGACCTGCCCTATCACTTTCGCTTTTATCGCATATTATTTTCTAAATATAGTATCCTATCGCTTTCGCTTTTGTCGCATATTCTTTTCTAAATATAGTATAATCTAAATTTTTACACCATCGAAAATTAAATAAGCTCCGGATTGTATTCAGAATTGATTTTCGTGTTTCTGATTACTTTCGTTATTTTCAATTGTCCATAATAAGCAAAATCAGCAATTATTACAAATTCATCAGAAAAAAAAAGCCCACCCAAGTTTGACCCAAGTTTGATTTTTCTCCTCTCCTCTGTATTTATAATAAATTATTCTTTGTTCGTTCAAATCGATCAAAAGGATCTATGCTTTTTGACAAAATTTTGCCATTTTTAACAAGCGAAATGCCTCTGCCAGAGAAATCTGGTAAAATTTCTGCGCGTGGGAACAAATGCTGAATATAAAAGATAAATATTGTATTTTGTCTTCTCAAGTAAGTTAATGTTATTTTGTAATCTTATCTGGACTTGCTTTTTCTGATTCTTTAATTTTTTCTCCTTTAATTAAAATTTTTGAATCATTTAAAAAATTATTTCCTTTTTCTGATTCTTTAATCATTATGTTGAAATATTCATTCCTAATAAAATAATATTTGTTCACAAAAACCTTACAACAATGTTATTTAAGAGTAATTATTATTGTTAACAATTTAATTGTAGTTATTAATTAGTAACAATCTCTCCTACCCATGTGCGCAATCACACCCACCCTGTAAGGACAGATTGCGCAAAATAACTTTCTTGGTTTTATTACAACTGTTCTATTATATTACAACATAACAACAAAATAGCAATGGAAATGCATACAAAACAAATGAATTTAAAAATATTCATAGATAGTTTAGCAAAAAATTAATATTTAGATATTTTATTGTTATTTATTTGAATTGTGCGCAGACTCTCCTAGCTTTGCCTTATACTAAAACACTTTTTTTTTTTTTTTTTTTTTTTTTTTTTTGCTTAAATAACGTTAATATATCAATATAAACATTAAAGAAATTAAAATTTAAAATTTACATGTTTCGATTTGTTCATCAAATCGTCATCAGAATACACACAAACCACAAATACAATGTACATAAAAACCAGAGATTAAATTAATTGAAAACCAGAGAGTCTGAACAGTCACTATGTGAAAGAAGGTACAACGCCCTCTATACTTTTAATTTTAACACCGCTCTTAGATCCATCTACAGACCGCTTCCCACTATTATTCAACCACTGAACCCAAATCTTCGGAATATTAAATGACAACGTATCATTACATGCTTTCGAGCTGCTTAAATAAATTTCAATTCTCTGGTTTTTATGTACATTGTTTTTGTGAATTGTGTATATTCTGATGACGATTTGATGAACAAATCGAAACATGTAAATTTTAAATTTTAACATCTTTAATGTTTATATTGATATGTTGACGTCTTTTAAGCAAAATAAAAAGTGTTTTAGTGTATATTTTAAAAGTTTAAATAGATGTTAATTTGAATCGGTGATTGTTGAAAAGAACTAAGTCCATATTTTGACATGTTTCTCAGGTTTATTGATCGTTTCGTGAAGAAAGGAATTCAGTCCGGGTACTGCGTATATATACGTTTGGTAGGGATGAATTTAAACTTTGAGTGTTGGAAAGCAGAATGTCCATGATTTGAGAAATTTCAAAATATAGACTTAGTTCCTTTCAACAATCACAGATTTATTTATAAATGAAACGGAAAAGTTTACCAACTTTGCATCTGTCTTTTGACTTGTTGGTTTCGCTTTCAAAATTAAACCCGTTACCGTAAAAATATTCGGAAAATTTATTTTCACCTTTTTATACATAAATGGAAGTATTTTTTAATCAGTAGTCAAATTTTGCCTTTTTTACATTTCGATTAATAATACTACTAATCGTACATTTTTATATTGCAATATCATGGTAAAATGATATTTTTTAGTTTTAATTGTGTGAGATTAAATGATATAAGTTGTAATTGTTTTTAACTGAGTGAAAAAAAAAAGAGTCCAAGCCGGGATTTGAACCCATGATGTTCGCTTAAGCTGCCAATACACTACTTCACTTTAAAAAAAAATCAACACACTCCAATCACTATGATTGTGTTGAATAATAAAAAAAAGTAAGATTGAATGGTTTAGAACTAAGCAATTGGAAGATACTGGCATTATTAAAATAAATTTAGTTGTGTAGTAAACCCAAAGGATCACGTAGGTTTGTGGATAACTCTTTGAAAAAATGATTTTATTTGTTAAAAGGCTTTCAATTTAAAATATTTCGAAAATGTAAAAGAAAACTTAAATCCAATAAATTTTGCTGGTACTTAGACACAATTCAAATAAATTTAAAGAAAAAAAAATAAACATTATAAAAGTAAAAATAATATATAAATTTACTTTTTTTTATCCCATTGAAAATATGTCACAAACACTTCTTTTCTGTTAGATTTTCTTTCTTGAATTTCATTGTTGATTTTATCTTTAGGAATCTTACAGTTACTAAATTAGAAAATTGCTTAACTAAAGTAATTGTGAACATTGCAAACAATGCTCCATTCGTTCTTTCTCTTTATCACTAGTGATAAATTCCAACTATTAGTGCCTTTCAACAGCCAAATAAATTTTAGGTATTTCTTTCATTTTACATTCACTGAATGCAAATACTAATCTATTTTAAAACATCAAAGATGTGGGAATGTGGTGTGCTATAAACGTACGGATACATTCATTTCAGTACATTGCTTATTATACGAAATATTTTCGATTTTTTGTGTTGAAATTTTTACTTCTTTAAAATAGATTTTTCCTTACATCAAAATTAGGCATCGTGTTAGAATGTATACACTAATAAAAGATGGTAGAAATGTATCTTCCAATAATATGTATTATATCTCCAAAGGAAATAATGTTACAAATTATTTTGTCAGATAAGATAATGATGAAAACATTGATTCGAGACATCTGGATCATCAAAAATCCTTCTTGATATATGCACTTGCGCGAAAGTTAATGAAGAAAAATACTGTATTGCTCGTAACATATGATATAAAAATTTAGAAGATTAAGAATTTGGCAGATTTATTTTAAAGAACGCCAGACACGTCGTTAAAATATTCAAGTATCTGCAAAAATCAAATTTACAAGGGAAAAAGTTTATAAAAAGTAATGTACCCTTTAGAAACTGATAAGAGAAAGTGATTTGAGTAACATAATGGAAAATACGAAGTTCTGGATCTCTAAACGCACACTTTTTATTCTTAATGTTTATTGTCTATTCATTTATTTTTGCAAAATATTTGTGAATAACTGGTAAAATTTTGTTTTGTTCTTCTTTCAAAGATGTTTTAAGACGTAGAATAAATCTTGTATTGTAGATTTTTTGCCCTACATAGCATTTAATGGGAAGGAACAAAGAGATTTTAAAGATTTGATTTTTGTAGAGAAAACAGGAAATCGTACTGTAATCCCTTTTTCTTCCGATTATCCTTTCGGTTCTAATTAATTAAAAACTAGTCGGATGTGCCATTATCAAAACTTTCTTCTATCTCACACATGTTAATACTTCAAAAAGCGTAATAAAAATTATGCATTTTAGAATCCAAAAATGCAGCATAACTGCACCACCTGTTATAGGATTTACACGAAAAACTAAACAGAACCAATTTATATCAATGTCTAACTGGATCTAAAGTTTGATTAAATTCCGTGCATTAGGGTTTGAGATATGACTATCTCTAAAATCGTGTAAATCCTGAGAAATACAGAATAGAAGATCCACATGTTGGGAGATTTACACCAAACCTAATAGCAACAACTTATGTCAACGTCTAACTGAAGTTGAAGTTTGATGAAATTCTGTATATTAGTTCTTGAGATATAGCTTTCGGGAAAATCGTGAAAAATGCAGCATAGCAGCGCATTTTTCTGTTCAACAGCGCATTGCTCCTGTTGGGAGATTTACACCAAAAATTAATCCGCACCAATTTATATCATGATCTAATTTAATAAAAGTTTTATTCAATTCTGTGCATTAGATCTTGAGATGGAGCGCCCACAAATTTTTTGTCACATACAGACCCACATGCGCAGACAGACAGACGGCAGACATTTTCTAAAAACAGTCAAAGCGTGTTCAGCACCTTCTAAAGCGTATAAATCCGTCAAAAACCCGTATTCGAAATTTGTCATGAATCCTATGCTTTCTTCTTATAAAGATAGAAGAAAGTAAAGATGTGCGTTGGTCTGTCTGTGTACGCTCTCTGGCTGTGATAGATAAGGTCAGCACTATGACGCGACATCTGGCATGGAGATACTCCAAGGTGAATCCGAGATTCCCCCCCCCCCCCCCCCCGAAGATTTTTTTCAAAATTCTATTTAGATTTTTTAAAATTAAATTTAAAGGTTTTTTACTACAGGTTTGCACTAGCTATTTTCTTTTACCACTCGCATCTTTGTTTCTAAATATCGCGTAATCCCAGTTTTTACAACACAGAATAGAACAGAAAATGCGCTTTCAGATAAAGTTTATCTCAAAACTGCAACGTAATTTGCGAGTTTATAATGTTTAATTAAAAAAAATACAAACATGTAATTTTTTGCTTTTTTTTTCAATAAATATCAAACTGCAAATGATTATTTTGATTATTTGCACAACACTGAGACACTAATAATGATACGTTGGTTTTAGTTTTTAAATTTTGGGAAAATAAAAAAATCCATGCCATATATGCGCCATTTTGGTTCTTATAATAAGAATTCTGAGACATAAGGGTACGACTTAGATGGTAGAGACTTAGTTACTTTCATATTATTACTAGGAAGTTTTAAAAACATCAAAGAAGATGACTCAAATGTTAACTATGAAAAATATAAGAAATATTGAAGAATAACCAAGTGAAATTCACTACCCGCCTATCCAGAGTACCTTCATAAGGCTAAATTCTTAGGAGTTTCAAACGATATCATTGCAGTCTGCTGGTTCAATTCCAAGGAATTTCCCCAGAACTAAATAAACAACAACAAAAAAATATCTAACGAAGTTCGTTTATTCTTACAGTCACTTTACACATTTTGGCGAAGAAATCTCTTTTCTACTCTCATAATATCTCACAATAGTCCATCATCTGACAACTACTAGTACATTTCAGAAAATCTCCGTGCACCGTATTAAAACAAAACATTTGAGCTTTACATTAGTTCTGAAGCAATGGATTAGTTAAATTTCTTGTGGGTTATAAGACAAAGACTTCGCTGATGTGCCGAGATTACTTTTAGCAGATAAAACACATAAAAATCTAAGCTCCGAGACTCCTGCAAAAGAATTTAAAGGCAAACACACAGATCTACAAATTTTATTACAAAGATTGTACCTCAACCAATTAAAAATCCTCATTCGGTGGAAAGAACGTGGATTTTTTCTAAAAAAAAGGAGTAAAGGGGTTTCCAAAACGCGGGAATAAATTTTCTAGAAATATCCAGAAGGATTATTCTAAAGAGAATGTTTTAAACTGAATACGTTGAACATTGCTGAAGAAAAAATTACAGGTGCCGAAAACAAAAAATTTGCAAAGGAAAAAAAAAAAGTATGACGCGTTGAAAATGTTTAGGGTTGTTTGAAAGGGGAAACGGGGAATAAGTATTTTTAAAGAGTATAAATAAGTATTTTTAGTACAAATTAAGTAAGAAAAAATTAGAATAATTTTAAGATAGCTAAATTATTAAAAAATATTATATTTATATATTAAATCAGAAGATAATTGACACAATATAAATTAAACAATAATAAGAATTCGATAGAAAAAATATACCCAATATTGCTAAATACTCTGATAAAATACATAAATAAATAAATAAGGAGTAGAAAAAACAAAACAATTTACAACGAGAAACTCAGAAACATTATCTAACAATGCAAGCAATGTGAAAATTACAAAAGTTCAAATGATTGATTCAATAGTATTACATAACAAAAAAACAGCAATTGCATACTAAAAATATGATTAAAGCGAAAAAATAATGAAAAGTAAACACACAACTAAATATGCACAGTGCAGCAGTGAAATTATGCATTTTAAATTTAATTAACATAAATTATATTGCCAAAAAAGGGCTTTATATGGATGATAAAAAGTGTATTACTTGCATTATGCTTTTAGATATGAAACAAAATGAACACTTTCCATAAATAATTGCTCATTTCCAACATTTCATTAAGAAAGTTTAATATAATAAAACTTTTTTGCAAGTAATATAACTATTTAATCAGAAGATAATCGACACAATATAAATTAACCAATAATAAGAATTCAATAGAAGAAACATTCCCAATAATGTTAAATACTGTAAAGAAAAAAAGGAAAAGAGGAGTAAAAAAAAATTACAGCAAGAAACTCAGAAATATAAAATAACTAAAAATATAAGGTAATGGCCAATGTTCCAAAAAGTTTTTAAAACAAATTCGAAATGTTTTCAATAAGAAAGGTAAGTGAGAAAAAAGCAGCAATTGTGCACTAAAGAATATGATTGAAGCAAAAATATAGTATATCATATATATATATATATATATATATATATATATATATATATATATATATATATACGAATGTCAACATGTTTGATACGTGCCATGTGGAATTGATCATTATGCAGAAGTTGATATATTTTGAGGATTCTGTATCATTCTACAATTTAAGGGTTCTAATTTCAAATATTATTTCAAAAATGATATCTGGTGGTAATTTAGTGTGGTGATTTATAAAGATTTTAGGATAATCGTTGTAAGTGATATATTATATATTTCTTAATGGTTTTTTATTTACATTTTACATATTTCCAATTTTAAATTTTTCCAATTGTTGTCTGGTAATAATTCAGTATACTTGGCTGATTCTACTGTTCTTAGCATCATGCCAGTAGAATTATGAAATACTGAATTATTTTTAAAACACATGTGGGTGCAGCAAAGCTGACGAGTACATCCACATATGTTTTTTCATATCCAATTCTTGATTGGTTCTCTTGTGGTCCAGTTTTTCCACTGAATAATGTTCATAATTAATTTATTAATCTATTTGTGTTTACTTAATAGCAACTCCAATTTATAATTTTTTCCCCTTTCTCTCTCTTTCTTTTTAATTGTTCTTCAGGTATGAGTAAATTTGGCTAATTACCATTGAAGCACATGCTAAGGTAATTTTATGATTGCACAAGTTAATTATTAGCTATGTGGTATTCTGATTACACAATATCATTAACTATCTCTTTGAAGATTTTAGTAGAATGATATTA
Source organism: Maratus michaelseni (assembly GCA_963931845.1). NCBI lineage: Eukaryota > Metazoa > Arthropoda > Arachnida > Araneae > Salticidae > Maratus > Maratus michaelseni. The sequence continues at coordinate 180,464,376 of OZ007590.1, read as the reverse complement.
GAACTTGATATGTTTTTGAAATTCATAGATATTATAATTATATATATATATATATATATATATATACAGGGTGTTCCGTTAAAGGGGTCCAATATTAATAGGGGTAATAGAGGAGATCACACGGAGCATAAATCAGTATATAATGCCTGGCCGGATCTCAATAATTTTCAAGTTACAGCAAATAGAATGAAAAATCGGAAATTTGTAAAAAAACCCTCATTGCTAAACTATCGATAATGCTACATAAAAACGAAGCACATATTTAGAAAGAGCAGAAAAAATCCTACGAAATGACATAAGTTGTTTTAGAATATTGAGAATTAATGGCGAGTTACAAGCTCTGAAACAGTGAAAAAATACAAAATCAAATATTTAGCAAAATAGTTAATCGTTAATTCCAAAAATGCAACTCTACCTACATCAAGGAAAATGTTATAAAATTTGGTCCATTCAGAAAGCTTTCGAAGAAGCTGACAATAAACCATATCAGTTTAATTGTATGGGAGAAATCAAGCAGTTCCCTAGTTACAACTCTGTACTGTTGCACGCTCGGAAAGAGCGAAACTCCACCCATGACGATTGTAAACACCCCGTTTTAATATCTTTCAATTATACATTTCTGATCAACCTCTATCAATACCCTTTCATTATTCAGTCTGGTCAAGTGAATGACATATTGTGCAGCTCTCGCCTTGTCTTAAAGCAAACTCCGTGACTGCTGCGTTTCCTCCATGAACTTTCAGGATGATGAAGAAGAAGTACTTTTTATGCAAATTTTCTATGTGTATAGGAAGAAAAGTGTAATAAAACAGCAGTCATCAGTGGGCGTTATGTTAAAGGGAGGCTGTTGTAAGTGGGATTGTAGTAAGTTGATGTATAATAATTATGCCGGAATACTCTAACGAAGAATATGCGGACATGCATCTGATGTACGGGCAAGCTCATGGAAATGCATGTCTAGCACAGCGCATGTACCGTGAGCAATTTCCAAGGAGACGTTGCCCAAGTTCGAAACTCTTCATAAAAATCGATAGACGATTACGGGAGACTGGATCGTTTAATACAGCAAGCATTGATGCAGGGAAACCTCGACATGTACGAACACCTGCAATGGAAGAAGATGTACTGAATATTTTTAAAGATAACCCCTCCACGAGTACACGAGCTGCTGCGTCGGAAGTCGGTGTTTCTCACCAAAGTGTGTGGCGTGTTCTGCGTGCAGAAAACATGCACCCCTTTCATGTGCAGCGGGTACAACTGTTATCAGTAACAGATTGTGCTCAGCGGACAGAATTCGTACGCTGGTTGCTTAATGTAACAGAAAATAATCCACAATTTCTGAAAAATATTTTATTTACTGATGAAGCAACATTTACGAGAGAGGGCGTGGTAAACACGCACAATATGCACACATGGTCATATACAAATCCGCACACTGTTTTCCCGTCGAACGCACAACAAAAGTTCAGTGTGAACATATGGGCAGGTGTCCTCGGCGATTATCTCATAGGACCATATTTACTCCCAGATGTACTCAATGGCAGTACGTACTTGGTTTTCCTACGGGATATCTTACCGCAGTTACTGCAAAATGTGCCAGCAACATTGCGCCACAATATGTGGTTTATGCACGATGGCGCACCGGCACATTTTTTCATAGGTGTTCGCAATCACCTCAATTCAACATATCCTGGGAAATGGATTGGACGCAGTGGACCTGTTGCTTGGCCTGCACGCTCTCCAGACCTCAATCCGTTAGACTTTTTTGTTTGGGGACACCTTAAATCGCTGGTGTATGAAACGCCTGTGGATACACCGGAGGATTTACTAGCGCGAATCGTTGTCGCTGCAGGAGACATTCCCAACTCCGTCGGAGTTTTTCGGCGTGTTCGCCAATCTTTACGACGTCGCTGTCGGCTGTGCGATTCTGTTAATGGGCGCAACTTCGAACACCTATTATAATAATGTCCGTCCGTCTGCCTTCCGACATTGAACTGTGCAGCGCAGGCCAGAAGACTATGCTTCACATATGTCATAAAGTACGTGGAATGTAATTCTTTATTTGTCATTTTTCTTTTATTTTCAACACTTTTTGGCACAGTATTTTGTAAGTCACAGACTGTGGTGTACTCAAATTGTAAATTACAAAGTTTGTATGAATTAATTTAAAATTTAGTATCTTTTTTAAATTTATAATTAATAAAATTATTATGCTATTTGTTATTATTATTTCCTATCATAAATTATGATGCACATATACATACAATAATTGTCCATGTAAAACATGTACTGAAACTTCTTGCATAGTTACAAATCGCAATATTTTTAATTATTTCCGAATTTTCACCACCAGTTTAATTTTAAGGAATTTAACTTAAGCTTTATATCAATAAAAGACCACTTTAAAATGTAGACTATTATTGTAAAGTTATTTTGGTTCATTCAACTCTTGAATAATTAAAAATGTTGCATCTCAGAAGAAGCATGATCGAAAATGTATAGTTGAGAGTAATTAAAAAGGCGGTGTTTCCAATCGTGATGGGCGGAGTTTAACCTTTGCTAGTGTCAAAGAAAGCGGAGTTGTAACTAAGAAACTGATTAATTTCTCTCACACAATTAAACCGATATGGTTCATTGTAAGCTTTTTCGAAAGTTTTCGGAATGGACCAAATTTTACTACATTTTCCTTGTTGTAGCTAGAGTTGTCTTTTTGGAATTAACGATTAACTATTTTGATGTATATTGGATTTCGTACTTTTTTCACTGTTTCAGGGCTTGTAACTCGTCAATAAATATTGCTATTTTAATACAATTGATGTCATTTTGTAGGTTTTTTTCTGCTCTTTCTAAATATGTGCTTCGTTTTTATGTAGCATTATCGATAGTTTAACAATGAGGGTTCTTTTACAATTTTCCGAATTTTCATTCTATTTGCTGTAACTTGAAAACTATTGAGATCCGACCAGGCTTTATATACTGATTTATGCTCCATGTGATCTCCTCTATTACCCCTATTAATATTGGACCCCTTTAACGGAACAGCCTGTATATATATATATATATATATATATATATATGTGTGTGTGTGTGTGTGTGTGTGTATATATACATAAATAAACAACATAACACATATATATATGCACATATAGTATATATAACATGTATATATATATATTATATATATATACACACACACACACATATATATATATATATATATATATATATATATATATATATATATATATGTGTGTGTGTGTGTGTGTGTATATATATATACATAAATAAATAACATAACACACATATATATATGCACATATAGTATATATAACATGTATATATATATATATATACGTATATATATATTATATAACATATATCATCATCATCATCATCATCATCATCAACCGTTTTCAATCCACTGCTGGATGTAGGTCTCCCCAGATTTTTCCATTGTTGCCTGTCTAGTGCTTTAGTCATCCAATTAACACCGGCCACTTTTCTGATTTCGTCACTCCATCTTACTTGAGGTCGTCTTCTTGGTCGTTTTACATCTCTGGGATACCACTGTAGGGTGTTTGTGCTCCATCTATTGTCTTGTCTTCTTGCAATGTGCCCAGCCCATTTCCATTTTAGCCGTTTAATTCTCTCGATGATGTCAAAAACTTTCGTCTGACTTCTTATCCACGTTATTCTCTTTCGGTCTCTTCTGGTTATGCCTAGCATACATCTTTCCATACTTCGCTGTGTTGTTTGTAATCTTTGTACCATCCGTTTTGTTAGTGTCCAAGTTTCTGCACCATAAGTTAGTGCAGGCAAAACACATTGGTTAAACACCTTTCTTTTCAAACAAAGAGGCATGTTACTTTTCAGAATAATATTGTTCTTCCCAAAAGCACTCCATCCATTTCTTATTCTTCTATTCATTTCATTCATGATACTGTTGTCTGAAGATATTTCTTGTCCAAGGTACACATAACTTTCAACATCTTTAATCTCAGTGTTGTTGTAGACGATTTTCTTTTTTGATGCAAATGAATTGAACATCACCTTAGTCTTTTCCAAATTTATTTTTAATCCCACATTAATGCTAGCTTCTGCCAAATCTTTTAGCATATTTTGCAATTCTTCAGGGCTATTACTGAAAATTAAAACCGGAGATGGTTTAAATATTCCCCATTTATTCTAATCCCTTTGTTTTCCCAATCCAGCTTCTTGAAAATACTCTCTAAGACAGCAGTAAAAAGCTTAGGCGAAATGGTGTCTCCTTATCTTACTCCTCTTCCAAGTTTGATCTTCGCTTTTCCTTTGTCCAAACGGATGGTGGCTGTTGCTTTATTGTAGATCTTCTTTATGATATTGATATAAGGTTTGTCTATACCAATGTCCTCCAGAGAAGTAATTACTGCAGATGTGTAGACCAAATCAAATGCTTTTTCATAATCAATAAAGGCAAGACAGAGAGGTAAATTATATTCTTTATGTTTTCCTATAACTTCCCTTACTGTTTGAATATGATCCATTGTGCTAAATCCACTTCGAAATCCTGCTTGTTCTCTAGGTTGAGCTGAGTCCAGAGCTGAATATATATATATATATGTATATATAACATAGGTATATATATACATATATATGTATGTATATATAATCCCAAAGTTCCAAAGACTCAAATGGTGATTTATATGATTTTCCGCTAATATTACAATTTAATCACATTTCAAGCATTATTATACTACTCACAAGACAGAGAAGAGAGAAAGGAAAATTGTTTGCGTGGCACGCAAGGAAAGATATTTTCTCGCTGTAATCAGCAGGTCAATAAGTAGAAAAATAAAAAAGGTTTCACTGTCCGTCGACAATGTTGGTGGATGCAATAGTGCATCTTATCAGAATATGTAAATTACTATAAAAAATTCAGTTAAGTATTAATCTATTCAAATTTTAAAAGTACAATTTGGTTGCCAGGCACAAACATGCATGCCAAGATGCCGAATTGTATATTTGCTGTTGCACAGTTATAAAATGTGAAACTAAACGAGAAAATACTGACACCTTAATTAGGGGAAAACCTCGTGGTGGTGGCTTTTCAGTAGAAGGAATTATCTGAGAAAAGAATTAAATGTACCTATAGTATTTTTATAACAATTAGAAACTTAGTTTCAGACGGAGGAGTTATTTTATTTTATTTATTTATTCTGTTGTTATTGTTATTGTTTGAGACCAAACAGATTAATAACACAATATAGGAGAGATAAGGTTGAGTGAAACCGCATCAACAGATGATAAAATGAAGATATAAAATTGTTTTTTCATTTTATTTAACAAAAATAAAATCTAGGAGAATTAATTGCTAAATTTAGAGTAAAATAGTATAGCTATTTTATAAATAGTGAATATTAAACATTCATTTATAAAATGTGTAAAAATTCTCTTTGTAATCATATGTTTTTCATATGATTACAACATCAGAGAGGCTGCCTCATACCAACAAAATTCCGATTATCGAGTCTATATGCATTTCAAGCGATTACAACATCTGAGAGTCTGCCTCATACCAACAAAATTCCTATTATCGAATCCATATGCATTTCATATGATTACAACATCAGAGAGTCTGCCTCATATAAAAAAAATAACAATTATCGCTTCTATATGTATTTCACATGATTAGAACATTAGAGAGTCTTCCTCAGACCAACGAAATTCCGATTAATCGATTCTATATTTTAGGTAGTCTAAAAAAGAACATCCTGTTTTTGTAATGTCCGTATTATAATTATATATTATATTATTATACCAGATCATCCGGCATTAGTATTAATTGTGGAAGCAATACTAGTATAGATTTTTTTCATATTATTTTTATCTTTAGAAACACATTATTTTCTTTAAAAAAAATATTTTATATTGCCAGTAAAAACATACATTATCAGTAATCATTGAAAACTTTAGTTAATTTCTTTTAAAACACATTTAGACACAGTCTGACGTCTTAAAAAAGTACATTACATACCCAATATCCCGAACAAATTCTTTTACATTTCTTATCCTGACCTCCTGTAATTTACAATACACATTTCCCGTGTCTTTATTCTTCTGAAAAAATCATAAACTTCATTACAGGTATATAGATACATCTATACTACGTTGCTTCTTCGAATCAAAAAACATTTTCGCCTTCCTTCTGAGGCATCATGAGTTCCAATGATTTTGATTTAACTTTTTTTAATCTTGACACGATATCACAAAGCTCTTCCCTACTTTTCCCCGTTTTCCCCTCAATCTTTCTTTCTCTTCTAGCATTCTTCTCCAAAGGTTATCAACTGTTGAATGAGTCATATCATTATATATATCTTCTCTTGCTAAGTTTATGTTTATCGTTTCTCTCATTAACATATTGTGGAGGCTGACATAATTTGTGGTTTTTTCTATTGTAATTGAATTTATTGGTATGAGGATTCTCATATTAGTTCTTGCAAGAGCTGTTGATTGGTTGTTATATTTCAAATCCCGGATATGTTCTTTAAACCTTTCATCGATCTTCCTTTTCGTCATGCCTATATAGTTTTTTTTTCGATATTTAAGCCTTTAATTCTATAAACACCTACTGTTTGTAATTTTCTATTGTTTCTCTCATTAACATATTGTGGAGGCTGACATAATTTGTGATTTTTTTTATTGTAATTGAATTTATTTGTATGGGGTTCTCATATTAGTTCTTGCAAGAGCTGTTGTTTTGTTGTTATAGTTCTTTAAACCTTTCATCGATCTTCCTTTTCGTCATACCTATGTAAGTTTTTTTTTTCGATATTTAAGCCTTTATCCTATAAACACCTACTGTATGTAAATTTTTATTATTTCTCTCATTAACATATTGTGAAGGCTGACATAATTTGTGATTTTTTCTATTGTAATTGAATTTATTTGTAGGGGGGTTCTCATATTAGTTCTTGCAAGAGCTGTTGTTTGGTTGTTATATTTCAAATCACGGATATGTTCTTTAAACCTTTCTTCGATCTTCCTTTTCGTCATACCTATATAAGTTTATTTTCGATGTTTAAGCCTTTAATCCTATAAACACCTACTGTTTGTAATTCTTCATATTTTTCTACATCATTCCGGATAATTTTAAATAGGGGTGGGTTGGTGGCACTTGCTTTCCTAGTTAGCTATTTCTCTTTATATTTTCAGTGATAATCCACCTATAAATGGGAGGGGGTGTGTGTACTCTAGAGTTTCTATAACAGTAGTTAATATAAGTTAGATATCTAGAGTTAATAAAATATATAACCGATTCTATATGTATTTAATATGATTGCAACATCAGAGAGACTGCCTCATACTAACAAAATTCCGATTATCGAATCTATCACGAATTTTCGATTTACCTTGAAGTAAACACTGAATCATATTTTTTGATCTATCTGAAAAAAAAAACATCGTTATTTCAATTTCAAAAATTAAATACATAGTAGAATTTTTCAGTGTATTGTAAACTTAAACCAATTGCAAAATGTGTTTATAGTCCTGGTAGGCAGATGCATTGCAAAAACTTAATATTGATAGACCAAATTATTACGATTCTTCAATTTCAATAGTTTTTAAATTAAAAACTCGTCGTAATTGTAATTGAATACCAATATGATAAAAATGACATAAATGACCCGGTAAAGTTTAAATATTGCATTGCCTTAAATACATAGCAATATATTTTTTAATTAAGTTTTGAAAAGCTAGAAAAACACAAAAATTTAGGAAATAAAAATCCAATACTTCTTTTAAGTAGTTGAACGAACTCATCTGAAATCAAACGGTCTAAGAACATGTATACCTAATTTTTATAGCTGAAAACATTTGACATTAAAATGCATTACGAATAAAACTTGTTAACGCACTCGCCGTGTTTAGATTATCAAATATTTCGCTACTCACAAAGTCATTTATACGAACATCCAGCATCTAATAATAAATCTCTCGTGTTTCTATCTGCCCCACTCCCTCTCCAATCTTTTGTAGAACGTCTGCCATACTGAAACCGCTCATTTCCAATTCTGGTAACGTTTTTCCAATTTTGTTTTCTATTGGTATCAGTTTCGTAAAAAAAGGGATCTTCTTAAACATTATTCGTTTTCGATTTATTTTAAGAAATTTAAGTTGATTTTTTTTTCTTTTGATGTACCTGTTTTTACGAAATTGATTCAAGTATATACAGAATGTTCCATAAATCCGTAAGTCCTTTCTCATTTAAAAAATTCCTATAAAGTTAAAAAAAAATGTCGTATCGGAGTGTGGTTTGCACCATAACATTTATTAAAGACTCTGACTTTTTGTGGCAAAAATCGTTCAAAGTAAATGTGAACAATTTTCTGCTTTTTCTCCGCAAACAATCCTACTCTTTGGCATGTCTTATGATGGTGTAAACCATTACTGCGATACGACAAGTTGTTAATTTTTTTATGAATTTTTGAAATATGAACGGATTTGTGGAACTTTTATGTACTTTTTACACTCTTATTTAACTTGACTTGGTTTTAGTAGGTAAAGATTAGTGATGGACATAACGATTATTTTGATTATTCGAATGAATCATTAGGGCATGCGCAGAAGCATATCTGTCAAACTTCAAAATTTTCTAATTCAATTACTACCAGAAATTTGGAAAAAAAAATTTTTTTTTCATTTTTATCTGGCATCTAATCTAATTCTAATTAAAATCATAAAGGTCTTTTTTTTTTTTTCAAAATTTCTGGTAGTAATTGAATAAACAAAAATTGAAGTTTGACAGATATGTTACTGCGCATGCCCGAATGATTCATTCGAATAATCAAAATAATCGTTATACCCATCACTATTAAAGATGGAATTTGGTAATCGATTTCTCACTCACTTCCTCGTGTGCTTGAATTATAAAAATTGTGTACACAGGTGTGCTTCCGACGACAATACGAAGTTTTAATATTTTTAGAAAATAACCTCTTCACTACTGAGTATTAATGTAATATTACTGAATATTATTGAATTATTTCTTCTCAAATTTGATTTCAGGGCAAGAATTTTATTTATTTGCATTATTTCGAATCTTAGACATCGAAGCGTATCATTCTGAGATTGGAATTGCAGTTATGTTAGAGGATCATTTTTAAAACGGGGAAGAACAGAAGTCCACATATATGTACCGACGCCGACGGAGTGAAAAGATGACTTTTAAATTAATAAATTAATATCAAGGCATTGTTCCGTTAGATGTCTGCTGCTGATAAATCTCCAAATAATCTTTATGGCTTACAACTGTTTACGAGTTACAAAAACAATGGCGTTAATTATTTGTAAAAACACGCTTGACAATATGTGACAACTGACAGTCAAATTGCAATAACGAAATATTTTAAATACTAAAAAGTAGGAAATCACAATAAAAAAGAAAGAGTATAATAATTTTTATAAATATTCTTTTATCATTTAACAATTGAATATTAATTAAATTAGGAGTGAGAAAACAATTAAAAATCAGAATAGGTAGTCTAAATAATGTTTTTTTTCTTTCCTGTTGCCATATCGTAAAAAAAAAACAGAGAAAAAAATTATATTTTTTAAAATAAATTCACTAGTTGGAGCTCTCTTTCAAGCATAAAACAACGCGGTGAATTTGCATTAATCAAACCTACACCAAATTAATGCATTGTAACGGAAATTTTTGAAGCTGTATGAATTGCAGTCATGAAATTAGGTGTGATTTTTAAGATAAACATTGAATACTTATGAGAGAGTGTTTTACTCTTTTTACTTTTAGACTTAGTTGTCTTCCTTTGTGTTCGTTTCATTTTATTCATCAGTGAAGCATTGTTAAAGATAAATTCATTCAATGTTTAAAATAACAATTTATTTTTTATTGTTGAATTTTTATTTGCTGCGACGACGTCTTCCTGCATATTGATTTAATTTTGTAATTTCTTTTCAGTTATTCAGTTTTCACTTTTTCGATTGTTTGCCCTTTTAGATCATATATATTTTGTCTATAATATTATAAGTGCTTATTTTTGCCGAAACGTCAGTGAAGGCTTACTGTTGAGACCCGAAAAGTTTTTGGTTTCTGTCTGTCTGTCTGTTTGTCTGTCTGTCTGTCTGTCTGTCTGTTCCGGGATAACTGCCGTAAAAATGATCCGATTAGTTTGATTTTTGGTAGGTATGTTGGTGAGATACCCGGAATTAGCTGTATAGTTTTTAGTTACATTTGGTTCATTCGCTCGGAAAATATAGAACATTTCTTTTTTGATCCTAATGCTTTCCTATGGGAATTCAGACGATTTTGAATTTTTTCAGTCGTTGAAAATAAAATGTCGCATTTGATTAATGTATTTAAACGGTAAGTTATAAAGGCTAAAATTTATCAAGTCAGGTCTTAAATTATTCAAATTAATTTGAAATTTTGTTAATACATTCGTCAGATTTTTTAAATTAGGTGTATAATTTTTGGTGCAATTTTATACATCTGATCTAATAATATAATACATTTTATTCTATCATTTTCTGCAAATTTTAAAATGCATTTATTTTTATTTACCTCTTTAATTTAACCGTAACCTAGCAACTAAATTTTAAAGAATATCAAAATAATAAAATTCAAATAATTCAGACTATTTTGCTACAATATTTTATTGGGTGATTTTAATATTTTATTGAGAGATTTTAGTATGCTATTGCCATCGAGTTAGATCAAGATGTACGTATGTAAAATAAATATTATAGAATGACCATCAAAACTGTTTTTCCGAAACAAAAATTGTAATAACACTAGATTTCTGCAATAGATATAAGTGAAATACAGTAGATTCAGTTTACATTTCCATAAGTTGCTTTTGTACACGAGATATTATTCAACTTATCTATCAGATGCGAGTGTTTCGTGGTTGGCAGGTAAGTAAATATTGCTATTTAGGTACTAGGATAACATGAAATTATTTTCTGAATTTTTGCTTATCCTAATAAAACCACTGTGTAGAACGAAATCCAAGATATACTAGAATCATTCACACAAACAATAGGAAATCACGAATATAAATTTAATAAGATTACGGAAAACATTTCTTTTTAGATCATAATGCTTTCCTATGGAAATTCAGACGATTTTTGAAAATTTTCATCCATTGAAATAAAATGGCGCATTTGATTAATGTATTTAATGTGTAAGTTATGAAGGCTAAAATTTATCAAGTCAGGTCTTAAATTATTCAAATTAATTTGAAATTTTGTTAATACATTCGTCAGATTTTTTAAATTAGGTGTACAATGTTTGGTGCAATTTTATACATCTGCTCTAATAATATAATACATTTTATTCTATCATTTTTTACAAAAATTTCCAGTGCATTTTTTTTCTCTCTTTCAATAAATGGTTGCTAAGCAACTATATTTCAAAGAATATCAACAAAGGAAAATTCAAGTGAATCGCATTATTTTTACGCGAAGTTTTATTAAAAATTGCCAATTTTCGGGTTTTAAGTTTTTAATATGCTTTTTTTTAATGAAATAGATGAGAATTTATTTTAAGTACTAAAAAATGATTACCAAATCGGTTTTCCAAATGAAAATAATGAAAACGTTGAATGCGTAAATTGAATATAGGTCAAATAAGAGAAATATTAAATTTGTATAAGTATAATTTATACACGAAATTTTATTCAACTTCAGAAACATATGATGTTTAGTAGTTGAAATATAATTATTCTTTTAAGGATAGGATAAAATCTCTTGTACAAAGAGATGGTTATTCTAATGAAATGAAAATTGCAAATACATTCAGACATATACTCAAGAAATAAAATAGCACAATTACTGGAAATTGAGAATAGAATATTAAAGCGACAACGGGGGGTTCAGGGGGGCTCCGCCCCCCTGAAATAATGTATTGTTATTCTGAAAAAATACAGTAACAAGTAGTTTATCCTATCATTGCATAACATTGTGTTTAAGGGGATACTTCTAAAATTTCCGAAACTTTCGATAAATTTATATTCTTATCAATGTATAAATAACTTAAAAAGATTGAATTTTAGTGTGTCAAATATTTTTCAGATAATGTTAAAAATTAGTAAGAACAATGATTTTTTGAGCTGACGTTGAGGCCTCTGATCTGTAGATTTACTAGTATTTGATCTTTCCTGTTTATTTATTTATTGAGTCTAGACAAATTTAATGAAATTTGGCATCCATTAAGTTCTAAATAAATGTTTTCAAAACTTTTTGCAACATTACTTACTATGCATTTTAATACGGAAAACTAAGTTACAGTGTGTATTATTGTTTCTGTTTATTTATTGCCGAAACGTCAGTGAAGGCTTACTGTTGAGACCCGAAAAGTTTTTGGTTTCTGTCTGTCTGTTTGTCTGTCTGTCTGTTCCGCGATAACTGCCGTAAAAATGATCCGATTAGGTTGATTTTTGGTGGGTATGTTGGTGAGATACCCGGAATTAGCTGTATAGTTTTTGGTTAAATTTGGTTCATTCGTTCGAAAAATAGAGAACATTTCTTTTTAAATCATAATGCTTTCCTATGGGACTGCAGACGATTTTCAAATTTCATTTTTAACTGAAATGGAAATCGCATATTTGAATAATGGATTTCAACGTAAAATTATGGATGTTGATTTTCGATATGGAGGTTTTAAATATATCCAATAATTTTGAAAAATTGACGATACATTTATTAGAATTGAGATATTAATTGTTTAAATGATTGGAAATTTTTTTGCATCTGTTCCGGAAATATAAAACTTTTATTTTCATGTTTTTTACAAATTTTAAAATGCATTTTTTTTTACTTTTCTCTTTAATTTATCAGTTGCCTAGCAACGATATTTCAAAGAAGATAAAAATAATAAAAGCAACACGCACTATTTTGTTCCAATAATTTATTAGCAAAATAAATTATTTTTGTATTCTATTGACATAAATGAAGAATTTATTTTAATACAAGTTTTTTTTTTATCTAAAAAGTTACAAGAATAAGAAGTTCATAAGAATTTCAGAATATCATTGCATAAACCGTGTTTAATTTAACGTTTCTAATTTCTGAAACCTCCGAAGAATTGTATATGCCTGTAAATATGTATGCAATAGAAAAAAATTAAATCTTCCCTGACAATAACAATTATTACAAAAATGCCTCTTAGGTTTGTTAAATAAGTTTGTTTATGTATTTTCATTACTTATTAAAATATCGAATATGGCGATAAAATTTTATTTTAGCATCGTGCTTAAATTTTTAAGATGGTGCAAAAACATGTTTTAATAAACGTATGTTTGCAAATATTTGAAAAACATGTTTTACCGCTCTCTTGAAAAATTTTGTAAGATGCTAAAACTACCTTTTGGCACCATTTAAATTTTTTTTCGCCAACCGACATTGGATACAAAACTTTTCCCCATTCAGTTACACAGACAAGGCTGGTCTCAAACAAGAGTAAAGCTTGCAACAATATTGTTTTAACTCTATAAGAGTTACAATATTGATATTAAATGCTCCGATTGGCTTTAGGCCCAATTACGAAAGTTTCTCCTAAAAAAAACTGTAGAAGAAGTCTTTTACATTTGTTTCAAATAAAGCTCGGTCTACAAAGTATTAGTTAATAATACAAACAACACTAATGGCATGGAGGCAAAAGTTTTAATTTATATGTATATATTTGAAACCCTCCCCCCCCCCCCAAAAAAAAAAAAAAAGAAAGTTACACTAATGAATTTAAAATGGCGTTAAGCCATGCTTTCTGACATAAGCAATTGGCTGCAAATGCGATAACGAAACTTTCACTTAACTTAATAACATGTAGCTAATATAGCCCTCAGGGTACTTTGCAGTTATACAGACCTTGTGGTTTTTTTAAAAAGCTTCAGGCAATTCAGGTTTAAGAAGTTGAGATTTATTGTCAAATGATATAAACAACCATGAACACAAAACTGATGAATTATTATTCAGGTTTATGTATGTATAGATCAGTTTCAACTGACGTCACACCCTAGCAACCACCTTAGCAACCAGATTTGTTTTTTGTTTGCCCATCAAAGATGGTGGATTGTGATTGGTTAGCTCGTAATACAGTCTACAAATCCACGATTATGATTGGTTGATAACTTTTGGTGGGTTGGTGATCACGTGGTTGAAACTGATCTATTTAAAAAAAATTGCATCTGATTACACTTATTAGATAAATTACTTCTGTTTGCATTTAATCGGCTTCTGTATATTAAATGAATTGTTTAAATATTGGGAAGAAGTGGCGAGAGGTAGAAAGACGAGTAAACAAATGGGTAGACAGACGGGTAGTGAGATGGTAGAGAGACGAGTAGCGACATAGGTAGGCTGACGGGTAGAGAAACGAATAGATAGACAGCTAGAGAGAAAGGTAAAAAGAGGGTTAACATAGTAGTAGCGAGATGGGTCACGAGACGGTAGACAGGAATCTAGCGAGAAAGGTTGCGAGACGCGTAGCGTGGTAGATAAAGAGACGAGTAGAGAGATGAGTACAGAGACGAGTTGTCTGACGGTTAATGAGATTGGTAGCGAGACGGGTAAAGAGTCTGGTACAAAAACAGACGAATAGTGAGACGGGTATACAGACGAGTAGAGAGGTAGTAGATGGGTACGGAGATGGGTAAGAAGATGGGTAGAGAGGCGTATAGCCAGACGGGTAGAGAGACAGATAGACAAATGGATAGAGAAGTGGATAGAGGCACGGCTAGACATACAAGTAGTTAGACGGATAGACAGACGGTTAGAGAAATAGATCGGCGGGTAGCGAGACCGGTAGAGAAATATAGACAGGTAGCGAGACGTGTAGAGAGATAGACAATCGGTTAGAGAAACGGGCAGAAGAACGGATAGGGACACAGACAGATTGTGGAGAGACAGACAGACAGACAAAAGAAAAGTCTGCGGATTGGCGCAGTAAAGGCGCAGAGGGCAGAGCCTCCTAGAGAATAATCAAGAAGTATCTGTTAAGCTTAACTTTGAAATATATATTTTTTTTCAATTTTGCCGATAGAATAATCTATTGACTGCAAATCCAATTACGTAACTTTAAAAAGCTTGGCGTTTTAAAAGATCCGGCGTTTTTTTTTTCAAGAAAATGAGATTCTTTGCCACATGTTAAAAAAAATATGACAACACATCTGATGAACGGTACTTCTTTTCTATTTTTTTAACAGTGTATATGAATTTATATATGATACTTTGTAATTCTATCATTTAATTTGCTCTTTTTCTTTATATTGTAATTGTTAACCCTGTGTTCTCAGCAATATCCCTCAGACTAATCCCTTCGAGGGAAGTCCTAGTGTTAGATATTTTGACAACACCATATTTACCTCACTTAGGTCAGCAACTATATTTGCTTCTAATGCTACCTGCTCATTTGGCGAGATAGATTCGTTGTGTTGCCATAGTAGTTTTTACTTAATTCAATATCTTAAGCGGTTCCCCAAAAAGTACTTTTCCCCGCTCAAAAAATGCGAAACTTTCTGCCTCATCTTTAAACGTAAAAGGCTTTGCAAGCCTTTGGAGGGTATATTGAAGTGATTTGTAATCGAACAGTTGTAATCGAACAGCTTCTGTCGCGTTCAGAAATTCGGTTTAAAACGCCAACTATGACAGAAATGTAGGAAAACATTTTTTGCCTGTACCAAAAATTATAAAAAATGTCCTTCCGGCCTGTACCGGGAGGAAAGGGTAGCTTCCATATTCCATAGAATTTCAAATAGTCGTTTTTCAAGATAAAGCCAAAACAAAATATGCTCCGGAATCCTTGTATCATGAACTAACAGTTAACGGAAACAAATTTTTAATTTATAATTTTATTATACATCTTTTTGAATATTTAAAAAAAAATGTAACTGGCCGCCATTTTGAATCAAGATGGCGCATGATGCTGGGCAGTGAACTTGCTTGAGACTTTTTTATGTTCTGTACACATGATCAGTCACATTCATATTGGTTCATAAATACGAGAGTTACAGTATAACAAAAATGAGGTTGATTCAAAATGTCAGCTAGCCTAGAATTTCAAACTGGCATATCTCAGCCAGTTTTTAAGATAAAACCACAACAAAAAATGCTCCGGAATCCTTGTATCACAATCTAACACTTAACGGAAACAATTTTCCCAATTTATAATTTTTTCGTTCATCTTTTTGAATTTTAAAAAATAGAAAAAAATATAACTGGTCGCCATTTTGAAACAAGATGGCGGATGAAGCTGACCAACGAACTCGATCGAGACCTTGGTATGTCCTATACACATAGTGAGTCACATCCAAATCGGTTCATAAATAACAGAGATACAGCGTGGCAAATGTCAGATATATATATATATATATATATATATATATATATATATATATATATATATATATATATGGATATATATATATAAATCAACATTTGAACGGAGGGTGGTTTTGGTGTCTGGGGGTTATGATCGGTGAAAATATACCAAAATTTTCTGGAATTGCTTTCCTCCGAACGGCTGCAGTAGGTAGATTTTTGTATTGAAAGCTACCTAAAAGTGTTCGATGACATTCTGAATAAGAGAGCCTGCCAGTGTGATGGGTTTGGGGAACAAAAGTGAACTAAGAAATGTGTGATAAAGTAAGCAGTTTGGGTGTGATAATAAAAATGATAAGCAATACCGAAATGACTACAAAATGGTTAAAAATTATGAAATTAAAGGAAATAGAAGACTGGAAGTTTTCATCTGTTGTGCATTAGGAGCGCTTTAGTGGTAGAATTGGGAGCTGCATGACTTTCTCTTTCAAATGGCTTATAGGTCATATACATACAATATATTAGGAGAGGTGGAGAGGGATAAAGACGTGAGAAATTGGTATTTTTTATATAAGGAGAAATATATTTTGAACTAACTGGACATTACAACGCTTAATTACTTTGTTTTATTCATTCTAATGTTGATAAGCGTTGGTAGTTTTCTCATATATTTCGATACCAGATGTTAGCAGATTCAAAGTAAAACAGCGATGTTCTACATATATGCACACAACAAACATATTTATCAGATAACATATTTAACAAAGTTTAATTTGAAGTTACGTGACAATTTGAATAATTGCAAAACTCAACAGAGACACTCCAAACACGAAGAAAGTTTTAAACAAAATCAATTGAAAATTAAATAAAAACAAGGAAGACTTTTGAAAATTCTTTTCACAATGAGAAAATTTTACTAACCCAAAGCAGGTATGCTTGATTCTACTTGATAAATTTTGTTTGCCGTAAGTACTTCAAATATTTTGAAAAATTTTATTTATGTGAAAAGCATGCTATTTGGCCCCGTAAAAGTTAAAATATTCATTTAATTAGAGGAGAAAATAAAGATTAAGATCATTTATTTGTCTGGCTGTAAACATTTAATGTCTTAAAATCTCTCAAACAAGAAAACTGTTTTTTTAGATAAAAGTAAAATTATTGCTTTGAGAATATATAAAGTGGAAACTAATTATGCTGCATAGATAGTGAAATTTAACTTCTTTATATAAATTTATGTTATTTAGCTGAAAAGTCAACTAAATTTTTAATACGTGCTTTGTTCAAAAACCGTTAGCTTTTATTAGTATACATCAATTTATAAATTAATGATTATTAATTTCATAAAAATGCATACAATTACTTATTCTCTTGATTGACTTGGATTGCAGTTCATAAAAATAATTTATTCTTTTAGTTAAATCGAAAATGACTTGTTATAGAGTATAATTTATTACTTTTATATTTGGTAACAAATGATTTTAATTATTTTCATGAAAAATAACATTTTTATATTACTACTTACATCATGAAACTTCCATTACCGGTTACCACCATTCATTTAGAAAAATATTTTCCATTTTATGGTGTGAAATAATTTTGTCGTTAAACATTTTGTGTGCTTGGGTTTTCATTTACCAAAAAACTGTAATACAAGTTTTACCACATTTACAATGTTTTACAATCCCGAAATTTATGAAGCACCATGGATCAACTGCAGCCCTGTAGTGACAGTTTCCACCACGCAGCATCAAAAAGTGGCGGCAATGAGCATAGTTAATAGTAGTGAGGGTGACCACCTGTGGATACTAAGCTGCTATTGGCTCTGTGTAGATACCACACAACAGCATGTAAAATCAGTGGTGTGAAGAGTTCTTCCCCTGGGAGGTTGGTAGGAGACAGAAAAGTGCAAAAGCGGGTGATTTCTCTCCCCTTCCGGTAAGGATAAAAATTAGAGGGAAATATTGGAACGCAAAGTGAGGTCTCCGCCGTTGTGTTGGCCGTTTTTAAATGGAAGCTACAACCCCATACACAGAGTCTTTGAGACCTGATCTGTCGTCTCGGTTGGCCGAGGGCTACTACAACCAACATTAAAGCATAAAGGGCTATTTTTGCTATATAATTCTATTTCTTTCATTAGGCACTTTTCCAAGAGAAATATGTTGTTTAGTTACATTAGAAAGAAATACCAAAAAGTAGTACGGCCCAATTAGAAAAAAAAAAATGGTCCACGACACGCCCACGGACCGCAACAACAAAATTCCTCGAATTATTTAATTTGAAAAAACGCGGAGTGAAAGTCATTGCTATCTTATTTTTTCCCATTGAGCTACCAAGAGAATAGAAAAATTTGAAAACGCTGCCATAAAATAAGAGACGAAATCACACGATTTCCAACGGTTTTCTGCATAAGGGGATATAAAATGTAACATTGGATGACAAAAGTATCAAATAGATATCAGATGATAAAAAGAAAAGTTCTCATTTTTGGCGAACTGAAAACTCAAAGGAAAAAAAAAAATCCGATTTATCCGAATGTACGTATTCCAAATAAACTTTTTTTTAAAAGAGGACAAAATTTACTATATTGGGCTAAAATATTGAATTTGGATTGTTTTTATAAACGATTCAAAATCTCCGGAAAACTTGGGAAATCGGAGAAATATGTGATTTTTTTCCGTTCAAAAAAAAAAAGCGAAAAACGTTATTTAAAATTTTGTATATATTTTTATGTGAGTCACAGGTGTATTCGGACTAGAGCTCTTCACCGGTAGGTTTGTATCTGACACGAACACGAAAATTCTGCTAACGACATCAACCCGAAACTCGACCCGAAACCGACAAAATAAATTTGTCAACTCGGCACGCGAAACATTTAAATCCGAACCGAAAGAGAAAGAAAATTAATCGATATTTTAATACAATTATGGAAAGTAGTCTGCAACTATATCTCTAATATCAAATTCATCTATTTTTGTATAAAAATCAACATATATACATTCATCAATATTCAAATATACATTTTTCTTTCAATTTGAAAATACTCAGGATTTTCTTCAGAAGAATCAAAACTTAACCCGAAACCGACCCGAATCTGGAACATTTAATGTCAACCCGAACCGCGGGTTGAGTTCGGGTAAAATCGGGTTGCTCAACCCGATGCAGGACTCTAATTCGGATATGTCATTATCTACTCAGAACCAAATATGTAGAGGATAGATTACTACGATATTACACTTACGATAGATTTCCCTAGCTATCACCAGCAGACACTCAAACCCAGACAGAGAAGCATCTATCCTTTGATATATAGATTAAACAGATATCTAAAGTCAGATAAAAATATAAATATTTCACATAAAATAATTACAAGTTTAAGTAAAGCTTTTACGCCCTCCCCCAAAATGCCATTCATCATTCACATTGAGAAAAAATTACTTTCACAAGCGGAAGGTTATATTTGATCAGATTTGAAAAACTTCATTTGTCCCAAGTACTTCAGATATTTCGGGAAAGTTTTATTTATTAAAAAAGTACTATGCTACCGTAAAAGTTGTAATATATTTATCTAATCAAGACAGATTAAGATAATTTATTTTCTGGCTCTAAACTTTATAAAATATCTCAAAACCTCTCAAACACGTAAGCTATTTATCAGATAAATGTAAAATAATTGTTTTAGGACTATGTGAAAAGAAAATTAATTATGCTAATGTAACAGATAAAACAATAAGGTTTACACCTAGGTTTATATTATTTAGCCGGTAAAGTCAGGAAAATTTTATTACTCTCTTTGTTTAAAATGTAGAGGAGATGGGGGATGAATGGGACAAGGGATGGATGGGACGCTCTCAATATTTTAGGCAATAAACAATTTTTTTAGTTGCTTCCTATCCTCATAGATTTCACTACCATAATGTGCTTCAGAACCAAAAGCAAGAGCACATGGCTGTTTTGACTTTTCTTCAAATTTGCATTTCCTGAAAACTCTGCTTAAAAGTAATTTTTTTTTTTTTACATTTGAAGTTACTTAAATATCTTATGCAATATAAACAATTAAGATATGTTGTAGTTTTTTATTTAAAGGCTCAATATTGGTAATTAAGATGAATGCATATTAACATAAAATAATTTCTGAGACAAAATAGCTGACAATTGAATATATGCATCATGGGGATGATTGGGACATTTCAAATGGGGATGAATGGGACTGCTTCATTCGTCCCTAGAGGATACTGAAATTTTTTTATTAACTAAATAATATTATATAGGTTGATAAATTAATACTTTATAGTAATTATTCTTTTAACATTTCATCCTCTTTGTAGCCATCGTCTTCAGTCCACCGTTTATGGGCTTTTTAAGGCAAAGCTGAGATGAGTCCAAGATCATTGACTAACAAATAATCCTGGAGATCATATTACAATTTATAATCTCTCAGCTTTTGCCAAGGCGGCATTTTTGTTCAGCTTTTAGTCCTTAACATTGAATACGGGGAGGAAAATGTTTGTGTCCCATTCATCCCTGCTGTGGAGATGATTGGGACATAGAAGAACGTTTTTTTAAATTTAATTTATATATCTTTATAATAATAATCTTGAACAAATATTGTGCATAAGATGTAGTCAAACACTTAAAGTTTGACATGGGATATATCATATTGATAATAACTTATATAAAATATTTAAAATAAATATTTTTGTGAAAATGTCCCATTCATCCCCCATCTCCCCTATTTGTTTTTTTTTATTATCTTTGGTTTCATAAATATTATTGGTATTCATTAATTATTAGTTCATCAAAATACACGAATAATTTATTCTCTTGCATGAAATTACATTTCAGTTTGGAAAAAAAAAAAAAAACCTTACTTTATTTCAAACGACAAAAAGGCTCATTATAAATTGTAATTTATTACCTTTTTTTACGACTACTAATGATTTTAATTGTTATCTTTAAAAAGTAATATTTTCATTACCCAATTTTCCCTTAATAGTGAAAAAATGTTCTGCGTTTCAGAATGTAAAAACGATTTTGTACTTTTTTTTTCTTATTAAATTGTCGTATTTAAATAAAGTGTAATAATAGTTAATAATATTTACAAATTTTTTCATTCCGACATTTATAAATTGTTATTTTTTTTTTATGTTTTATTTAAGGGAGAATGTTTAATTTCCAGGAAAACATTATTATTTCTATTGAAAAGAAAAGAAAATGCTCTTATTTTTTTATTACTTTAAATTCTAATTTAAAGAGTTAAAAATTTATATAATGAAAAAATGTAAATAATTTAAATTAAAATACAAAATTCCATATTTATGCGAAACAAGGTATGTATGAAATGAAGTTTTTATTTCTTAATATTCAAAATATTTGATTGTTCATTTCAGCATGAAATATATACAAACATTATGCAAATATTTAAACTCAAGCAGAAATAGAAATTTCATAAAATTGCCTTTTTCAAAAGTAAAATGTGTACGTCGAAAAAAACTCATAACTTTTTTATGGTCTCAAATATTTTAATGGAATAAGAACTTTTATTCCAGGAAAATTCAGCCGAGATAGTCAAATTTAATTAATTAGAAATGACTTTAAAAAAATAGAACTTTTTAATCTATATTATAAAGCAAAAACATCTCCGTGAGTAACGCTGACGTCATATCGACTGTGGCGAGGAAAAAGAAAGGCTACCACGGTCCTTTATGCGTATCTTTTTTTTTTACAGACCGCTGGAGTCACGTGATGCTCGAATGCACCAATGCAGGCGTACGAAAAGAGCATCACGTCACTCTAGCGGTCTGTAAAAAAAAGATAAGTGGAATGCACTGCGGTAGCCCGTCTTTTTCGTTAGCCTCGGATTGTGGCAGCACTTGACCAATAAATTTCGTTTACATTGCATTTTTTTTTAAACATCTAAACATCGCATAATTTCTAATTTTGAACCGTCGTCGAATAAGGAAAAAATGCACTTTGCAATTTGTTTGAAAACTGTATCTCTATTTACTGGTTCTTTATGGTTTTTAAAATAAATTTCAATCATGCTTTTTCTTTTAAGTCGAACTGTTTGTTTCCAGCCAATATTCATAACAAAATTAAAATTTCATAAATAAATAAATAAATAAAATAATATAAATAAAACACAAATTTAACATCTATGTAATCGAACTACGTGCTTAAACTACTGAAATTATCAGAATCAAAAAGGCTGCTGTAAGGAGCAAAATCTTTGGCTATTTCTTCGGCTATTAACTCCTGGCATATACGAAAGTATTGTTTTTAATAAATTTTAGAACTTTATTTGAATACATAATTAATATTTTTCATATAAAAATACTGTTAGTGGACAATCTAAAAAAATATATTAAATGTAAAATATGTTTCTTTTCAATTTAAAAAAAGGGTTTCCCCTGTATTCTGTAACCAGGGATGATAGGGTTGAATCTCCTAGTTTAAATAATTTAAATTACAATACAAAATTCCATATTTATTACGAAATGAATTTTGTATGAAATGCAATAAAATTTTTATCTCTTAATATTCAAAATATTTGATTGTTTATTTCAGCATGAAATATATTCAAACGTAATGCAAATATTTAAACTCAGGTGAAAATATACATTTAATGAAATTACCACTTTCAAAAGTAAAAATTGTATGCCACTAAAAAAAAATCATAACTTTTTTTCGGTCTCAAATATTTTAATGCAATAAGAACTTGGAATTTTATTCCAGCTCAATTCTCTGGAGACAGTCAAATTTAATTAATTAGAAATCACTTTAGAAAATATTTCTTAAGAACTTTTTAATTATTTTAAAAGTATGAAAGCTGTAATAATCTAGATTTTATGTGTGGGATTATCAAATAGCTCTCCGTTTTTTTAATGCTAATCAAGGATGCATTTTAATCTCATTTTTTATTGTTCGTTTTCGTATTATATCTACAAATGAATAAAAAATATGTAAAAAGTCAGAAAATAAAGCGATTTAAAAATTTAAATTGGAATTAAAATAAATAAACAGCATTTAAAGATTTAGAGGAAAATTTGGATTTGTTTTTCTTTAATTCAGAAAAAAATCATTCGTTGCGCAAACTATTTAAGTGCAGATCATTTCACCTGTTTCTACACAATAAAAATAAAACAGAAAAACGACTTTAAAAAAAAATAAAATAAAACAAGTAGAAATCTCATCGAAATAAAAATAAAAACTTCTATTTAATACTCCTGCAAATTATTGGAAGTTCCTTTTTTATGTAATTAAATTTTCCAACATAGTTGAAGAGTGTATATGATTTCAGTTTGAATGACCATGCTCTAACTCTCGTAAATTTACTCGGATATCCATGTAAGGGATGTGTTATTGAGAAATACTATGGCATGTTCAGAGTATTGAAAATAAAGTGTGCCGCATTCACAGTTCGTTTACAGTGACACTCAAAAGAATTCCGCTTCATTATGGTGTAGGGGGAAAAACGGTTTCCAATGCATTTTAATAATATCAAACTATTTCAAACATATTGAAATTGATATAGATCACTGAGGTACACCACAAATGCATACTGTAGAATATGATGTGCATAGCATTTATCATTCATTTACAGGGACACACAAAAGCAATCCGTTATAGTACTGTCTATGAGCGATTATTGCTGAAAGTGCGTTTTCAGTTGTGGTATGCGTTTTTAAATTTAACTAATTTTTTGAATATTACTTGTTGTGTATAAATTCTACACATCAGTACAGGGTTCCACAAAATAATTATGAGGGAAAGTCATTAAGTAAGTTACAAAAGATAATTAAATAATAACTTACAATGATATTCACTTCAAAACTATTTTTATTTCTCAACATATTCTCCACCAATATTTATGAAAGGTTTAAAGAATTCTCCCGCGGTCGAAAGAATCTCAGTGACGATGTTCGGAGTGTCGACCAAAAAGTGCTGTGACTCCCGAAAACATTTATGCTGTGAGGAAACTAATCGCTTCTTATAGTCATGTGACATATGATGAAATAGAAGCATCTTTGAACATTTCACGGACTTGCGTGCATTCAATTTTACATGATCATTTAAAAGTGAAAAAGGTGAGTTCCCGATGGATCCCCCACAATTTATCTCAAGCTGAAAAGGACGCTCATGTGAAATGATACCAAGAAAATCTAAAATATTCAACTCCACTGCCTCAAAATATGTGTACGACAAAGTTGTTCGTGTAAGAAGTGCTTCCGAAAAAATGATTGCTGTG
Organism: Maratus michaelseni; assembly: GCA_963931845.1. Lineage (NCBI taxonomy): Eukaryota > Metazoa > Arthropoda > Arachnida > Araneae > Salticidae > Maratus > Maratus michaelseni. The sequence continues at coordinate 180,439,817 of OZ007590.1, read as the reverse complement.
TTTTTCGGTAAATCTGGCTATATTGCAACTGTTTTTTGGACGATCGTCAATGTTTCTTGGTACATCAAAATTTGTTTTGCTGAAAATAGTTGCAAAATTAAGAAAAATAGTTCAAAACGTCGCACCATTGTACACGAGGACAACGCAAGATCTCACACTGTTTCGTTAACTATGGATTATTTGAAGCGTGAAAAATTCGAATTGATGACTCATTATCCGGATTCGCCGGACTTATAGCCCCTAATGATTACTTTTTATTTCCGTTCATAAAAATTGAAATGCACGGTCAACGTTTTAACAACTCGGAAGAAGCCGCTGAAGCTTACAAATGCCATGTTTCTGCTATGCCACTTTCAAAGTGGCATAAATGTTTTGATGATTGGTTTATTCGAATGCAAAAATGTATCGATGCTGCAGGAGAGTATTTTGAGAAGCAAAAAAACATATATTCTTGGTACAAAATTGTTTCTTAAATTACTTTCTAAAAACTTGCGTACTACCCTCGTAGTGTACAGAAAAGTTGTTTTTAGTTATATTTTTATAGAGTTGAGATCATAAGAGAGAGAAAAAAAGGATAGAACATTTAGTGAATAAAGAAAGGGAAAATCGTTAATATCTAATAGGGGAAAGTCGTCTAAAACGGAGACGGCTGGTCAAATAGGGACGTTAGAATTCTCACTGATGAGTGTTGCCATCTTAATAGCCAACATGTTACTATCATTCATGGTTGACAGTATGCCATTTTGAAATGTGCTATTGACAATTTTCATTGATCTGTTGTTTTCCACAAAATTTTCGAATTTTGGCAGTTTTTCTTTCCGATTTTCGTTGTGGACTGTATTGGAACTTATCAAGTCATCTTTGAACATTCGAATTTGATAAGTACTGCAATGATTCTTCTAGACTTAAGTTGCATTTTGACATATTGTTTGATAAATTACCTTACATCTATACAGGGTGACGCCATATTTTTTAGCATGCTTCATTATCTGCTAAAACGGGGACATTAGTGGTCTTCCAAAATGGGGACGTCTCCGTTTTGGACATCACGGAATATGTTACTGTATGATTTAATTTTTGGACAAAGCGGTGGTATTATGATTTCTATTAAGTTCTTTCATGATGTATAAACATTTATTTGGGCACAATACCTGATTATAAAGGTTAAAAAAGAATTATGAAAAAAAAGGAAAATGACCCGAAATGAGGTAAAACTGTTATATTAACATCATCTCCTTATAAAGCAAAACTGGAAACTATAGAGCAGGTGAAAAATGAAAAAAAAGAAGAATAAGAAAAAAGAGCATTATTCAAGAAACCCAATAATACTGATACCACAACTCCTAACACTCAAAAACTGAAGAAAAGAAAATTGACGCAATGTGGAATAAAATGATAACGATGATGCTTGCATCTTCTGCAATGAACTGTATGCAAATTCAAAGGACAAAGAAGGGTGGATTCAGTGTAGCAGCCATAGAGGTTGGGCAGATGAAGCCTGTTCAAATGATGAAGAAAGAGATGATAATTTCATGTGGGACTTTTGTGAAAGATTAATTTGTTTAAAACAATTATAACAATGATACTTTGGTTTGTATTCTTTTTTTGTAGTCATAACTTCATTTTTTGTTGTCCAAATAAACTTGTTTAATGAAATTTCGCATTAGGCTTCAATTTTATGTTATTTCATATGAGTACCCCATTTTACTCAACCGATCGTCCAAAACGGGGGCGTTACACATTTTCCATTTAAATATTTTTCCTATCTAACCTAATGATTTTTTCTAACAAACAGCCTTGAGTTCTGATGCTATAGGAATTACTCTAAAAGTAAAATAGCTTGCCCGATTTCTTCAGTTATATATTTTTTTCAGTAGGCGCCAAAATATGTTAGTGCCCCTACTTTTGACAACTTTGTCCTAAAAAAACATTTTTTTAAATAACTGTTATGAAGGGCTTCGAATTTTATTTTTTTTTCTGGCGACCAATTTATTTAATCTGGGGGAGTTTTTTTCTTTTATTTATTTCTTTCTTTTTTTTAAATAAAAACTTATCTAAAAAATGAACACAAACGACTTTTTTTCTCTCTCCCCGATATTAAGAAATAAACTTAGAAACTGTATTCAAACAAAACACATTGAGCGAAATGCAATTTTCATCTTGCTTTATTTATAAAATTCCAATATGAGACCCGACAGATCCCACTGTTTACTTAACAGGTGATAAGACAATTTAAGAGACACAAAGATGTTAAACGGTTGTTTACAAAAATATGTTAAAAGGTTGTTTACAAAAATATGTTAAAAGGTTGTTTAAAATGCTTAAAACTGTCCTAGTACTTTCGGTCGGCTACCGCCGCCATCATCAGGGAGCGAAAAATCTTACTGACTGCCGTCTTGCGCATCTGAACCCCAGCTTCGTCTTGAGGTGGAAAAGTCCACTGTTCCTTAACTCAAATAACACACAAGAAACAATGGACTTTTCCACCTCAAAGCGAAGCTGGAGTTCAGATCCGCAATACGACAGTCAGTAAAAATCTTCGCTCCCGGATGATGGCGGCGGTAGCCGGCCGAAAGTACTAGGAGAGTTTTAAACATTTTAAACAACCTTTTAACACCTTTTGTAAACAACCTTTTAACATCTTTGTGTCTTTTAAATTGTCTTATCACCTCTTAAGTAAACAGTGGGATCTGTCGGGTCTCATATTGGAATTGTATTCAAACAAAAAATATTTTAAGCTTTTATTTTTAATTTTGAAAAACTAAGTTCATCAACTGTAAATTTTAAAATAATAAAATAAGAATAATTTAATTGAATTCGACAGGAAAATAGGCAAAAAATCATTTTCCTGCTTCACTATTTTATCAATTACCCCTCATCAGATACAAATTTTGTGGCACTCAACTATTCGAAGGCAATCTAGCATTTGGCAATCAGCATTTTTTTTAACATGCCGATAGATTCAGCCTTTACAGTATTTCTTTTCTTTTCTATTTTATTCAGAGGTATATAATTTTGATAAGTTTCATCAGAAGACTTAGATATTCTCTTTCGAAACTATGTAGCTAATAATTCTGAACTATTCTTGTTGTTATTGTTTCTCAATTAATTCATAAAAAACTTTTTAAAAAATCAATTACGGGGGAGGAAGAGAGTTTAATAGCGACTAGAATTTTTTACTGGCTACCAGAGTGTTAGGAAATTTCTAAAGCCCTGATCATGACTATCGATGGCATTTAATATTTTCTTTTCGTTGACAAAACTGGAAATATTAATATTATTTTTTAATTTTCAATAATTTTGGAATTTATTCTTAAGGGGTTATACTTACATACAAGGTCGGGAATAAAAAATATATTTTTGAGATTTTTTTTTTCAGGAAAATGAAACAAGGTATTTGAAAAATTCTTTCTGTACTTTGTTTATTACATTTTAAAGAAAATAAATTGTCTTTTGCAATGACGCAATAAAGTTGGGTGTCCCCAGGAGACCCGCTCCCCCGAGATTGTGTCGCTCTGTTAGCCGTTTACGGCGATCACCGTTGCTCTGCCAAATGTTATCTGAAATTATAAAAAGCATAATGTCTTTTCTTCGAGTGCATTAAAATAGAAAGTACTAGTTCGGTCTTAGGGGGATATATTTTGAACAAAAGGGCGAACCTTCAAAGTTAAGGTACCGATTTTCATTAAAAAAAAAATTGAAATTTGATTGTTTACATAAAATATAAAAAATCACCAGATCGCCAAAAGGAACGATTACTCTCTAAATAACATTGTTATTAAATTTGTCAAAATTTGAAGAAGATTGGTTGAGATTTGTTTGAGTTATCGTGATAACCGACTTTAGAAACATAGTTTTGAGATAATCACGTTAAAAGATTCAAATTATGATTTATGTAAGATAGAACAAAATAAATTAAAGCGTCATAACTTTCTTAATTCTTATGAGATCGACTAGGAAATGTAACTGAATATTCTTTACTAATTGTACTGTCAGAAAATGCAATCTAAAAAAATGCATTTTTTGAAAGTTTGCAGTTAAGTGTAACGCCTTAATTACTTTTGAATTGCGTTTCGAATGTGAAATATCCTTTAACAAATAAATTAGATAATTTTTGTAATACTTACATCTTTTTTTTTTTTTTCGAATCTGTGTTTTGTTTATTTGCGTGTCATTTGAGAAGACGCTTCTTTGAAATTTTCAAACAATATAGTGTAACAATGGAGTAAGAATTTGTTATGGTTTTGTCGCCTTTTGCGGTCACCGTAGCCTTGAGACCTTATTCGTATGGTATTTGCTGCCACCACCGGTATTAGACTGATACCGTACTCGTTGTGAAAAGACGTTCTCCTGTAAATAACCAATTAATAATTTATTGATTAAATTAGTATGAAAAAAATGTTACAGTGATAGTCCTTATTGGTCAATACAGATTATTATCACTTGCCGTATGCGACTGTCAAAGGACAATCTCCCTGATCACACGTTCTACTCTATTTCTTTACGCACCACTCACACACACCGTTCCGTCTACGCTGTAATTAATTCATCCTGGACCAAGCTGTCCGACGCACGTTCTCTCTGCGATTCTACACACTCCTCTGTACACTGGGCTCTGCTCGTCTACCCTCTCCTCTGCACACTGGGCTCTGCTCGCTACGCCGCTACTCTCTCCCAGGACACTGCCTGTACCTACTCACCACACTGCACACCAACTACTGACTCCTCTCACACACTTCACACCACTCTCCAAATCAACGGGGCCTGTCTTTCTTCCTTCACTGGGTTTCTACACCGGTCGAAACATTTCTCTAGAACGTTTCCCCTTTTTATTATCTTCTGAACCCAGTTCCCTAGGAATCCAGTGCTCATTGTATTCACATTCTAAAGCCGGATCAGTTACTTTCACAATGATATCGTGAACATCCTATAAGGATATAAGCAGATCAGGAAAATTCCATTGTCAATCACATAGGAAGTTTTACAGAAAAATAAAAATATATACCAGAAAACAGTAATATATAATAATGATTAAATATAATTAATTAAATTAATTAGAAATATACCACATAGGTTCTGTTAAAGTCAGAAACCTGACAGAATTGTACTAAATAAAATAATATGTAATATTTAAAGTACCTTTATTAGATGTTTATAATAATATATATATAGCTTTAAACAGATAACGAAATTTTCTTACCAACATAAATATACTTTATGCAAAAGAAAAATTCAAATAGTTATATGTATTCATCATCGTATTCATCAAAGTTATATGTATACAAAATAAGAAAAATCCAAACCTCTAACTTCCTGTTTTATATTGAAAGAGCAATATTTAAACGAAAGAGTAAGTAAAGAAATTATTTTAAAAATACATTTGACAAATCTTTGTCTTTTTAATTATAGCTCTGTGCGTTTGGCTTTCTTTCTTTCTTTCTTTTTTTTTTTTTTTTTAAAGGGACAATTGATACAATTTTGTTAGTTAAAAATAAGTGTATTTTATATTAAATAATTAATTTTCAAAAGATAAAACATTATAAAAAAAACTTTTAGAACAATAATATATTTTGATGTAAAGTTCATATTTTAAATATTTATTTCATTAATAAAACATTTTTTTTTCATCTGATAAAATTAATTCTCTTTCGTTTCTTTTGAATTAATATAGTTGGAATAATTAATTATTTTTCATTGAAAATATTCTCTGATAAAGATAATTAAAAAAAAAACAACGCTTTAAACACATCCAAAGTTATATTTCATATTCGTTTTTACTAAAATTATAAAATAAAATTAAAGCCAAAAATTGCATAAATGCTTGAAACTGACAGTAATTATGTCTCTTGCAACATTTTTGTCTGCTGCTCTTCGTTAAAATATCTAAATTTTAATGAGGGATATTTTCATTAAAACAATTACTTTACTTAACTACTTTCCCAGATAATAAGCTTGTCTTTCACAATCATCTTCAGCAACAGGAATTAATTACACGCAAACATTTATTACGAATGGATTTCACCGAAAGGGAACAATCCTTATGATAGATTTTATACTTGAATGTAAAAATACAGTATTCTGGATGGATAAAACTTTCTCAGATGTTTTAGGTAACAGTATTATTTTATTTCTTTTCATTTACTTTCTTTCAGGTTAACTTAAAATAGTATTCTTGTACTTTTTATTTACCCCTTTGCTTTAAGTTGATAATATTGCCAATCATCTTTTATTTATTTGCCAATCATCTCTATTCCTTTAAATCTCATATCCTGAAGTGATGAATAAAAAATACCCGCTCTTATTTATCTAGATTTAAAGTGAAATTTCTTTTTGCCAATTGGATGGAGAAAATATTACTAAATTGTAAAAACCCGAATTCTTTACTTTAATTTCGTTTCGTTATTATTTTCTTTCTTTCGTTTTCTTTCGCCTTTTTTTTTTTTTTTTTTTTTTTTTTTTTGTATAACATTGTTAAGCTAAAGAATAGAAAACTATTTTGTGAAAAAAAAAAAAAAAAAATCATTGACTTAATTATCGTACCCTTAGAAGGATGTTCTCCCGTAACTTTTAGGTGCGTTCGTAATTATATAAATAGGTAGCACATATAGTCGTCGTCTGGTCCGTCCGTCTGTCCGCATATAACAGCGCAAAATTTGCCCAACCGAATGGTTTGAAATTTAATATATATAATCGTTGCTGAATTTTATCGAGTCATTTTTAATTTTATGAGAATAGAATCGAAACTTAAAAAGATATTAATAAAGTTTTCTTCATTCTATTAAATCTTATCATACGTAATTAATTCAATGATATCCCATGATATGTAATGATTTTAAGTTGCCATGGTAATTACGTCCTATTTAAGATGGAATCATATTATTTCCGTATTACTGAATTTAAAAATCGGATTTGTATACTAAAATTGATTAATTATAGCAAGATATAATCTACCGACAGTTTTCTGGATAGCTGTTTCCGGAGAAATTGATATTAAATGAAAAAAGAATTTAAATATGGATTTCAATTTCTGAAAATTTTAAAGCTAGGTTTAAGTTCCCCATTGAAATTTTCAGTAAATATCAACAAAAGAAAAAATGTTTCCGACTTAAAATGTACTTATTTTATAGCGGAAATTAATCATATCATAATAACAGACTATAAAATTCATTTCACTGAAACTAGTTATAGTACGAACGCCCATCATTTGTCACGTTTGACGTACAATTTACAACTTGTTATGGACTGAATTTGCATGTTATCTCGGTAAACATTTTCCGATCGTTTACATTGCTTTGCTTTGATTTAGGCTGAATGCGACGATGACTATGACTATCGATAGCATTAAGTCTATCATCCGTTACATTGTCTATGTCATCTAGCAAAGCAATGCAGTCAAAACAAATGGAAAATCTGCACGAGCAAAGTGCACAATTCGAAATGGGGAACAAAAGGGCTATTAAGGCAGCGGTTACCAAACTAAGTGGAAGATCAGTACTTCAAAAATATATTGTTTATTTTATCTTCTGTAAATATATATCGAATACAATATGCTGCATCTTTAAAGGAAAACATCGTGAACAAATACAGATAAGCAACTTCGTGTAAAAACAGTGTTTTATTAATTTTGCGTTGACGGCAACTTGAAGCTATAATTAACAAGTTTTAATCATTATACAGACACTCTCGTGGGAATGAATTCAACTCAGAACAATGACATAAATCCCGTTCACTTTTGAACTGCATTTACTCTTTTATAATACATTCATTAATAAACCTATTTTTTAATGTATAGTAAAATAAGGTTGTTATTTACGATTATACCACATTAGTATAATTGTGATTATTTACATTGAGAATATACCTATTGGTGTTTTCGTTTTTATGCGTTGTAGAAATATTAGGCCTTTTCGAAGGATTGGTTATATAAACTCCATTTACGCATTAGTCTCTATATACCTACATGTAAGGTATATCGCGAAAAAACTTTCAAACTTTCAATTTCAAGTGGGTCGCATAACAATAAAGTTTGGGGACCGCTGCGTTAGGTTATGCGCAACGAGTTGGCGGTGAAAATATTTCAATCACTATCTCTCGCCAACACACAGCTTGTAGGTACTCTGCAATTTAGTAAAATCAAATGGACGGATTATGACAAACAAATGTAATTAAAAGAATTGGAAAGTCTGTGCGAAATAGTAGATATCTGTTTTTATTTTATTGTATTTCTCTCTCTCTCTCTCTGCGTGTGTGTATGTGCGTGTGTATGTGTGTACTTTGTGGATATAAAATATACGGTTTACAAAGACTGAGAAACATTTTTCATTTGTTATAAAATTTTATCGCTTGACGTCATAAACAGCTTAAAATTAATAGCGAAGTTCCTGTAGATTTAAGTAAATTGGATTACATCTCCTTCTGTATGCAATTTTAGATGCAAGCACGATTTTTTTCCACCAATATATAAAAAACGTGTGAACTAAAGATTGAGAATCTTGACAGAATGCTTTTAACCGAGAACGTATAAATTTATCAAGAATCTCTGTTATTTTTCTGTGTTTTTACGGAAAGTTTTAATAGTTCAGAAGATTTCTCAACCATTCAACTATTACTGTGTTTCTTGCCACTTGTTAAATCATGAAGAATATAGCAAAAAACAACTGCACAGAAACGAAGAAATAAAAGATCTTGCAATGCATAGTGATTATTTCTAATATTTTTTGCTCATAATACTTATTTCACTGATGTCCGTTTATTTACAAAATAAATTAAACCTATTTAACCAGTTCATTGCGGAAATACAGCGAAGGGGTTAATATTATATGAGTTGTAATTTTACAACTGGACGAAAAATGTCCGGGCCAGGATTCGAACCTGGGATCTCTTGGTTGAAGCTGCCATACTCTACCAACTGAGCTATCCCGGTCGAATCTGGAGGGCCTAATTCATCCAGTTACCCTTATTGATCATAGCATCTGGTCTGATATTTGAATCAGCTCAACAGAATAGATCGCAGGTAATGGAACTCCAGTAAACGCTGGATACGTGATTGCACTTAATTAATTTTAACACAATTATTCAAATTGGTAAATAAATCATATGAGTTGTAATTTTCCAACTGGACAAAAAATGTCCGGGCCAGGATTCGAACCTGGGATCTCTTGACTGATATTCTTGGCCGGAAATTTTTCGTCCAGTTGGAAAATTACAAGTCATATGATTTCTTTATCAATTTGAATAATTGTGTTAAAATTAATCTAGGGTTAATATTATCTTTGCAAAAACACTCGATTTTGCATGCTGTGTAGTTCTAAAAATAAAATTAAAATTCGACACTATTTCTTTAAGCATGAGCAAACATAAATTTTTGATATATGTTTGGTAAAATAAACATTTAATTTATTGTTATAAATATAGCAGAATAATTCGAAAAATGCTCTGAGATGAACTGGGTTTTCAGTGTCTTTGAATTCTCTTTTGAAGATTAATCAAGCGTTTGAATTTTCCGAAAAGTTCACCCCATAAGATGATAGCATTCAAAATAGACACCTGCAAAAGAATGTTCAATTTAAAATCGAATGTTTTGTGGAGAATTTTGAACGAATGAATTTTGCTTGAAATTTGTCTGCGATGATATGAAAGACTTGACTGATTTTGTAAGGATTCAAGCAGAAAGACTTCATTGAAATATCTTTAAAAGCAATCAGTAGCTAATGTCATACGCATGCAGATGTAATATGCATTTTAATTTTATTTTCTTTCACATTCGTATAATAAAAGTAATCGAAAACAATAACAAAATCTCGAACAGAATTTTATTGAAGACGATTAAGTATATTTAACTGTTTAAATTTAATTTAAATACATTTTGGTGTTTTTTAGACAGGCATGAAAAGAAAATACGATTAAGAATTACTTTCAAATAACTTTTATTTTCAATAAATTGGTGGAAAATTGAATTAATTGAATTAATTCTTTTAAAACTTTGTATTTTCAATTTAATAATAATAATAATAATAATAATAATAATAATATATTTGGTATTAATTTATTTTTAAAAATGCATTTATTTAACCAGTTCATTGTGAAAACACTGCGAAAGATTAATCATTTCCTTGAAAAACATTCGATTTTTCATGCTGTCTAATTCTAAAAATGAAATAAAAATTCGACGCTATTTCTATAAACAACTTCAAGCATCACGTTTTGAATATATTTCTGGTAATATAAAATTTTATTTATCGTTATAAATGCAGTAAAATAATTCGATAAATGCTTTGACATGTACTAGAGTTTTTGGTGTCCTTGTATTATATTTTGCAGATTAATAGAATGTTTGAATTTGCTGAAATGTTCATCCGATAAGGTGATAGCATTCTAAATAGACACCTGCAAAAGAATGCCCAATTTAAAATTGATTGTGTTGTGATGTGTTTGCAATGAATTTTTCTTGAAAAGTTTTTGGATTATATGAAAAGATTAACATATTTAATTGATTCGTAACGAGACCGATTTTCTGAAAGAATCTTTAAAAGCAATCAGTAAATTATGTTATATGTATGCAGATGTAATATGGGTTTTAATTGTGTTTTCTTTAAAATTCTTATAATAAAATTGATTAAAAATAGCAAAAGTCTCAAACAAAATAATTTTTTTTAACGATTTGATAGATTCAACTGTTTTATTTTAATTTAAATAAATTTTCATCTAGTTAATTTCAAGTGCGAATTTTTACATAAGCATCAAACTGTGATATTACAAAAGCAATAAACTGTGATAAATACTCTCAAATAAGTTTTATTTTCATTCAATTAGAAGAAAATTAATTTTATTAATTGTGTTAAAGCATGGCGTTTTCAATTTAATAATAAAATTTAAATATAAATAGGTTATAAATATAATTTTTTAAATATAATTTATATATATGACTGAGGTGCTCTATAACATGCATACTATAAAATGCGGTGTGTATAGCACTTATACTTCCTTTACGGGTACCCTCATTCTGTTACATTACGGTCAATGGAGAAAAACGGTTGGGGTTTATTTTAATAATGTTTCACTTTTTCGAACACATTGAAATTGAAATAGTATATCACTACAGTGCATTACAAGAGGTTTATTATAGAATATTTTGTGTGTAGTATACATCGTTCATTTACAGGAACACACAAAAGAATTCCGTTACAGTACTGACTATGAACAATAATTGCTGAAAATGCGTTTTCAGCTTCTGAACGCGTTTTTAAATTTAACTCATTTTTCGTCTATTACTTGGTGAGCATAAATTCCAAAGATCATATACAGGGTAGCAAACAGTTCTTCAGTACATTTCCGTTTATTGACAGAAATTCCATAAGGAGAATTTTAAACTGTGCTACGCCTTTCCTAACTGAACTAAAACATTTCATTCTGTGTAGTACATAACATTGTACATAACATGTAGTACATAACAACATAACATTCTATGTACTGCATATACAAATCTATATATAGCAGAAAAAGAATTCGCATATTTTTTTGAATATTGTTCGTAATTCCTGAAATTGGGTTTTAAACACTTTCCAACAAAGTTGAAAAGGGTTTATGAATTCTGTTTGTCTGTCTGTCTGCCGTCTGTCACTCTGTCCGTGCTCTAATTCACGTAAATAGACTCAGATTGTCATGTAATTGATATATGTTATTGAAGTTTATTATATTGTGTTCGGAGTTGAAAATGAAGTGTGTGGAACTTATAGTTTTTTTTTTTTTACAGGGACACTCAAAATAAATCCGTTACATTACGGTCTCTGGGGAAAATCATTTGCGGTTTACTTTTATGATGTTACACAATTTCAAACATATTGAAATTGATATATATCACTGCCATGCACTACAAGAGACTTACTATAGAATATGGTGTGCATAGCACTTATAGTTCTTTACAGGGACACTCAAAATAATTATGTTACATTACGGTCTTTGGAGAAAAATCGTTTGGGGTTAATTTTAATAGTGTTTCACTATTTGAAACACATTGAAATTTTTATGTATCACTAAGGTGCATTACAAGGCTAACTATACTATATTGTGTGCACAACATTCATCGTTCATTTACAGGGACACACAAATAATTCGGTACTGTCGATACAGTTAACAATAATCGCAGGAACTGCGTTTTTTGTTGCTGAACGGGTTTTTTATAATTTAACTCCATTTTTTTCCTTTTACGTCGTGTGTATAAATTCGATAGATCATATACAGGGCAGCATAAAATTTCTCAGAGCACATTTCCGTTTAATGACGCAAATTCCAGAAGGGGAATTTTAAACTGTTCTACGCGTTTCCTAAGTGAACTAAAATTTATCATTTTATGTAGTATATATCAGTACAAAAACCCTTAACGGGTTAAAAGTTGTGACGCAGCATTTTCTTTTGGCTCTAAGAATTTTAAATATGGGTCTTAAAAGCAATGATATCGAATTTGAGTGACGCTATGTTAATAATATTTCTAAAAATCATCATTTTCTTTTTAATTTTATTTATATTCACAGGTGCAATTATTATTTTAACATGAAAAAATATATAAAATTTATTCGCTGATGCTTTTTCATTCAGATCTCTCAGGAATTAAAATATGGGTTTTAAAAGAAATGATATCAAAATTTGAGTGACACCTTGACGTGAATTTAGTAGGATTGTTTTAAAATTCAATTTATATTATTTTTCGTTTGTCTTCTAAAGTATATTTACACATACAAACAATACTTTTAATTTTTCAATACACTGTTAAATATATTACTTTCACTGAGCCTATATTATGTATTGAAATGTATTTATTTCAATAAACTGATTTATGTTTTGTGCCACGCTATCCAAAATCATAAGTAAAATTTATGTAAATGATTATTTTGCGTCATATTATCCACTTGCATACATTTCCCTTTGTTTGGATACTATGACGCAAAATAATCATTTACATAAATTTTACTTATGATGTTGGATAGCGTGACACAGAAGATAAATCAATTTATTGAAATAGATACATTTCAATACATAATATAGGCTCCGTGAAAGTAATATATTTAAAAGTGTATTAAAAAATTAAAAGTATTGTTTGTATGTGTAAATATACTTTAGAAGACAAACCAAAAATAATTTAAATTGAATTTTAAAACAGTCCTATTAAATTCACGTCAAGGTGTCACTCAAATTTTGATATCATTTCTTTTAAAACCCATACTTTGAATTCATGAGAGATGTGAATGAAAAAGCATCAGCGCATAAATTTTATATATTTTTTCATATTAAAATAATAATTACCCTGTGAATATAAATAAAACTAAAAAGAAAATTATGATTTAAAAAAAAAATTATTAACATAGCGTCACTTAAATTTGATATCATTGCTCTTAAGAGCCATATTTAAAATTTTTAGAGCCAAAAGAAAGTGCTGCGTCACAATTTTTAACCCGTTAAGGGTTTTTGTACTGATATCATTACTTTTTTGCGGTTATTGATGAAAATGTCAATTAGTCGAAATTAAGCATAGGGTATAAATTAATCATTAGAATAAAATTTTAAAGAAATGCTAAAAAAGACCCCTAGGACCCCAATAAAAATATGAGGGTGGTGGCCCGAGGAGAAGAGTCCAAGACTCAACTTTAAAGTTATACAGCGAGAGAGTAACACAATTAGAAGGATGAAAATGCATGGCAAAACCCGTTTGTTCCATCTTCCTCCGCCAGAGGGCGCAATCTTTTCTATACAAACATAGCTGAAATTTTTCAGGCTGTCGATTCCGAGTCAAATGAGCCATACCTCGTCGTGATCGGTCTCATAGAACCCTATAGGAAAGCGACCCCTGGTGGTGAAACTTGGAACTAAAATCGATATATCCTGTCGATGTCGAGTCGAATGAATCAAACTGCATTGTGATAGGACCCATAGAACTCGAGTTAGCTACAAAATCTGTTAGTTCCATCTTCCACCACTAGAGGGCGCACTCTGTTCTATACAAACATAGCTGAAATCTTTGAAGCTGACGATTTCGAGTCGAATGAGTCATACCTCGTCGTGATCGGGTCCATAGAATCCGAGATAGGAAAGCGCCCCCTGGTGGTGAAACTTGGATTTAAAATCGATATATCCTGTCGATGCCGAGTCGAATAAATTAAGCTGCATTGTGATAGGACCCATAGAACTCGAGTTAGCTACAAAATCTGTTAGTTCCATCTTCCACCGCCAGGGGGCGCACTTTGTTCTATACAAACATAGCTGAAATCTTTGAGGCTGTCGATTTTGAGTCGATGAGCCATACCTCGTCGTGATTGGGCCCATAGAACCCAAGATAGAAAAGCGCCCCCTGGTGGTGAATTTTGGAACTAAAATCGATATATCCTGTTCAATGTCGAGTCGAATGAATTAAACTGCATTGTGATCGGACCCACAGCCAGGGGGCGCACTTTGTTCTATACAAACATAGCTGAAATCTTTGAGGCTGTCGATTTCGAGTCGAATGAGCCATACCTCGTCGTGATCAGGTCCATAGAACCCGAGATAGGAAAGCGCCCCCTGGTGGTGAATTTTGGAACTAAAATCGATATATCCTGTCGATGTCGAGTCGAATAAATTAAACTGCATTGTGATCGGATCCATAGAACTCGAGTTAGCTACAGAATCCGTTAGTTCCATCTTCCACCACTAGAGGGCGCTATCTGTTCTATACAAACATAGCTGAAATCTTTGAGGCTGTCGATTTTGAGTCGAATGAGCCATACCTCGTCGTGATTGGGCCCATAGAACACAAGATAGGAACTAAAATCGATATATCCTGTCGATGTCGAGTCGAATGAATAACGGCATTAGATACCAATTAGTCTCGGAAAAAATTGCAAATTTCGTCATTTGGCAGCGTAAAAATCATGAATTTCACCGATTGGCATCGGCATAAAAAAAAACATGAATTTTGTCGATAGGGGGAGAAAAGATCATAAATTTCGTCAAACAGGCGGGTAAAAATCATGAATTTCATTTATGAGCACATGAAAAACGCAAATTTCATCAAACACTCGCATAAAAATAAAAAAATTCGTTCATCGGGCATGAAAAAACATTCATTTCGTCAAGTTTGCTCGTAAAATTCACAAATTTCGTAAAAAGGGTGCATAAGAATCAAGAATTTCGTCGATCGGATGATAAAAAAAAAAATTCGTCAATCCGGCACGTAAAAAGTATGAATTTTGTCGATGAGGTGCGTAAAAATTTTCGAGTCGAATGAATTAAACTGCATTAGATACTAATTAGTCTCTGAAAAAATTGCAAATTTTATCATCTGGCAGCATAAAAATCATGAATTTCATTGATCAATGTGCAAAAATCATGAATTTCATCGATCGTACACAGAAAAAACATGAATTTTGTCAATAGGGGGAGAAAAGATCATAAATTTCGTCGAACTGGCGGGTAAAAATCATAAATTTCGTCGAACAGGCGGGTAAAAATCATGAATTTCATTTATCAGCGCATGAAAATCGCAAATTTCATCAAACGGTCGCATGAAAATCAAAAAATTCGTTGATCGGGCATAAAAAATTCATTAATTTCATCAAGGTTGCACATAAAATCACAAATTTCATCAAATGAGTGTACAAAAATGAAGGATTTCGTCGATCGGGTCATAAAAAAAAATTTCGTCAATCCAGCAAAGTATGAATTTTGTCGATCAGGTGCGTAAAAATCATGAATTTTGTAGAATGGGTGCGTAAAAATCACGTATTCGTCAAGTGGACGCGTAAAAATCACTAATTTCAGTAAACGGGTAACATAATTTAACATAAAAATTATTAATTTCATCGATCACGCACAGAAAAAAACAAATTTCTTCAATCGGGCACATAAAAATCATAAATTTCATCCATCGGGTGCAGAAATATCATTAATTTCATAGATCAGGTGTGGAAAAATCATTAATTTCAGCGATTGGGTGAAAGAAAATCAAGAATTTTGTCTAACGGACAAGGAAAAAAACGCGAAGGGAAAAAAGAAAATCTGAAAATCCTGCATTAGGCCGGTTTTTTCCACATTTTTAATCGCCAGTTTTATCGCCGAGTGCTTAATTCATTAAAGCCTCGGTCACTGATACATGTACAAATGTTTCTCGCCCATAATAAAAAAAAAATTAATTAATTAAAAAAATCACTGTATACAGGAACCTCAAAAATATATGAAACTTGTTACAGCAGCTATGAGCTATCATTAACATATGTATGCACATTTCATCCTCTTGAAAACAACAACAAAAAAACATAACTGGATACAGAAACTTTTTTATATAGCGACGTATAAAATAAATGAAATTCATTAAAGCAGCGATTACTAACACATGTATGTGTCGATTCATTGTTATACTATTTGTATTGTTCAAAATTGGCAGTCGTTACCCGTCAAATGCATCTACATTATTGCATTTGACAACTACAAAATTAATTAATAGATGCAAATTAATTTAATGTTTAATAAAATTACATGTTATATTATTTTGACAATATAAATTAAAAACAGTAGTTTAAAATAATTACCATTTAAAATTAATTAATATTAAAGAATAATTATTTTGGTTAAAAATAATAATAAAGCTAAAAATCCATGAAACAGTTCAGGATGGTTCGGATAAACAGTTCAGGATACAGCTAACCCGCCACAACATCATCACTTATTTCACAAGCATAATTATGCTCTAGTAAGTATAATTAAGTATATGCTCTAGTAGTTTTATACACTGGATATTTTTATTCTGCGGCATTTTCTTTTCTTACTATAAATAAAGTTATTATAAACAGTTTAATAAGAAACATTGTGCCAGCAATATGAATGTGCATGCAAAAAACACAAGGAATTTTGTAAACAAACTTGTAGCAAGAAAAATTCATTTATCGCTTTGCAAAATTTGACGCCACCAACTATCTCGCTTGTTCTATGATTTAACCCTGTAAGCTTTTCATTTACTTGTTGACATCATCACTTATTTCACAAGTATACTTATGCACTAGTACACTAGAAATACTACTACACAGGAAAAATACCCTGTGTTTTACTATAAAACACAGAGAATTTTGTAAACAAACCAATAGCAAGAAAAATTAATTTATCACTTCTCCAAATTTGACCCCACCAACTGTCTCGCTTGTTCTATGATTTAACCCTGTAAGGTTTTCATTTACTTGTTGACATCATCACTTATTTCACAAGTATAATTTTGCGCTAGTTATACACTGGAAAATTCTGCGGCCTTTTCTTTTCTTAGTATAAATAGTTACCAGAAGGCCCGTGCGAAGATTTCGCACTGAAATCTAATATTTTTTAGGTATTTCTCTATTAACCCGTCGACCGCTTTTCATAATAAAAAACTACCGCCAAACTGTAAGATTAAACTCCAAAAATGCAGTCCCATTTACTTGATGTCAGAATCATTATGCGCGTTTGTTACGTCATCTAGTGGTATTACATTAGACATTTGCGTGTATTTTTCATTATGTTTTACTGAAGCCAGAATATCATCTAATTTATTCCATCAAAGTTTCAAAGTTAGACTAAAAACTGATCCAAGATTGCTAAAGGCACGCGCGAGAAAAAAAATTAACAATCGTATTTTGACTGCATTAGAGGATGACGTCATCCGCTTCGGGAAAACCATGGGACTTAGAAATATAAATCTAAACATTTCAATTTCAATTTCCCTTTTTAATCATAAGTATAAAATAAACCCGTGCGGTGTTTTTTATAATAATTGCTATGAGCATCCTATAATGTGGTATTTTATTTTTTTGGCAACAATAATTTCAGGAAAACCTTTCATTTCTTTCATGAAAACAATGCCGATTTAATTTTTTAATTTCAGCAAATTTTAATCAAAAACATGTTTTAACGAATTGTTAAGTGGGCTATGTCAGAAGCCTGTTCTAAAACCTTTCATATGGTATCTCATTCGTTGTTCTGCGTTTCATATTTTCTGAGTAAAAGGGATGTTGACAGGAGAAATAATATATAAGGATTATAAACAGTTTAATAAGAAACATAGTGCCAACAATACGAATACAGTAGACTCTCTCAAATCCGCACAGCTTGGGACCAGAGGTTATGCGGATTTTAGAATTTTGCGGATTTCTGGTCACTGTTTTGTTTACATTTTCTAAACAGTAATTTGAATGTAATAATGCACTCAAAATTATCATGAATGCTTACAATAAAGTAAAATATTAAAATAACTATGGGAAATAATGTAAAGGTTACATAATTAATTAATAATACATGATTAAATATGCGTAATAATGATGAGATAAATTTTTCTTGAATTATTCAATGAAACTCGCCACATAAAGGTACACTAGTAATTTACATCAAAACCATAAAATTACAAAATTTTATTTGATGTTTGACCAGATTTAATAAACAAAAAAGCTTGATTAATACATAAATGTATTTGATAAAAAGATCAATCACCACTAATATCAGTGTTATCTTGAAAAATTTTAGAGATAAATTTATACTTCCTTTATGAAAAAGTAAGAGTTAAATGATATTAACCAGAATTAGATAATAAAATCAGTACAGAATGATATAAAAATAAAAAAGCTTAAATTTCCTTCCTATATCTTAACTGTAAGTTTCACTGTTTACATCTGAAACAATGTGCAGATTTTAGAAAATTGCGGATTTTAGGGTTGCGGATTTGAGAGAGTCTACTGTATTCACTAATTTATCTTTCTGTATAATACTTTGATCATATATATCTCTGTGTGTGTGTGTTTGTTTGTGCATGCATGTGTAAGAGAGAGAAAAAGTATGAGCCCTCCCCCCCCCCTTATTATTCACTTCTAGCCACAGCTATGTCGTCCTCCTTAATTTACAACAAACATCGCTTTTTGAAGTTTTAAGGTTAAGTAAGAAAATCGTTTTTTGGTATTCTGTATAAAATGTAAGTTGTTAAAAACTTTATTTTTGATACACTGGATTAACACTTTGAAATTGTAGTTTTTATTGTTTACACCCACCCCTTTTTAATTATATGAAATGCCAACCAAATTTGCACGAGACCATCAGTGAGTAGGATAATTTTTTGTAAAGAAATGAAAAACCCGAAGTCTGTTTTAAATCAATCGATACTTGCAAACAAAATAGGAAAGCTAATTCTATTCAAGGACAAATTTTATAAATGCTTTTCAGTGCTCCATGATCTTAATTTTTTTAGGTATGTTTAGTTTTTAATTATTGTAATACAAAAAGAATCACATTTTTAATTATATACATATATATATATATATATTTTTTTTGCGAAAAATATGTTAAATTAAAAAATATTTAGACTAAATTTA
Organism: Maratus michaelseni; assembly: GCA_963931845.1. Classification (NCBI taxonomy): domain Eukaryota; kingdom Metazoa; phylum Arthropoda; class Arachnida; order Araneae; family Salticidae; genus Maratus; species Maratus michaelseni. The sequence goes on along the minus strand of OZ007590.1, from coordinate 180,420,468 downwards.
GTCGCTCCCTTTTCAATTTATTCAAACAAATTTGAGAGGAAAATAAATGCCATTAAAGTTCTATCAGTCATAGAAATATGTTTAATAATAGTCATTATGTTCCCCCCCCCCTTTTTATGGTATGAACAATTCATATGAGGTTAGATTTATAGATTATAATCTAATATGTGACAGCAGAATGAGCCAGCGAGTCAAGATTTTCTTCATTTAAATATAAATATCAATCTAGATGAAGTTAAATAAAAGTAACTATTATTATTTATTATAATTTTAAAATAATATTCATAGCTATTTATTTTAACTTCATGCTTTCACATTAAACTAATTTTAAAATACATTTAACACATTCTGCGATATTACATTCTTTTTTTTTTTCATTTATCAATAATCAAATACAAACTTCGAAAGCGAAAATGGTCACCTTAGTATTTTTATTTTAAGACTCATCTGGCTGCTAATTTCACTTAATGTATAATACAAATAAAATTCTTTTAAAAATAAATAAATAAACAGACAAAAAAGTTTTAAAATCAGACATTATTAACTATTTTTGCTTCTTTTTCATATTACAATGGTTAAAACTACATAGACATAGTAATGTTTTTCCTATTTTGTTTACAAAATGTTTTATGCAGATTACATATAGATTAGACTATTTCTTTTAAATGTATGCTACTTACTGATGATCTTATGCAATTCATGTTGAACTGGAGTTATTTTTTCTGTTGATTTCATGAATGAAATCTTTTAAAAGTTAGTCTGTGTCAATTCAACGTACTGGGAATGCACGGCACGCGTATGAATATATGAAAACATAAACAAGCCAAAAGAACAGTTGGTTGGTTGTCAGACAGACTTCCGTTTAGGAACGGGAAATATATTATCCAACCAACGAGAAATATATTATCCTTAAAATATTAAAACCTTGTTATAAATAACAGTAAAATTGAATGCATATAATTAAAAAATATTTCCCCTATTTAAAAAATGAATCTGAGTAGTTTTACAACGAAATACAGATATATAAAATGCGAAATGTATTTTGAACAAAAAAGAAAAATATATAAGCGACAATTTAATTTAATACAATATATATTACGAATTAAAAATATATTTTCGTATAAAAAAATGAGTCAAAATAATTCATCAGCTACATGCTAAAATTTATTCCGAGCTTAACTGTATACTGAGAACCAATTTTTAACCTTATGTTTCAGCAGTCAAAAGAGGTGATTCGGCTCCATGTATTCCTATGAGAAAACGCGTAAGAAAATAGTCCGATTTTAAAAGTGGATTATATTGAAAACAAGAGTTTTCATACGTTAACGCAATATCTTATTCGCTTCATCTAAAACTGATTAATATAATATATTGATTTTAAAAAAATCGTTCGATCCATTTTCGAGATAACAACTATGTGCCCATTACAACCATTACATTTCCCATTTTCGCTTAAAAATTGGTTTCCAGATCTCAAAATCTACTTCATGTAGAAATCTATAAATTTCAGGATGGAGTTAGGCCATAGATATAAGACTAATGTGAAAAAATCGAAACGGTATGCCTCATATTTACTGAGATATTACATGTCGGCGTTTCGATTTTCCTTTGATGTCCTGCTAGCTGTATATATGAGAGTGACGGAATCTTCGGTTTTGGGCTTACGGTTTTCGGTTTTTCGCTGCGTCACTCGAGAAACTACCGTCTCTCATGATTTCATTAATATTCATTTATTTAAAAGTAAAAATACATTTATTTAACCAGTTCACTGAATGAATAACGGGCACTTGAAATCTTGACAGAATGCTTTTAACCGAGAACTCTTAAATTTACCAAGAACCTCAGTTTCTTTTCTGAATTTTTACACAAAATTTTAATAGTGCAGAAGATATACAGAGTGTCTCATTTATTTTGCAACCAGCGTAAACGCGAAGCAAATGAAAAACACGAGTGCACGCGCACACCGTTAGCGGATGTAGAGTGTGGAGGGGCGTGCGAGCAACACTACCAACACGCTAGAAAACCGCACGACATACTTCAGTGCTAAGGAGAACGAAGTGAAAGGTAGTTTTGCGTCATGGTGCTACGTGCAGAAAAACGCGCGTTTATTATTGAACATTATTTTCCAACGTCTTCGTACGAAACAGTCAAGGAACGATATGAAAACAAGTTTCCAGACTCGGTGGGGCCGAATAAAAGCACAATTAAACGAATCGTGGACCATTTTCAAACAGAATGGACTGTGGAACCGAAAGGAAAGAACCGTCTGTCGTTTGTCCTAACTGACCACAAAATGAAGGAAATCGAGACGAAAATCAAGGAGAAACCTGCCATGTCAGTAAGAAAATTAGCAGATGAATGTTTCGTTCGGTTTCAACAGGATGGCGCTCCTGCGCATACGGCCAACGACACTCTGTCATTTCTCCAAGAATTTTTTGGTGATCGGCTAATTACAAAAGGACTATGGCCTCCACGCAGTCCAGACCTGTCTCCGCCCGATTTCTTCTTATGAGGCTATTTGAAAAATCACGTGTCCCATGAACCGGTAGCCTCGATTACTGAACTGAAAACTCGCATTACGGAAGAGATAAACGCTATCACACCAAACACATTACAGAATGTGTCTCGAAACTTTCTCAAACGGGCCCAGATATGTGAAAATGAAGACGGCAGTCACTTCCAACACCTTTTGTAGTCGTTTAAGCACTTCTGTAAAATAAAAATTAATGTTTGTACATTGTTCTTTTTTGGGGGGTTGCAAAATAAATGAGACACTCTGTATCAACCATTCAACTGCCACTATGTTTGATGCCCCATGTTAAATTACGAAAAATATAATGAAAAAACAATTACACAGGAAAGAAAAAAAAAGTTTGTGCAATGCATACCGATTATTTTTCATATATTTGCTCATAATCACTTATATTTCATTGATATTTATTTATTTAAAAATAAATTAAACTTATTTAACCAGTTTATTGTGGAAGTACAGCGAAGTATTAATATTTTCTTTAAAAAAGAAAACATTTGATTTTAAATGCTGTCTAATTTTAGAAATGATATAAAAATTCAAATTTATTTCTATATGCTACGTCAAAACATCACTTTTTGAATATACGTTTCGTAAAATAAACATTTTATTTATTGTTACAAACGTAGCAGAATAATTCGATAAATGTTGTGACATGAAATGGATTTTCGGCGTCTGAATTCTATTTTGTAGATTAATCGAGCGTTTGCATTTGCTGAAATGTTCATTCAATAAGATGATAGCATTCAAAATAGACACATGCAAAAGAATGTCCAATTTAAAATCGAGTAGGTTGTGGCGAGTTTTGAACGAATGAATTTTGCTTAAAACTGTTTTGCGATGATATGAAAGGCTTGACCGATTTTACGTTTGGCAAACAGAACAATATTCTCGAAAAAACTTTAAAGCAATCAGTAGCTTATGTCATACGCATGCCACTGTAGTATGGGGTTTTGACTGCGTTTTCTTCTAAATTAAGATAATAAAAGTACATAAAAGAGAATCTCAAACAAAAATTCTTTTGCTGGAGATTTCATATACTATATAACTGTTTTGCTTATTTAAAAAAAATAATTTCGGGATAGTCCATTTCAACTGTACATTTTTAAAACAGACAAAAAATGTATAATCTGTCATTAAAATTATCCTTAATCAATTTAGTTTTTTGTTAATTTGCCGCAAATTATTTTGCTATTTTCTTAAACGTGTTGCTTCCAATTTAATAATAAAACTTAAATATTAATTCAACCATAAATATTTTTTTCTGAAAATATATGTAGTTTTAAAGACTCCATAATCGCAGATCCTATATTTAATATTAAAATTAACAGGTTTGAAATGTTTACAGTTTTTATTTTATTTAGTTATACACTGCTCAAAACAATTAAAGGATATTGCAGTTTTAGGTGGATTTTGTATCTGGGAAACTTTTTAGCTGATTGATACATGGTCGACAGACATAGTAGGTTATATGAGAATGAATTACACATGTTTGGCAGAAAAAAATGCATTTTATTGCGCATTTGTGTACAAAAGGAAAAAAACACAATTTGTGCATATGAGAAAAAAAGAATAAGAAAAGGTGTTTTCTTCAAAGAAAATCATTTTCAGTAGGGGGTATGGTTTCCACGGGCGGCCAGCAACGTTGAACACCTTTGAGGCATGGACTCAATGAGGCTATTAATGACGAGTTGGGGTATTCTGCCCCACTCTTCCAGAAGAGCTCTTTCCAGTTCTTGGAGAGTTTGTGGGGGTTGTTGGCGGCCAGAAACTCGTCTTCCTAGAGCGTCCCAAACGTGCTCGATTGGATTCATGTCTGGAGAACACGCTGGCCATTCCATTCGAACGATTCCTTCCTCGAAAAGGAAATCCTCCACCAGGTTTGCACGATGTGGCCTGCAGTTATCGTCCATTAAAATGAAGTTATCTCCGATTGCTGCAGCGTAAGGGACTACAATAGGTCTGAGGATCTCATCCCTATATCGGCGACCAGTCAGAGCTCCAACTCGAATGATGTAGAGGTCAGTGCGCCCGTCAATGGAGATGCCACCATACACCAACACTCCTCCACCGCCAAATCTGACACTTTCGTGCACGAACGCAGGATTATTCCTACTGCCACGGTCCCTCCAGATGAAAATACGTCTATTATCTGGATGCACAGAAAAACGGGACTCGTCAGAAAACAGAATATTGCTCCATTCATTTCTCCTCCAGTTGACATGCTCGGTTGCCCACTCCCTGCGGTCGCGACGATGCCTTGATGTTAATCTAACACATACCATCGGTCGGCGAGCATACAGACCTACAGCATGGAGCCGGTTTCGGACAGTCTGAGTTGAAATCGTGGTGCCTGTAGCCGAGCGAAGGTGTTGTTGGAGAAGAGTAGCGTTCATGTTTCGGTGTCTCCGAGCTGTTAACGCTAAATACCGATCTTCATTGGGCGTTGTTGCCCGTCTACGACCTTGCCCTGGTCTTCGGCCTGCACATCCACTCTCCAAAAAACGATTCCAGATCCTGGAAATGACACTTTGTGACACTCCAATGGCTTGCGCTACTTCGGCTTGAGTTTGGCCCCCTTCTAACCTACCAACAATTTTCCAAGCTTCTGAATCTGTCAAATGACTTCGCTGAGACATCGTACTCATCGAAACAAAGCAATCACTGAATGCCGATCATCCTTGTCTTCATTCTCTTTTATCCAGTTGAAAGTCAAATTTCATTCGCTGCCGCTGAAGCGACGTTTTTGACGTCGAACTCAAAATTTGCATACTGCACAGTTTGAAAACCAGAAAAATTTGCATTTGTGATTCTCTTCTTCTATTTTCGGCAAAAAAAATTTCGTTTATATCTTTATTTTATATAAAACTTCAAATATCCTTTAATTGTTTTGAGCAGTGTATATACATTAGTACATTATATATACATTACATAGTTAAATATACATATAAAGAGTCTTGATATTTCCTAGTGTATATGTAAATATAATCAAGTGTAAATAAAACTGAATTAGCGACGCCAATGTAAGAAGGGGTATTATACTAATTACGCTTCGCAAAATGATATTCCCTCTGACCGAAAATACAGTATACTACATATAAGAAACTGTTTTGTTCAAATGTATATGCATTTAAAAAAATTCATTGCTAATTAAACAAAGTGAGTTTATTGATAATATACATTTGAATTATTTAATACACAGATGAACTGCAATTAAAATAGAATCTGGCATTGTCTAGGATCTTTTGCAAATGCACCAAATTTATTAGTAACGACGAAGTTTTGCCTTATTGAAATACATTACTTCAGTTGTAACAACTTTTGTATTATACCAATATCTCACTTTCAGTTAATTGCATCGATTTGGTACTCCTACTTTTCAGTACAACATTACTTTCATCACAATCTCCCATTTTGTAAGTATAGTGGGTGTTGTTTTATTTTGCATAACATACAAAATTTCCTTATTAAAAATTTCTGCTATTACATTAAACAATATACATTTGTTTATCCTGAACCGTTACTTAACGATCACTGTTATATGCAAATAAATTTACTTAATTATTAAGTTACTCACTTCATCCGCTAATATTACTGTATTTTAAAAATAATTACCATTTTTTCGAGCAGAGAGAGTACTTTAAACTGAAAAGCATGATACAGTGCATTTTAAATATGCTCGATTAGAAAAGAGATTAAATGAAAAGTGATTTTGTTAATGATGTTTAAATATAAAGATACTTAAACTAATTATACTTAAGGCTATTAGTAATTAAAATTATTTAAGCTTGTTCTAAAATTCAAACTATTTTCTGATATATTCAGGAATTCATTTTATTCGTAAACGCATACGATTGACAGATGTCCATATTCTACAATTGAGGGGGTCGGGGCAAGAAAGTGCCAAGCCACATTTTTTGGTGAAATAAATCAAACACTGTAATACACTGGCCTCCAAAAGTTAAGGTACAACCGGTTTTTTGCGTCTAATTTGCAAATGAATGAATATAGAAACAACAAATTTGGAGGAAATGTGCGCTAAACTGTTATTTATTAAATGCGACATAGAAATTTATTTAAGTTAAACGTATAAATGAAATTACAACAAAAAAGCACTGATGGTGGAAAATTCCATTCTTGGAGAAATCAGTACATGCAGTATTATGCAGTAAAATTTGACAGAAACATTAAAAAACTGGTTCTAATACGGAATATGTCCACCCCGGACTTCAATGCATTGGCGGCATCGACTTTCCATGCTCTCAATTAAATTGTCGGACACCGAAATAGGTAACGCTGACCAGACTTGGAGTAAGCCTTGTTCCAGCTCATTTAATGACCTTGGAGGAGGACTTAAAGCCACAAACTGTCTTCCAAGATAGTCTCAAAGACGTTCTATCGGATTCAAGTCTGGAGACTGAGATGGCCATTCCATTATCTCCAAACCGTGATCCTCAAGATAATCCTCAACAACCACAGCTCGGTGTGGTCTCGCATTATCATCCATTAGAATGTAACCATTGCCAATAGCACCGGCATATGGGCGCATATATGAATCAAGGATCTCATCCCGATATCTCGCACCAGTCACAGTTTCTCCATGGAACACATGCGGGTCAGTGTGGCCTCCGAGTGAGATCCCTGCCCAAACCATGATTCTACCGTTTCTGTACCTGTATGTTTCGACAGTGTTTGATTAATTGTATCGAGTGCATTGTTCTCTCCAGATCAGAAGACGTCCTGAATCGCTCTCCAGTGTGAATCTGGACTCGTCTTTGAAGAGTACAGAAGCCCACTGTTGTCTGGTCTAGGAAACATGTTCTCTTGCCCAACATAAGCGGGCCCTTCTCTGTCGTCTGTTGAGGGGGCCAAGCCACATTTTTGAACTTCTGAGACATTTCAGTTTGAACATTTGATCAAATACTCAAATCAATATATGTAACCTAAAAGTTTTTTCGCCAATGTCTTAGTAACATTTCAGATATTCTGAGCAACAATATGACATTACTTTAATGTCATACTTTTTTACTTTTCACAGTACTTACTTTTTACTTTTTTTTTACTTTTTCTTTTTTCTTTTACTTTTCTTTTACTTTTTCTTTCGTACTTTTAAAAATATTTACCAAGGAAATTAATATTTTAAACTTTTTTTTCTGTGTGCTCTTCTTGAAGGATGTCTCCCTTTTAGGTGCGTTCGTAATTATATAAATATGTAGCACCTATAGCCGTCGTCTGATCCGTCAGTCCGCATATAACAGCGCAAAAACTACCTAATCGAATAGTTTGAAATTTAATATATATTATCGTTGCAGAATTTTGTCCAGTCATTTCAAATATTTTATGAAAATCGAATCAAAATACCGCAAACCACTTCTTTTTTCATAGGCCAGGCGGCCATTTTTATTCAAAATTATTTTTAAAAATAAAATTGCATAAAAGTTACATTTTTAGAACGATTGTTCAAAAAAATGGTTTTCTTGAGAGATGAGTTACATTAAAAAATGTATATATTCTGAGATAACTTCAGTGGAAATTAGGTTAACAGCCAAATATATCTATCCATTAGAGTAAGTAAACATAGGAGATTCGTTCATTATGAGTCCTAAAAATATTAAACCATGGAGGTAATCATTCGCAAAGCAAGATCTCCATGGTGAATTTTGCAGCGCTGTTTGGTGTAGGAAAAAAATCGCATTTGCAAACGTGGCATACGTAATAAATGGGGGGGGGGAGGGGAGCATACTCTGCTCATTTCGCTCATAGCAGACGATATAATCCATTTCACTGAAATATTAAGGATGATTTTTTTACATCGTGAAACTAGTTATAAAACGAACGCACCTCATATGTCACGTTTAATGTACAATTTCCAACTTGTTTTAGTTTTCAAAATGTTTCTAAAATATATACTTAATTTTACTTGAAATGTTAAACTTTTATTCAGTTTCATTAATATTTTAAAACATAAAATTATAAATTAAGTATACATTTTAGAAATATTTTGACAACTAAAAACAAATGAATAAAAACTAAAAATATTAATTTTATATCTCATTACCAACACCCTTAACTGTATATAACACAAGAAATCTATAGAAAAACTGTTTATCTTTTATGTTCCTATTTGATTTATTGAATTTAAAGCTTTGTCTAACATTTAAATATACATAATTCAACTGTGTTCTATTAAGTTTCTAAAATAAATGGCAATTACAACTAAACATGTTTAATTGCTAAGTAAACTTTCAAAAACTTTACATTCTGAGATGAAGAAATTAATCGTTCAAATATTTTCACACGCGTTATAAATTTCCTTATACAAAATATTACTGGAATATTCTTAAAATGCTTCATTAATTAAAACAGCTAATTAAAATTAATGTCACTAAAACACAATAAACAGGCTTTATTGCTTGTTTTTCAAACGAACCTCGTTTCTTTTATATAAGCCGACTGATTAGCAAAATTATAAAAAAACTTTTTTTAATTAGATTTACTTGAAAAGACATGTTAAAATCATTTTCATATGGCTTGTATTTAATGTATATGATAATTATTTATTATTTAATTATTACTTTAAAAAATATAGATGCATTATTTTGAGAATAATTTTTTTTTTCATAGAAACTGTTCGTGTTAAACTAAAATTGGTTATTTTTATTTTTTATATTTTCCTAAACATTCTATTTCATAAGAATTGAAATGAAAATTTAAACAAGAACGAAAAATCGTGCGTCTAGGCATAGATTATGAAACATTTCTTAAACATCAAATTTTTTTTTTTAATTTTCTTTCTTATTTCCCTTCTACTTTATGTTCTATTGTTTTGATTTTACGCTTCTGTGACTGGCTGTTTGTCTTCTGTTTTCCTATTGGCTGTTGATTTCTACTTTCCTATTGGCTGTTTCTTCAACTTGTTTCCTTTCCTTTATCTCTCATTTCAGTCTTGCTGCTTCTTTTATAGTAGAAGCACGTCTTTTTTGCGCCTGACGAAGAAAGACTCAGATCTTTCGAAAGGCCTAGTGCATTTAAAAGTTTTTGATGGTGGTTTAAGAAGATCTTTTAGTTCTTATGAAACACTTTCCCACGCATTCCGAATACTGTAGCAAAACACTTCCCCTTTAATGAGGTGAAAAAATGATATTTAAGTAAACAGTTTGGGAAACGCATGGCATAGTAAAAAACCCAATGTCAGCAATTACCATCAATAGTAAAAAAGGAATCCGAATTATTTTGTGCAGTCCTGTATAGGATGTATAGATTTGTATACATACTACAATTTATTTCAGTCAGGGAACGTATAGCACAATCGAAAATTTCCATACAGCAAATTCCACCAATAAACGAAAATGTACTCGAGATCTTTTGTGTAGCCCTGTACAGGATCCTTACAACTTATATACATCAAGTAGCATGAAAAAAAATTAGTTAAATTTAAAAACGCGTACCACAACTGAAAACGCAGTTCCAGCAATTATTATTGATATACAGTGCTGTAACCGAATTATTTTGTTTGAAATTGTAAAGTAACGATGAATGCTATGCACACCTTATTCTGTAGTAAGCATCTTGTAGTGCACCTCAGTGATATATAATCTACTTCAATATGTTTGAAACAGTGTAACATTATTAAAGTGCATCGCAAGCGATTTTTCCCAACAGACCTTAATTTAATGGAATTCTTTTGAGTGTCACAGTAAATATACGATAAATGATATGCGCACCATATTCAATGCTAATCATCTTGTAGTGCGCCTCAGTGATATATATCTATTTCAATATGTGTCAAATAATCTAACATCATTAAAATATACAGCAAACGATTTTTTCCCCACAGACAGTCATGTAACGGAATTCTTTTGAGTGCCCCTGTAAATGAACTATAATTGCTACATACTTCACTTTCAATACCGAACGAGCCATAGTAAACAATAATAACATATATCAATTGCATGGCAATCCGAGCATATTTAAGAGAGTTAGAGAACGGACAGACGGCAGACAAACAGACAAACAGAAGTCATAAACACTTTTCAACTATGTTGGAAAGTGTTAAAAACTAATTACAAGGTCGTTACTGCATTCTATTCTAAAATTACGTATATTTCACACTTTTAACGGAATTTTGTTTTTAATTAAAATAGATTACTCTATTTTTAACACTTTCCAACATAGTTGAAAAGTGTTTATGACTTCGGTTTGTTTGCCCGTCTGTCTGTACTTTAACTCTCGTAAATAAACTCGTATTGCCCTGCAATTATTGTATCTTATTAATGTATAGTATAGCACGACCACTATTGAAAATGAAATGTATAGCATTTATAGTTCTTTTAGGGACATTTAAAAGTTATCTGTTACATTACGGTCAATGGGAAAAAATAATTTCAAATGCATTTTAATGGCGTTACATCATTTTAAACATAATGAAACTGATATGCAGTTTACGAAGTGCACTAAAACATGCATGCTGTAGAATATGAGGTGCAAAGCAGTTATTATTCCTTTACAACGCCACACAAAAGAATTACGTTAGATAATGGCCTACGGGACTGTACTATGCTGTTTACAGCGGATTTTAATTATGTTACACTAATTTCAAATATAATGAAATTGATACACATTACTGAGGTTTGCTACAAGATACTTGATGTAGAATATGATGTGCATAGCATTTATCATTCATTTACAGGGACACACAAAAGCATTCCGTTACAGTATTGTAACCGAAGTATTGTCTATTAGCTATAATTGCTGGAAGTGTGTTTTCAGTTATGACAACCGTTTTTAATTTTAACTAAATTTTTGCATACTACGTGGTGCGTATAAATGCTATAGATCATATACAGGGAAACACAAAAAGAATTGTATGTATTACTAAGTATGGTCGTGAATTTCTTAAAAGTGTTTTTTAATTGAATTATGCATTGTCAAGCTGAAGTACATTTAGTATGCTAAGAGATGTTTGTAGAATATAAATAAAATCCTATACAGGGCCGCGCAAAGAACTGAATACATGACTGTCTATAGATGATAATTTTTGGAAGTGTAGTTTTAAGCGTGTTTTAGCCTGAACTAAATTTCATCTTAATATGTTGGGTATATAAATATCTGTAGATAATATGCAGGACTGCACAAAATAATTCAAGTATGTTTTCGTCTATTGGTAGAAATTGCATGAAGGTGATTTTACAACCTATTATGCGTTTTTCTTACTAAACTAAATTTTAAAATACTATGTAGAATACATACAAATCTATTGATA